>WOXC01005350.1:0-626989 GCA_011680675.1 Gymnobelideus leadbeateri | reverse complement strand
TTTTTAAACAAATGCTTTATTAACTTCTGTTTTACATCATTCATTTCCGCTAGATTTTGAGTTACAATCATTTTCCCCCCATTATTCCCCTACCCAACCTCCCAGAATAGCAGTCCCACAAGATATCGCTTCCTCCAATCTGCTCTCTCCATACCTTCTCCCATACCCCCATCGACTTTTCCATTAGAGGAAGATGAATCTTTGTGTCCCAATGCCTGCACATCTTATCTCCCAATTATAGGCAAAAGAGTATTAATAATAGTATTTATATATATTTGAAACATTTAATGTTACAACCTTGAATTTCAGATCCATTTCCTTCCTCCCTTGTCACCCATTCCTTCTTGGGATAGAAGTAATTCAGTATATGTTGTACATGTCTAGCTATGCAAAACATTATCATAGTAGATATATTGTACAAGGCTGCTTATAATTCCCTCCCACTCATCCCCCCCCCACCTGGTCCATTCCCTACGTGATCCTGTCCCTCTTCCATAGTGGGTACCTCCAACCTCCTCTCCCCCCAAGGATGCTCTCCCATCCATCATCTCTCCTCTCATCCCCCTTCCCCCTATCCTGCTGCAGGTTGAGATATCCCATTTAGTATGTATGTCATTTTTTCCCTGAACCAAATTCAATGTGAATGTGGTTTTGCCTTTTTAGCCTTCCTTATTCTCCCCCTCCTTTGCAACCACTTCCCCTACATGAGATAGTTTACCCTACCATGTCTCTCCCCATCTCCTCTTGCCACTTTCCTCTCTCACCTCATAATTCCATCCCTTGAGTACTCTTCCTTCCCAACAAAATCAACCTATGCCCTCTATCCATATATAACTGTAACCATATACACACACATTCACATATGTATTTGTATGACCACACCCCCTTCTTCCATTATTTTCATAGTGGGAAAGATATCATCAGTCACAGTTATTGCTTTTCCATATAGGAATGTAAATAGTTCAACTTTGATAAGTTCCTTTTGATTTCCCTCATTACCTTCTCAGGCATCTCTTACTTCTTGTGTCTGGATGTCAAATTTTCTATTCAACTCTGGTTTTTTCCTCAAGAATGCTTGAAAGTCCTCTATTCCACTGAATGACCATATTTTCCCCTGAAACAAAATACTCAGTTTTGCTGGGTAGGTGACCCTTGGGTTCATTCCCAGTTCTCTTGCCCTCTGGAATATCATATTCCATGCCCTTCGATCCCTCAGTGTAGAAGCTGCCAGGTCCTGGGCTATTCTGAATGTGTTTCCACAATATTGAAATTGTTTCTTCCTGGCTGCTTATAGTATTTTCTCCTTGATCTTGGGATTCTGGAACCTGGCTATAATATTCCTGGGAGTTTTCTTTTTGGGATCTTTTCAGGAGGTGATCTGTGGATTCTTTCAACCTCTATTTTGCCCTCTGGATCTAAAACATTGGGGCAATTTTCCTTGAGAATTTCTTGAAGGGTGATTTCTAGGTTCTTTCTTTGATCATGGCTTTCAGGTAGTCCAATAATTTTTAAATTGTCTCTCCTGGATCTATTTACCAGGTCAGTGGTTTTTCCCATGAGATATTTCACATTGCCTTCTAATCTTTCGTTTGTTTGGATCTGCTTAACAGCATCTTGATTTCTCATAAAGTCATTAGCTTCCATTTGCTCCAGTCTAACTTTGAAGGAATGAATCTCCTCAGTGAACTTTTGAGATTCTTTTTCCATCTGGCAAATTCAACTTTTTAAGGAATTCTTCTCCTCATTGCCCTTTTGGGCCTCCTTTGCCATTTGAGTTAGTCTATTTTTTAAGGTGTTGTTTTCCTCAGTCAGGCTGTTGACCCTCATTTCATACTTTTCCTGCATCCTTCTATTTCTCTTTCCAATTTTTCCTCCACTTCTCTTATTTGATTTTTAAAGTCCTTCTTAAGGTCCTCTATGGCCTGCAACCCACTCATGTTTTCCCCTGGGGCTTTTGGAGCAGGACTTCTGACCTCACAGTCCTTTTCCCGCTCTATGCCCCCAAAATAGGAGTCTAGGGTTGCATTTTTCTGTTTCCTTTGCCTTGGCATGTTGCCACTTAATTGCTTGACTTTGGGCTTGTTGCCACACTATGGCTTTAAGGCCAGATAGAGGAATTTTCGTCCCGAACGTGTGGGGGGCAACTTCCGTTTCTGGCAAGCTGTAAACCCACCCACGACTTCCACCCTAGATCACAATCCAGATCCAGGGAGGTTAAAGCAAGAGCGATTACCCCCCAAGACTGATCGCTGGATCTCCCCACGATTTGTAGGCTGGGAGCCGGAATGCCTCTGAAAACTACACAGTGGCATGTCTCCTCAGCAGCTTCTAGCCCCCAGGGGAGGGAGCTGACGCATTCCCCAAATACAGGTCCCAAAGTCCATAGGACACTAACCTCTTACTTTGTCCTAGGCAAGTCTATGTTGATAATTCTGGTGTCTCCACAGTTCCTGGTGTTCTGGGGTTCCTCCAGCCGGCCGCCGGCCCTGCCGCCCTGGGGCTAAAACCTCGGCTCACGTGGACCTGGGCTCGGCTCGGCTCCTGCGCTCTGCGCGCTGCCGGGCCCCAGACCACTGCGCTGGTCCTTCCTGCAGGGTGCTGGGCTGTCCTCAGCGGGAGGTTAGCTTCTCTGTGTCGTTCTGTGGGTGCTGGGGCTCCAGAAGATTTTCAGAGTCCTTTTTTACATAGTTTGTGGAGAATTTGGGGGCAGAGAGGCTTGGAGGAGCTGTTTCTACTCAGCCATCTTGGCTCCGCCCCCTATTCTTGCCTTTAATGAATGTGTGTGTGTGTGTCTGTGCATATATACATCAATAAAGCTTCCAGCCTTTCAGCAACCCTATACATAGAAACAAACAAGTGTGTGGCATTCAACAAGACATGGAACATCTCTTTCTGTTTCCTCATCTGTAAAATGTGGTTGTAAAGTATAAAATGAGATAATAGAAGTGAAATGTTTTGTAAACCACAAAACATCACATAAATGCCAGTTACTATTGCTTCAAATTTCTTGTTTTTGCCTTTCTAGACTCTTGAACCACCTCAGCATATCTCTCTGTTCTTAGAAAGAGCCGAAATGATTGACGTCTTAGATGGTTTCAGAGAAACCTGGGAAGACCTATACACACTGCTGCACAGTAAAGAAAAAATAACCTAGAAAACTAAGTATGTAATAGCATTATAAAGAAACAACTTTGGAATATTTAAAAGAACTGTGATTAACACAATAACCAACCATGACTCCAGAACAGACTATTCACCTCCTGGCAGAGAGCTGTGGGGCATCAGATGCAGAGTAGGACGTTCCTTTTTCAGACAGACTAATTTATTTGGCTATACAGATTTATTAGAAGGATTTTTTCCTTTTATATGGAGTGGGTATGGAGAAAGAAAATAATGCATATTTTTGGGGAAAGTATTAATAAAAAACAAAAGTGTTAAGTGCTACAGTAATGGGCTATCAAGGAAATAGATGGGACATTTTCCTCGATTAATCACCCCTCAGTAAAAAACAGAGAGGAGTTTGATTACTCCATTAGTAGCATTTGAGAGCCCTAAATGCCAAACATTTAGAAGAGAGAAATGCTCAGTGCTACCCTCCTTTAGGTGCCCATGGAACAAGCACTCCTCTGGCTTCCAAGGTTGCAGAGTTGCTCTTTGTTGTTTCAGAGGGTCCCTCCTGCACCAGTTGCATACACATCTTAGAATAAGTCTTCATCAGTTCTATAGAACAATAGATAGAGCCTCTGTCATGGGTCCTTGTGCAGGGGCTCACTTTTTTAACTCTGCAGCAAAGACACCAGTTTCAATTAAATCAACTTATATTAGGTACCCCCTGTGTTCAAAAAAAGCCCTAATCATAGCTTTTTAGCTGGAAAGAACTTCAGGTTCATCTAATCCAGTGCCTTTAGTTTACAGATGAGGATACTGGAGCCAGAGAAATGAGAATGGAATGAGTTCCAGGGATAGGGATAGCTTGCATGAATGCATGGTGGCAAGATAGTGATAGGATGAAATCAAGGAAAAGATAATAAAGTTTGTCTACCATAGGTTCCCAAAGTGGGTGATACCACCTCTTGGGGGGTGCTGGACTGGTGAGCAGAGGCAGTAGTAGCCTCAGGTGCAATTAGGGGTTGTTGAATAAAAAGTAAGGGGGCAGTGGAAGCATGAGGAAAGAAGAGAGGAGACTTTTGAAAAACTATACATGTTTTATCTGTTATATAACAGAGCTAAAGTTGTCATAATTACATTATTTTCCAAATAAAAACACAAAATACACGTCATAGCTGATCAGTGGTCAAGTCCTCCAATGGGTCTTAACAAGCAAGGTTGGCAGGTGAGCATGTCATACATTGTCAAGAAGTCCAGCTTGCATTGGCAGAAATATGTGCCTGTGAGGATTTGTTTACAATAAGATACTATATGGTTATATAGTATATGTAATATATCATCAAAATTTCAATTCAGGGAAAATGCAAATTTATAATTAAATATTAAATTAAAGATGTCTTTTAAAAATATATATTTTACATACTTTTAGAAATGATGCAAATTAAAAAAAAACATTAAAAGGTTGAAGAAAGTAAATTTCCAGGAGGGCACTAAGTAAATTTTGTTTTTGAAAAGGAGGCAGTAGGCCAAATAAGTTTGGTAATCTCTGATTTAGACCATAGAGGATTTTGAGGAAATTGAGGAAATTAGGACAGCTAGTGGTAAATTGTGGGGATTGAGTGATCCACACTGATTCCATCCTATGACTTAATTCTAGAGCTAGCTAAGTTCCCTTTCTATTCAATTATGAGCCTAATCCAAATTCTGCCTTGTGAGAAAACTATACTCAATTATGGAAATTCGGAGAAAACCTTATTGCATTGTTTGAACCCAGCACTACCTGGCTGGGAAGCTGAACCAACTCTACCTACTGCCTAGAGACCCTTAACTAAAGATCTAGATTATGCTGACAAGAAACCCAATGAGATTCAATGATGATATAAGGAATCATCTTGCAATTGTACATCTCAAGCAACATGTCTTACCTGAAAACTGGCTTCACATTGATTAATCAGTTATCATTTCCATGTTTCTTATTGTTTACAGACACTTAGGGTAAGTAGGACACCTTTTTGTTTTCCTCCTAATTCAGGGAATCATATCTATTTACTCTCCCTCTCCCAACTTGGAAAGTCCCTAAACTTTCCTCCAATTACAAATCAGATTATCCAATGCTGTATTGTTTTCTTTTAATTTATTGGTCTTATTTGATTAATTGTGCTAGTGTACAAAAGTCTGTCTCCCCCATTCTCTCCCTGAACCTAATTCAATGAGAATGTGGTTTTGCCTTTTTTGCCTTCCTATTCTCCTCCTCCCTTGCAACCACTTCCCCTTGCTTCTTCTACATGAGATACTTTACTCTACCCTGTCTCTCCCCATCTCCTCTTGCCACTTTCCTCTCTCACCTCATAATTTCATCCCTTGAGTGTTCTCCCTTCCCAACAACCTATGCCCTCTATCCATATATAACTTTAACCATATACACACACATTCATATATGTATTCATATGACCACACACCCTTCTTCCATTGTTTTCATAGTGAGAAAGATATCATCAGTCACAGTTATTGCTTTTCCATATAGGAATGTAAATAGTTCAACTTTGATAATTTCCTTTTGATTTCTTTTCCCTGACTACCTTCTCAGGCATCTCTTCCTTCTTCTGTCTGGATGTCAAATTTTCTATTCAATTCTGGTTTTTTCCTCAAGAATGCTTGAAAGTCCTCTATTCCACTGAATGACCATATTTTCCCCTGAAACAAAATACTCAGTTTTGCTGGTAGGTGACCCTTGGGTTCATTCCCAGTTCTTTTGCCCTCTGGAATATCATATTCCATGCCCTTCGATCCCTCAGTGTAGAAGCTGCCAGGTCCTGGGCTATTCTGATTGTGTTTCCACAATATTGAAATTGTTTCTTCCTGGCTGCTTGTAGTATTTCTCCTTGATCTGGGGATTCTGGAACCTGGCTATAATATTCCTGGGAGTTTTCTTTTTGGGATCTTTCTCAGGAGGTGATTGGTGGATTCTTTCAACCTCTATTTTGCCCTCTGGATCTAAAACATCAGGGCAATTTTCCTTGAGAATTTCTTGAAGGGTGATTTCTAGGTTCTCTCTTTGATTATGGCTTTCAGGTAGTCCAATAATTTTTAAATTGTCTCTCCTGGATCTATTTTCCAGGTCAGTGGTTTTTCCCACGAGATATTTCACATTGCCTTCTAATCTTCCGTTTGTTTGGATTTGCTTAACAGCATCTTGATTTCTCATAAAGTCATTAGCTTCCATTTGCTCCAGTCTAACTCTGAAGGAATGAATCTCCCCAATGAACTTTTAAGATTCTTTTTCCATCTGACAAATTCAACTTTTTAAGGCATTCTTCTCCTCATTGCCCTTTTGGGCCTCCTTTGCCATTTGAGTTAGTCTATTTTTTAAGGTGTTGTTTTCCTCAGTCAGGCTGTTGACCCCCATTTCATACTTTTCCTGCATCCTTCTCATTTCTCTTTCCAATTTTTCCTCCACTTCTCTTATTTGATTTTTAAAGTCCTTCTTAAGGTCCTCTATGGCCTCCAACCCGCTCATGTTTTCCCCTGGGGCTTTTGGAGCAGGACTTCTGACCTCACAGTCCTTTTCCCACTCTATGCCCCAAAATAGGAGTCTAGGGTTGCATTTTTCTGTTTCCTTTGCCTTGGCATGTTGCCACTTAATTGCTTGACTTTTGGGCTTGTTGCCACACTATGGCTTTAAGGCCAGATAGAGGAATTTTCGTCCCGAACGTGTGGGGGGCAACTTCCATTTCTGGCAAGCTGTAAACCCACCCACAACTTCCACCCTAGATCACAATCCAGATCCAGGTAGGTTAAAGCAAGAGCGATTACCCCCCCAAGACTGATTGCTGGATCTCCCTACAATTCACAGGCCAAGAGCTGGAGCTGCCTCTGAAAACTACAAAATGGCATGTCTCCTCAGAGGCTTCTAGCCCCCAGGGGAGGGAGCTGACGCATTTCCCAAATACCAGTCCTAAAGTCCATAGGACACTAACCTCTTACTTTGTCCTAGGCATGTCTATGTTGATAATTCTGGAGTCACCACAGCTGCTGGTGTTCTGGGGTTCCTCCAGCCAGCTGTTGGCCCTGCCGCCCTGGGGCTAAAACCTTGGCTCATGGGGACCTCAGCTCCGGCTCGGCTTGGCTTCCCGCGCTCTCCCCGAGCTCTGCGCACTGAGCGCTGCCGGCTCCCAGACCACTGCGCTGGTCCTTCCTGCAGGGCTGCTGGGCTGTCCTCAGAGGGAGGTTAGCTTCTCTGTGTCGTTCTGTGGGTGCTGGGGCTCCAGAAGTTGTTCAGAGTCCCCTTTTACATAGTTTGGGGGGAATCTGGGGGCAGAGTGGCTTGGATGAGCTGTTTCTACTCCGCCATCTTGGCTCCCAGCCACTTTCAAGCATTCTTGATGAAAAAAATGGAGTTGAATAGAAAATTTGACATCCAGATACAAGAAGAAAGAGAAGCATGAGAAGGTAAGCAGAGAAAAGAAATTATTTATTATTATTATTAAATTTATCATTAAAAGTGAACTATTATTATTTTAATTATGAAACTTATTAAAGTTGAACTATTTATATTCCTACATGGAAAAACAAAAATTGTAACTCATGAGACTTTTCTCAGTATGAGGATAGTTGAAGGGAATATATATGTGCATACACACACACACATATACGTATATATATATATATATATATATATATATATGTATATATGTATATATATATATACACAAACACATATACACATATGTATACATACATTTATATTTATATAGGAGGGTATATGTGTGTATAAATACAAATGTGAGTGTGTGTATATGTGTATACATGTATACATAGACTGAGGGCACAGGATCAATGGAATATGAAGGGATGATATCTAAAAAATAAAATTGCGAGGCAAGAGAGGAATATAATAAGAGGAGATAGGGAGAGACAGAATAGGGTTAAATTGGGTATCTTACCCTACAGGAAAGTAGAGGGGAAGAGGATAAAAGGGGGAATGATAGAAAGGAGGGCAGATTAGAAGGATAGTTAGAAGCACACACTTTTGAAACGGGACAGGCTCAAAGTAGAAAATAGAATAAGTGGGGGGTGGGATAGGATGGAGGGTAATATAGTAAGTCTTTCACAATATATCTACCATGGAAAAGTTTTGTGTATCTACACAGGTACAACCTATATTGAATTGCTTATCTTCCCAGTAGGTGTGGGTGACAAGGGAAGAAGGGAGAGAATCTGAAAATCAAAGTTTTAAAATCAAATGTTTAAAAAAATCATTATTATTAATATTTTTATATACAACTGGGAAATAAGATATAAAGGCACTGGGGTATAGAAATCAATCTTGCCCTACTAGAAAGTCAGAAGGGGTATGGGGGAGGATATAATAGAGAGCAGAGAGTCAAGATGGTGGAGTAGTAACAGCACTTCTACACAGCTCATGCTCCCACCACTTACAAATCTATGTAAAAGGTGACTCTGAACAAAATCTGGAGCTACAGATCCCACAAAATGACACAAAGAAGCTAACCTCCCATGGAGGACATCCTGGCAGCCCAGTAGGGAGCTGCCATCACAGTGCTCTGGGAGCTGAGCCCAGGCCCCTGTTAGTCAGGGAGGCTGGACCAGCAGCTAGCTGGAGGGACTCCAGAACACCTGCAGCTGTGGTGTTTCCAGAATTATCAACACATAGATGCCTAGGACAAAGTGAGAGATCAGTGTGGTATGGACTTTGGAACTGGTTGGGAGAGCACATGGCCTCTTTCCCCTGGGGGTGAGAAGCTGCTGAGATGCTTCAGCACAGCCATGGACACATGTGGCAGCTTCAGTTCCTGGCCTGCAATCTGTAGGGGGATCCAGTGACCAGTCTTGGGGCGGGGGGGGTGGTAATCACTCTTGCTTTAACCTTCTTGGATCTGGATTGTGGTCTGTGGTGGAGTTCTTGGGGTGTGTGACCAGCTTGCCAGAGCATGTGGAGGCATCAGAGAGGGCACCCAACTAATAACTCCAGCAGCTAGGAAAACCCCAGCATTTGGAACAGAAGCTTCCCTGGCTGATGCCAGAGTCCTACTGTAGCAACAAGCCCCAAAGTCAAGTAATTGAGTGGCAATGTGCCTATGCAAAGGAAACAAAATAAACAGAAAAATTCAACATTAGATTGGAAGCTGGAGCCACGTGGAAGTCCTGTTTCCCATCCACCATCTTGACTCTGCCCCCCCCTCAAATCTGTTTTTTTCATCATGAATGCTTGAAAGTCCTCTATTCCATTGAATGACCATATTTTCCCCTGAAATATGATACTCAGTTTTGCTGGGTAGGTGATTCTTGATTTTAATCCCAGATCCTTTGACTTCCAGAATATCATATTCCAAGCCTTTCAATCCCTCAGTGTAGAGGCTCCCAAATACTCCGCTATCCTGATTGTGTTTCCACAATATTCAAATTGTTTCTTCTTATAATATTTTCTCCTTTATCTGGGAATTCTGGAACCTAGCTATAATATTCCTAGGACTTTTCTTTTGGGGATCTTTTTCAGGAAGTGCTTGGTGGATTCTTTCAACCTCTATTTTGCCTTCTGGTTCTAAAACATCAGGACAATTTTCCTTGAGAATTTCTTGAAGGATGATATCTAGGTCCTTTTTTTGATCATGGCTTTCAGGTAGTCCAATAATTTTTAAATTATCTCTCCTGGATCTATTTTCCAGGTCAGTGGTTTTCTCATTGAGATATTTCACATTGCCTTCTAATTTTTTTTATTTGTTTGGATCTGTTCAACAGTATCTTGATTTCTCATAAAGTCACTACCTTCCATTTTCTCCAATCTAATTCCGAAGGAATGATTCTCTTCAGTGAGCTTTAGAGATTCTTTTTTCCATATGGCAAATTCTGCTTTTTAAGTCATTCTTCTCCTCATTGGCTTTTTGGGCCTCTTTTGCCATTTGAGTTAGTCTATTTTTGAGGTGTTATTTTCTTCAGACAGGTTGTGGACTCTTGTTTCATAATTTTCTTGCATTGTTCTCATTTCTCTTCCCAATTTTTCCTCCACTTCTCTTATTTGGTTTTCAAAATCCTTCTTAATGTCCTCTATGGTCTGTAACTGACTCATATTTTTCTTGGAAACCTTTGGTGCAAGAGTTCTGACTTTGCTCTCTTCCTCCTGTTCCATGTTTTCATCCTTTTTGTCCTCAAAATAGGAGTGTAACGTTGGGTTGCTCTGCTTGCTTTGCTTACCTTATTTGCTCATGTTGCCACTCAATTACTTGGGTTTTGAGCTTTTTGCCACAGTAGGACTCTGCCGCCAGACAGGGGAGCTTTATCCCAAATGCTGGGGTTTTCTCAGCTGCTGGAGCTGTTAGTTGGGTGCCCTCTTTGAAGCCTCAACATGCTCTGGCAAGCTGTTCATGTACCCCAGAACCTCTAACCTGGACCACAATCTGTATCCAAGCAGGTTAAACAAGAGTGATTACCCCTCAGACTGCTCACTTGGTCCCCCTACAATCTGCAGGCCAGGACCTGAAGCTGCCATGTGGCTATAGCTGCATGGCCACAGTGCCTCAGCAGCTTCTCCTTCCAGGGGATAAAGGCCAGACTGCACTCCCAAACTACTGGATCCCAAAGTCCACACGGCACTGACCTCTCACTTTGTCCTTAGCATCTATGTGTTGATAATTCTGGAAACCACCACAGCTGCTGGTGATCTGAAGTCCCTCTAGTTGGTGGCTGGTCAGGCCGCCCTGAGGCTAAAAGCTCAGGCTCCTGAGGGGCTGGGCTCAGCTCCCAGAGCTCTGTGCTGGCTACTTCCTGCTGGCTTGCTGAGCTGTCCTTAGTGGGAGGTTAGCTTCTTTCTGTCGTGTTGTGGGTTCTGTAGCTCTAAAGTTTGTCCAGAGTCACCTTTTACATAAATTGGAGGAGGTGGAAGACGGAGCCCCACAGAAGTCCTGTTTCTACTTTGCCATCTTGATTCTGCCCCACCCACCCCCACAATTTTCTAGATCTTAAAGGAGCAAAAAAATAGAGATAGAAGTGAGAGAGGAATGGGTTTGGGGTTACCATACAAGATAACTTTCAGGGTTGAGTGGAGTTGAGTGCTCTGGTGGGACATTTAAATAGAAAGATTCAGTGATTTGCAGTTCTTTCTTCTAGGGTCTGATCTTTCCTACTGACTGATACTCCCAGTAGCTGGCTACAACATTGAGAGAAGCTATAGTCATATATCTGCATGAGAATTCCACGGGGTGAGATAGAGGGTAGACACCAGGCCCATAAAATTATGAAGCAGTTATGACTTACCTTTAGGTTTCTAACTTAGTCAGCCACATATTTGGAAAAGCAATAAAGGGAATCTGGGCTGCCTGAGTAGCCTGTTGAGATTTTCTTGGGACCAGGAGTTGAAATAGCAGATAATAAGTTTCACCTAGCTGTTAGCCAGGTGATGTTACCGATGATAGCCCCTGGCCATGCCAAGGAATAAGAGAGCTGAGAGATGATCTCTTGCTCTCCCTATGACTTTGAGAATGAGAATGTTTGATAATGCATTTCTACAATGGCCTTCAGTTGCCTTTCTGCAATGAGCTACATTGTATCTGTCCTATCTCCCCTATCCCTTATACTTCTTGCCTTTATGAGAGTAAAGAGATAGTTAAGAACAACTACAATAACAACAAAGGATTTATATAGAGCTTTAAAATTTGCAAAACTCTTTACATATATTACAACAATCTTGGGATATAAGTGCTTTTATTATCCCCCTTTTAAAGTAGAAGAAAGTGAGATAGAAATTAAGTGACTTGCCCAGGGTCTCAGAACAGGATAAAAGAAGTTGAAATTCAGTTTTACCAGGAGTGGTTGTACTCTGCCACTTCAGAGTTTATTGTTACACTTGATTTTCATTTTAATTGTAAATAGATTGTAACCAATATTCTGATTGAGTTTTTTATGGACATGTTGAAGATGGGGAAGAGATTGTGATCTAGATTATTGGTGAGTGTGAAACAAAAGATTTATGAATTTTATCATAATATCCAGAACCTTACATAGGAACACAGATAGAAACTAAGAAAACACTAAGAGGGGATGAAAAACTGGAGCAATTAGGACTGCTAGGTATTTTTTAAGTCTAGTTGGAAGTGAGCTAGCAGAGCAAGCCTAGAGTGCCACCTAGTGGCTCACACAGATATGAACCACAGCTCTAACTCCTCTTAGGGCACTGAAAGGACCTCTGTGCCCATTAGACCCATACTTGTTTCCACTGTGAGACATGTGTTTCACATGAGCATTTTGTCACCCAGTGATGCTGAACAATTCATTGGCTAATGGGGATATTTCCCTTCTTCTCTATCTTTCAAAAGCTTAGTACTGTAGGCTTGTGATATAGTAGAAAGAACACAGGGCTTGAAATCAGGATGCTTAGATTGAACTCAGATCTTCATTCTGTATCTCACTAGCTCTGTAGGCAAGTCTCTTCTGCCTCTTAAAGCTTCATCTATAGAATGGGGACTATGGTATTTATCCTGCTGTCTTCAAGGCTTACTATAAGAAAAGTCCAATGTAGCAACTTCGAAATGCTACAGAAATGAAGATAAAGTAATTTATCATTTCAGTAATTTCCAGGGCTACTATACATAAATTTAACATTTTATTCTTTTTATACTTGCCTTACCACTTTGTTTAGGGAAATCAGACATGGTTTCCTATTTACTCCTATCAGCCTCTCCCAGTATTTACTTGTGAAGTAACCATTCTGAAGAGGACACTTCCTCCTCTAAAGAGAATGAATGGAACCTCTAGTATAGCAGTGCGACACAGAGAAATACATCAAAATAATAGTCGTGGCTCTCTCATTAACTAGCCCTGTAGCTACATGTAAGTCACTTAGCCTCTTTGGGACTTGGTTTCAGATCCGGTAATATGGAAGAATTTAACTACTTAATCTCTAAGGTCCCCTCCATCTCTAAATTCTGATTTGACAAAAGTTCTAGGGCTTCCATTTTTTTTTTTTTTTTTTTTTTTTTGCTTTTTGGAAGGGAGAAGGCAAGGCAATTTGGGTTAAGTGACTTACCCAAGGTCATACAGGTAGTGTTTATTGTATGAGGTCAGATTTGAATTCAGGCCTTCCTGACTACAGGGCCAGTCCTCTGCTTCTCTTCCTTCTTCCTTTGGGATAGGGATAGCTAACTTCACTAGAGATACACATGTTGTTATTGATGACACATTTATCCAGCTTTCACTTTGGGATCTGCCTGAGCCACTGGCAGGATCAGGCTACCAAGAAGGCTAGAGAGGAACACTTAGTAAAAAAGAGAATATAAATTGTGACTAAGGACTTGTGGGGTTTAGACCTCCAGTTATGGTAAAACAGATAAATCCAGGCACCATCCAGACTTTTCTTGAACCATCCCAGGCTCCCCTGCAAGCTTATAGAACCGGGCATTATTGTAAACTTAGAAGCTACAAAGATTTTCAAATCTCCCTCTGGTCTTGCTGGTGGTGCTTTCTACTCAACTTTGCAATGAATATAGTTTGGACTGTAATCCCATCACTTAAGCAGAGAGATTGGTTCATTTAAGCAGAGATTGGTTCCACACACTGAGCCACAACACCTGGAGGGGAATAGACTGGTAGCTAGCCCCAGAGGAAGAGTGATTAGCAGCACACACAGGCTGCCTGATGATCAGGCTCAGGGTTTTGTTCAGTTCTTAGCTCTCTGTTTAAGAAGGCAGGGGGAATGCCCTAGGCTTATTGATGGACCCCACTCCCCCATTGTCCTTCCTTCCAAGCTGTCCTTTGAAAGGAGATCCGCTTTAATTTTGTTTGCTCTGCCCCTTTTACCTCCGCCCCAATCTTTCAATATAAAAAACTAGCCTGGGTAAACCTATACAGAATGAAACACTCCAACATGCTTTGAATCAGTGAAGTTTAGCTATGGAGTCAGAAGGAATCTAGGTCTTAACCCTTTATCCCACAATAAGTGTGTGACCTAACCTCTCTGATATGTGTAATAACAACAATAATGGTCATAATGATAGAGGCGATGGTGGTGATGTCACAGAAGAGGAAGAGGAAGGGAGAGAAGGAGAAGGAAGAGAAGAAAAAGAGAAAAAGGAGGAGGAGGAGAAAGAGGAAGAGGAGGAGAAAGAGAGAGTGTGGTATTGGTGAAACAGAGAGGCTCAATCTTGAATTTAGGAATCAGTAAGTAGGCTCTGGCCCTACTTCTGACATATCCTGGCCATGTGACCCTGGTCAAATCATTTGATCTCTCCGTGGTTCAGGGGACTCTCTAATACTCTAGGTTGCAGTATATTCTCTAATCTACATTGGTAGAGGGAATTTTCTCATTGGGAACTCTTTATACTGATGAGTTAGTCAGCCAGTCAATAAACAACTGATTGCCCACACGGGCCTGACACCATGCTAAGTATTGGGGATACAAATAAAGGCAAAAGAAAGTCCCTGCTTTCAAGTTCACAGTCTAATGGGGAAGACAGTAGGAGAACAATTATGTATACATACAAGATAAATTGAAGATAATCAACAAGAGAAATGAGATAGCATTAAGAGAGACTGAGATTCAGAAACACTTTCTATAGAAGGTGAAAGTTTCACTAGGACCTGAAGGAATGAGATGGCAAGGGAGAGTATTCCAGGCATGGAGGGTGGTCAGAGAAAATGCCCACAATTAGGAGATGAGGTGTCTTGTGAGAGGAACAGTCAAGAGAGCAGAACTGAAAACTGGATCACAGGGTATGTGGGGAAGGGTGGAGGGTGGTAATAAGGTATGAGAAGACTGCAAAAACCGAGGCTTCCAGGCTATAAAGAATTTAGAACACCAAACAGGGGGTTTTATATTTGATCCTGGAGGTTACAGGGAAGCAGTGAAGTGTAAGTGGGGTGGGGGCCAGGGTAAGGGGGGGGAGGGTAAGGATATGTTCAGACTTTTGTTAAAAACATTAGAGCTGGGGGCACAAAGAGAAAGAGAAGAAGTGGCTTTTCAAGGAGCTTAAATGCTGCTAGGGGGATACACACATAAATATTAGAATGTGCAAAAGCAAACAGAAGGTCACTTTAGAGATGTCACTAGAAGCAGAAGGGCAGAGGAAATCCTGGGGAAGGAGATAGCATTTGAATTGAGTCTTGAAGAAAACCACGGATTATTATAGTTAAAAGTTGTAAGGAGGAGTACTGTGGGCATGGCAGTATGGCCAGTGCAAAGGAACAGAGATGGACAATAGGACATTATGTTCAAAGGAGAGCAAGTAAGCCAGTGGGACTGGGTTTTGGAATACATGGAAGGCATTAGAATGTAAAAAGATTGAAAAAATAGGAAGAAGATGGCCAAGAAAAGGCAGGGCCCTGCCTGAACTCTCCCAAATTTCCTTCCAAACAACTTTAAATAAGATCTTAAAGAAATTCTGGGGTGGAAGAACCCACAAAAGGAGGGGGGTAAAACAATTTTCCAGCCCAACACAACTTAGAAGGTCAGCAGAAAAGATCTGTCTCATAGAGGTGAGAGTGGAGTGCTCTTCAGCATAGGCTGTACCAGTGTAGGCTGCAGGAAACCAACAGCAGACCTTGGGGACAACTGAATCATCAGCTGCTTCCAGATTTCCATAGATAGTAAGGGGGTTGGACAACTGGTCAAAGATTACAGAGGTGCCTTTTGCTGTCATTGGATGCAGGACTCCATTGCATTACCCATACTTGGATCTTGGTCTCAGTTTTGGATCATAGCCCCAGGACAAAGAAGAGCACTAATGATGAGGTATGGGCTCTGGGAGCCTCCTTGAGCTCTCCTTGAGTCCTTGAGGTACAGACTCTGGGAACCCCCCTTTGAACTCTGATTAAATCATCCCATTTGATGAGGCATTTGTATGAGGCAATAAGCCTTACATTGTGGCTGAGCCCAAGCCTCAGTTACTAAACTTCCCACCCTTGAGCCTAACAAAATATCAATCCACCCTTGAACTGGCCTAGCCCACCATTGTATGTAGTCTCCAGGTAGCCTCCAGCAACTTCCCACCTTTAATTGACCTCATTAACTCCTCCTGAAGACTTCCATTCCCCAAACTCCTCCCCTAGACCACCCCTAGATTCCTCCCACAACCTTCTGTATATAAGACCCCATTTTGTCTCCACATTAGTGAGAGCACCACAGAATAGTAAGAGTGCCATAGAATGGTGAGAGAAGCATAGAATGATCTAGCACAGACTTACTCTGTGTCTAATACAAGCGAACTTTTAATAAACTTCACTTTTCTTTGGCTGAGAGAAGACATGAGTTGAATTCATTTGGCAGGACCCAGTGTCTTGGTATTTTGCAGTCTCCAGAGCAATCCTAATCCTTTTCATGGATAACCTCTTCATTTTTATGGTTCCCTGATACCAGAAACATTGCTAATCTCAAGCTCTTCTCCAGCTGGGACTGGAAGGTACATAAGCCTCTCTCCCTAGTACCTTGAAAGTACCTTTTTTGTTTTGTTTTGTTTTGTGGGTATTTTTGTGTGTGTGTGGTTTTTTGGGGGCCTGACCTCTCAGGTCCCATTAGGTCAGACAGCTAGTAGGCTGTTTTGTGCTCAGCCTGACCTCAGGTTCTCAGTCCTGTTTGGTTATTTTGGAGAACATGAACATGTGCACAGCTTCAGAAGAATGGGGGATAAGGACAGATGCCCTATCTGGAAGTGTAAGCCAGATTCTTTCAATTCTCTCGGTGCTAGGGAACTGGGAAAATTTCAGGTACTTTTTTTGTGTGTTTTTGTTTGTTTGTTTCTCAAAGGTTACTCTCAAACCTTCCTTTATGGAGGAAGGGACTTCCAGGCTCTATGCCTGTAGCTCCCCAAAGTTCGCCTTCAGGTTGTCTTTTATAACATTGGAAAAAAATTAGTTTCTCTGGTGACCTTAAAAAAGAAAAGTTGGCGTTTTTTTTTTTTTTTTTTTTTGCAACACTGTTTGGCCTATATATCCCCTAGAAGACCATGAATTGTTTTTGGAACTTTAAAAGATAATATTCTCTTGCAGTTAGAATCATACTGTAACAGAGAAGGAAGATGATAGAAATCGCCTACTTAATGGCTTTTGTTGAACTTTTTCAGAACAAGGTTCTCAGGAAAGACTGTGAAGATGCCTGAAGCTAGAGCCCCTCTACAGAGGGGGAATGGGGACCAGTTAAATGACCCCTTTCCTATGGCTTTGGCCCCAGCCCCTCCTCCCTCAGCAACTCCTGCTCAGGTCACTGAGGCAGCTCCCCCAGCCCCTTCTGCTGCACTCTAACTATTTTCTCCTTGGTTCCCCTTCCCTCTTCCTCTAGCCCAACACCCCTCATTTCCTGTTTCCTACACCATCCATATGTCCTACCCTGCATCTCCCAGCATGGCACCTCCGCCCTCAGGGACCCCTGCTCAGGTCCCAGCCACTGATCAGGCTGAAGTACTTCGCTCTGTGGCCCTTCCCCATGAGGCAACACCCACTCAGGTCTCAGGCCCTACCCCGGAGGCAGTCATAGAGGTATTTCCTCTTCTGAGGCTTCCACTCCTCAGTACTAGATGACTTTCCCCCTTGCCAGCCAGATCACCCAGTCTTACAGTCTGTTCCAGCTTAGCCAGGACCCCCCAGTGACTCTCTCACAGAAAGTGAAACTTCCAATCTCCCTTCCCAAGCCTCTGTCCCCATAAAACCTTCAGGACTTTTTCCCTTAAGGGAAGTGGTTGTCTCGTGTGGGACATCTAGAGTGCATGCCCCATTCTCCATTTTGGATCTCAATCAAATTAAAGAAAAGTTGGGTAAATTCTCCGAAAACCCAACAAAGTTTACTGAAGGCTTTTGGGACTTATCCCTGCAATTTGAGCTTTCTTGGGGTGATTTGCATATCCTCTTCTCTACCTGTTGTTCCACTGAGGAGAAGAGGAGAATCTGGGAACATTTGGCTAGCAATGACCCCAGAAAATACCCCCAGGAACAGCTGCTGTTCCCACTAGTGACCCAGGATGGGCCTATCAGATCCAAGATGACAGGGAAAAAGAGACCATATGGTACTTTGCCATTAGAAGGCCTAAGAACTGCATTTCGAAAGCAAGTAAATTATCAGAAAGTCAGAGAAATTTCTCAGACAAATCGAGAAAAGCCCGCCCTTTTCCTAGACAGACTTGTAGAAGCTGCTTAAAAGTATATAAACGTAGATCCTGACTCTATAGAAGGGGCAGCAATCCTTAACATGTATTTTATTAGTCAGTCTGTCCCAGATATTAGGAGGAAACTGCAGAAATTGGCAATGGGACCCCAAACACTTCAGGCCCAATTACGGGAGGTGGCCTTTGGAGTGTTTAATAACAGAGACCTGGTTGCAGCAGAGGAGAAATAACGCAGGGAACGAACCAGAGACAGAACATGCTCAATTCTTGGCTGCTGCCATGGCCAGTAAAATCCCCTCCAGGGGACCCCCTTGGAGGAAGCCCAAGCACTTGGGCAGGGGGAAAACCCATAAAGAGGGTTAGGGTTGCTCTGGAGACAGCAAAATACCAAGACACTGGGTCCTGCCAAATGAATTCAACTCAAGTCTTCTCTCAGCCAAAGAAAAGTGAAGTTTATTAAAAGTTCGCTTGTATTAGACACAGAATAAGTCTGTGCTAGGTCATTCTATGGCACTCTCACTATTCTGTGGTGCTCTCACTAGCATGGCGACCAGATGGGGTCTTATATCCAGAAGGTTGTGGGAGGAATCTAGGGGTGGTCTAGGGGAGGAGTTTGGGGAATGGAAGTCTTCAGGAGGAGTTAATGAGGTCAATGAGTGATTAAAGGTGGGAAGTTGCTGGAGGCTACCTGGAGACTACATACAATGGTGGGCTAGGCCAGTTCAAGGGTGGATTGATATTTTGTTAGGCTCAAGGTTGGGAAGTCTAGTAACAGAGGCTTGGGCCCAGCCACAATGTAAGGCTTATTGCCTCATACAAATGCTTCATCAAATGGGATGATTTAATCAGAGTTAAAGGGGGGGTGGGGGGGAGTCCCAGAGCCTGTATCTCAAGGACTCAAGGAGAGCTCAAGGAGGCTCCCAGAGACCATACATCATCACTAACACACCAGAGCTTGCACCTGCAAGGGAGCAGAGATCCTGATCACAATTCCAGGGTGCAAAAGTATACTTGTGGATATTCACAGACCAGAACACAGGCAAAGAGAATAGTAAACACGTTGCTTACATCATATTACCTTGGAATAACTGAAAGCTTACAGACCACCAGAACTAGCTCTGAAAACAACTGCACAAAAAACCCTGAAGCTTGGGACAATGCCCCTTCCATCTTGGGGGCAGAGTCCAACTTTAATACAAAGTTGAAAATCAAGAAATAGGCTGTGGGGTCGGCTAGGTGGTGCAGTGAGTAGAGCATCGGCCCTGGAGTCAGAAGGACCTGAGTTCGGAACTGGCCTCAGACACCTAACACACACAAACAAAAACCTAGCCATATAACCTTGGGCAAGTTACTTAACCCCAATTGCCCTAAAGGGGCGGCTAGGTGGCGCAGTGAGTAAGAGCGCCGGCCTCGGAGTTGGGATGACCCGAGATCAAATCCGGCCTCAGAAAATGAGCACCCACACATAAATAATGACTAGCCGTGTAACCTTGAGCAAGTTACTTAACCCCAATTGCTTATAAAAAAAAAAAAATAAACTCACAAGAAGTCAACAAAATCAAAACTGATACATCCAAAACCTCAACAAAAACAAAACATGAATTGGTCTCAGATCCTGGAAAAGCTCAAAAAGGATTTTTTAAATCAAATAAGAGAGGCAGAAGACATATTGGGAAAAGAAATGACAGTGAAGCAAGAAAATCATGAAAAAAAAGAATCAACAGTTTGGTAAATGACCCCAGAAGTACTGAAGAAAATAATACCTTAGAGAACAGACTAGCCCAAATGGTAAAAAGAGGCACAAAAATTCAATGAAAAGAAAAATGCCTTAACAAACAAAATTGGTAAAATGGAAAAAGGTACAAAAATTTACTAAAGAAAAATCTTCTTAAATATTTAAATGACAATTCCAATTTTGAAAAAAAAAATAAAGAATCCTGTTAACTCCTTCTATGACACAAATATGGATTTCATACCTAAACCAGGGAGAGTCAATGCAGAGAAAGATATTTATAGACCAAAACCAAGATCAGGCACTATGATCAGGGTGGATTTAATTGAGTATGCAGGGATAGTGCAATATTAAGAAATCTACATGCATAATTCATCATGTCAATAATAAAAACAACAAAAATCATATGATTATTTTAATAGATGTAGAAAAAGCTTTTGATAATATACAACACCTATTCCTGTTTAAAAAATAACAGGAATAAATGATCCTTTTCATAAAATAATAAATATCAACTATCTAAAACCAAGAGTAAGCATTATCTATAATGGGAATAAACTAGAAACCTTTCCAATAAGATCAAGTATGAAGCAAGAATGTCCATTATTGTCATTATTTCTCAATATTGTATTAGACATGCTAGCAATAAGACAACAAAAAGAAATTGAAGGAATAAATATAGGCAATGAGAAAAGAAAATTCTTACTTTTTTAAGGGACATGATGGTAATGTTAGAGAATCTAGAAAGTCAACTAAACAATTAAGATCTTCAACAAAATTGCAGGACATAAAACAATTTCACACAAATCATCAGCATTTCCTTATATTACCATTAAAACCCAGCATGAAGAGATAGAAAGAGGAATTCCATTCAAAATGACTACAATAAAAAATAGTTAAGAGTATACCTGGCAAGACACACCCTGGAACTATATGAACATGCTGAAAAAAATACTTTTCATGCAAATAAAGAAAAAGCTAAATAAGTGGAGAAACATTAATTGGTCATGGATAGGCCAAGCCAATATCATTAAAATAATAGTGCTATCTAACTAAATTACTTTATTTATTCAGTGTCATACCAATCAAACTGGAAAGCAATTGATTTATAGAGGAAGAAAAAATAACACAATTCATCTGGAGGAAAAAGTGGTCAAGAAGATCAAGGGAAATAATACAAAAAAAAAAAATTTTAAGAAGGAAGTCTCACAGTACCAGATTTCAAACTGTACTACAAAGCTTGATTCACTAAAACAATCTGATACTGGGTCAGAAATAGAGTGGTTGATCAATGAAATAGATTATGTACACAGAAACAAGCAAGTACAGCAAACTACTGTTTGATAAACCCAAAGAACACAGTTATTCACTGATTAACACAAACTGCTGGAAAACTAGAAAGTAGTTTTGCTGAAACTAGGCATAAATCAACATATCACACTGTATACTAAGATGAGTTCAAAATGTGGACATAATTTAGACATAATTAGTGGATCATAAGCAAATTAGTGGATCATGGAAGAGATTACCCACCAGATCTATAGAAAAGGAAAGAGTTCATGAAGAAACAAGGAGAGAGATTGGAGGTTAAACAAGGAGGTTAAATGAATAATTTTGATTAAATAAAAATAATAATATATTTAATAATAATAAATTTGATTACATAAATTAGAATTTTTTTTTTACAAATGAAACCAATACAACTAAAATTAGGGGAAAAGAGCAGGAAAGTAGGGAAAAAATCTTTGCAGAATTTTTTTATAAAGGTCTCATTTCTCCAATACATAGAAAACTGAGCCAAATTTATAAGAATTAAAGTCATTCCTTAATTGATACTCAAGGATTATGAAGAGTTGATTCTCAGAGAAAGAGATCAAAACTACAAATAGTCAAGTAAAATGTTCTAAATCACTAATAATTAGAGAAATATAAATAAAAATAGCTCTGAGGTTTCCTTTCACACTTGCCAGATTGGCTAAGGTGACAGAAAAGGCAAATAAATTCTGGAGGAGGTCTGGGAAAATAGGTGTACTACTGTACTATTGAGAGAGCTGTGAACTAATCCAACCAATATGGAAATAAATTTGGAATTATGCTCAAAGAACTGTTAAACCATGCATAGCCTTTGAAAACTTCTCAGTACAACCCAAAAAGATCAAATAAAAAGGGAAAAGACCCACATATACAAAAATATTTATAGCAGCTCTTTTAGTGGTGTCAAAAATAAGAAACGAAGAGGATGCCCATCAATTAGGGAATGAATACAAATTATGGTATATGAATGTGATGGAACCTCTGGAGCTATTAAAAAAAAATGATGAAGGGGATAGTCTTAGAAAAAACCAAGAAGACTTCTATGAACTGATGAATAACATGAAGTAAATAGAACCAGGAGAACAATTTACAATAACAGCAACATCGTAAAGATAATCAATTATGAAAGACTTAGTAATTCTGATCAACATGATGAACAATCACAATTCCAAAAAAGTCATGATAAAAAAATTATATCCACCTCCATTAGAGAACTAATGGACTCATAGTATGTATTGAAGCATTTTTCTCTCTCTCCTTTATTTTCCTTCAAAAAATGAATAATGTGGAATTTTCTTTTGTATGTTTTCAAATTTGTAATGTGTTTTGTATTTCTTGCCTCTCAGTGGGGCATGGGGATTGGGAAAAGAGAGAATTTGGAACTAAAAATAAAAGAAAATTGAATGAAAAAAAATTAGATTAAAAAAAGAAACATAGTCTTTGTGAGAAAACCAGTGTATAATTCATATGTACAGAGAATTTCTTATCACAAGTGGCTGATGAGGATAAAATGAAATAACTCCTGTTATTCATATAGAGAAGGAAAGTAGGTAAAGCTATGGAGGGCTATCATCTAGGACTCATATGGAGGGAGTACACAGGGAATGGAACCCAAGAATTCTAGGACAAGGATGGGATATTGGGCAAACTGAACTGACCACTAGCTTAATCTGTCAACCTTCCCTGATCACACCCCACTCTAGTAGAAGGGGTATAGAAAGATAAAAGAAAATGAAACCAGAAACTCAAGAGTAAAACATTGGAGGCAAAGGGCACTGGAAGGATTCCTGGTTGTTGAGTACTGAGGTCAACTCTGGTGTCCCAACTTGTCTACCCAAATACAATAACTTCTTTGTGCCAAATTTCAAAGGAATACATATGAATTCTCCACCCAAAACTGGATTCTAGGGGTTATCTTTTGTGTGTGTGTGCAAGTGGGAGGGGAAGGGAGCTTGAATATTTCCTCCAGGTAGCTTAACTGTAATTGTCTTCCCAGGTTATTTTTATATCCTATAGCCCTTTTTCCTCTGAAGAGCTCCAGGCACTTTACAGTAGCAGATTGAAACTGTCAATACATTTATCTAGTAAAAGAGGGAGAATAGAATAGGACAAGCTGGGAAAAGAGGAGCAAACAAAATTGCAAGGGTAGATCATAGCAGGAGGCAATCTCTGTTTGGCATGTGGAGTCCATTGCTTCCTGGCCCCTGCCTACCTTTGCAGCCTTCTTATGCTTTCCTCCCTTTCACATGCTTTATGATCTAGCAACACCTATGTCCTTGCTGACGTCACACAGGACACTCCATCTCTTAATTCTGTGCCTTTTTTTTGCTTGTCCCCATGTCTGGTATGCTCTCCTTCCTCTCCTCCTCCTACCTACTAGCCTCTGTGGTTTTCTTCAAGTTATTGTTCAGTTGTTTTCAGTTGTGTCCAACTCACCATGATCCCATTGAAGAGGGAAGGGTGATAAGGAGGGGGGGAGGGTAAGTGGTTCTGCCAGGGATACCTCTCCTGGCATCCAGTCTGGAAGGAATTCACCAGGCTCAAGCAAACTTTGAAGCCGAAATTGTAAAGTTTATTGTTACACTGTAGAGAACAGCGGGCTAGATTCTTATGGAACCTGCAAACTCACAGAGGCCGCAGGCATAGTTTTAAGGGGTCAATTATGCTAACTAGGTGAGTAAGGGTGGGATCAGGGAGGAGTTAAGGAGTGGTCAGTGCTCAAAGGACCATACACTTTTAATATTAAGTGCGCAGGTATATTGCCCATGATTCACTGGGAAATAGCTCAAGCTGGGCTAACTGGAGGTGTGGTTTTAGGCCTGACAAGTCACTAAAGAGTGCCCAGTCTGCCTCCCACCAAGGTCATCAGAGACAGTGTGGGTATATAATTGATTAAGGAGTTATCCTATAGATAAGGTATTGAAGAATTTATGGTGGGGCTGGCCACTCTAACTAAGGGAGATAATATTTACATAACTTATTGTTTCAAGCAGAGATAAACAGGTCATGAGTTGTTGCTGGGCAGAGTGCTGGAAGGGGGAAGGGGCAGAGTCAATGCTCTGAGGCTGGGGGGGTGGAAATGTGATCTTACAGACTGCTTTTACAAATTGATTTTACAGACATAAATCCCAAAGCACCCCATTTACAAACTGATGTTACAGATTGATACTACAGACGTATATACATCACAAGGACCCCATCATTCCCCCCTTAAACAGATGGCACCCAAAATCATTTGGGGACAAGGGGCGATGGTCTCAGCTTCCTGAACTGCTTCTCGCTGGGAAGGGGTGTAGAGCTGTCCCTTCCATACAGGGTTCCATTGTTCAAGGGGTGGGGTCCATGGCCAATGTCTAGAATCTGGCCGATGCTAGACCCAAGGGGTGATGAGTAGCAGCTTCGGGCAACAGTTGGTACTCAGTCTGAGCAGTCATCTGCAGATGGAAAGCACTGAGCCTAGAAGAGATAAACCTAGCAAGGAGGTTAAGCAGGCAAGAGCCAAAAATAAGTAAGAGAAAATTGACCAGAAATGGGGTGAGGATGGGCTAGCATAAGCCATTACTCAGACTATTTCACTTTCCTTCATATTTCTACATACTACATATTCTTTTACCAACATAACTGTACTGCCTTTAACAAAGGAGGTTCCTAACTAGGTTACTTAAGCTGAAATTACAGTGATGTAGGCTGAAACTCCAATGATTGGTTAGTGTACACTTGAATTTCCCACTTGCAGGAATCCCTAGGCTGGGTCTCCCACCCACAGATTAATCAAGGGTAAGCAAGGGGTGGGGGTTCTGCCTGTTTACAGATTAAGCAAGGTGGAGTTCTCTGTTTTACAAATCAATTAAGGGAAGGTTGGGCTGCCTGTTTTACAAATCAAGGAAAGGGTGAGTGGATTTGAGTCTGACATTCAGGAAGGGCAAAGTGACAAATCAAAGAGGGAAGGGTAGAGTGGAGCTGGGGAATGATGGGGATTGTGGGGGGCCGCGCAAGGAGGTAAAAAGGGAATCAGGGAGAGGATCAGATAGTCTTAGCTTTAGGGGGTGCTTGTGGACTTCTGTTTTCCATTCTGAGGTGACAGCAGGCTTCACTCTGGTGTAATGTTGTCATGTGGGGATAGAGTCCACTTTGACAGCAGTAGGTGTAGTGGGGATCATGATGTGTGGTCCCTTCCACCTCTGCTCCAGACCATGAATTTCTTTTTACCAGCACAGAATCCCCAGGTTGAAACAGGTAGGCTGAGGCAGAACTTGGGATCAGGATCAGGAAAGCTGAGGGAAGGAGTTTTTTTCTGAATCGCCTGCAGACCCTGAAGGAACTTGATAAGGGAAGAGTTAGTGATTTCAGCTTTTAGGTCTTCCCAGATTAGAGGAAGAATGGGTGGTAATCTTCCATATGTTAGGGAATGGTCTGGATTTTCTCAGCCTTGAGTTCTGAGCTCTGAGAAAATTTTAGATGCCGGCTGCTCAAGGAAGTCAAAGCTGAGAATCCAAGGACCTGATCCATCTCCCCCTTAAACAGTTGGGACCCAAAATCATTTGGGTAGATCTATGTTTTATAGGAAGCTGGGTACACAGATTATATATACAGTATACAGTATATAACAGTGAATACAGATTCACTCAGGAAGGAAGAGATAATTCAGAAATGGAATCCTTAACATACATTCAGTTACAAATGTTAACTTTTGCTTAGAGCATGAAACAACTACAAATTCAGATCAAAATAGCCAGATCTCTTCTGTTTTCACAACTCATTACATTCTGCACATGTTCCAATTCCCAATGAAAAATATTAAATTAAATAAAATATTAAAATAAAAATATTAAGTAAATAAAATAAAAATATTAAATTTTCCAGTGAGCTTACACGAAAGTCTGTTACTGACTACGTGCTCTGATCATGGAAACTTGCTATAGAAGGAAAAAAGCAGGGACATGTGACATTCCAAATACGATAGGATAAAACATCCTTGACTCTGTTTAAATTCAGGTAAAGTCACAGATATCCAACCATGCAGTATCTGTTCCATCTTATAGCTAGACTCAGGAATAGGTGGAAAACATTCCTTTTCAAAGGAATCCCATGGGTAAACTGAGCCAGGAGGGATCCCATCCCAGACAGAGGCTAAGATTGTCCCTTCGGGCCTTTACCAAACGTAGACTTCCACCTATCAGCAGTACAGGATCACATTCCCTCTGAGTAGCTTGTGGCATTTTCTCTGAGATACTGATTTAATGCAGACAACTATACCCAAATTCAAACTCAAAATAAAATTTAGTTATGGTCCCAAGTGCCTTTTACCTTAAACAACAAGCTTCACTGATCACAGCTTAGAGCTAGTTAGTTATTTTTATTTTCATGGAGCTGCACTAAGCAATGATGATTCATCAGGTCTCACAAATGTAAAGAATTCCATCTACCATCTTTCCTTCTGAAATCTAAAAGCCAATTGATAGAAATCCTTCTAATCTTTGCAACTTCTTAGCAAGTTAGGTTCATTTAAAACTACACTTAAACAAGTTCCTTTCCCAGGCTGAATGACCTTGCCTAATAGAGATAGTTTCTAGGGGATTTGGCAGTTTTACAACATAAGGAAAATTTATATGAATTCTAAGGAGGAGAGACTGGGGGAAGGGCTAATAATGATGCCCCTCCTTAGCCAATTCTCATACAAGCAGGAGGACTGTTCAGAATGGGCAGAACTAGTCAGAATAAAGTTTTCATCCAATCTCCTCCTTTCCACATACAGTAATCAATTAACAATTTTAGATTTTAACATTAAAATTGTAGCCAAAATAACTTAGTTAACAATCTTACAAGTTTTAAAGTCTTAACTGAAACTTCCTTTTAAACAAAGACAGACTTGGAAGCTTATGATTTCCCAAAATACAATACTCCGAGACTTTAAGAAAAGCTGCTTCTTATACAGCATAGATAATACAACTTTTTACCAGTAACAATATCATAAACAATTATCATGTTCTTAAATTTGAACTTTGAAATAAAAACAAATGAATTACCAATCTGGTGACCTTAAAAATCAAGTTTTTGAAGTTACACAGAACTAAAATTTTCTTGTTGCCACACACCTGATCAATTTATCACTAAAAATTAATTACATTCTGGAATCTCACATAGATGGTGAATGTGGTGATCCATAAACCTTCAAATTAACATAAATACATCCTTAGATGAAGCAAGCTTGAAAACCACATCCCTATATTTTTCTGTCCTTTTTTCCCAAGTTTCTCATTTGCTCAATAAGAATTCTACAAAATGCCTTTCCAATTCCCTGTGTACATTCACTTCATCATTAGTAATGTGGAAACTATAACTTTAAGTCACTGCATATTTCCAGAATAGCCAAGTTAAATGAACAACCAGCTATCACAATAAATATCAGCAGCATTATTACTACCTATTTGTATCCCAAATATAACAGCTTTAAATTGTCAAATCTTATAACATAAAAAATCCAATTCACATGAAATAAACAGAAGACAGAATTAGCAGAACTGATAAAGTACCATAGCTGGTTTTACAAAACTTTTCTTCATCTTTTAGTTTCAACAAAATTCAGAATGAAAATTGCTTTATCTAACATTTCTGGCTCACAATGGTCACTCAAACTTTTACAGTATAAGAGGATTTTACAATTTAGAGATACCATAATAACACAATGACATTATGACATTAATTGCATTTCCAATTCATCACATACAAAAATTACTGGTAGAAAAATTGGGCTTACCAAGTACAGAGGCTTTTCTCTCCCCACAAATGCAGAGCCTGGTTGAGGACCCAGGCGTTTGAGAGGAGAGAGGGTCATCCTCATGCCTGGAGGTGTGGGCTTCGGGGTACCCTGGGGTGTTGCCAGGCCCCTCAATATAGCTGCAGCTCCCCCTTCTTTTTCAAGTGGGGGAGCTTAACTCAAATTCCCTATTCTTTAGCACGCTCTATTTTTCTTCTAGAATGAGAGACTTTAATAAATTTTTGTAAAATGTTTTCAGCGATTTAACTTTACTCCAATAAACTTTAATTTATGTGTCCACTTCTTATAAAACCTTTGAAAGTGATATCTTTGACCTCTCCAGCAAGTGATATTGGGGGGGGGGGCGCCTTCCCTCTTTCTCACTACTAGAGAACCCAAAAGAAAATTCACTTTTTCTTATCAGATCTTAGAAAATATTCCAATTTGCCTCAATGCCAAATAGTAAAATGAATTCTGACTTATATTTAGCATCAAATTAGGAGTGACACTTTTTTTTTTTACTTCTCACATGAATTCAATTGACTTACAGTTTTATTCTAATACACAGATTTTTCCTCTTTTAGATGAGGCAGGAAATAGTTAAATTTTCGTCTGCCTGCCTCTTTGATTTGAGGGGAGAAGATTCCCTCATTATTTCTTATCGCCTTCTCCTCACTCCACTTGGCCAGAGTGGAATGAAGAGGAGGAGATTTTCAAACTTTTAAAGATCTTAAAACTTCTGTTCACATTTCTCAATACCAAATACCATCCCTATCTTAACTTCCTACCCATGCTTCTTCCTTTGCTACATGCTTAAACTTTCTTGCTTTATAAACCTAAACAAGACAATATTTACCTCTCTTTTCTCTTCTTCTCCAGCCTGCATTCAGCATCAGTAAAGGGAGGAGGGAGAGAGAGCTAAGAGCCTTCCAAAGGAAGGTCCAGCAGTCCAGCTGCAGTTTAAACCTTCCATGATGTTAGATTACACACTCACTCATTCACACAGACACACAAAAAAACAGAACACAGAGAGAAACTGACAGGAACGTTCCAAAAGCTCACAGAGGATTGTTAGAAATCCCCAGGCACAAATCATGTTTGCTTGGCTTCCAGATACATGCTGATGGAGGCCAGGTACAAATCATATTTGCTTGGCTTCCAGATAGGTGCTAATGGAGGCCAGGTAAGACTTGCTTTAAGATAACCTAGGCTCAGATCCCCGAACGTAGGGGGAAACACTGGCCCAATCCTTCCTTCTTGGGGTCGTGAAGACCGAGTTTTTTCCAACTGCTCAAGAGACATCCCAGGGGGGGAGTCTCAGGGTATGGAGGGAGACTGACCAATCCTTTTTCCTGCCCTGACGCCAAAATCCCTGTACCTAAAGCGTCCTGGGGACAAGAGCATCCTCAGTCCCGAATGCGGAACGAACCCAGGGTCTAACAGACCCACACCGGCCTAGCCAAGACCGGAGCATCCCCACAAGCCTTCTTAGGGCTTGTGGAGGTGAACCCAACTACAGGGAGAGGGGGAGTTTAAAGGATAAAAGCTTGAGACCTCAGACTTTGTCTCTTCGTGGTCGCCATCTGAAGAGGGAAGGGTGATAAGGAGGGGGGGAGGGTAAGTGGTTCTGCCAGGGATACCTCTCCTGGCATCCAGTCTGGAAGGAATTCACCAGGCTCAAGCAAACTTTGAAGCCGAAATTGTAAAGTTTATTGTTACGCTGTAGAGAACAGCGGGCTAGATTCTTATGGAACCTGCAAACTCACAGAGGCCGCAGGCATAGTTTTAAGGGGTCAATTATGCTAACTAGGTGAGTAAGGGTGGGATCAGGGAAGAGTTAAGGAGTGGTCAGTGCTCAAAGGACCATACACTTTTAATATTAAGTGCGCAGGTATATTGCCCATGATTCACTGGGAAATAGCTCAAGCTGGGCTAACTGGAGGTGTGGTTTTAGGCCTGACAAGTCACTAAAGAGTGCCCAGTCTGCCTCCCACCAAGGTCATCAGAGACAGTGTGGGTATATAATTGACTAAGGAGTTACCCTATAGATAAGGTATTGAAGAATTTATGGTGGGGCTGGCCACTCTAACTAAGGGAGATAACATTTACATAACTTATTGTTTCAAGCAGAGATAAACAGGTCATGAGTTGTTGCTGGGCAGAGTGCTGGAAGGGGGAAGGGGCAGAGTCAATGCTCTGAGGCTGGGGGGGTGGAAATGTGATCTTACAGACTGCTTTTACAAATTGATTTTACAGACATAAATCCCAAAGCACCTCATTTACAAACTGATGTTACAGATTGATACTACAGACGTATATACATCACAAGGACCCCATCACCATGTGGGGTTTTCTTGGCAAAGATACTGGAGTGGTTTGCTATTTCCTTCTCTAGCTCATTTTACAGATGAGGAAACAGAGGCAAACAAGGTTAGATGAGTTGCTCAGGGTCACACAGCTAGTAAATGTCTGAGGCCAGATTTGAACTCAGGAAGATGAATTTTCCTGACTCAGACGCCAGCACTCTACTATATCACCTAGCTGCCCCTACAAGTACATGATCCCTAAATAAACTCCCTCCTAACACTTCCTTACTGGACTTTTTCACAGAGAAGTTTAAGATAAGACTACATTTAATCTTAAGAAACAATCTCTACATTGTATCTATATTTGTGCACCCTGAGAAAAACAAAATGCCTAGGTCACAGTAGCTGCTAAATGCATATGTGGAATTGAATTAAATTGAATGGAAGTATATTTTGCATGATTTTACCTGTACAATTGATAGCATACTTCTCGCCTTCGCAATGGGTTGGGGAGGGGTGAGAGAGAATTTGGAACCCACAATTTGTTAAAAAAAAAAAAAGAATGTTAGAATTAAATTGAAACTGAACGCTACTGGGGGAAAGTTAAGGTACAGAAACAAGATGCCAGGAGCTATTGGCCTAGAGAATGGGCCTTCAGAAAAACTACGAAGTAATGAATGGTTTCTATTCAGATTTCAATTCCCTTTCAATACTGTCTTCCTACCCCTCCCTGCTGCCACAAGGTTTAGGTTGCTAAGAACCTAAACTATGTGACCTCAGGGAAGCTCCAGAGCCACCATGAGCCTAGGTTTTCTTCTATGAGATGGTTGGAGTAAAGAGCCTATAATGTCTCTTCTAGCACCAAATCTATGATCTATAGTCCTCTGAACCCCTCCAACTTCTGATGTGGAACCCAAGCCTGGGCTCCTCCTCTCTGGGAGGCTCTAGACCTTTCTTCCTACATTTCAAGGTGGATTCTCATTTTAAAGTTCCTCCCTCCTGCCCTTACAAACTTCTGTTCTATTTCCGTTTGGAGAACTTGTTTAAATAGAACACCTAGTGGCTTTCAGCTTTAGCTCTTTGATCAAAGCAATTGTCTATGTGTAAAGTCTGCTTTTATAATATGGTTAGTCATAAGGTCCCTAACTCATGTACCACTTAACCTCTTTCTTTAGTGTATTCCCCAGAAACATGACTGAGAGCACATTCACTTAGGCATCACTAGACATCTATCACTAACAGGCCTCTTTCAATGCCTCAGTGTGTCATGTGGATGACATTAGAATATGCAAGGCTATTTCAGGTGAGTAATAGCTCTAGCAGGCCCTATCATGCTGAGCCAGAAGAGCTCAGAGTGCAGGCCTGCAGATGAACTGTATGTCTACAGCGAAGCCATAGTGCATAGTGCTGAACTTAGAGTCTGGAAGACTTCATGACCCTGATTATATTACTTAACTTCTCAGCCTCAGTTTCCTTCTCTGTAAAAAGGGGATAATAGTATCATCTGTCTCTTAGGAGTGTTAGGAGGATCAAATGAGATAACATATGTTGTGTTTTGTAAATTTTAAGGCACTGTCTAGACATTTACTCCATTATTATTGTCATCAGACAAGCCTCACTAGGTTTAGGGAAGCTTAGTACCAGAAGGTAGACTGCCAGATGATGAATCCTTTTAGCCAAAGGAGCATATTTCAGCTGCCTCCTACAGTGTAAAGGTATTGTTTTCTAGTTTGGTGGAAGGAAGACTCACACTAATGAAATCATGGACCCTTGACATAATAAAATTAAAAGTTACCAGATAAGCTTGGAGTCAACTCTAAAACTTATTATTATTACTTGTATGAACCCAGACATGTCACTTACCTTCTCTGGGCCTCAGTTTCCTCCTTTGAAAAATGAGAAGGATGGACTGAATTCCCCTCTAGAAATAATGATTTATAATTCTTTATAAACTAAAAGTTTATTTCTGAAACTGGCACTTTCCCCCAAGAGAGTTTATTTTCAATTTAATTCAATTCCACAAATGTATTAAGCACCTACTGTGGCCAAGGCATTTTGTTTGATTCAGGAGACACAAACATAGTTACAATGCATTTTCTCCTCTTAAGTAGATTACAACCCAAAGGGAATGTGGGAAACAAATACACAAATAAATATAATATAAAGTACAATGCACTAAATTTAATGGAAAAGTTCAGGAAAAGTGCTCTGAGAAATTTGAGGAGGGTTAGTTCCCTTTCACCTGGCCATGGGGTTGAGATCAGCAAAATTTCATGGATGAGGGAATAGCCTCTGAGATGCAGGGTCTTGTTTTTGTTTTTCTCTTTCTCCGCAGAACATAGTACCTTGCACATAGCAGTTCACAGGATCATAGATTTACAGACAAGGAAATTGTGCCCCAGAGAAGTTAAGTGAATTGCCCAGGGTCTTACAGTTTAAGAGCCTGAGACTGAAGAAACACTGTCTTTAGGTCCAATGCACTATCCATGGTATTGAACATTTGTGGAATTAGACACAATCCATTTCCAAATGCTATCAATCCAGCCTCTATGGCACCTCTTATATTTGTCTTTTCCTTCCTATTTTACTGCCACTCTGACATAGGCTTTCAATATTATCTGGGGAGGTGATAAGGTGCTCAACAAAGTATACCTCACCCCCTAGTGCTAACCCAAACCTGATCTGGTGAAAGAAGTTGGTGATTGAGATGGGTAGGTGGCACAGTGAATAGAGCACCTGCCCTCAAGTAAGGAGGACCCGAGTTCAAATCTGACCTCAGACACTTAACACTTACTAGCCGTGTGACCTTGGGCAAGTCACTTAACCCCAATTGCCCTAGCTTCCTCCCCCCCCAAAATAAAAAACAAAACAAAACAAAAAGAAGTTGGTGATCACCTTTCTCCTAATCACCAGACACACAATATGTAGAAAGAGCTTTGCCTTTAGAGACAGAGGACAGGGATAGGGACAGGACCTGTGATTTCTTTGGTATAGGTTACTTGTGGGTGAGGAAATGTCCTCAACCTACCTTCTGTGTAACTTATACTAGAGAGTGGCCAAGCAGTGCAATGAAGGTTAAGTCACTTGCCTAAGGTGCTGAAGGACATAATGATTTGAAATACAGACCTAGGACTCTGGGGAATGGTTGGAGTTGTGATGAGGTAAAGAGGGACACAAGATGGCATTTACTTTGCAATGGTTTCTCTTAGAAGCATTTCATTTTTTCCTACATCAAGAGAGAAGAATAAGGGAGCATTATGATTCACTATATGTGGTGTTCCCACTTCTGAGTATCATTTCAGGAAATCTTTGTAAATTTAGAGTGGAGTTCCAGGTAAACAGAGATTATTCTAGTAGGATAATAGTTGGACCAAATGTTACAACTCTGGCAACATTGAAAAGCTACAAGGGCAATTGACTAAAAGGAAATACTTGTTCTTTGGAAGTAAGGTGGAACCCAGGTGAAGATAAGAATGAATATGTTATCTGGAAGACCTTGTTAAAATTGGTAATTTGACTCTCTAGAGAAAGTCAGGACAATGTTAATCAGTGACTGTTTGTCCAAGGAGGGGGCCCACAGCTGTGGCTATATAGGGAGGAACAGGAGAGAAAATAATAAACAAGTGGCAACCTTCTTTTCCTGCTTCCAGAAAAGGTTATAGAAAGGTTTGGTGCACAGCCTGTAAAACACCCCTCTGTTGAGAAACCAAGCTAGCCAATATAGCTATTACTGATTCGAAGAGGCAACCTGGTCTTGATTTGACTTCCTGGCAGATTTCATCAGACTCAGCTACCACAGGAAAACAGGTGTGGTGCTTCAATGTTTCCTTAGAGGCTCTTATTCTGGGGCCCATTACTTTTTTTCTGATATGTTGTTAATTGTGTTTCAATATAATTAATTGCATTTATAATGTTATGCTTTTATTTTATGCTCTTAAATGCATTATTCTGTGAAGTGGATCTATAAGCTTCACCAGCCTGCCAAAGAGGTCCATGGCACAAAATGGGTCATGGTTCATTCATTGAATGATCTGCAACCATGAGTTATAGAGGTGTATTTTGTTTCTGGTAAGGAGGGGGCAGGATCTGGTTTGATCCAAACATTGCCAGGCTCAGGGCAAAAAGGGAGGGTCTCATCACCATTGCAACTCAGTCTACATTTTTCTTCACAAACCTAGAACCTGATATTTTTTTTTTTTTTTTTTTTTTTGCTTTTTTGAGGGCAATTGGGGTTAAGTAACTTGCCCAAGGTTACAGGGCTAGGTTTTTGTTTGTGTGCCTTAAGTGTCTGAGGCCCGAACTGAACTCAGGTCCTTCTGACTCCAGGACCGACGCTCTAACTCACTGCGCCACCTAGCCACTCCAGAATTACAGAGTGAGGTTGTTTTTTTTTGTTTAAACAAAACAAAAAACATGTTTTGTTTTGTTTTTTTTTTTTGCTTTTTGGGGGGCAATTGGGGTTAAGTAACTTGGCCAAGGTCACACGGCTAGGTTTTTGTTTGTATGTGTTAAGTATATGAGGTCAGATCCGAAATCAGGTCCTTCTGACTCCAGGGCCGACGCTTCACTGTGCCACCAAGCCACCCAGAACCTGATAGTTTGAAAGCAACATTGTCTTTAATCAACAGATCAGATAATAGAAATCTTGGAAAGAAAAAGCAGATGGTTCCACTTTTAGTCTGGGTATTCAATGAAGCAGAAAGTGTTTTTATGCATTTTAAAGAAATATAATATAGCCAATATTCTTGTAGGCCTTTTACTATTCCATTGCTAGGACTTAAAGGAGGCTATTGCAGAAGAATTAGATGGGCCATTAATGCAAAGCAGTAGGTTTTTATCACCATTGTATTTTAATTTACAAGGAAAGGCTTGCTGCTTAACTGAGACACTCAAGGGCATGAGGAGGGAGGTGAGGAAAGAGAAGAAATACATTTATATCAGTTGCTGGTGAGATATGAGTACAGTTGGAATCCAGAAGGGTCGGATTACATAAGGTCAAGATCAAAATTCCCATATTCTCTCTTGCTATGTTACCAGCCTATTTCTTTTGTTGATCAAACATCTCTTAGATGAAAGGTAGAACCTATTATCCATTGAATTTTTAAAAGATTTTTAACTTGTCTTTGTCTCAAAGGATTTGAGGCAGTGTGTAGATTAGATAAAATGTTTAAAGATAAACAGAGTCTATTAAAAAAGAAATAGCAGGCATTGTTCTAATACCCAAGATGAGCAGATTTCACAGAAATTTGTAAGAAATTTGACTTTAAGTCTTCTGGCAATTAAAGCAAAAAAGGAAGCACACTGGGCCACATAGCCTTCAATTTCTTCTTACAAAAAACACATAAATTAATCTGTGAAGAGAACTTCTTTTTTCTAGGACCCAATTCAAGCAGGAATTCATTCTGTGGAACTTTATAGAAAAAACACTGTTAGTCCACTTTGGGATCTCAAGGAAGAAAATTCCCATCATAGCCACCCCTAATCGAAGTGCAGAATTTATTAATAGCATACAAACAACCAGTGAAATCCCACATGTACAAAAAAGATACAAGGAGACATTTTTCTACTTCATTGCCAATTTTTGGACTTAGTGTTGGTATGGTTCTGGGAAATTAAGCTGCATGTATGGCTGTAACATATGCAGACAAGTCTATTACAGGCAGATTCAGGGTGACTTGAGGCTATTAGGGGCTTTGTGGTTTTATACTGAGGTAAACAGAAGGAGAGAGACCTATTTACAAATGTACCAATCTAGAATGAGCAGATTCCAAGGACCTCTGAATACACAAACCCCAAGTATACCAGAGAAGAACAGAGATTATTGCATGGAGTCAAGGCTTGCAATTTTGGGTTCATCAGTCATTGTGTAATTATTACTATGTACATGACCTCCTCCTTTTTCAGAAGAATGGGAACCAGTACATCACTAGCCAGCCAGCACCAGACACCAAACGATATAGGAGGCAATATCTCTAGTCATAGTTTCACAAAAGACATAAAAATGCTGTTAAACCAGACACATATCTTATTGACCCTCTATAAAGGCAGAAGTCCTGACATTAAATTGTATTTCAATTAAAGTGTTTCAGGGAGAAAATAGAATGTGATACAAGTTTTCAGAAAATCTAATACGCCAATGGATTTGTGATATCATGGGACTCTCAGACTTAAGAAGGAATCTCATTGGTCGTCTAGTCTGCCTCAAAACTGGAAAAGTGGATGGCAATTTCTTGGGTAAATTAGAAAGAATTTGTTATCTTGTCATCCAGTCTTTACTCAAAGACTTTCAGGGAGAGGGAGCCCACTATCTTCCACATTAACCCATCCTACTTTTGTTTAGTTCTGATTGTTAGGAAGCTTTTCCTTGCATCAAGTCTAAATATACCTCTTTTCAACTCTCCTCCATTATTTATAGTTCTGTACTCTGAGGTGAGACACAGTAAATCTAATGACTTTTTCCACATGACAATCCTTGAAATGTCTTCATAAGATAACAAATGATGAGCTGGAAGGTACCTACCTCATAAGCCACCTAGTCTAACCTTTCATTTTATAGATGAAGAAACAGAGCTAGAGGCTAAATTACACTCAAGGTCATATAGGTGGTAGGCACCAGATATGGGATTTGACTAGGTCTTCTGACTTCCTGCAAGGGTTCTTTCCACTGTACCATGTCACCTCCTACTTGGAAGCAGTTATCTTGTCCTCCATTAGTATTCTCTTTTCCAGCTTAATCTTTCCTATTTCCTTAAATACATCCTCATATGGTATAACATAAAACTCTTCATCATTCTGCTTGCTCTCCTTTGTATGCTTTGCAGTGTCTTTCCTAGAATGTGGTGCTCAGAACTGAACACAGTGCTGCAGAAATTATATGACTAGAGCACAGCATAGTAGGACTAGCACATCTGTGGCAGTCAGAGGGTCTGGGATCAAACCCAGGTTCAGCCACTTTTTAAATTTTTTAAATCATATTTTATTTTCTCTAGTTATATGTATAAATATGATAAAAAGGAAGAATACCAAATTATGAGTATCAAAAATGAAAAGGGTGAACCAACCTCCAATGAAGAGGAAATTAAAACAATAATTAGGAATTATTTTTCTCAATTGTATGCCCATAAATTTGACAATCTTAGTGAAATGGATGAATATTTACAAAAATATAAATTGTCCAGATTAACTGAAGAGAAAGTAAATTACTTAAATAACCCTATCTCAGAAAAAGAAATTGAACAAGCTATCAATGAACTCCCTAGGAAAAAAATCTCCAGTGCCTGATGGATTTACTAGCAAATTCTATCAAACATTTAAAGAACAATTGATCCCAATACTTCACAAACTATTTATGAAAATTGGAGGAGTTCTACCAATTTTTTTATGACACAAATATGGTACTGATATTTAAATTGGGAAGAGACAAAACAGAGAAAGAAAATTTTAGACAAATTTCCCTCATGAATATAGATGCAAAAATTTTAAATAAAATATTAGCAAAAAGACTACAGTAACTTATCATGAGATTAATACACTTTGATTTGGTAAGATTTATTCCAGGAATGCAAGGTGGGTTCAATATTAGGAAAACTATCAGTATAATTGATCATATCAAAACTAGTAGGAAACATATGATTATCTCAATAGATGCAGAAAAGGCTTTTGACAAAATACAACACCCATTCCTATTAAAAACACTAGAAAGTATATCAATAAATGGAGTCTTCCTTGAAATAACAAGTAGCATCTATCTAAAACCATCAGCAAGTATTATATGTAATGGAGATAAGCTAGAAGCATTTCCAATAAGATTGAAGGTAAACCAAGAATGTCCACTATCACCCCTCTTACTCAATTTGTTAGCAGTAGCAATAAGAGAAGAAAAAGAAATTGAAGGAATCAAATTAGTCAAAGAAGAGACTAAGCTATCACCTTTTGCAGATGACATGATGATATACTTAGAGAATCCTAGAGAATAAAGTAAAAAACTACTTGAGATAATAAACATGGCAAAGTTTCAGGATATAAAATAAATCTACATAAATCCTTGGCATTCTTATATATTTCTAACAAAATCCAACAGCAAGAGATAGAAAGAGAAATCCCATTTCAAGTCACTGAAGACATTATAAGATATTTGGGAATCTACCTGCCAAAACAAACCCATGATCTATATAAACACAATTATAAAACACTTTTCACACAAATAAAGTCATATCTAACTAACTGGAAAAACCTAAATTAATTTACATATTTAGTGCCATACTAATCAATCTACCAAAAAACTATTTTATAGAGTTAGAAAAAATAGCAACAAAATTCATTTGGGAGAACAAAAGGTACAGAATATCAAGGGAATTAATGAAAAGAAATGTCAGGGAAGGTGGCCTAGTCATACCAGATTTTAATCTGTACTATAAAGCAGCAGTCCTAAAAACTACTTGGTACTGACTGAGGAATAGAGTAGTGGAACAGTGAAATAGATTAGGTGCATGAGACACAACAGTCAATTACTATAACAATCTGCTATTTGATAAATCCAAAGACACCAGCTTTTGGAATACGAACTCATTATTTGACAAAAACTGCTGGGAAAACTGGGAAACAGTATAGCAGAAACTGGGCATAGACCGATACCTTACACCTTATACCAAAATAAAGTCTAAATGGGTGCACCATCTAGGTATAAAGGTTGATACTTTAAGCAATCTGGGAGAACAAGCTATAGTTTGCCTGTCAGATTTGTGGAGAAAGGAAGATTTTATGACCAAACAAGAGTTAGAGAGCATTATGAAATGCAAAATAGATAATTTTGGTTACATTAAATTGAAAAGTTTCTGTACAAATAAAATCAATGTAACCAAGATTAAGAGGAAGTGGAAAATTGGGAAAGAATTTTTACAACCAGTATCTTTGATAAAGGCCTCATTTCTAAAATACACAGAGAACTGAGTCAAATCTATAAGAATACAAGTCATTCCCCAATCGATAAATGATCAAAAGATATGAACAGGCAGTTTTCAGAGAAAGAAATTAAAGGTGTCTATAAGCATATGAAAAAAATGCTCTAAATCACAGCTGGGATTTTTCCTTATATACAGCATTGCTTCTCCCTGTTCAGCCAGCAATAGGGATTCCTATTAGGAACCTAGTTAGGTTCCTAATAGGAAGAAATTAAAGATATCTGTAAGCATATGAAGAAATGCTCTAAATCACTATTGATTAGAGAAATGCAAATCAAAACAACTCTGAGGTACCACATCTCACCAGTCATATTGGCTAAGATGACAAAACAGGAAAATGATAAATGCTAGAGAGGATTTGGAAAAATTGGAACACTAATGCATTGTTGGAGTTGTGAAATGATTCAATCATTCTGGCGAACAATCTGGAACTATGCCCAAAGGGTTATAAATAGGTACATACCCCTTTGACCCAGCAATACCACTTCTAGGGCTGTATCCCAAAGAGATCATAGAAGTAGGAAAAGGACCCATTTATACAAAAAATATTTATAGCAGCTCTTTTTGTGGTGCAAAGAATTAGAAATCAAGGGCATGCCCATCAATTGGGGAATGGCCAAATAAGTTGTGGTATAGGAATATAATGGAATACTATTGTGCTATAAGAAATGAGGAGCAGACAGATTTCATAATAACCTGAAAAGACTTATATAAACTGATGCTGAGTGAGAAAAGCAGTACCAGGGGAACTTTGTACACAATTACAGACACATCATATGTTTGATGACTAACTTTGATAGACTGGGCTCCTCTCAGCAATGCAAGGTTATAAGACAACTCCAAAAGACTCATGATGGAAGGGGAATTCCACATCCAGAGAAAGAACTACAGAGTCTGGATGCAAATCAAAGCAAACTACTTTCTCTCTCTCTCTCTCTCTCTCTCTCTCTCTCTCTCTCTCTCTCTCTCTCTCTCTCTCTTCTGTTTCATTTCTTCTTTCTCATTGTTCATTGGTCATAATCCTTCTTTACAACTTGACTAATGTTTAATGTGAAGGTACTTGTAGATCCTATATTTGATTGCATGCTGCTGTGGGGGCCGGGGGGAGAAAATTTGAAACTCAAAGGACTGTGGAACTGAATGTTGTAAACTAAAAGGAAATAAATATTTTTTTTAAAAAAGAATTTCATATTTTGTAGAAACTGCCCAAAGAATGGGTCAAATGTAATTACTTTTGGGGAAGGGTGCCAGGGTTATGGGGTTAGTATCTTGACTGCTGAAAAAGCAAAAAGCACCAGGGGAATTTTTTTTCAACAACTGTATTGAATGAATGTTCCCCTCTATAAGACTCTACTGTCTAATCACTTACTAGGACAATTTTGAATTCTCCAATAATATTGTCTTCAGATGCCTACTCAGTGACATTAGGACCCCTAATCTATTTTAGCTTTCCAATTCATGGGAATAGAGAAGATCACAAGATCAGGGAGGGACACTGACCTAACCATACAAGACTATTTTCAAAATTGACTTAGTGGGTGCTAAAAATGTTTGGCACATAGTGAATAGGGCTTGTAAATTGGGAATTAATTGTAAGAGTAAATTATTGTTAATTGATTGGCTACTATTGTTTTTTCCAATAGAACATGAGTTCCATGAAGGCAATTATGATTTCATTTTCATCCTTATATCCTCTACATCTAGCACAGTGCCTGGTACATAGTCAGTGTTTAATAACTGCTTGATTAATTCCGTAAGTTATGGTGCTAAAAGGCAACTAGGTGATGCAGTGGATAGAGTGCTGGGCCTGGAGTCGGGAAGACATCCTGAGTTCAAATCCAGCCTCAGACACTTACTACCTCTGTGACTCTGGGCAAGTCGCTGAATCCTATTTGTCTGAATTCCTCATCTGTAAAATGATCAGGAAAAGGAAATGGCAAACCACTTTAATGTTTTTTCCAAGAGAACACCAAATGGAGTCATGAAGATCTGGACATGACTGAAATGACTGAACAACAACAACAAGCCCCAACTTAAATTCTTCTGAGCATTCAGGAGTATTGTGTTTTAGAAATTGAACAGACAACTTGAGTAATGTTTAATGTGAAGGTATATGTAGAACCTATATAGGATTGCAGGCTGCCATCAGGAGGAGGGGATATGAGGGAGAGAAAATTTGGAACTCAAAGACTTGTGGAACTGAATGTTGTAAACTAATGATAAATATTTTTTTAGAAAGAAGTAGAGTAGAAAGAGGTGGAAAGAGTGACGCAGTGTGGTTTGCCCCTGATCCAGAATCTCATTAGGCACATCCCTTGATTTCCCAGACAACAGGGAGGTATCTCTGACTCTAGAAATTCATTGTACACATTAGTGACATCAGAGCAAGAATATATCAGAAGTCTTTGAGGGATAAAATGCTCATTTTATTTTTTTTTTATAAAATTTCATCTCTGGGGAATTTGTTTAAGCCAACAAACAAAAATCAGTATTTTTAAAATATCCATTTCTTGCTTATTCTAGTTAGACTTTCAGGAGACAAAGGAACCCAGATTAAAAGGAATGTCTGATCTCCTACATCTTAAGGGGCAGCATTACAATTTTGACTCTTTTCATACTTGAATTCAGGATTAATTTAATTCACTAGAAGTTCAGAATTTCTAAATTTCCTGAGATTAATCATTTCTTCCTCAAGCACTTAAATTTAGAGCTGCAAGGAACCTGGAAGCCATCGAATCTATCTCCTTATAAGATGAGGAAACTGAGGGTCATGTAGTCTAAATGAATTACCTAAGATTACATAAGTAGCAGGAGTCACAGGTGAGATTTTAAACTAGATTTTGGTGACTCTAGTGCCAGGATTTCCACTATCCCAGTATGCCTCCTAAATCATAAAGTACCTATCACAACACGTCACACATGTGGTCATTTAACAAATGAATATTGAATGAATAAATCCCTACTTTATGGGTATGGAAAAATGTCAATTTAGAAGTTGAATGACTTCTAATGATAGGTCTACTAATGATATGGTAGGCTTTCTTCCCCCAGAGACCCATGCTTGATTCACAGTATCCTCAGAGCTTGCCTAGACCTCATTCTACGTCCATTGACTCACAAAGGAATGTCTTATTAGTGCATATGGGTGGGTATGTATGCCTATGGACCATAATTTGATTTTTATGGCTTTGTGAATATTTAAACAATATTTAAACAACAAGCCTAAATATTTAAACAAATTTAAAGTAACTATTTCTCATTAACCTAGCTTTGCTAGAATTAGGGTTTTCTTTGTCTAGTCATAGATCTGTGAATTTATTGGTCTGGAAATTCCTGCCATAGACTACAGTCCACTCTGACTTCGTGGAAAATCTTGGAGAAATTTCCAGAGCTCAAAGAAGTAAAACCCAGGGTCGTATGATTCGTATGATTAATAAGGTAGGACTTTATTCCAGGACTTCCAGATTCCAAGTCTATCTACTATGTTCAATGAGATCATCCAATACCCACAGTAGTCTATTCAATTATTTTCTGGAATGGACCTGTTATTTCTTTGGTATAGTGTTATTAGTGAAGGAAATCTTTTTATGGATGTAGATTACCAACTATCCTGCAACTAAGAGTCTTCTAGACTTGCTTCGGCCATGGAGGGGTTGTTTATCCCAGTATATTTCAGAAGCAAGACTTGAACTCAGGTCTTTTTTATTTCAAGGCCAGCTGTCTATCACTATGCCATGCTTCTTCTTTATCTGTCATACTCTCCATTAGAACAAAATAGTGTTCAAGGTAAAATATCATCCAAGGCTTCTGAATATCATTTGTTTGTAGAGTGAAGGTAGAAGCAATTTCTCATATGAAGGGAGGGGAGGAAAGATGAGGAGGAAAGGGAAAAAAAACTAGGACTTCTCCTATCTTTACACCTGTGAAACATTGGAACCCACACTGGCCATGAGCTGGCACCAAGAAAGCTACTATCTTTGGCAGTTACCTGTATTTATTATCAGACAATTGATAGTTGGGCTACATAGTTATTTACCTAGTAACAAGTCAGAAAGCACCATCAGAAGCAGAGGCAAGGGTTTCCCTTTGATTTTCCCTCTGATTAGGACTAATAGAATTGGCCCAATCTCAAAGGATAAGAAATACAAGCCTAAACAGTTCCCTTTGGAGCAGAACATGATGGCTTCTTTAGCAAAGGGTAGGATTTATTGTTTTTGGGTTTGCCTACTGGAACTGACAGGGGCTTGGAATATTCTGTCTGGGCTCTATTCCCACTGCTATAACTGACTCACTGTATTTGGTTTCAGACAAGTGGCTTCCCTTCTCTGAATTTCCATTACCCCATATAAAAAGTGAGCACACCATAGTCTTGTCTTCTGTCCCCCTCCCCCAACCTCTCTTTTCTCTCTGTTTCCATATATCTCTATCTGTCCTTCTATATCTGTGCCTGTCTGTCTCTTTATAAATGTGGGACCTCTCCTCTCCTCCTCTCCCCTCCCTTCTCCTCCCTTCCCCTCTCCTCTCTTCTCATTCCCTCTCTCCTCTTTTTCTTTTTCTACTCTCTCTCTCTCTCAAATATATTTATCCCCTTTCTTATCACATCATAGTCATTGCCAGATATCACTCCTCCCAGAATTGAGCCCTCTCTTATAACAAAGAAAAATTGTTAAGAAAAAAACCACCAATGCAACACCATATGTAAAACTGAGAGCATAGCAACATATGCATAATGCTGTGCTTGTAGTGCCCCATTTTTCTGTCTATAAGACAATAAATTTGGAATTGGAAGGGAATCCTGAAGTTATCTACTCCTATCTCTCCATTTACAGATGAGTAGTCTATGGTCCTACAGATGAAGGGACTTGCCCAGTGTTACTTGGCTATTTTGTCTTTGTCTTTTGACTCCAATTCTGGCACCGTTTTCTGCTATACTTCAGAGACTGTGGGTCATATATTTCATTATCTTTTCTGCCAGGACCATGATCAATTATTATAATTACTCAGAGTTTGACTTCATCTTAGTGATCTTATTGTTCACATTAGTGTAGTCATTGTGTATGTTGTTCTCCTGGTTCTGTTTACTTCACTTTTCATCAATTCATACAAGTTTTCTCATGTTTCTCTAAATTTTTTATATTTAGTATGTTATTGCACAGTAATTTAATATTGCATGAATATCCTACAGTGTATTTAGTCATTTCATAGTTAATGGAAATCCTCATATTATTTCTAGGAAATTTCATTAATATCTGTAGGCATAGTTGTTTTTGTGATAAGTATTTTGGGGATAGAGGAAAAAATTGAATTATCTTGATAAATAGTGGTGAATTTGTTTCTAAGTGTAGGGAGTTGCTTGCAGGATCCTTTGAAATGGAATTGGATTAGAAGTCTTAAATTTGAATTTCATCAAAATCTCTTAAATGCTCACATTCTCATCCTCAAATGCTCTAACACAATTTCTTCCAAGTGTTTATGCAACAATATATATATATATATTTGACATTTTCCTTTTTTCTCTCACCTGCTGTGGCACTGGAAATTTAAGACAATAAAAATTAGATCTAGAAGGTTATTTCTTTTAAGAACTTAATTTGCTTTGATGTTTTTCATTTTGTGTTACTTTAGTTTTCAAATGTCTCTCCCCCTGCTTTGCAGAAGGAAGCTCTGCAAAGCTAACACATCAAGTGAATGTGACAGAATATGTAATATTTCACATCCATGTATCTCTAGCTCTCCAATGAAGGGAAGAAGGTGAAGTTCCTCATCACTTCTTCAACTCCAATGTTGGTGATTATAATTATACAGTATCCAGTTTCAAGTGTTTTCTAGTTGGTATTTCCATTTGCATTGTGTGCATTGTGTATATAGTCTTCCTAGTGCTGTCTTCTTCACTGTATCAATTCACATAGATCTTTCCACATTTCTCTGAACTCTTTGCATTTATCTTTTCCCTTAAGCACAAGAATGTTCCATCATATTCATACTCCACAATATGTTTAATCCTTCTTCAGTCAACGGGCATTTACTTTGTTTCTAATTCTTTGTGACAACAAAAAGTGCTGCCAAAATTGTTTTTAACAGACAGGTGACCCCAACATTTTAGAGATGAGCAAATTCAGTCCCAGATGTGGAGAAAGGATTTACACAAGACCATGTAAGAGTTGAGCCCAGGCCTCCTGACTCCAAAGCCAATGCTCTTTTCACTCCAATGCTGCATAGTCTTCCTCCCCTCTCATGCCTCCTTTCTTCCTGTGGGAGACCCTGTAAGTGTATGGGGCTTCATGCAGCCTGAGGCAGCTAGCTCCTGCAGAGCTTTTTCACCAGAGAGCAGTTAAGTGCCTTTATTTTCTACACTCTGGTGGCTAAATTATTCTCGATGTGTTAAACAATGTAATTAAACACACACACATGCGGGTGTGCATTTACCCCCACCCCCACCCTGTCCTTCCTTGTTCCCTGTCAGCCCTGAGAGTGTGTCAGCCCCAGCCTTCAAGCTCTGTTAGTTTTAATTTGAGTTGTGGAATTAGTAATCGGTTTTGCTGGAACACTGTTGTGGGAAACAGATCGCTCCTTGAACAGAACTTGGGCACCATTTCAAATGAGTATTTGTTAAGGGGAAAACCATCCCCTTGTTGTGTTCCACTACATTACATTAGATTTATTTCCATTGTACTGAAAAACACCAGTCAAGAGAGAACAATGAATATTTCTCTGGAGCTGGGCATGGTGTTCATTGGGTTTAAAGAAGAGGAGAAATAGAGGAAAGGAGAGGAGAAAAAAAGGGGAGCAGAGGAGAGAAGAAGAAAGGAGGAAGGGAATATAGTGTGTATATAGTCTTCCTAGTGCGGGAAGGGAGGAGAAGGGAGGGGAAGGGAGGGGAGGGGAAGGAGAGGGAGGGGAAGGGAAGGGAAGGGGAGGGGAGGGGAAGGGAAGGGGAGGGGAGGGGAAGGGAAGGGAAGGGGAGGGATAGAAAGTCAAATTTAGAAGAGACCTCAGCAACTATCCAGAACTCTAACTAGGAATTTTTTCACCTAGAGCAAAAACAGTAATGGATATATATGTGTGTGGGTGCTGGTGGGGTGTATATGTAACATTGTGGATGCAGCCATGTCATGAGAGAGGTTACCTTGGTAATGGGACACAGGGTGGCATAAGATAGTAGAGAACCTTTAGTCAAGATGCAGAAACGACTGCCTTTGGGAGGAAACGTACCTTTCTATAGTGGAAATGTGACCCATTGAATGTTGACACCATGGTCCAAAGCCCCATAAGTTTCACGATAATTGTCCTTTTGTCAGATCTAACCTACTCTTGAACACTTCAATTAGGAGAAGCTCACTGACCACTTTAAAAGGCAGCATGTTTCATGTTTGAGCAGCTCTAATTGCTTAAAAGTTGGCATTTTTATTTTTATTTTTATTGAGCCAAAATCTGCCTCTCAATGCATCTCCACAGAGTAATCCTAGTTCTTTCCTTTGGGATGAAATAAAACATGCCTGCTTTTTTTTTAACTCAAACAAGCCAGCATGGGCAAAACGCTTAGTGAATCTTAAAGTGCTATATAATTACAAGCTAACTGAGTAGACCACCCAGATCACTGGTATTGCTTTCAGTCCAGCTCTCACAGCCATTGTCTGTGGAGAAAATGCCAGACACCCCCATCAACTGCCAACCAACTGTCACAGATAGGACAAGCAAACCAGCCTAACTGAGGAGGCAAGGCACCCTGACAGAGAGAGAAAAGGCATTATGTGGACGTAGCAAGTCAAGCTAACGTCTTGACCACCATTTCCCCTCAGACCTTGGGGGAAACAGCCAAAGACCTTGAGTATAAGTGCCTTGGGAAAAACAGTGTCCATCCAAACCACCAAACCTGCTTCCAGTCCAAACCCAGCAGCCACCATCAAAGGGAGAAAGTATTGTGAAGAAGAGACTCTACCTTCCTCATCACGACTAACAAGTGCTAACCAGATACCACCAAAGGGTACATGAGTATGGGAGCCCTGGGAGTAGCAGTACCTCCAAGACCACGAGTCCTGCTTCCAGCCCAGCCCTCAGAGTCATCCTCCAGGGAAGCAATTTCTATAAAAAAGTGGGGAGGCATCAGTCACCCCTATCACCAATGGCCACACATATAGGAGGCAACAAGGGAATACCTTAACTTGCACTGTGCAAGTCGAACCACTTACTTTCCAGATTGTTTATTTTTGTCTTTGAATCCCCATTGCTTAATGTGATGCTTTGCATCCAGCAAGCACTTAATAAATAGTTAATTCATTCATTGATTAATATAAGTCCACTTGGAGTGCCAACATGAGATTATGCTGGGGAAAAGGTAGGAGGGTGAGGGAAAATTGATCATGCAAGCATTTATTTAATAAATTATTTAAGACTACCATCTGGCAGGCACTAGAGACACAGAGACAAAAAATAAACAATCTGTGTGCTCATAGAACTTATATTCTATAAAGGGAAATACAGTGTGTGTGAATATGAAGGTTCAAAATAATTACAAGGTGATTTGGAGGGAGTGAACTATTAGCAGGTACAGAAGTGGGGGATCAGGAAGAACTCATATAGGAGATGGCACTTGACCTGAGCTGATCTTTGGAGGAACCTGGGGATTTGAAGGTATGAATTCAGTTTGTGGAATATAGCCTATGCCAAGTCATAGAGATAGAAGGTCAGTATGACTTGACCATATTCTATATAAATGAGAGTAATATATAATAAAATTGGAAGGGTAGATGGCAGCCCGGTTATGGTTGGTTTTAAAAAGACAGAGTAATTTGTATTTGATCTAGAAGTAATAGGAAAACAGCAGAATCAAATAGGCAAGTAGGTAGCTCAGTGGATAGAGAACTAGGCTTAGAGTCAGGAAGACTTTAGTTCACATCTAGTCTCAGACACTTACTACCTATGTGACCCTGGGCAAGTAATAATCTCTTCTGCCTCAGTTTTCTCAAATGTAAAATGAGTCAAATAATATCACCTCCCTCCAGAGCTGTGAAGATCAAATTAAATTAAAAATGCAAAGCACTTAGCACAGTGTCTGGCACATGGTAAGTGCTTTAAAAAAAAAAAAATCCTTGTTCCCTAACGTCTAGCAGGGGAGTGTCATAGTTCTGTGTTTTAAGAATATTACTTCAGCATTTGGACAGAGGACAGATTAGAGAAGGAAAGACTGAAGGCAGGGAGACAAACTAGGATGCTTTTGCAAAAGTCCTAGTAAAAGATGATAAGAGCCTGAACCAGGGCAGCTAGATGGTGCAGTGAATGCTAGGTTGAATTTGGAGTTAGGAAGATATTCGTTGAAATCTAGTCTCAGACACTTATTAGCAGGGTGACTCATCTGCCTCTCAGGGTGATGGTGAGAGTAAGGTGGGATAATATTTTTAAACCTGTTCAAATAAGTCTAAACCACTCCAAACCCATCTAAACCAGTAAAAATATGTTTAAACCAGTCAAAACTGGCTCAGACAAGCTGAAACTGGTCTAAACTGGTTAAGATGGGTCTAAACCATCAGTTTAAACCTGTCTCTAAACTGGTTCACACCACTCTAAATCAGCTCAAACCAGTCTAAACAGGTTTATATCATCTGAACCAGTATGAACTGGCCCAAACTGGTTTTAAACAGTTTGAACTGGTTTTGACCCATTTGAACCGGTTTGAACTGGGCTGGTTCTAAGGACAACTCTATAGCCACTATCTAAGCCATATTCCCTTGGAATAGTTGGACTTTGAAAATTGCTTTCCATAAATTATTGAGCCTTTTCATAATGTTGTAAAGTAGCTAGTGCCTCTATCATTATCCCCATTTTTAGAGGGGAAACTGGGGCTCAGCAAAGTTAAGTGACTGACTTTACCCAAGGTCACACAGAGTATCAGAAATGGGATTTAAATTTAGATGTTTTGACTCCAGGTCTAGCCTTCTTTCCACAACACCATGCCATGCTCTGGGACATATATAAAGCTGCTGCAAATCCACAGTGGCTTTAAACATTCAGTATGGAATAGCATGCATGCCTTCTTTTCACGGCCTTTCCTTGAGGCGGTGATCTCAGATATTTGTCTTCCACAGGCCTTAGGCAAATAGTCTTCACTCTTTTTTTTTTTTTTTTTTTGGTCCTTCATGAACGGGGAGAGCAAAAATAAAAAGACAAAGGAAAAAACATACATTGTCTTCACTTGCTGCATGATTAGAGGGTGGTGCTGGAATCTTTCAGGAGCCATCCTGAGAGAGTGAGGAGCTAGGATGTTCTCTGACAGCTCTGTGTGGCTCAGAAAGATAGCAAAGCTGAAACTGGATGGGTACAAACGGAATGCTTTTCTGGACAACAGAGTAAAGCTCTGCTCTGCTCTGCCCTTCTCCTGGTATTCCTGACAGGAGTGTTTGTCTCTGTCTTTTACATCTTCTCTAGCACCAGACAGTAGTAGCTACTGGAGAATGTTGCCTCCTCCTTTCCTCTTATACACTACATCCTACAAGACAACCCTATAGAGTCCACATCTGCAATATCAAGGCCACCTTTCTACTCCCAGGACCATCATCCTAGTTCAGTCTATCATTTTTCTAATGAAATCATCTCCTCACTGGTCTTCCTAAATTTAATCCCTCCCTCCTCCAATCCTGCTCAACACTATTAGATTAGTTTTCCTACATTATAGTTCTGCCCATGTTTAGAATTCTTTAATGCCTTTCCATTTTTACCAAATAAAATGCAAACTCCTTATCCTGCCTTTCAAAGTCCTCCACAATATCAGGACAGCCTACCTTTGCAAACTAATGTAGTCTATATTACCCAAAACCGAAGTACTTTCCTCCATGCCTTTGCTCATATCATTCTCTACACTTATATACCTTCCTTATCCTATCCCATATTTAATATATCCAATTGAAATCTTTCCTATCCTTTAAGACATAAGCAAACACAAATTCCAGTCTCTTGTAAAAATCCTTTCCTGATTACTTTCAAAACAAAGTGATTCTTCTCCCCCTCCCCAAACTCTTCAGGAACTTTATTCATAAACTTTTTATATACTTTCTATATTTTGTATTGCAATGACTGATACACACATACCTTAAATTGTAATTTCCCTGAAGGTAGGAGCCATATGTTATTCAACTTTGTACATACAGTGTCTAGCATTGTGTTTTGTACAAAGTAGGGGCCTAATAAATGTTCGTAGCATAATTAATTGAATGGATGTTTCTCTATTGAAAGTGGTTAGTTCATCTGATGAGAGCCACTTGCCATTAGGGTCAGAGTTTTGTTCTTCTGTGGGAAACTCTGAATCCAGTCATTCATCCAGTCAATATTCCCTTGCTTGAGAGAATAGGGAAAGAGAAAAGGAGGAAGCTCTAACTGAGAAAATATGGCATCTCTGGGCAAAAGAAAATGGCAATTTGGGTTATCCTTGTAAAAGTGTCTCAATGCCCCAACATACCCACTTCTCTGGGTCCACAATGTCCTCTTCACAGGTTAAGGACAGTGTTATATGAACATTTCTATATACACGGAATGAGCCAAAAGAGACTATGAAAGAATAGGTAACTCACTCTCCTCAAAATTCTTTCTTTCTTACCAGAGAAAGGGGTTCCTCTTTGAAGAAGCCATGTTCTATAACCAGAGGAAGCCAAGCTATCCCAACACCATGGGCAGCATTGTACAGTTCAAAAACCAGGACTTCACCTCCTTGAGGAATCACTGTTTAAGGAGTGGCAGACTATTTGAAGATGACATGTTCCCGGCCAATGACAGTGCCATAGGCTGGAGACTCATGAATAAAAAAAATATTCTAAGCCCTGAGTGGAGGAGACCAAAGGTGAGTTTGAGTCATTTTGATAAGAAGATTAAGGAAGAAAGTACAAAGAAGGATAAAAAGGATGGTGATGTTACATGAGGATGTAACATGAGAAGGAACTGGGGGGTGTTCAGCCTACAGAGGAAAAGATTTTGGGGAACATAATAGTTGACTTCAAGGATTTTAAGGGTCCTCACATGAAAGAGGGATTAGATTGTTCTGTTAAGTCCCAGGGTCCAGAACTAGTAGTGGTGAATAGAAGTTGCAATAAGACAGGTTCAGGCTGGATATATGGAAAAGCTTCCCAGTCACTACAGCTGTCCAAAAGAAGAATGGGATACCTTTGGAGGTACTAGGTTCTCTACCCCTGGTGTAGGCTTTTAAGTGCGCGCTAAAAGATTAGTTGTCAGGTATGATAGTAGTAATTCCTCTTTTACCATGGAATCATAGAAATTGAAATTGAAATAGAAATTGAAAGAGGACTAACTTTTCAAAAAATCCTACTTCCTGACATATGGAAAAACAGAAACAAAGAGAGGATAAGTGACTTGACCAAAGTCACATAGGTAATCCCAAGGTTAAGTTTCACACCTGGGTTTTCTGACTCCAAATCCAGGGTCCTTTCCACTATACGACAATGGCCAGAAGGTCTCTTTCAATTCTAAGATTATTTAACTAAAAACATGGTTTCCCTAAGCCCAGGATGGTCCCATGCAGAATTTAGTATATAGTAGTCACTTTTAAAATGTTTGTTGACTGACTGATTCCCTTGAGGGATTTAGGAAAGCTTACAAAATTGGTAGTACTGTTGTCTGGAGACAGACGTATTGAAGTGGATGGCCAGCCTGGGTTATACACAGAACCAAACCAGGTACCCTATAATTAAAGCAGTTTCCCCTCTCCTGAATGGGGGAGGGGAGGAACTGAGCTTTCAAGCTGAAGATCTGAAACAGCCAGTACTTCTCATTCTTTTATTCAGAGTTAAGGGCTTTTCTGTTTAAAGACAGATCATGAATGATGGGGATCACCTTCCATTTTTCCACGTGGCCATGTCTTTGGACTTGCTTAAATTAGATGCAAGTTTTTTGCTTTTGTGGTCAGTTTAATATAGTAACAATAAGTTCACAGCAAAGATTCCCATGGATATGCCCCCTTGGGGAAAAGCTAACACTGAGAACATTTCCATTCAATATGGAGAAGAGTGTGTGTATGTGTGTGTGTGTTTCTATACACACACACACACACACACACACGCACTCACACTGTGTTCCAATAATCTTAATGAAGTTTTAACCATTAAAACTTTGAATTATATTAAAACTTTGGGACTTTCTATTTCTCTCTCTCAGGTATATATATGATGCATATATACATATACATATATTTCTTCATATAAACATATACACATTTATGTGTGCATGTGTGTATAGATATACAGATATAGCTATATTTTCCCTGGCTATTTTCAGACCTGAAAACTATTTTAAAATTCATCTTTTTTTTCCCTCTTTTCTCACAGAGGTGCTGAGCCAGAGAGGCAAGACTGTATTTATAGCATTGAAGAGTTTATAACATTTCTATTTTGGCAGGGTTATAGAGTCACTTAACACACAAGTAAACCTTAGAACAGCCCCTAAAATGTACTCCCCATGTGGTGGGTGGAGAAATTGATGATGCAAGACCCAAGTCTCCTATTAAGTCTAATCAGGGACCCAAGCTGGCAGCGCGTTAGACATCAAAGGAAGCTATTGCGATTTCTCCTCTTCAGCCACAAGCTTCTTCTGTTCTTTGCCCAGCAGCTGGAATCCTTTTTGAAGTCTCTGACATGCTTGTGTTTGTCCTTTTAAAAAGTGTCAGGTGACATGTTCTGTTTCACAGAAGTACATACCTTGAACCATTTCCTGACAGTCCCTAACATCACTGCTGAGAAAATGTACAGGCTTTACATAAGAGGTGACTCTTACATTACAATCCATCCAGGCATTGCTCAGTTTACACATTCTTCTCATTTGTGATACCCCACACTTTGATTTCAAAGTTACATGCTTGATTGTTTTTGCTACAGTCATAGCAACAGAAAATTAAAATGGATCTTCTTTGCAGATAAGCAAACTAAGACCAAGAGGGAAGAAAGGACTTGATCAAGGTCATAGGCTAGTTAGTGCCAGATCTGGGATTTGACCCCAGGTCTCCAGTGCTCTTTCACCTACCTACCATGGGTATCTGAAACATTCCACTCTGGTGTTTTGTCAATATCTCACAGGTCTAATACGACCTTATCATCTTATCTTTTCATTCCTCTGAATCTAGATCACCTCCTGATTTTCCTATGTTTAGGATCACAGGTTTAGACATACTAACTAGCTGTGTGACCTGGAGCAAGTCACTTAACTCTGACTGACTAAAAAAAAGATTAGAAAGGGTAGCTAGGTGGTACAGTGGATAGAGCATCAGCCTTGGAGTCAAGATGACCTGAGTTCAGTTCTGTCCTTGGAACCTTACTAGCTGTGTGAACCTGGGCAAGTCACTTAACCCTGGTTGCCTCAAAAAAAAAAAAAAAAAAAAGGAATAAAATGGATGCTAGATATCATCTAATCTAACCCCCTCATTTCATAGATGAGGAAGCTAAATCCAAGAGAGGTTAGGACATTTATCCAAAGTCACACAGATACTAAGTGCTAGACGTAAGATTAAATGCAGATCCTTTGTCTCAGTACTTTTTCAGATTCTGGCCACAATGCCCATAGCCTCTACTACATTCCTACTGGAATGCTTCCTAATGGCCTGGAGATGACCCTGAGACCCTGTGGAGCACAGGACCTGGAAGGTCTTACTCAGCTGGAACTTAATACAATAGCTATTAAAAAAAAACAGAGATTCATAGAGTGCTTTGAGATTTCTAAAGTATATTGTCTCGTTTAAGTTCCACAACAACCCTCTAGGTAGGTATACAGATACAATTATTCCCATCATACAGATGTAGAAAATCAAGCTAAGAAAGTTTAAATGACTTGCTCATGGCCATAGTGTCCAAGGTGGGATTCCAATCCAGGTCTCTGTTCACTCCAGGACCAGTCATCTTTCCACTACACTATGCTGTCCAGGAACGGATTATATGTCTATCATCAAAAGATCAACATGAACATGTAGATTGATCACCAATATAACCTAATCCAAAAAATATTCATTAACCTCCTACTCAGCAAGTCAAATCAATAAGCATTCATTAAGTCTTTGCTATGTGTTAGGCCCCTAAATGCTATGGGCAAGCCAATGTGCTAGACTGTAAGAATACAAATGCAGCTTAAAAATAGGCCCTCCCTCAAGGTACTTGCATTGTAGTGATACCCTGGCCCACCATATCAGTGCCAGCCACATATATCTCCCCCTTGGGGTTCTACAGGTACACTCGGGGTAACAAGTCTCTTCTCTAAGGCAAGTGACTCAAGCCTCCACTGGTTTTGTTTCTCTCACTGTCAGCTGCAAGGACTGGATAATGCCAGTTACATTTAACCACTTAATGCCAATTAGCTTTTAAAAAGGGATATTTACTTTAAAAAAGAATAACACTAAAAGCACAAATATTTTCCCCACAACATTTTGAGGGCCGCTCTCCCCTATACCACTTTGGTCCCTGAGGAGAACGGGCTCAGACTTGGCAGTTTCTTAATAGACTTGGTCCTGCCAAGTTCATATACAAATATAGCATTGCTATCTGTTGAGTCCTCCATGAGGTCCTCATACTTCAAAACATCATTGCTGGGCTGCAAAACGCCACATGAACTCAACTTCTGGATTCCTATATGCTGGGATCCTGGGATGTTGGGAAGCTAGGAAGCCTCAATGCTCAGATTCCCAGGGGCTCACTTCATTGATATTTGGAAATTCACATAGTCAGAACCTCCAGATTAATATCCTTCACCTAAAATAAAAAAATGAAAGACAAAAGACAGAAGTCCATCTTCATGGGACCTTAAGTTGGCCTCAGAGGGAGAGGGTCCATGCCTCTCCACTAACAGCACTGTTTCTCATTAGATGCTATCAACAAAGAGCAGAGATCTGCCAAGGGATCACACCAAGAGGGAGGCAGAGGTTTCTTAGTGTCCTTTTGAATGCCTTTGAGGCCAGTTGAAGAACTATGTGGTGACCAGTCTAGAGCCAGTTACACACTGTGTACTAATTCTCAGTGTCTCTCCAAGGCACTTCCATTACTCCATCCTAACTCTCACACAATCAGGCTGTCCAGCCCCCTCCACATGAGAAGTAAAAGCTGGAGGAATAAAATTGTAAACGGATCAATATTCACATAGTAATTTGAAGAGGCAGTAGTACTAAGAGCTAGGAGGGATGGGAAAGGCTTTCTGTAGGATGCCGTATTATGAATTGGGCCTCTAAGAGAAAGTATTTAAATAGTAATTTAAAATAATAATGACAACAACATTATATAACATTCTACAAATATTGTCTCATATGATCCTCATAACAGCTCTACAATGTAAGTGTTGTTATTATACCCATTTTACCAGTGAGGAAACTGAGACTGGCAGAAGGTAAGTGATTTGTCCAGGATCACACAGGTAGGAAACATCTGATACTAGACTTGAACTCAGGTCTTCCTGATCCGAGGTTCAAGCCCTCTATCCACTGTACCACTTAGCGGTCCCAAAATAAAGCGTGAACTGCTGCTTCTTAGTGGACTGAAGCTAGGTTGAGCTCAGACTCTGCTTCACACCAGCCTCAGACCAACATAGAGGGGGATTAGACACACTCAGGAGACACCCCTCACATAATAAAAGCACTCAGCTCCCACCACCCCCAGTCTCCCTCAACAATCATTTCAACTCAGTTTGTTTTCTGTAATGAAGAAGAATGTTCTTCCTTGTTTTCAAGAAGGCTTGCTTCAGGGCTCCACGGAGGAACATTTCCTCACAATTGGTGGTACCTCGGGAATGGCACGGGTTGCCTCTTTAGGTTCCCATCACTGGAAGTGTTTAATCAGAAACTGAATGACAGCTTCTTGGGAATATGGTAAAGGGGATTCTTGTGTTGTGTGGAAGTTAAATGAGATCATCTGTAAGCTACTTTCCAACTCTGAGATTCTAGAATTCTAAGGGGAATGGGGGAAACAAAGATAGAGCAGGATAGAGGAGCTAAAGGAGTTAACAAATATACTATTGAGTTTAGTAGATGGGGCCCCGGACCATCCATGTACTTTGAGGTTTAATCCTTATCAACATGCTCATATCTCATTCCTAGTAAATAGCTGGATCATAAAATCAAAGTTCTAAAGCTGGTAGGAAGGGCAAAAGAGGGCATCTAGTCTAACTGCTCTTATTTCAGATGAGGAAACTGAGACCCAGGTGGTCTAAGCGACTAGTTTGAGTTCAGATAGTGAACTGTCAGAGAAAGGATTTGAACTCAGGGTCCTGGACTCTATATTCAGAAGTCTTTCTACTGTGTCATGCTTTTGGATGAGGACCATATATACCTGCTGCAGTGAATATGGCTACCTCTTTCTTTCATAACACAAAGCAGGGAGAAGACAAGAGAAATAGAAACTGGCCTCACAGAGGTCATCTAAATTCAGAAAATACAATGTCTTTGTCAGCTGATTATATACCAATTATCCTACTGCTATGTAAGCTCTATGGATCAATCAATTACAAAGCACTTATTAAGCACCTGCTACATCAGACACTGTGCTACTGAGTGGAATTTAATTCAATAATAACTCCTCTGTGTGTAATGCTTTTTAAAGCCATAGGCTCACAACAACCATGTAAGATAGATAGATAATCCCAGTATTTTAGCCCCATTTTACAGACAAGCAAACTGAAGCTCAGAGCCTATAATAATCACATTTTGAACCCAAGCTTCCTGACTTTAAGCTCAGAACTCTTTTCCACCACAGCACAAAGGTATGCATGAATGAACAAATAAAAAACACCTATAACAATAACCTTTCAGCCATATGATTAAAATATATCAGGTTATGTGAAAGCTGATCCTTTTAGGTGTAAGCTTTTAGGTGTCTGGCTTCATTTACACACCCACCAATCCTGAGGTTTTTATGTTGGGTTGACTTTTGTTTGCTAAGTAGGTGTGAAACCCAGGATACAAGTTCATGGGAACTATACAAAAAGGAGGTCTAAATCCTCTGCTATTGCAACAGCTCATGAAAAAAGAAGACCCATCTGTCCAGATGCTCACAGGATTTCTTAGTTCCAGTTTTCAGGTTACTAAGTTTTACAGTCCTTCTAATAGACCATTAAAGGTCCAAGACATCAACTGCTAATCCTATCTCTCCATCCCTATTGACTTGTTCAGAGTAATGAAAACACAGATCTACATAGCACCTCATATCTGGAAATTATCTATATTATCTATGTACACAGTCCATGGTAACTCATTTTAGAGTTAAGGAAGTGGAGCTCTAAAAAAGGAACTTGCCAGAGCTAAGAAGAGCTGAGATATGCATTAATGGCTCACTTCATAGATCCATAGAACTGTCTTTTGCATTCTAATTGCTACAATGACTAGAAGAGGGATTATAGTTAAAACAGTTGTATCTATTATTTCAGCCCATGAACAAGCCATCTATGACTCTCCTTTCTCCCACTTCCTGTCCCAGCTAGTCAATATGTCCTATTGATTTTCCCTTTGTCTAATCTCCAGCTCCATCCCTCTAACTTCATTAATTTCTGCTGTCATCACCCTTAGTTACCTTTCCTCTACGTATACTTCCATACTAAAATGGGCCAATGATCTCATAGATGTAAGCACTCCAACTGATAAAGTCAATCACTTCCCAAGTGTGCCTTCTCATTCTGTGCAATTCCTTTCTACATATTCTGCCAACACCTCATGAAAGTCCCATCCAAATTGCTGGAGAATTTCTTGGAATTCTTTGAATGTCTTGGAATACCAATAAGACTATCAGTCCATCTGCTGTTCCTCACTTGTGTTATATGATCCAGACCTTGTTTTCCAGGAATGAATATTCTTAATGATGTCTCTTACATCATTTGTTTTCTCTAAATGTTTAATGATATAAATAATTATATTGCCATTAATAACCTAAGCTCTGCTATTCCCATTCTTTACTGGAAAGAGTTACAAGGGAATATGTATCAATGGTACTACCAGGTTTAGCAGGCTCCAATGAAAAGAGAATCACAGTTCTTTCATCACTCATGTAGGTAAGTCACAGCAATGTGGAGCAACCTGCTTACACCCCCTATGTTCTTCCCATTGTTCTATGGGCTGCTTGTCCTGAGAACATGATGATAGGGAATTTGTACCCAGCACCACAGGGAGACTGTCAGTTTTAAAGAGCTATATGCTTATGATGAAATTTGATATTATTGAAAATACTAGACTTTTTCTTAAATTGCATCCAGACTGATCTCAGCCCTTTGTAACCATTTAAGAATACTCTTATCACTAGGACCTTCCCCCAAAATTTCAGTTACAGTTACAGAGAGTAAATAAATCAACAATTCTTCCTTACTGTGAAACCAGTTTGGGAGATTTTGCTTACTGGGAATGGTGAGGAAGTTCAACAAACTTCAGCCCTCTATAATCATTGAGTGGCCATAGAATAAGACCCCCATCACCAGAGCCTCAGCCACTAGAACCTCATCCAAGAATGAAACTTTGGTCACTAGGCTAGACCAGGAGCCAAGTATTTGTAACACCTAAAAAAATTATTTGATCATGGAAAACTGCTTCATAGATTTAGGGATGGAAAGGTATATCAAGGTGATCGAATTCAACCCCCTTATTTAAAAAAAAATATCTTAGACCCAGAGATGTTAAGAGTCTTGCTTAGGGTCACACAGACAGTAAGTTCCTGAAAGGAGATTTGGACCCAAATCTTCCTCACCCCAAATTCATCGCTGTCAATTATACCATATTGCCTGTGTCAACCAAATAAAATCCAAACTCCATGGTCTTGCAATTAGTGTCCTCTATCTATTACTGTTATGTGCTATCTAGCCAAACTGAATTACTTAATATCCTCTGAAGAGACCTTACTCTTTCCAACCCAAGCCTTTGTTTACACTGTTTGTCTATTCCTCCAACCTCTACCTGCTGATATCCTATCCTTGAAAGCTATCCAATTGCAGTGTTCAGTAATCTATACAACTATGTGAAACCAGTTTATCTATGTTTGCACAGGTGGCTATCACATGGTGTGATCAGTAATTCTGTTAGGACACTGCAAGAGAATCCTTTTGGGAACAAATGTGGCCTTGTAAGTTGTAGGCTAGATTACCATGATAGAAGTTATGATGTTGTCCCCAAGCAATGAAGAGTTTCAAGATGTGGATCCCACATTCTAGGGGTGGTTCAATGTTGGGAAATGAATGCATGGGAAATGTGGAAAATGAATGCTGAGAAACAGATAAAATAAGCATTGGTATCTAAAAGAACATGTTCTTCAGGACTGAATTTAATTGCGAGCTGCTCCGTGAAGTCTTCCATGTACTTATCACACATTATGTCTTCCACTATGTAAAAGCCTTTCATAATGGAAAAGAAGTTAGATTTGCTCTGGTTGGCCTCACAAGGCAGAACCAGAAGCAACGGGTGAAAGGGAAAAGAGTTCAAGTCATCAACTATCAATATCTATATGTAAACATTATTTTTAGTGTTTTTGATGTATTTGGATGCTGGTTTTTAAAATATAAATATATTTTTTATCATCTACCCTTATTTGACCAGCCCACTAATTCTTATATAAATTTTGCCATGTAAAGTAAAGATAAAGTATGATTTGGTCAGTCAAAGGAGGGAAGGATAAGGAGGTGATAAATTATAGGAAGTTAGAGTTGGCTAGTTCCTGAATGTTTTGTGAAGGCCCTACTTACATACTATGTAGCAGGAAAGTTTGGAACATGTTCATGTGTGCTCAATCAGAGTGTGAAACTCTGGATATGTAGCAAGTTGTATTGTCAGCTGCATAACAAGCAACATTTGGTAAACCATTTTTATTTCTAATCCTATTTTCTCAAGGGTTTATACCTTGTAGACTTTGGTGTGAAGTAATTAAATTCTTAGTATATCTTGTAAATGTGTCAGTCATTTGAAAAAAAATTTATGTATATTGTAAACTAGCTTTTCAACACCAGAAATAAAACCTTGCCCCACTAGTTAAATGCATATGGCTTCTATTGTCTTTGTAAAATGGATAAGATGTATGAGGTTTATGCCTCTCGTTTAAGCCATACTCAGCCCAAGTGGTGTTAGATACCAACTGGTGGAAAGATGCATCTTGTCCTGTGCTCTTTGTGGTTCCTCTGATTTGTAAAGAACAAAAAGATTCTTCAATAGATGACTTTTTTGACTTAAAAAATAACAGAGAGTAGACTCCATATTAAAAAAAAATATATCCAAATCTGTCATCAATCATAAGACTGCTTTTATACCATGAAGAGCTACTTATACCAAAAGTATCCAAAATTTGGATTTTGTATAAAGAATTTGGATTAACAAAATTAGATTTAGATCATCGTGATGAGGCTTAACATGACAAGGTGAGAGACCCAAACAGGTGGCTTGCCTTCATCTGAAGTCAGATCTTCATTTAATAACTAAAGTAAAACCAAAATTACTTTGTTCATGATCTTAACATTGAAAAATCAAGCTGAACTTTTAGGTTCTAGTTATAATAATGGAAACTCCTAGAAAAAGGCCTCCGAAAATAGTCAAAATGCAAAATGCTTCTTGAAAAAAGTACGAAATATATCTTTGTCATATTTGTGGGAAATGAAAATAATTGTTCTTTCATTAGAATTATGATTTGAGTATACTATAGGTTTTCACTTTATTTGGAATAAACTAACAGATACAGAAAAAATGCATTATATATGCTGGGTTACCACTGTTGGCCACCAAGAAAAGATGCTCCACAGGTGACATCCAATAGGAAAACATCAGGAACAACATTTTAAATGAGATTAAGGGAGCACAATTTTGTTTGTTTAAGGGTTAGGAAAATAATAAGATAAATGTAAAATAAATCAGCTCTGAGGTTTTAGTTCACATCACACAAATCAATAGAGATGACAATCAGTGTTGAAAGATCTGACTAATACACTATTGATAGAGATGTGAATTGTTCTAGCCATTTTGCAAAACTATTATGCACAAAAAGCAATTAAATTGTTCATAGCCTTTGACCCAGCAATCCCTAGAAGGTGGAATAAAGAGGGGAGAGGGTGACCAGTAGATGTCAAAATATTCATAGCAACAAAGAATTATAAAGAAAATATTTGCTCATTGATTAGGGGATGGCTGAACAAGTTACAGCATACAAATGTGATGGGATATTACCATGCCATGAGAAATGTAAATTACAAGGACTGCAGAGAAACATGTAAAGACTGGTAGAAGCTAATGCAGAGTAAAAGAACATGGCCACAGAAATAATATATATGATAACTATAGCAATATTAATGAACAGATAGATCTCTGAAAGGAAGCTGATCTCTATTTTAAAAACTAGTCATGATCCCTGTGAATAAATAATGAAATGTACCTCCTTCCTCTTGGTAGACAGATAAAGGATTACAGGGTGGTAGAAGTGGAATGCATAGGTGTGCATAGAACTTGTGTCAGTGTGTCTGGCAAACTCTGAGGGAACATTTGAATTGGCCCTTCCATCTAGGTGGTGCAGTGGATAGAGCACTGGACTGAGAATCAGGAAGACTCATTTTCCTGACTTTAAATTTGGTCTCAGACACTTATTAGCTGTGTGGCCCTGGGCAAGCCACTTAAGCCTATTTGCCCCAATTTCCTCATCTATAAAATTAGCTGGAGTAGGCAATGGCAAATCACTGCACTCAAATGTGATCATGAAGAGTTGGACATTATTGGAATGACTGGACAATGCTCTACCAAGGTGTGCCAATGTAAGTGGCTCTATGGACAAGAGGTATTGTGGTGTGATATAATGAAGGTTGAACTTGGAATAATGAACTTAGAGGCCCAGTACCCTATTTCAAATACTGCCTTGACAATTCCCATCTCTATTTGACTTTGAGTATTTTACCTTTCTGTGCCTCAGTTTCCTCTTTTGTAAAATGAAGGATTTAGACTAGATAACCTTTAAAGGTTTATTTCAGCTCTAAATCTATGAATATATGAAAGCATAATGTTTCATACATAATTGCTGTTTCTTGCTTTTCTCTCACAACTTGGTTTTGTTGGGGGGAAGGGGAGATGGGAATAGAAAATATATCCAGAAATGACTGTGCTATATTTTTTAAAATGAGGTCAATAAAACTTGAAAACATAGGTCTGTTTGTCAGTACCCCCTTCGGAACTTTCTTTTGTTCTTTCTATGTATGATGTGTATTATATATTAATACTTTAGTGATTCTATTTTCCTGATAGAGAACTTCTAAGTGATCAAAGCTAGTAATAAAAATAACAACTTTGATAAACTAGCTGCAACTTACCTTGAGCCATTAGACTAGTCCAAAGAAGGAAAGAAAATAGACCAATTAAACAAAGGTGGGATTCCTAGTTCTTGATAACAAATTCAGGAAAATGGTTCCAAAGTTGTAAAGGATTTCTGGAAGGTCATAGTCTGTCCAAGGGACCAGTTAGTTGCCACTATGGAGTTACAGTTGACAAAAGGATTTTAAGTAATAGAAAAAGAAGGGGAATGAAAATTACTTCCCACTCCCTCCACAAAGCACCTTAAACAAAAAGTAGAAACTATATAGTTTCTTCAAAAGTTTTTGTCAAATAACAAGCCCTTCCCCTAGTAACTGGGGACTTTGGGTACATTGAATGTTATGTTTAAGTATTTGCTTGCCTCTATATTTCATTTACCCAATCTGTTCCACTACTCTCTGTCTCTGTTTGCCCGTCTGCCACCTCCTCTCTCTCTCTCTCTCTCTCTCTCTCTCTCTCTCTCACCAAATTGTTTTAATTATTACTGCCTTCTAATATAGTCTGAGAACTGGTGCTGATAGATTTTCCTTCCCACTTTTTCATTATTACCCTTGAAATACTTGACCTTTTGTTCCTTCACGTGAATTTCATTATTCTTTTCTCTAGGTCTATAAAACATTCTTTTTGGGAATGTGATTGGTACGACACTAAATAAGTTAATTAATTTAGGTAGCATTATCATTTTTATTATATTAGCTTGACCAATGCCTTAGTAATTAATGTTTATCCAATCTTTTACGTCCGTCTTTATTTTTATCAGTGTTTTATAGTTAGATTCAGATAATCCTTAGGTCAATTTTAGTAGCTTCATTCCCAAATATTTTATAGCTTCTGTAGCTATTTGGAATGAAATGTCTCTTTCCAGTTCTTTCTGCTGTGGTTTGTTATTTGCATGTAGAAATCCTGATGATTTGTATGGATTGATCTTATAGCCTAAAACTTTGCTGAAGTTTTTTTTTTTTAATTAATTTATTAGTTTAGTTTCAGTTAACAAGATTCAATTCCATAGTTCCTTGATTTTCAAATTTCCTTTACTTCCCTCCCCCCTCCCCACATGACAGCATATAGTCCAGTATATGATCTGCAAATGCATTCATATTAGACATTATTCCAATTACAAAGGCGTATTGTGCTAGGTGGGATGAAAGATGGTAAGGAAGAAATAAAACCAAACAATGAAAAGAACAAGATCATTTGGTTTGCTTCCATCAGGATTCAGGCTCAGTTCTTTCTAGTTATATCTCTGGATGGCGCATTTCTCACTTTCTTGAGTCATTCGGGATTAACTTATATCACTGCATTGCTGAAAAGAGTCCAGTCTGTCATTGTTGGTCATCACAGATATGGTATGTCTGTGATTGTATACAAATTTCTTCTGATTCTACTCTTCTCGCTCAGCATCAGTTTGTATAAGTCTCTCCAGGTAATTATGAAATCTGTCACCTCTTCGTTTCATATAGCACAATAATATTCCATTACATTCATATACCACAACTTGTTTAGCCATTCCCCAATTGATGGGCACCCCTTTAGTTTCCAATTCTTTGCAACCGCAAAAAGGGCTGCTAAAAATACTTTTGTACATATGGGTCTTCCTCCCACTTCTATGATCTCTTTGGGATATAACCCTAGAAGTGGTATGGCTGGGTCAAAGGGTATGAAATTATTTATAATCCTTTGGGCATAATTCCAGATTGCTCTCCAGAATGGTTGGATAAATTCACAACTCCACCAGCAATGTATTAATGTTCCAATTTGTCCACATCCTCTCCAACATTTGTCACTTTCTTGTTTTGTCATCTTAGTCAATCTGACTGGAGGGATGTGGTATCTCAGAGTTGTTTTGATTTGCATTTCTCTAATTAATAGTGATTTAGAGCATTTCTTCATATGCTTATAGATATCTTTAATTTCTTTCTCTGAAAACTTCCTGTTCATATCCTTTGACCACTTATCCATTGGGGAATGACTTGTATTCATATAGATTTGGCTCAATTCTCTATAAATTTTAGAGATGAGTCCTTTATCAGAGACACAAGTTGTAAAAATTCTTTCCCAATTTCCCACCTCTCTCTTGATCTTGGTTACATTGGCTTTGTTTGTACAGAAGCTTTTCAATTTAATGTAATCAAAATTATCCATTTTGCATTTTATAATGCTCTCTACTTCTTGTTTTGTCCTAAAGTCTTCCCCTCTCCACAGATCTGTCAGGTAAACTATTCCTTGCTTTCCCAAATTGCTTACAGTATCTTCCTTTACACCTAGATCATGCACCCATTTGGACTTGATTTTGGTATATGGTGTTAGATGATGGTCTATGCCCAGTTTCTGCCATACTGTATTCCAGTTTTCACAGCAGTTTTTGTCAAATAGTGCATTCTTATCCCAAAAACTGGGGTCTTTGGGTTTATCAAACAGTAGATTGCTATATTCATTAACTGCTGGGTCTCCTGTGCCTAATCTATTCCATTGATCCACTACTCTACACCTCTGCCAGTACCAAGCAGTTTTGATGACTGCTGCTGTATAATACAGATTAAGATCTGGCATAGCTAGTCCACCTTCCCTAGAATTTCTTTTCATTAATTCCCTTGATATTCTAGACCGTTTGTTTTTCCAAATAAATTTTGTTATTATTTTGTCTAACTCTAGAAAGTAGTTTTTTGGTAAATTGATTGGTATGGCACTAAATATATAGTTTAGTTTGGGTAAAATTGTCATTTTTATTATATTAGCTCGACCCAGCCATGAGCAATTTATATTTTTCCAACTATTTAGATCTGCTTTTATTTGTGTGAGAAGTGTTTTGTAGTTGTGATCATATAGATTCTGGGTTTGTTTCGGCAAGTAGATTCCCAAATATTTTATAATGTCTACAGTGACTTTAAAAGGGATTTCTCTTTCTATCTCTTGCTGTTAAGTTTCATTAGAGATGTACAGGAATGCTGAGGATTTATGTGGGTTTATTTTATATCCTGCAACTTTGCCAAATTTATTTATTGTATCTAGTAGTTTTTTACTTGATTTTCTAGGATTCTCTAAGTATATCATCATATCATTTTCAAAGAGTGATAGCTTGGTCACTTTTTTTTTAAATTTTTTTTTAAAGCAATTGGGGTTAAGTAACTTGCTCAAGGTTACACGGCTAGTCATTATTTATGCGTGGGTGCTCATTTTCTGAGGCCGGATCTGATCTTGGGTCATCTCAACTCCCAGGCCGGGGCTCTTACTCAATGCGGCACCTAGCCACCCCTTTAGGGCAATTGGGGTTAAGTAACTTGCCCAAGGTTACACGGCTAGGTTTTTGTTTGTGTGGATTAAGTGTCGGAGGCCGGCTCGGAACTCAAGTCCTTCTGACTCCAGGGCCGGCGCTCTATTCACTGCGCCACCTAGCCGCCCCAGCTTGGTCACTTCTTTACCTAATTTGATTCCTTTGATTTCTTTTTCTTCTCTAATTGCTACTGCTAGTGTTTCTAGTACCAGATTGAATAAGAGGGGTGATGGTGGACACCCTTGTTTCACTCCTGATCTTATTGGAAAGGCTTCTAGTTTATCCCCATTGCATATAATACTTGCTGATGGTTTTAAATAGATGCTATCAACTATTTTGAGGAAGGCTCCATTTATTACTATACTTTCTAGTGTTTTTAATAGGAATGGGTGTTGTACTTTGTCAAAAGCCTTTTCTGTATCTATTGAGATGATCATGTGGTTTCTGCTAGTTTTATTGTTGATGTGCTCAATTATACTGATGGTTTTCCTAATATTAAACCATCCTTGCATTCCTGGAATTAATCCTACCTGATCAGAGTGTATTATTTTTGTGATAAGTTGTTGGAGTCTTTTGGCTAATATTTTATTTAGAATTTTTACATCCAAATTCATGAGGGAAATTGGTCTATAATTTTCTTTCTCTGTTTTTTCTCTTCCTGATTTAGGAATCAGTACCATATTTGTGTCATAGAAAGAGTTTGGTAGGATTCCTTCTTCACTAATTTTCCCAAATAGTTTGTAGAGTATTGGAATCAATTGTTCTTTAAATGTTTGATAGAATTCACTAGTAAACCCATCTGGCCCTGGAGATTTTTTCCTAGGGAGTTCTTTGATGGCTTGTTTGATTTCTTTTTCTGAGATGGGGTTATTTAGGTAATTCACTTCCTCTTCAGTTAATCTGGGCAACTTGTGATTTTGTAAATATTCATCCATTTCAGTAAGATTGTCATATTTATGTGCATACAATTGGGAGAAATAATTCCTCATTATTTTTTGATTTCCTCTTCATTGGAGGTAGATTCACACTTTTTATTTTTGATACTCATAATTTGGTTTTCTTCTTTCTTTTTTTTATCATATTGACTAAGGGTCTATCAATTTTGTTGATTTTTTCATAAAACCAGCTCTTAGTTTTATTTATTAATTCAATGGTTTTCTTAATTTCAATTTTATTAATCTCACCTTTGGTTTTCAATATTTCTAATTTAGTACTAAATTGGGGATTTTCAATTTGTTTTTTTTCTAGCTTTTTCAATTGCATGTCCAATTCATTGACCTCCCTTCTCTCTGCTTTAATTAAGTATGCACTCAGGGATATAAAACTTCCCCTGAGAACTGCCTTTAGTGCATCCCACAAATTTTGGTATGTTGTTTCATTATTATCATTCTCTTGAATGAAATTATTGATTGTTTCTATAATTTCTTGTTTGACCCACCAATTTTTTAGGATTAAATTGTTTAATTTCCAATTAGTTTTTAGTCTATCTTTCCATGGCCCTTTATTGCATATAATTTTTATTGCATCATGATCTGAGAATGATGCACTTAAGATTTCTGCCTTTCTGCACTGGATTGTGAGGTTTTTATGCCCTAGTACATGGTCTATTTTTGAGTATGTACCATGCACTGCTGAGAAGAAAGTAAATTCCTTTTTATCCCCATTCAGTTTTCTCCAGAGATCCTTCATATCTAGTCTCTCTAAGATTCTATTCTCCTCCTTAACTTCTTTCTTGTTTATTTTGAGGTTAGATTTATCGAGTTCAGAGAGGGGAAGATTAAGGTCCCCCACTAGTATAGTTTTGCTATCTATTTCTTCCTCTAATTCCTTTAACTTCTCCTCTAGGAATTTAGATGCTATACCATTTGGTGCATATAAAGTAGTGATATTGCTTCATTCTCGATGGTGCCTTTTAGTAGGATATAGTTTCCTTCCTTATCTCTTTTAATTAGATCTATTTTTGCTTTTGCTTTATCTGAGATAAGTATTGCTACCCCTGCTTTTTCTACTTTAGCTGAGGCATAATAAATTTTACTCCAACCTTTTACCCTTACCCTGTGGGTACCCCTTTGTTTCAAATGTGTTTCTTGTAGACGGCATATTGTAGGATTATGGTTTTTAATCCATTCTGCTATCCTCCTCTGTTTTATGGGAGAGTTCATCCCATTCACATTCACAGTAATAATGACTATCTGTCTCTTCCCCTCCATCCTATTCCCTCCCCTGTTTATGTTTTTGTTTCTTCCTTCTCCCTTCTCCTCCTTGAAGTTTTCCCTTTTGACCACCCCCTCCCTCAGTGTTCCCACCCAGTGATCCCTCTTCTTACCCTATCCTCTCCCCTTATTACTGTTTCCCTCCCTTCTAATCCCCCCCCTTTAGTCTCCTCTTTTTCACCCCCCCTTACCCTTCTGCTTTCTATAGGATGAAATAAGTTTTTATACTTATCAGAGTGAATTACTCCCCGTTTGATTCCAAACCAATGAGAGTAAATTTCAAACATTTCTCCTCTCCCTCCCTCCTTTTCCTCTATTTAATGAATTTATGTGTCTATTCACATTAAAATCTTAAACTTCACTGATTTAAGTTGATCCCTCTTTGAAGCAGAACCAGTGAGAATAGTGTTTAAATGATGTTCCTCTCCGTCTTTCTTTCCCCTCTTCTATAATGTGTTTTAATGTCTCTTCAGATGGCATATTTTACCTTTTCCTATCTAATCCTTTCCTTTTTCCCATTACAGTCTCTTTGATCCCCTTAATAGTTTTTTTTTTTTTAGACATCAGATTAGTGCATTCATACCCACACCCTCTATCTAAGTATAACCCTTTTGAAGGTCATGATAATCATAAAGATTTTGAATATTGACAGTTATCAGTTCCACATATAGGGATGTGAACATTTTGCTCTTGTTGCATCCCAAGTATTGAGAGTGTGTTTGTGGGTGTGGGTGTGTGCACTTATACATGTGTGAGTCTGTGTTTCCCTTGTTTACCTTTTTATGTCTTTCTTGAGTCTTGTAATTGGAGATCAAATTTTCCATTGAGTGCTGGCTTTTTCATCAGGGATATCTGGAAGTTCCTTATTTCATTAAACAACCATCCCCTTGCCTGGAAGATTATGCTCAGTTTTGCCAGGTAGTTAATCCTTGGTTGTAGTACTAGCTCTCTTGCCCTATGAAATATCAAATTCCAGTCCCTCCGCTCTTTTATTGTAGAAGCTGCTAGGTCCTGTGTGATCCTAACTGTAGTTCCTCGATATCTGAATTGTTTCTTTTTGGCTGCTTGTAGAATTTTTTCTTTAATCTTGTAATTCTGGAATTTGGCTACTATATTTCTTGGAGTTTTGAGTTTGGGATCTCTCTCAGGAGGAGTTCGGTGAATTCTGTCGATAGTTATTTTATCTTCTGATTCCAGGACCTCAGGACAGTTTTCTTTGACAATCTCTTGGAGAATGTTGTCTAGGCTGCTTTTTTCATCATGGCTTTCTGGTAGACCAATAATTCTTAGGTTGTCTCTCCTGGATCTGTTCTCTAGGTCAGTTATTTTTCCAGTGAGATATTTTACATTTTCTTGCAATTTTTCGATCATTTTGTTTTGTTTGATTGACTCTTGCTGCATCATAGAGTTCTGAGCTTCAATTTGATTGTTTCTAATTTTTATCGAATTAAGGTCTTCAGTTATTTTTTGAAGTTCCTTTTTAGGGAGGTATTTTCTCCAATTACTTCACTGAGACGTTTTTCCAAGTTGGTCACTGCCTCCCTGATTTGGTCTTTAAAATTTTTCTTAAGCTCCTCCAGGAATGCTATTTGGGCTTGAGACCAGATTATGTTTCCTTCTGTGGTCTCAGGTGTGGGTAGAGAGTCTATATTGTCCTGTGTATTTTGTTGTTCTTGCCCTGCATAGTATGCTCGAATAGACTTTTTTGCCTTCCCCTTCTCCTTCTCAGCTTCTTTTTTCCCATTGTGACTTCCTGTTTCTTAGTTTCTTAGGCTATGAGTTTAGGGCCTGATCCTTGACTTTGAATACCTCTGGGTGGCTAGTTTAAGGCTAAGTCAGGGAATTCAATGTAGATGAGTAGGTATGGGTGTGTCTGACCACTTCAGATTTCTGCCTTTATACCCCTGGGCTATAAGTAGGCTTTTGTTGGTGAGGAGAGGTAGGGCTTGTTGGGACCCCACCATCTCTTCTCTTCAGACTCCTGGCTGTCTCAGTTACACCCCTTCTTGGAGACTTTCAAGCCTGGGGCTATTTCCATTAACTTGGGATTTCAATCTGGGTGGGAGACTTATCTTTGGGTTTTCTGCTTCATGAAGGAGGGATGGGAGGATCTGAGCAGCTAGAATTTACTTTGCCATTCCAGCCCCTGTATTATACAGGCAGGCAGTTTCTAAACTTCTAGGCTGGGGGCTGAATGAAGCTAGAGAAGCTGCTCTTTCCACTGAGGGCCCAACTCTCCTACCTGGCTCCAATGATCCTACCTGTCGGAGAGATGACTGTGATTCGTCCTCGGTAAGTCTGCAGGCTGGGGCTTTTGCTCTCTCTGGTGTAGTCTGCTTGTCTGCTCTTAGGTCTGGGCTGTGCAGACCCCACATACTCTGTGCTCGACCAGTCCAGACACACTGGGCAACCTCCTGGGCTGGACTCTGCCACACTTCATCTTCCAGTGGGCTCCATCACTCCGGATTCCACTCAGATTCACCCTTTGAGCCTTAGTGACCAAGGAGCTCAGTGAGGTTACTGCTTCCTTTCCACCATCCTGAAGTTTTAATTATTTCGATTACTTTCTTAGTTCCCTCTCTGATGTTCTAAAGTATGTCATTGTAGCATCTGCCTATGCTTATTCCCTCAAGTTCCTTTTCTTGTTGCATTGCTCTTGCCAGCATTTTTTTTTAAACAAATGCTTTATTAACTTCTGCTTTACATCATTCATTTCTGCCAGATTTTGAGTTACAATCATTTCCCCCCCATTATTCCCCTACCCAACTTGCCAGAATAGTAGTCCCACGAGATATGGCTTCCTCCAATCTGCTCTCTCTCATACCTTCTCCCATACCCCCATCGACTTTTCCATTAGAGGAAGGTGAGTCTTTTTGTCCCAATGCCTGCACATCTTATCTCCCTATTACAAGCAAAAGAGTATTAATAATAGTATTTATATATATTTGAAACATTTAATGTTATGACCTCGAATTTCAGATCCATTTCCTTCCTCCTTTGTCACCCATTCCCTCTCGGGAGATAAGTAATTCAGTATATTTTGTACATGTCTAGCTATGCAAAACATTATCATAGTAGATATATTGTACAAGGCTGCTTATAATTCCCTCCCACTCATCCCACCCCCCACCTGGTCCATTCCCTACATGATCCTGTCCCTATTCTATAGTGGGTACTTCCAACCTCCCCTCACCCCAAGGATGCCCTCCCATCCATCATCCCTCCTCTCATCCCCCTTCCCCCTATCCTGCTGCAGGTTGAGATATCCCATTTAGTATGTATGTCATTTTCTCCCTGAACCAAATTCAATGTGAATGTGGTTTTGCCTTTTTAGCCTTCCTTATTCTCCCCCTCCTTTGCAACCACTTCCCCTTGCTTTTTCTACATGGGATAGTTTACCCTACCCTGTCTCTCCCCATCTCCTCTTGCCACTTTCCTCTCTCACCTCATAATTCCATCCCTTGAGTATTCTCCCTTCCCAACAAATTCAACCTATGCCCTCTATCCATATATAACTGTAACCATATACACACACATTCGCATATGTATTCATATAACCACACCCCCTTCTTCCATTATTTTCATAGTGAGAAAGATATCATCAATCCCAGTTATTGCTTTTCCATATAGGAATGTAAATAGTTCAACTTTGATAAGTTCCTTTTGATTTCTTTTCCCTGATTACCTTCTCAGGCATCTCTTCCTTCTTGTGTCTGGATGTCAAATTTTCTATTCAACTCTGGTTTTTTCCTCAAGAATGCTTGAAAGTCCTCTATTCCACTGACTGACCATATTTTCCCCTGAAACAAAATACTCAGTTTTGCTGGGTAGGTGACCCTTGGGTTCATACCCAGATCTTTTGCTCTCTGGAATATCGTATTCCATGCCCTTCGATCCCTCAGTGTAGAAGCTGCCAGATCCTGGGCTATTCTGATTGTGTTTCCACAATATTGAAATTGTTTCTTCCTGGCTGCTTGGAGTATTTTCTCCTTGATCTGGGGATTCTGGAACCTGGCTATAATATTCCTGGGAGTTTTCTTTTTGGGATCTTTTTCAGGAGGTGATCTGTGGATTCTTTCAACCTCTATTTTGCCCTCTGGATCTAAAACATCAGGGCAGTTTTCCTTGAGAATTTCTTGAAGGGTGATTTCTAGGTTCTTTCTTTGATCATGGCTTTCAGGTAGTCCAATAATTTTTAAATTGTCTCTCCTGGATCGATTTTCCAGGTCAGTGGTTTTTCCCATGAGATATTTCACATTGCCTTCTAATCTTTCATTTGTTTGGATCTGCTTAACAGCATCTTGATTTCTCATAAAGTCATTAGCTTCCATTTGCTCCAGTCTAACTCTGAAGGAATGAATCTCCTCAGTGAACTTTTGAGATTCTTTTTCCATCTGGCAAATTCGACTTTTTAAGGCATTCTTCTCCTCATTGCCCTTTTGGGCCTCCTTTGCCATTTGAGTTAGTCTATTTTTTAAGGTGTTGTTTTCCTCAGTCAGGCTGTTGACCCTCATTTCATACTTTTCCTGCATCCTTCTCATTTCTCTTTCCAATTTTTCCTCCACTTCTCTTATTTGATTTTTAAAGTCCTTCTTAAGGTCCTCTATGGCCTGCAACCCGCTCATGTTTTCTCCTGGGGCTTTTGGAGCAGGACTTCTGACCTCACAGTCCTTTTCCCGCTCTATGCCCCCAAAATAGGAGTCTAGGGTTGCATTTTTCTGTTTCCTTTGCCTTGCCATGTTGCCACTTAATTGCTTGACTTTGGGGCTTGTTGCCACACTATGGCTTTAAGGCCAGATAGAGGAATTTTTGTCCCGAACGTGTTTGGGGCAACTTCCGTTTCTGGCAAGCTGTAAACCCACCCTCGACTTCCACCCTAGATCACAATCCAGATCCAGGGAGGTTAAAGCAAAAACGATTACCCCCCAAGACTGATCGCTGGATCTTCCTAAGATTTGCAGGCCAGGAGCTGGATCTGCCTCTGAAAACTACAAAATGGTGTGTCTCCTCAGTGGCTTCTAGCCCCCAGGGGAGGGAGCGGATGCATTCCCTAAATATGGGACCCAAAGTCCATAGGACACTAACCTCTTACTTTGTCCTAGGCATGTCTATGTTGATAATTCTGGAGTCGCCACAGCTCCTAGTGTTCTGGGGTTCCTCCAGCCAGCTGCTGGCCCTGCAGCCCTGGGGCTAAAACCTCGGCTCATGGGGACCTGGGCTTGGCTCCGCTCTTGCCAGCATTTCTAGGACTATAGTAAGTGGTATTGGTGATAATGGGCATCTTTGCTTTACCCTGGATTTTCTTATAAAGACCTCTAACTTTTTTCAGTTTTTGATCTTGGATTTAGATAAATGCTATTTACTATTTAAAGGAAGATCCATTTATTCCTATGATTTCTACAATGTTAGGTAGAAATGAGTGTTTGATTTTATCAAAAATCTTTTCAGCATCCATTAAGCTTCTGTTTTTTTGATTATGTATATTATTAACTTGGTTTACTTTGTTAGTTTTTTTTTATGATTAAGTAATCCTACATTACTAGTATAAACCTAGCTATAGTGTATATGGCAATATAATCCTTTTTTTGTGGGGGAGGCAATTTAGTCTTTTATTTTTGAGGCAATTGGGTTTAAGTGACTTGGCCAGGGTCACACAGAGATTAAGTGTCAGTTTTAACTCAGGCCTTCCTGACTCCAGGGCTGATGCTCTACCCACTGTGCCCCCTAGCTGCCTCTTAGCAATGTCACATTGACATGTGACTTCATCACAGGTACCAGGTTTCCAAGGCTTAGTATAGCCCTGTTTTAAATCTGGGCACTTTATAGCCAAAGATATTCAGAGGTTGGTAATGCCATTTGGAATAGGGCACTCCTAAGATGGAGAAAGTAGGAGGCATTGTGGGACAGTGGGAAGATAGCTGGATTTGGAGTCACAATTTCCCCAATAATGAATGTAGGATCCAGAGCCCAAACTAACATAATCCTCACTGCCTGTGCAGGGCCCAGGCTTGCTTTCAGACTGACCCCCCTCTACATCATTCCTCTTCTTCTTGATGTTAATAAGAATAAGATAAATAAATTGTGGCTGGAGTATTATCCTAAGTTCTGAGCACCACCTTTTAGGAATGAAACTGACAGAACATGTCCCAAGGAAATAGCCAAGATGGCAAAGGGATTGGAAATATGTCAAAGGAGATTCAGTTTGGTGGGGGGTAGTGAGTCAATAAGCATTTACTTACCTACTATGTGCCAAGTGTGTGTGCATGAGAGTATATACACACATATATCCCTACATATGTGTACATAAATGTATATATAAACATATATATGTATATACACACATATATATAGACCTGCAGTCCCCCCCCTCTTTCTCTCTCTCCCCCTCTCTCTCTCTTTCTCTCTCTCTCTCTCTCTCTCTCTCTCTCTTGCTCTCTCTCTCTCTCTTACACACACACACACACACACACACACACACACACTTTGTCTCTTTTTGTGTCTATCTCTGTCTCTGTCTCTCTCTCTACACACACACACACAAATATTGTTATTTTCCAAAGCACAGCCTTCTTCACTTTTTGCTTTTTTTTCCCCACTCAGTTTTTTCAGTCTTGGTCTGTTTCCCATCTACTAGTTAGTAGGCTGACCAGTGACGGCAATAAACAGAGGACAATGGCCTACTAAGCTCAGGCAGTCTGTGGCTGCTGTAACACCACATAACCCTTCAGTAGTGCTGTCGAGCCCAGGTCTGCTCAGGTCTCCCCAAGCCTGCGCCCCCCCAGTTATAGTTCCAGGGGCTGGTCCTCCTTCTCACTTGGTTCTATAACCCTGTCCCCAGCTGCCACTAGTTATTCTTCCCTTCTTGAGAGACCAAGCTACAAAAGGCCTACTGAGAGACATCAGTGGGCTTCCCTGAATTCTACTATTGTGTCCCACCCATAATCCCTTCATTCTTCCCCTGTGAGACTATGCCATAAGATTTACTTACTTTGACCCTGGAAGTGGTCAATATCTATGTATGTATATAGATATAATTATAGATACACATGCATTTAGAACTAATTTTATATCACACACTCACACACACACACACACACAAATTTTTCAAGCTTCAAGGAGACAAGTGACTTTGTGCTGAAATCTGCTCCCCAAACTACCCAAATCATCTCTCCATCTCCCCACCAATGATAGCACCCCTCTACGCCAGACCTGTATTTTCAGAATCCTTTCACTTAATCCCTTGCATAGGTTAATACACTACTCTCTTGAATTTCTTTCCTGATCTAGGGCCAAGCCTTCTTGAGTAGTGAATTCAGACGAGTGAGTTCAAACTAGCCCCCTTACACTATAATATCCAGCTGGCCAAAGACCTTACTTTTAACTTCACATATTATTAGCCATCTATCTGCCATGTATCTGCCTGATGTCACCTCTCTGCCTTTTGTTCTGGGTATGATAACCAAATTAACATTAGCGTTCTTAAAAAGCCACATCAATTTGTTGCCTTATACATTATCATTTCATCCCGGTGACTCCCCAGAGCAAAACTCCATTCTCAGGCCACTATTCCCTTGTATATATTGTCTTCTATTAGAATGTAAGGGCTTAAGAGCAAAGGCTGTCTCTCTGTGTTTTTCTGTGTCTAATACTTAGCACATTGCCTGATACATATTAAATATTTTTTAATTTCATTCATTCATGCATGTATGAACATAAAATAATAAACAAATATAAGATATTAGGTAACTCATTAAATTTGGATAAACCTAATTTTCCCATTTGTTAAAAAAAAAAAGGAAACCTACCATTTCTTTCTTTGCTACACATAGTGGTAGAGACATTTCAAAATAACGATTCATGTTTATATGGCACCTTATCGTTTACAAAGCATTTTGCATACATCATTTCATTTGATGCCCACACGCTTCTGTGAGATAAGCAGTTTTATTATCATTTATGCTGCTATTAATAACAATTAGAGGTCATGTGCAACAATGTTGCCTGGTAGGAATTATTGGTGCTATTGTTCTAGTTGTTAGTACTAATGCTAAAAGAGGCAACATTTTTATCAGATCCACAACTAAAACTGTTTGAATGTGGGGCAGGCAAACACCATAAATTACACCTGGGGCAAAGCTGACTAGAGTAAAGGAACATAGGATGAGTCTGGGTCTGAAGAGGAAGCAGCATATAATAGCGTTCTAGTTCAATTAATTCTTTTTGCTAACTGTGCAAAGATCTACTACTGTGTCTATGCTGTTAACTGACTATTAGATCCGATAGATTGTGAGGTCCTTGAGGACAGAAACTGTGTTTGTCTTTCTGTTGTATCCTAAGTGCTTTAACACTGTGCTTGGTACTTGGCAGATACTGAATAAATTCTCTGTTAACCAAAACTGATGCCAACATCCTCTAAAGTTGGCACCTTAGGGCAAATACTTGGTTGCCATGCTCTAGTCTTAGCTCTAATTTTTCTAGGGGGGTCAGGATAGAAGGCAGGACCTGTGATTTTACTAGTATGGGAACTGTGGCCCTCTACCAGTGAAAACTGGCAACTGTTCTGAAACTTAAATCCTTACAGAATTGCCTGGGGGCATTGGCATGTTAAATCATTTGCCCAGAGTCACACGGCTAATATGTATAGAGAAGGAATTTGAACACAGATCTTGTGACTCCAAGGAAGGTTTTCTATCCACTATGCCACATTACTTCTAATGGTTCTGATTATTAGCTCTATTTTATAGATAGTAACACTCAGGCTCAAGGAAGTCAAGTGATTTATCCAGTTAGCAAATTTCTAACATGGAATTTGAATTTGTTCCCTGGTCTCTGGTGTAGGCACTTTAATCAATCAATCAGCCTTTACTAAACACTTACCATGTGCCAAGGCACTGGGCATACAATGATGGGTTAGGTGTCTATCATACTCCTAGGCAACGGGGCGGACTTGATCATTTCCTAGGGCACCTTTGACCCCTAGAGTTTTATACCCATAAATTACCTAGCAACTGATACATTACAGGCTCCCATGGCTATAAGAAGTTGTCAACCTCATGAATGGGGAGTGTCTAACTTGAAGTTTAGACTCTCTCTTGAGCCAGGTGTCAGACATTTGCTTGGAGAGTGAGTTATAAAAGCCAACAGCAGGTCTTAATGAGAAGATTGGGCACTGGGGACTGTCTGTTTACATAGGGGTGCTCCTTTGTTTCTCTCTGTCTGCCTTGGAAAACAAAGAGTTGTTTACTAAGGGTTGACAGGTTTTATAAGATTGTGACTCCCAGCTTTGCTGGTGGTTCAGCAAATGAAGTCATTTCTGTTTTTCAGTCCACCTCTCAGGGGAATTTTCCATCAACATGAGAAAAACAATTACACGGGAATAATTACCAAGTTATGCAAAGTTATTCCAATAGAAAATAGCAGGTGCCATGGGAGGAAGATGGATACATGCAGAAGCTACTAAGGACAACTTCCCTTGGTAGAGAGTGAATTCTGGGAAACTTGGCTTTGGGAAGTCAAAACTTTTTTGAGGGGTATGGGGAAGGGAACAAGCATTTATTAAAAACCATCTTATTTGATCCTTACAACAATGCTGGGAAGAAGGTGCTACTAATATCCCTGCTATATAATTGAGGAAACTGAGGCAGAGAGTGGTTAAGTGACTTGCCTGGGGTTACACAGCTAGTAAGTGTCTGAGGATAGATTTGAATTCAGGTCTCCCTGACTCCATGCCTAGCACTCTCTCCACTGCACCACCTACCTGTCTCTAATTAATATTAATATTAGCTAGTGAGGTAGGGTAAAGAGATGAAAGACTTGCAGATGTCCATCCACCTTAGAGAAGGATATAGGCATGATCCCCTTGAATACCTTAATCACCCAGGCATAGTGATAGATTCCAGATTCCAGTTTAATGGAAGAGGCTTATTTTGTTTTTGTTTTTTTTGTTTTTTTTTTTTTGTTTTTTTGGTTTTGCTTTTTGGAGGGGGGAAGGCAGGGCAACTGGGGTTAAGTGACTTGCCCAAGGTCACACGGCTAGTAGGTGTTAAGTGTCTGAGGTTTGATTTAAACTCAGGTCCTCCTGACTCCAGGGATGTTGCTCTATTCACTATGCCACCTAGACACCCCAAGAGGCTTATTTTGGGAAAGTAATATGGATTAGTGGGTAGTGTTTGTTGTTGTTCATCCATATCAGTTGTGGCTGACTCCTCCTGACCCCATTTGGAGTTTTCTTGGCAAGATACTGGAATAGTTTGCCATTTCCTTCTCCAGCTCATTTTACAGATGACTAACTAAAGCAAACAGGGTTAAGTGACTTGCCCAGGGCCACACAGCTAATGTCTGAGGTGTATTTTTAATTATTTTAAATTTCTATCCCCAGTAGTGATGCCCCATAAAGTTCTCCTCTGATGCCTATCATGGCATGGCAGTGTCCATGAGCTCTCAAAGGCCATGCCAGCTGAGCATAAGCTCCAGCAGATTCTCCCAAGTTAAAAAAAAAGGTTTCTTGAATGATTGTAATAACAGATTCTGAAGACCAGCCTAGTTAAGCAAAGAAAGGCTCATCACCTGAGATGAACATGTCTGGTAGGCTTGCCACTGGGTGATCAATTCTTTTGCTATAGAAATCCTGGGCATCACTCTTTGGCATCTGCAGTGACAGTGGCAGAGAGACAGGAAAGGATGAAGAGGATACTAAAACTCATACAGTTTTTAGGCTTCATAAAAGTTTACTTAGCTCTTGGTACTCTAAACGTGAGATTTTTTCCATTGACCCAAGAATGGATGTACTGACCTGAGTCATATTAATCTTGACATTCACGATATAAATGGAATCAGAAAAGAGGTCACTAGAGAAATGAATGATCAGAAAAAACAAAAAGATCTTTGCAAGCATTGATCGTTTCGCTGTTAAAACCACTGGGGGGAAAGAAAAGGAAAGAAAAATTTCTCAAAGAGTGATATCCCCTTTTACCTCTTCTAATCCCTGGCTTCTACCAATACACTCACAGAGTACAACCGAATTCTGGTCGATTTCCAGCCCCACCAGGCGACCAATGGAAGAGACATACATAGGTCACAGAATGATGGCGTCTCAAAGTTGGAAGGAACCTCAAAGGGCAATAAGTGGCTGAAGGAAAATCCCCTCTATCATGTCCTCTTGAGACCATGTCTGAGAGGTCCTGCAAACCTATTCCACTGCTGGACAGATCCAGATATCAGGAAGGTTTTCCCTTTGTCTGGCCTAACCTTCATCTCTGCTGCTACTACCCATTGCTCTGTTACCTGAGGCCAAGGCCTTCCTGTCACCACTCTCCAACTAGTCACATAGCTAGGTGTGACACTCCACCTGATAAATGCGGAATTAAACACACCAATCCTATTCTGTCCTCTGTGGTGTACAGAAAAATGCACTGGCTTTGAATAAAGAAATACCTGGGCTTGGGTCAGCTAGATGGTGTAGTAAATAGAGCACCAGCCCTGGAGTCAGGAGGACCTGAGTTCAAATCCGACCTCACACACTTAACACTTATTAGCTATTTGATCTTGGGCAAGTCACTTAACCCCAATTGCCCTGCCTTCTCCCCTCCAAAAAATAAATAAATAAATGAATGAATGAATGAAATTAATTAATTTTTAAAAAGAGATACCTGGGCTGTAAAGAATAGCATCTATCTAATTAGGGCGGCAATGTGGTACAGTAGGAAGGCATAGAATTTAGAGTCAGAGCACTTGGGTTTGAATCCCATTTACTGCCTGTGTAATCCTGGGTAAGTCAATCTATAAACATTTATTTAAGTGCTTTTGTTGTTGTTGAGTCATTTCAGCTATATTTGACACTTCGTGACTCCATTTTGGAATTTCTTGGCAAAGAAATGGAAATGGTTTGCCATTTCCTTCTCCAGCTCGTTTTACAAAAAAAAAAAAACTGAGGCAAACAGGGTTAAATGACTTGTCTAGGGTCACACATCTAGGAAGTGTCTGAGGTTGGATTTGAACTCAAGTCTTCTTGACTCCAGGCCTGGCACTCTATCCACCATGCCACTTACTGTCTACTATGTATCACTGTGCTAAGCACTGAGGATACAAAGGAAGACAAAATATAGTTCCTGCTCTCAAGGAACTCACAATCTAAAGGAGCAAGTCTCAGTCTCCTCATCTGTAAAATGGGGGTGGAGGGGAGAGAGAAAGAGTTGGACTCAAAGCCCTTTAATGTCCTTTCCAACTCTAAATCCTTGATCGTATTGATCCTATGTTTAGCTTGATGGAGATTCTTCATGTATTTGTAAGGTTACCTTAGGAAAAGAGCATCAGCCTTGTATTGCCTGGGACAGAATTGGAAGCACTGGTAGAACAGTTCAATGCTGTATGGCTCAAATGAGATAAGCTCATTCACAAGCCTAAACATGCTCTTCCAATGTCAGCTGTTATTATAGTCCACTGCAAGATGACTAAGGCTGGCAATAACTAAAATTACAAATACAAGAATCTAAGATTTTCTTTGTCTCAGTATTCCCTCCTCCACTCTTTTGAGGGGGACCATAGGCATAGTGAGCAAATTTTCAATAGTGAAAACTGGGACATCTGGTCTGACTCGGAATTATTTTTTTTTTGCTTTTTGGAGGGCAATTGGGGCTAAGTAACTTGCCCAAGGTCACATGGCTAGGTTTTGTTGTTTTTTTTTTTTTGTTTGTGTGTGTTAAGTGTCTGAGGCCAGATCCGAACTCAGGGCCAGCACTCTACTCACTGCGCCACCTAGCCACCCCCGGAATTATTTTTATAATTGGTAGACAGAGCAAAATATTGAAAATAAAGACTGTCCCACAAAACCTATGACCAAATGGTCATGGTAACTACATGGTTCCTGATTATAGGGAAGATTGAAAGGAAGAAATAAGTCTAGAGCAAGTCAACAGAGAAAGGAGTAATAGAAGAGTCAGAGAAGAGGAAAAAAAGTTGGGGACTGAATAAAAAGACTTAAGGATGGGGAGAAGTAATTATGGTGTTTTTGTATATGTCCCAGGAACTTAAAGTCCTGCCCCCTTTTTTGCTTAATATTATTTTGTTCAATGGTTTCATCAGCTCCCATGGGTCCAATTATCAACTTTATGCAGATGATTCTCAGCTATAGATAGATGTGTAATACACGTCAGTGTATATTCACACACATATGTATGTACACATACATACATATGTGTGTGTCTATATAAATAGGTATTTGCTCCTGAGGTCTCCTCTGGCTCTGACATTCCATGAGTCTATGAAATACATCTGAATGTCATGTCTATTCAAATTAACTCAATTTAACAAGCGTTTATTAAGCACTTCCTATGTGTAAGGTACTGAGCATAACAAGATAAAAAACAAAGTCATTGCTTTTAAATTACTTATATTCCAACAAGAAATACATGTATACAAGAGGAAATACACACACACACACATACACACACACACATACACACATGCACACATACACATCTCCAAATGCTCCTTGAATGTTTTGAACTAGATGTCCCATAACCATCTTAAACTCAACATGTCTAAAACAGAACTCATCATCTTTCTCCCCAAACTCTTCCCTCTTTCAAATTTCTCTCATTTCAATGACTCCCTATTGCCTATAGGAAAAAATACACCAACGATTTAAATCCTTCCACAATGTGACTTCCACTTATCACTCTCCTTCACATATTTTCTGTTCTAGGTAAACTGTCCCACTAATTGTTCACTGTACATGGCATTCTATTAAAGTCTCCATGTCATTGCACACATGGTTGCTCATGTCTGGAATGCATTCTCTCCTTATTCTCTCTTTATGGGCTCCCCTGACTTCCTCCCAATCACCACTAAGATGTCCCCTCTTGCCAGTGACTTTTCCTGATGCCCATAGTTGCCAGCATTATCCCTCTCTTCCACCATTCAAAATTATCTTGCTTTATTATTTTTTTACAAACTCTCTTATTGTGCATGTATCCTTCATTGGAATATAAGTTCTGTGAGAAAAGAGAAGACTTGGATTTTTATCTTCCCATCCCCAGTGCCTAGCCCAGCACCTTGCACATAGGAAATTCTTAATAAATGCCTGCTAAATTAACTTGAATAGATATGACCTTCATATGTATTTCATAGAATCATGGAATATCAGAGCTGGAGGGGGTATCAGTGGCCATCTAGGCTAACTCATACCTATAAAAATCTTCCCTACATACTCAACATGTGGTTGGTCAACTATTATTTGGAGAACTGTAATAATAGCCAATCCACTGTCTCTTGAAGCATCCTATTCAGTTCTGGAAAACTCTATCAGTCAACATTTTTTTCCTGATTTTTTTCACCTGAATTTGTGTTTTTGTACTTTCTCCCCAATGCTCTCAGTTCTGCCCCCTGGGGCCAAGCAGACCAAGTTTTATCCCATTTCCACATGACAGGTCTCTCCAGTATTTGAAGACAGGTACCTCTCAATCAAATATTTTCCAAAGTAAACATCTCTAATTCCTACAGCTAATTATATGACACAGATCTCAAAGTCTTTCATGTGTCACTTTTCTCTGGGCATTTCCATGTGCATCATGTCTTTCCTAAAATGTAGTGCTTAGAACTGAATACATCATAGATGGGACCTGACCAGGGTAAAACACAATCCATTTTCCTTACTTGTGGAAACTATAGTTCTCTTCCCTTGCTAGATCACTGCCTTGTCATGGCAGAGGGGCTTGCACAGATCAATGAACTGTTGTGCAGAGTTTTATCCAAGGTATATCACGGTAGAGAGTTCCAATAAAAGTTGATCCATTGGAGAAGGAAATGGCAAGCCACTCCAGTATCCTTGCTAAGAAAATTTCCGTGGAGAGTTCACAGGGTCATGAAGAGTTGGACACCAGTGAAGGGCTAAACAGTAACAACAACAAATACCTCTCTTAATACAGCCCAAAATTATTATAACGTTTTGTTTGCCATGTCACATTGTTGATTCACATGAAGTTGAAGTCAATTCAAACCTCCAGATCTTTTCAGGGAAAATTATTTTATAGCCAAACCCCTGCTATCTTATAATTGTAAGATTGATGTTTTGGAATTCAAATGTAAAACTGTGTGTTTATCACTATTAAATTTCATCTCATAATATTCAACCCAATGTTCTAGCCTGTCAAGATTTATTGGATGCTACCCCTAGAATACACCGAGTTATTTATCTGTCCCAAGATTACATTACCTGAAAATATGCTAAGGATGCTGCCTAAGCCTTTATCTGAGTTACTGATAAAAATGTTAAACAGTCCAGGACCAGTCCACTGGAAACCTCCTAGCAGGATGGCACACAACCATTAATGACTTTGCTTTACATCTCGGAATTCAATCTGTTTTGAATTCATCTAGTATTATCATCTAAGCTGACATCTCTTCTTCAAAGAATAGCATGAAAGGCTACCAAATGCTTTGCTAAAACCTTGAGAAGCCATATTTATAGCATGCTCCTATTCTACCGGTCTAGTAACCTTTTCCAAAGAAGGAAGTAGACTTAGCTTAGCATTGTGATAACCCTTGAACTTTCTAGATAGTCAACCATCTTTTCTTTAATAATACAGACTAGAATTTTGCTAGGAATAATAGTCAGGCTCCCTGATCTATAGAGTTTAAATTCCATTCTCTCCTCTTTTTAAGAAAATTGGGGTGCAGCTAGGAGGTGCAATGAATAGAGCACCAGCCCTGGAGTCAGGAGGACAAGAGTTCAAATTTGACCTCAGATACTTGACATACTTACTAGCTGTGTGACCTTGGGCAAGTCACTTAACCCCAATTGCCCTGCCTTTCCCCCTCCAAAAGGCAAAAAAGAAAAGAAAAGAAAATTGGGACATTTATCCCAGTCCTTTAAAAATTCTATTCCTTCTTTTGAGGCGATGTGACTGAACTGCTTTAAGTTAGTAGAATGTCAGCTCCATGAGGATAGGAGCAGTTTTGGTTTTGTCTTTGTATTCTCACACTCTAGAACAGAGTTTTGCTTATAGTGGGAACTTAATAAATGTTTATCTAATTTAATTGAATGCAATTAAGGAAAGTAGTATTCTGATTGTGCCACATAAGACAAATTATAATTTCTATGTCAGAAAATGTCCCTAAATTAGCTATTGTAATTTATAGAGAGAATACTTTTGAATCAGTCTCCACTAAGGGGGTCATTAACTGATTAATAACTTGGTGTTCATTTGCACATTTAACAGAATAATGATATTTGATCTGGGAGTGAGAGACCTACTAGGCACATGTCCTAAGGGACAAGTGCATCTTATTACTGAGATAGGATATGTGTTCACACGGGTTTGCCTAGGCATGGTTCAAAGGAGCCAAGGAGAGCTATTTTCAGATTTTCCTCCACCCATCTGGGGTATACAGGTAAATGTTTAATGACTGATTTCTCCAAAAATATTATTTAGGGTGTATGTGTGTGTCTGTGTCTGTGTGGTTTGTAAGCAATTGGGGTTGCCCAAGGTCACACAGCTAGTAAGTGTCTGAGGCCAGATTTAAACTTAGGGTCTCCCTGATTCCATGTCTGGTGCTCTATAGGATACACTTTTAAATTTAATCTGTATTATTAACATTTTCTCTATCACTTTCTTAAGTCTAGATAATCAATAAATAACAAATCAAGTCCTGTTTTATAACATATGATGATTTCCAAGGTGTAAATATTCACACTGAAAATTTAACAATGGTTCCTTGAATGTCAGTACATGTTGGTTACAGTGCCTTGCATTCGCTCTTCTTGAAGGAAGACTTTGATTTCTGCTAGGAAGGGAAACAAGAGATTGACATCAGGCATTGGTCACTCTGCTCTTCCCAAAGAGGAACTACTAGGCTAAAATTATATCTATCTGCCCTCTAGATGTTGTTAGTCTATGGGATATGTTTTTAACTTCAAGTTGCAATCCTGGTCACTTTCCCTAACAGTGAAGAAACACCCTTAAGCTATATAACTGAAGCTTAACTTGTCACCAAATACCAGTTCCACAGAACTCACAGGTAGTGAATAACAAATAAACCCATTAATCCAAGATGAAAGTAAACAGAAATGAGAGGAAGTTAGATGAGGATATACCAGACAGCATACAGAGAAAAATAACTCCCTTACTAAGAATGACATAGCTCAGGTCAGCCGAGAGAGTCCAAGATCTCACCCCAGGGGAAATGCCCCCAGATCCCCAGTGTAGTGAGCTAGGGATAGTAACATGATCATTTTATCATTTGACTTCTTTCCAGAACTCTTTTGTTGCTTTAGGGAACTTCCCTTAAAGAGAATCTGGAACCATGTGTCTTCCCTCTTGAATCCAGAACTGCTCTCCCAAGCTCTTGCCAACTCCACTCCCCTCATCGGCATTGAACATTGTACAACTAATCTCCACCAATGAGTCTCATGCAAAAGTCCTTTGAATCCTGGGTTAGACAAGTATTTAAAATGTGAAATCTTTATGTTTCTGGAATCTCCTCTCCTTTTAGATCTTAAGGTCCTTGAAAGCAGGTAGGCCAAGGCAAGGCAATAAGCATTTTTTAGGTACTTATTATGTGCCAGACCCTGTGCAAAGCACTGGGGATGCAGATTCGGGCAAAAAGAAAAATAAAACCTGCCCTCAATGAGCTTACATGCTAGTCGAGGAAGACAGTACATGAAAAAGAACTGAAAAGAAATTGGGGGAGGGGAGTTGGCAGTGGGAGTAGGGGTGGAAGCTAACATGGTGTTAGAGTCAATAAAGTGATCAGCAGAACCAGGAAGGGAATGAAAGCTGGTCAAGTTGGGCTCTCCCCAAAAATGGAAGTCCCAGGAAGAGCTAAACAAGGGGAGAAGGTGGTCACATAGCAGAAGACAGTATAATTCTTCATGTTCATATAGCCTTTCACAGTGCTTCATTCATGGTAGGTCTTAATAATTGTTTGTTTAATTTAAATGTCTTATTCCTATTAATATTCAAAAATTGTACTAAAATAAATATAATTTAGTTTATGTTACATTTACTCAGTTTTGATCTATAGAAAGCAACTCTTGTGTTTATAAGTTACTACATAAGGATGCAGATTCTTTATGTTTTTTAATATTATTTAACCACAAGTTGAACAGTCTGCTCAGTAATTGCTGCTAACCTTAACACAATGCCTGAAACATAGTTGGCACTTAATAAATATTTATTGACTGGTTGATTAAAGACAAAATCTAGGACTAAGCTAAAAGTTTTCAAATAAGATTTTAAACGCCTGGTTAAGAGCAACCTCAAACCCTCAGAAACATCTCACCAGGTCATAATGGTAGGAAAGCATCATGGTCATTAGTTTTCTTTTTCTATTTTAAGGAATTATCAGGGATGAAGTCTCCTCACTTTATTCTCGATGGTATCAACAAATTTGATATTCGACAAGGAACAGCAGGTAAGATCATGGCATTTTCCTTGCCAGGTAGGGAGTCTGAATTCATAGCCACATAGCCTAGACCTGCCAGTGAGGATGGATTGGTGGAGTTTTCTTCCCAAACCAACACCCTGACTAGAACATATCCCAACCTGCAATGTTAGAAGTGGAAATGACCCAAGAGAGCAATGGATCATTAGGAAAAAAGATTATTTTGAAACAGAAGAGACTTGAGATAATTTAGTCCAAAGTCTGCCCTCCCTCAATGACTGCTCCAGATTTATTGACTTTTATAGCTCTAAAGCTCTTCCCAACCTGGCCCATTCTTACCTTTCTAGCCTTCTTATACTCTACATCCCTCCACATAACACAATCCAGTGATCTGGCCTTCTTGCTATGCCTTGAGCACAGCAATGGACCTCTCATCTCTGTGTCTTTGTACTGGTTGTCATGTCTTCCAGGGTCAGGATGCTCTCCCTCCTCCTTTTTGGTTCTTCCCTGGATCCCTCCAAGTCTAGGCTTCAATTTCACCTTCTTCAAGAGGACTTTTCTCATTATCCCAGGCACTAAGGCCTTTTCCCCTGATGCTGCTTTTCATCTACTCTATATATCTTCAATTACCCAGTGATTCATACTTTGTCTTCCCCCGCTAAAATGAATAATCTCTGAGGGCAGGGCCTTTTTTTGTATCCCCAGAACTTCCATTTTTGATAATTCCCATTGTTGGGAAGTATTTCCTGACATCAACTGGTCCAAATGAATGTGGGTAGTGCATAAAAATGCCTCTTTGCTACTTTTACCACTAATTATTGAATCCATTTTTTTCACACAATAACTCTATAGATACTTAAAGATAGCTACCATGTTCTTCCTTACTCCTCTCTCCTCCAGAATAGACATCCACAATTTTCTCACCTGATCTTGATGAGTCCTTTTACTACTCTAGTTGCCTTCCCCTCAATGTTTGTCAGTTTATAATGTTCATCATAACTGAGACACCTAGAATTGAGAACAATATATCAGCTGTGCTCTGACCAGGGTAGAATTCAGTGCAACTATATTTTTGGCCATATCTAATACAGGACTTCGTTTTACTTGACTATGCCTATTTGTTACAAGGATTTTCTTTTTCTTTTCAAGGAAGGGGGTTGTTGGGAAGAAGAGAAAATAAATTTTTGTTAATTAAAAATTAGTTTCAAAAGGTCTTTTGGAAAAGGAAGTTCACATACTGGCACTGTCAAAATCCTAGATCACTTGCATAGTTAGATATTAAGAAGAATTTGCAAAAGGGGAATTCAGGCAAAGTGGAAACAAAAGGAATCAATAAAAATGTATTCAAAGAAAAATTAGAATATAAGTTGATTCTTGGGAAGAACAGACCCAGGAACAATCCTGGGAGTCCTGTGGGGGGTGGAGTTTCAGGGAAGATAATATCCCTAGAATTATAGGAGTTTTGTAAAGGAGGGATCAGAGTATCACAAAAAACCAACATTAAGTACTTTCCACTGGCAGGATAGAATATAACTTTGTGTTTTACAATGGTTCTGAAATTCACTACAGAGTAGGCACTTAATACATTTTATTGATATTTTGATTGACACCACAAAAGTTTCATCTGCATTCTAAGCTAATGTAACAAACAGAGGTCCTTTGGGCTATGACAGATATGTCCACTCCCTGAAAATGATGTGATCCTCTTACCCCATCTTGAATCTACCCAACCATCAACCTTTTGTCTGTTTCTCCTAGACATGGACAATAAAAATCCATCCCAAAATTCATCTGGGCATGCAGTCAGAGAGGAAATATAGGATCGTGGATCATGTGTGTGTTGAGAGAGGTAGTGCGATGTAAGAGAAGGTATAGTCCATTAGGATGAGCAGTGGATTTGCAGGCAGAACAACTCAGTTTCAGTTCCGGTACTGCCATGTACTACCAACATGGCCTTATGTAACTCACTCGACCTTTTTGAGCCCCCCTTTCCTTGTCTTTAAACTGAGGGAATTGGATGAGATGATCTCTGAAGTCCTACCTAGCTTTAGGTCCTACAATTCTGGGAGAAATTATTGAAAAATTCATGGTGTAGAGTTTTTATGACACAGTGTTATATCATTTGGATCAATGTGGGGAGAGACTTCCTGGTAATTGAAGCTGTTCAGGAATGGACTGGGCTATTAAAAAAAAAAAAAAGATAAGGTCCCCATCGCTGCTGGGAATCCTCCGAGAGAGTCTGGACGGTTACTTGTTAGGATGTTGTCAAGGGAATTCCTGGTCAGGTTCAGGTTGGAGTATGTGAGTTCTGAGGTGCCTTCTAACCCTTGAGATTAGATTCCATGAGTAAATTTTTCTATGTCTTCTGACAGGTGACTGCTGGTTCCTAGCAGCTCTGGGCTCTTTAACTCACAAACCTGAACTTCTAGCAAAAATCATACCAGCAGACCAAAGCTTCACCAAAGAATATGCAGGGATTTTTCATTTCCAGGTATGTACATCCTTCTTATTGTCTTAAAGGAAGGTCTTTGGAAAAAGAGCAGGGAGTTTAAAGGTGCCCATGATGTGGCAGGAGTGATATCTAGGTGGCACAGTGGATAGAGGGTTTGACTTGGAGTCAGGAAGAACTGAGTTTTGAATGAAAATACCTTCCTCAGAAGGTTGTAGGCATGCCTTCCTTGAAGTTCTTCAGACAAAGACTGGATGGTAAATCCTGATGAACCTATGTTGGGTATGTATGTATCTCTCAGTCAGCTGGTCAGCTAGTATTTATTTATTTATTAGAATAAATTTGTTTGTTTATTTTTAGCTTACAAGATTCAATTCCATAGTTCCTTGAGTTTTGTATTTCCCTTCCCTCCCACCCCCCACTCCCCATGACAGCATATAGTCCAGTACAGAATTTGTGAATACTTTCACATTAGACATTAGTCAGGTTAGAAAGGCGTATTGTACTAGATGGAATGAGAAATGGTAAAGATGAAATAAAACCAAACAATGAAAAGAAAAAGATCAAGTAGTTTGCTTCAATAAGGATTCAAACCCAGTTCTTTCTAGTTCTGTCTCTGGATGTAGGCATCTGTCTCCATCATGAATCTTTTGGGATTGATTTATATCACTACATTGCTGAGTAGAGTCCAGTCTGTCATAGTTGGTCATCACACATATGTTGTATATGTGATTGTATACAAATTTCTCCTGGTTCTACTCTTCTCACTCAGCATCAGTTTGTATAAGCCTCTCCAGGTAAATATGAAGTCCATCTGCTCCTCATTTCTTATAGCACAATAGTATTCTACTACATGCATATACCACAACTTGTTTAGCCATTCCCCAATTGATGGGCATGCCCTTAATTCTGATTCCTTGCAACCACAAAAAGAACTGCTATAAATATTTTTGTACATATGGGTCTTCCTTCCACTTCTATGATCTCTTTGGGATATAACCCTAGAAGTGGTATTGCTGGGTCAAAGGGTACGAAGTTATTTATAGCCCTTTGGACATAATTCCAGATTGCTCTCCAGAATGATTGGATCAGTTCACAACTCCTCCAGCAATGCATTAATGTTCCAGTTTGCCCACATCCTCTCCAGCATTTGTCACTTTCCTGTTTTGTCCTCTTAGCCAGTCTGACTGGAGAGATGCAGTACCTCAGAGTTGTTTTGATTTGCATTTCTCTAATCAATAGCAATTTAGAGCATTTCTTCATATGCTTATAGATAGGGGCGGCTAGGTGGCGAAGTGAATAGAGCCCTGGCCCTGGAGTCAGAAGGACCTGAGTTCGGAGCCGGCCTCTGACACTTAATCCACACAAACAAAAAAAAAACTTAGCTGTGTAACCTTGGGCAAGTTACTTAACCCCAATTGCCCTAAAGGGGCGGCAAGGTGGCGCAGTGAGTAAGAGCACCGGCCTCGGAGTTGGGATGACCCGAGATCAGATCCGGCCTCAGAAAATGAGCACCCACACATAAATAATGACTAGCCGTGTAACCTTGAGCAAGTTACTTAACCCCAATTGCTTTAAAAAAAAAAAGTAAAAAAAAAAAGAAAAGAAAACATATGCTTATAGATATCTTTAATTTCTTTCTCTGAAAACTGCCTGTTCATATCCTTTGACCATTTATCAATTGGGGAATGACTTGTATTCTTATAGATTTGACTCAGTTCTCTGTATATTTTAGAAATGAGTCCTTTATCAGAGACATAGGTTGTAAAAATCCTTTACCAATTTCCCACCTCCCTCTTGATCTTGGTTACATTTGTTTTGTTTGTACAGAAGCTTTTCAATTTAATGTAATCAAAACTATCCCTTTTACATTTTATAATGCTCTCTAATTCTTGTTTGGTCCTAAAGTCTTTCCCGCTCCACAAATCTGACAGGTAAAGTATTCCTTGCTTTCCCAGATTGCTTACAGTATCATCCTTTATACCTAGATCATGCACCCATTTAGACTTGATTTTGGTATATGGTGTTAGATAATGGTCTCTGCCCAGTTTCTGCCATACTATATTCCAGCTTTCCCAGCCGGTTTTGTCAAATAGTGCATTCTTATCCCAAAAACTGGGGTCTTTGGGTTTATCAAACAATAGATCACTATACTCATTAACTGCTAGATCTCTTGCACCCAATCTATTCCATTGATCCACTATTCTACTCCTCAGCCAGTACCAAGAAGTTTTGATGACTGCTGCTGTATAATACAGATTAAAATCTGGTATAGTTAGTCCACCTTTCCTAGCATTTCTTTTCATTAATTCTCTTGATATTCTGGACCATATGTTCTTCCAAATAAATTTTGTTACTATTCTGTCTAACTCTATAAAGCAGTTTTTTGGTAAATTGATTGGTATGGCAATAAATATATAATTTAGTTTGGGTAAAATTGTCATTTTTATTATATTAGCTCAACCCAGCCACGAGCAATTGATATTTTTCCAATTAGTTAGATAAGACTTTATTTGTGTGAGAAGTGTTTTTATAGTGATCATATAGGTCCTGGGTTTGTTTTGGCAGGTAGATTACCAAATATTTTATAATGTCTACAGTAACTACAAATGGGATTTCTCTTTCTATCTCTTGCTGTTGAATTTCATTAGAGATATATAGGAATGGCAAGGATTTATGTGGGTTTATTTCATATCCTGCAACTTTGCCAAAGTTATCTATTGTCTCAAGTAATTTTTTACTTGATTCTCTAGGATTCACCAAGTATATCATCATATCATCTGCAAAGGGTGATAGCTTGGTCTCTTTGCCTAATTTTATTCCTTTCATTTCTTTTTCTTCTCTAATTGCTACTGCTAACGTTTCTAGTACCAGATTGAATAAAAGGGGTGATAGTGGACACCCTTGTTTCACTCCTCATCCTATTGGAAATGCTTCTAGTTCATCCCCATTGCATATAATACTTGCTGATGGTTTTAAATAGATGCTCTCTACTATTTTTAGGAAGGCTCCATTTATTACTATACTTTCTAGTGTTTTTAATAGGAATAGATGTTGTACTTTGTCAAAAGCCTTTTCTGCATCTATTGAGATAATCAGGGGTTTTTTGATAGTATTATTGTTGACGTGAACAATTATACTGATGGTTTTCCTAATATTAAACCATCCTTGCATTCCTGGAAAAATCCTACCTGATCAAAGTGTATTATTCTTGTGACAAGTTGTTGTAGTATTTTAGCTAATATTTTATTTAAAAATTTTGCAACTAAATTCATGAGGGAAATTGGTCTATAATTTTCTTTCTCTGTTTTATCTCTTCCTGATTTGGGTATCAGTACCATATTTGTGTCATAGAAAGAATTTGCTAGGACTCCTTCTTCACTAATTTTCCCAAATAGTTTGGAAAGTATTGGAATCAATTGTTCTTTAAATTCACTAGTAAAGAATTCACTAGTAAACACATCTGGCCCTGGGGATTTTTTCCTATGTAGTTCAATGATGGCTTGTTTGATTTCTTTTTCTGAGATGGGGTTATTTAGGTAATTCACTTCCTCTTCAGTCAATGTGGGCAACTTGTATTTTTGTAAATATTCATCCATTTCACTAAGATTGTCAAATTTATGTGCATACAATTGGGAAAAATAATTCCTAATTATTGTCTTGATTTCCTCTTCATTGGAGGTAGATTCACCATTTTCATTTTTGATACTCATAATTTGTTTCTCTTCTATCTTTTTTATCATATTGACTAAAGGTCTGTTAATTTTATTTTTTTTTTCATAAAACCAGCTCCTAGTTTTATTTATTAATCCAATAACTTTATATATATATATATATATATATATATATATATATGTGTGTGTGTGTGTGTGTGCGCGCGTGTGTGTGTGTGTGTGTGTGTGTGTGTGTGTGTGCGCATATATATTTAGACATTTACTTTTAAAACTTCGAATTTCAGATACATTCCCTTCCTCCCTTGTCACCCACTCCCTTTGGGAAGATAAGCAATTCAGTATGTGTTGTACTTATATAGCTATGCAAAATGTTACCATAGTAGATATATTGTAAAAGACTGCTTATATTTCCCTCCTACCCATCCCACCCCCCACCTGGTCCATTCCCTACTTTGATCCTGTCCCTCTTCAAAAGTGGGTACTTCCAACCTCCCCTCCCCCCAGAATACCCTCCCCTCCATCATCCCCCCTCTCATTGCCCTTCTCCCTACTCTCCTGCAGGGTGAGATATCCCATTTAGTATGTATGTCATTCTCTCCCTGAGCCAAATGCAATGAGAACATGGTTTTGCCTTTTTGCCTTCCTGTTCTTCCACTTCCCTGCAACCACTTCCCCTTGCCTCTTCTACATGAGATAGTTTACCCTACCCTGTCTCTCCCCATCTCCTCTTGACACATTCCTCTCTCACCTCTTTACTTCACCCCTTAAGTATCATCCCTTCCCATCAAATTTGACCTGTGCCTTCTATCCATGTATAACTGTAAACATATATACACACACTCACATATGTATTCATATATCCATATATCCTGCTTCAATTATTTTCATACTGAGAAAGGTTCCATCAGTCACAGTTATTGTTTTTCCAGGTAGGAATGTAAATAGTTCAACTTTGATAAGTTCCTTTTGATGTCTTTTCCTTGATTACCTTCTCAAGCATCTCTTGCTTCTTGTGTCTGAATGTCAAATTTTCTATTCAACTCTGGTTTTTTCCTCAAGAATGCTTGAAAGCGGGGCGGCTAGGTGGCGCAGTGAGTAGAGAGTCGGCCCTGGAGTCAGAAGGACCTGAGTTCGGATCCAGCCTCAGACACTTAACGCACACACAAACAAACAAACAAAAAAAACCTAGCGGTGTGACCGTGGGCAAGTTACTTAACCCCAATTGCCCTCCAAAAAGCAAAAAAAAAAAAAAAAGAATGCTTGAAAGTCCTCTATTCCACTGAATGACCATATCTTCCCCTGAAACAAGATACTCAGTTTTGATGGGTAGGTGACCCTTGGCTTCAATCCCAGCTCTTTTGCCCTCTGGAATAACATATTCCTTGCCCTTCGATCCCTCAGTGTAGAAGCTGTCAGGTCCTGTGCTATTCTGATTGTGTTTCCACAGTACTGAAATTGTTTATTCCTGGCTGCTTGTAGTATTTTCTCCTTGATCTGGGAATTCTGGAACTTGGCTATAATATTCCCAGGAGTTTCCTTTTTGGGATCTTTTTCAGGAGGAGATCGGTGAATTCTTTCAACCTCTATTTCCCCCTCTGGATCTAACACATCAGGGCAATTTTCCTTGAGAATTTCTTGAAGGGTGATTCAAGGTTCTTTCTTTGGTCATGGCTTTCAGGTAGTCCAATAATTTTTAAATTGTCTCTCCTGGATCTATTTTCCAGGTCAGTAGTTTTTCCCATGAGATATTTCACATTGCCTTCTATTCTTTCATTTGTTTGGACCTGTTTAACAGCATCTTGATTTCTCATAAAGTCACTAGCTTCCATTTGCTCCATTCTAACTCTGAAGGAATGAATCTCCTCAGTGAGCTTTTAAGATTCTTTTTCCATCTGGCAAATTTGGCTTTTTAAGGCATTCTTCTCCTCATTGCCCTTTTTAGCCTCCTTTGCCATTTGAGTTACTCTATTTTTAAGGTGTTATTTTCCTCAGTCAGGCTGTTTACTCTCATTTCATACTTTTCCTGCATCCTTCTCATTTCTCTTCCCAATTTTTCCTCCACTTCTTTTATTTGGTTTTTAAAATCCTTCTTAAGGTCGTCTATGGCCTGTAATCCACTCATATTTTCATTTGGGGCTTTTGGTGCAGGAGTTCTGACCTCACAGTCCTCCTCCATGCTTTGATCTTCTTTGCCCCTAAAATAGGAGTCTAATGTTGAATTTTTCTGTTTATTTTGTTTCTTTTGCCTAAGCATGTTCCACTTAATTACTTGATTTTTGGGCTTGTTGCCACAGTAGGACTCTGCCACCAGACAGGGGAGCTTCTGTCCCAAACGTTGGGGTCTTCACAACTTCCAGAAGTATTAGTTGGGTGACCTCTGTTTAGCCTCCACCCACTCTGGCAAGCTGGATACCCACCCCAGACCGCAATCCAGATCTACAGAGGTTAAAGCAAGAGCGAGTACCCCCCAAGGCTGATCCCTGCATCTCCCTACAGTTCGAAGACCAGGAGCTGAAGCTGCCACTGAAGCTGCAAATGTCATCTGTGCTGCATCTCCTTAGCCACTTCTAGCCCCTGGGGAAAAAGCCAACACATTCCCTAAATACTGGTCCCAAATTCCATAGGGCAATAACCTCTCACTTTGTCCTAGGCATGTTTCTGTTGATAATTCTGGAATCGCCACAGTTGCTGGTGTTCTGGGGTCCCTCCAGCCAACTGCTGACCCAGTTGCCTTGGGCCTGGGCTCTGCTCCCAGAGCCCTGTGCTGTGGGTTCCCAGTGCTGTGCTTGCCATTCCCTGCCGGGCTGCTGGGATATCCTCAGTGGGAGGTTAGCTTCTCTGTGTCATTCTGTGCATTCTGCAGCTCCAGAAGTTGTTCAGTGTCCACCTTTTATATGGTTTGGATGTAGTGTGGGGGAGAGCACCTTGGAAGTGCTGTTTCTACTCCACCATCTTAGCTCCACCCCAATAATTTTCTCAATTTCAATTTTATTAATCTCTCCTTTGCTTTTCAATATTTCTAATTTAGTACTAAATTGGGGATTTTCAATTTGTTCTTTTTCTAGCTTTTTCAATTGCATGCCCAATTCATTGGCCTCCCTTTACTCTAATTTATTCATGTATTCACTCAGGGATATAAAACTTCCCCTAAGAACTGCCTTTAATGCACCCCACAAATTTTGGTATGTTATCTCATTATTATCATTCTCTTGAATGAAATTACTGTTTCTGTAATTTCTTGTTTGTCCCACTCATCCTTTAGGATTGAATTGTTTAATTTCTAATTAGTTTTTAGTCTATTTTTCCATGGCCCTTTATTGCCTATAATTTTTATTGCATCATGATCTGAGAATGATGCATTTAATATTTCTGCCTTTCTGCACCAAATTGTGAGGTTTTTATGCCCTAGTACATGGTCTATTTTTGAGTATGTACCATGCACTGCTGAGGAGAAAGTAAATTCCATTTTATCCTCATTCAGTTTTCTCCAGAGATCTATCATATCTAATCTCTCTAAAATTCTATTTGCCTCCTTAAATTATTTCTTGTTTATTTTGAGATTAGATTTATCAAGTTCAGGGAGGGAGAGATTAAGGTCCCCCCTGTACAGTTTTGCTATCTATTTTTTCCTCTAATTCCTCTAACTTCTCCTCTAGGAATCTGGATGCTATACCACTTGGTGCATATATGTTAAATAATGATATTGCTTCATTCTCGATGGTGCCTTTTAGCAGGATATAGTTTCCTTCCTTATCTATTTTAATTAGATATATTTTTGCTTTTGCTTTATCTGAGATAAGGATTGCTACTCCTCCATTTTTTTTACTTTAGCTGAGGCATAATAAATTCTACTCCAGCCGTTTACCTTTTCCCTGTGGGTATCCCTTTGTTTCAAATGTGTTTCTTGTAGACAGCATATTGTAGGATTATGGTTTTTAATCCATTCTGCTACCTGCCTCTATTTTATGGAAGAGTTCATCCCATTCAGATTCACAGTAATGATGACTATCTGTCTCTTCCCCTCCATCCTATTCCCTTCCCTGCTTATGTTTTTGTTTTTTCCTTCTCCCTTCCCCTCCTTGAAGTTTTCCCTTTTGACCTCCCTCAGTGTTTCCACCCAGTGAACCCCCTTCTTTGCCTACCCTCTCCCCTTACTACTATTTCCCTCCCCTCCAATCCCCCCCTTTACTCTCCTCCTTTTTATCTCCCCTTACCTTCCTACTGCCTATAGGACACAATAAATTTTTAAACTTTTCAGAGTAAGTTACTCCCCATTTGACAAACAGTGCTCCTCTCCCTCCCTCTTTTTCCTCTATTTAATGAATTTACATGTATATTTACATTAGAATCTTAAACTTAACCAATTATGTTGATCCCTCTTTGAATCAGAACCAGTGAGAATAGTGTTTAAATGATGTTCCTCTCCCTCTTTCTTTCCCCTTTACTATAATGTGTTTTTATGCCTCTTTGAATAGCATACTTTACCTTTTTCTATCTCATCCTTTCCTTTTATCCCATTACAGTCCCTTTGATCCCCTTAATAAGGTTTTTTTTATTTTGTTTTGTTTTGTTTTTACCTTCAGGTTAGTTCATTCATACCCACACCCTCTATCTATGTATAACCTTTTTAAAGGTCATGATAATCATATAAATTTTAATATAGATAGTTATCAACTCCTCATATAGGGATGTGAACATTTTGCTCTTGTTGCATCCCAAGTTATGTGCATGTGTGCATGAGTTTGCATGTGTACATGTATGCATGTGTGAGTCTGTGTTTTCCTTGTTTACCTTTTTATGTCTTTCTTGAGTCTTGTAATTGGAGATCACGTTTTCCATTGAGCTCTGACTTTTTCATCAGGAAAGTCTGGAAGTCCCTTATTTCATTAAATGACCATCTCCTTGCCTGAAAGATTATGCTCAGTTTTGCTGGGTAGTTAATCCTTGGTTGTAGTCCTAGCTATCTTGCCCTACAAAATACCAAATTCCAATCCCTCTGATCTTTTAATGTAGAAGATGCTAGGTCCTGTGTGATCCTGACTGTAGTTCCGTGATATTTGAATTGTTTCTTTTGGGCTGCTTGCAGTATTTTTTCCTTAATCTCGTAATTCTGGAATTTGACTACTATATTTCTTGGAGTTTTCAATTTGGGATCTCTTTCAGGAGGAGTCCGGTGAATTGTTTCAATGACTATTTTATCTTCTGATTCCAGGACCTCAGGACAGTTTTCTTTGACAATCTCTTGGAGGATGTTGTCTAGGTTGCTTTTTTCATCATGGCCTTCTGGTAGACCAATAATTCTTAGGTTGTCTCTCCTATATCTGTTCTCTAGGTCAGTTGTTTTTCCAGTAAGATATTTCACATTTTCTTCCAATTTTTCAATCATCATGTTTTGTTTGATTAACTCTTGGTGCATCATAGATTGGTGCATCAATTTGATTGATTCTAATTTTTAGCGAATTATAGTCTTCAGTTAGTTTTTGAAGGTCCTTTTTTAGGGAGGTATTTTCTCCAATTACTTCACTAATTTTACTTTTTAAGGATTTGTTTTCTTCAGTGAAACTTTTTTCCAAGTTGGTCACTGCCTCCCTGATTTGGTCTTTTTTTTTAAGCAATTGGGGTTAAGTAACTTGCTCAAGGTTACACTGCTTAGTCATTATTTATGTGTGGGTGCTCATTTTCTGAGGCAGGTTTCGATCCCGGGTCATCCCAACTCCAAGGCTGGCACTCTTACTCACTGTGCCACCTAGCTGCCCCTCTGATTTGGTCTTAAAAATCTTTCTTAAGCTCCTCCAAGATTGCTATTTGGGCTTGAGACCAGTTCATATTTACTTCTGTGGTCTCAGGTGTGGTAAAGAGTCCAAGTTGTCCTCTGTATTTGGTTGTTCTTGACCTACATAATAAACTCAGATCAATTTTCTTGCCTTTGCCTTCTCCTTCTCAGCTTCCTTCCTTCCCATTGTAATTTCCTATTTACTAATTTCTCAGTCTGTGAGCTAAGGGCCTGGTCATTGACTTTGAATGCTGTAGCCTCTGGGTGTCTAGTTTGAGGCTAAGGCAAGAGTCTCAGAGAGGTATGCTGATACACACATAGTAGTGATGGGGTCCTTGTGATGTATATATGTCTGTAGTATCAATCTGTAACATCAGTTTGTAAATGGGGTGCTTTGGGATCTATGTCTGTAAAATCAATTTGTAAAAGCAGTCTGTAAGATCACATTTCCACCCCCCAGCCTCAGAGCATTGACTCTGCCCCTTCCCCCTTCCAGCACTCTGCCCAGCAACAACTCATGACCTGTTTATCTCTGCTTGAAACAATAAGTTATGTAAATGTTATCTCCCTTAGTTAGAGTGGCCAGCCCCACCATAAATTCTTCAATACCTTATCTATAGGGTAACTCCTTAGTCAATTATATACCCACACTGTCTCTGATGACCTTGGTGGGAGGCAGACTGGGCACTCTTTAGTGACTTGTCAGGCCTAAAACCACACCTCCAGTTAGCCCATCTTGAGCTATTTCCCAGTGAATCATGGGCAATACACCTGCGCAGTTGATATTAAAAGTGTATGGTCCTTTGAGCACTGACCACTCCTTAACTCCTCCCTGATCCCACTCTTACTCACCTAGTTAGCATAATTGACACCTTAAAACTATGCCTGCGGCCTCTGTGAGTTTGCAGGTTCCATAAGAATCTAGCCCTCTGTTCTCTACAGTGTAACAATAAACTTTACAATTTCGGCTTCAAAGTCTGCTTGAGCCTGGTGAATTCCTTCCAGACTGGATGCCAGGAGAGGTATCCCTGGCAGAACCACTTACCCTCCCCCCGTCCTTATCACCCTACCCTCTTCAGTAGTCTCTGGAGAAGGGATAATCTGGCCACTTCAGATTTCTGCCTCTATACCCCTGGACTATAGCTCAGGCAGGTGAGGTGGAGCTTGTTGGGACCCCTCCCCCTCTTCTCTTCAGTCTCCTGCCTGCCTCAGTTACACCCCTTCTTGATGACTCCCAAGCCTGAGGCTATTTCCAGTATCTTAGGATTTCACTCTTGGTGGGAACTTATCTTTGGGTTTTCTACTTCATGAAGGAGGAATCAGAGCTGCCAGAGTTTACTTTTTCATTCTGGCAAAACAGGCAGGTGATTTCTAAACTTCCGGACTGGGGGCTGATAGCCCCAGGAGAAGTTGCTATCTCTGCTGGGGGCCCTGAGCCCTCTCTTACCTGGCTCCAATGATTCCTCCTGTCCCCTGGTGAGGTGCTTGGGAGAAGGTGAGATGCTTGTGAGACGGCTGCCATTCGTCCTTGGGATGGGTGAGTTGGCTGGCAGGGGTTCCTTCTCTCTCTGGTGTAGTGTGCTTCTCTGCCCTCCAGTCTGAGCTATACAGACCCCATGTACTCCACGCTCCCCCTATCTGGACCCACTAGGCACTTTCCTGGGCTAGATTCTGCCACGCTCCGTCTCCCAGTGGATTCTGTTACTCCAGAATCCATTCAGATTCACTTTTTAAGGTTTAGTGATGGGATTCATGGAGGAGCTTAGAGAAGTTACAGCTTCCTTGCCACCATCTTGGCTCCACCCCACCTCAGCTAGTATTTATTAAGCACCTTAATAAGTGTCTTACAAGTATTGAGGATACAGGAAAAGACAAAAACAAAAACAAAATCTAGGACCTAGGATGGAGTAGACTAGGTAATTTTAGGGGTCCCTTCCAACTCTGAAATGCAGTCGTTCTGTGAAGTTGTTTCCCCTCTCTGAGCCTCAGTTTCTTTATTTATGAAATGAGTTGATTGGACTGGAGGATCTCTCAGGTCCCTTCTAGGTACAAATGTCATGATCCAAATCCTTAGGAGGAAGTACCCTATCCTGGTACACTGTAAGTATTTAATAACTTCTTACTGACTTGTTGACTTTTTTGTGTCCTAGTGCTTAGTATACAGTGGTGGACACATACTAAGAGCTAATAAGTATTGATTGATTGATCATTAAGGGAGAAGAACCTATAGAACATTGGTGGAAGGAATATTGATGTCTTATCTCTGTATGTTACAGATGAAGTTTGCAGGGGATAGGACTTACCTAAGGTCAAACAGCTAATTAGAGGAAAAGCTGGAATTTGAACAGAAGCCTGAGTAAGATTCTGTGGATTTTTTCACTGCACAATATACCCCCTTTCAAACCACAGTCTCCTGGGATACGAGACGGCATCTTCAATGTTATCAATGTGCTTACACTCATAGTACTAATGATGCTTCTCTTGCCTCCCAACCCGGTCCCCATCTGGAGCCCTCTTCCCCACATGCCTTACTTACTGCTAGAAAAGTGCCTCAGCCACGTTTAGGAGCCAGAATGATGCTGCACTACATTGCTTTACTAATCACCGTGAAGACATCTTCTTTGTGCTGTCTCTGTTGACATCCTTACCTTTCCCTCTGTGTTCTCAGAGCGCTTCCTCAGCTTGATCTGCCAGGAGAACATCTGTGACCTCCAGCTGTCCAACAGTTCTGCTGAGGGTTCCACTTCATTTGTAAACAGATGACGGCTGGCAGTCCTCCCTTTGTTTGCCTGCCCTCCTCCTTAATGGATCTGAGCCTTTCAGCCCAGGACTCAGATCATCAAATCGTGGGTTTGGCTCAGAGGCCAACTAGAGAGCAACCCCTTCAATTTTGCAAATGAGGAATCTAAAGCCTGGAAAGGGGAGAAATGACTTGCCCACTGTCACACAGAGAATTCTCTTTCTATGACACCAAACCCAAAGTCTAAGGCAAAATGTATCCTCATGTGTTTTTTAACTATGTGATCCTGGGTAAGTCACTTAACCTCTGTCTGCCTTGCTTTTCTAAACTGTAAAATAGGGAGAATAATAGAGTTTTCTTAGATTTTTTTGTGAGGATTAAATAAGATAATTTCTATACTGTGCTTAAAACAGTTCCTAGTACATTGCTATTGTTCAGTTGCTCAACTGGGTCTCACTCTTTGTGACCATAGCAAACCAATACGATCCATAGGATTTTTTTTTACAGTGATACCGAGGTGGTTTTCTATTTCCTTCTCCTGAGGATTAAGACAAAGAGATGTTAAGTGACTTACCCAGGATCACACAGCTAGTGAGTGTCTGAGATTAGATTTAAGCTCAGGTCTTCCTAATTCTAGGCCCAGTGCTCTATCCACTGAGCCACTAGCTGCCTCCTGGCACATAGTAGGCACTTAAATGTTCCCTTCCCTCCTTTATAATCTCAGAGCTCAGCATAGTGCCGTACAGAAGATAGGCATTTATTAAAGCAAAGGCACACAGGAAGATTTTGAGAAGTTTCTCTGAGACATTGAGATAATGATCCTGGTCCAGTTTGCAATGTCCCTGGCAGATGAATTTGTCATTGAGTCTGTCCCTGTTTGCTGAAGAAAGGCAGTGTGGTGCAGCAGGGAAGTAATATGGGCTAGTGAAAAGTGGAGTCAAAGGACCTTGGTTCCTGTTCCAAATCTTTTGCCTGCTAGCTGTGTGACTTTGGAGGAGTTACTTTAATTCTCTGGGTTTTCTCATATGTGACTATGACACTCATACACCTAAAAATTATACTGGCATCACCCGCTTACATTAGGGAAACCACTTTATAAAGCTGTAGAAATGTGAGTTATTAGTAGGTAGGACAAAGCAGATCTGGGCTCTGTTCTTGGCTTCACTACTGACTTACTTACCATGTGACCCTGGGAATTTCATTTAGAATTTTAAAATCCCTGAATTAGAAGGGACCTCAGAGAGAACAGAGCCCCACTCCCACCTGAAACATGAATCCTGTCTCCCACATCAGTCAAACAGTCATTCAGTATATGCTTAAGGACTTCCAGGGAAAGAGGACCAGCTACTTCCTCAATCAGCCATTTCCATTTTGGACAATTCTCTTTTTCAGGAAGTTTTTCTTCATATTGGCACAAACTTTGCCTTCCTGCTACATTTGCTTGAGAAGCAACTTGACATCATAGCATTGTAGTGAGGAAGAATGGGGTTCAGATCCTGCTTTTTGTATAGACTGGGTATCTGAGCATAGAAACCACACTTTAATCCCTTAGTGCCCCCAGGCCATTTTCTAAAACTTGTTTGTTGATATGCAGTGACAAAGGAACTTTCCCCACAGAGAGTTCCACCATGCTGATGAAAACACAGGTTAGGACCCAAAACAACCCTTCTACTCATCGGTCCTATTTCTATCCTTTAGGGGCAAAGCAGATTATATTTAATCTGTTTTCCACATAAGTGTCTTTTAAAAACTTGAAGACTTATCACATTCCTTCCCTAAGTCTTCTCTTTTCCAGGCAAAACATTCTAAGTTTCTTCAACCTCTTCTTCTGTTGAGGTTTCTCTGACCTCTTGTGAAGTGCAAGGACTGCAAGTGACTACAACTGCAGTCACTAAGGCCCTTCTTGGAATATAATTCAGCACTTTCAGTGTCCTTCCCAAAATTGATGTTCAGATCTAAACGAAAGACTCCTGATGTGTTTACTAAGTTCAGCAAGACTATAACATTCCTAGTTTGAGATGCTAAACTTCTATCAATGCGGCCTACAACCACATTAAGGTTTTGCCTAGGACATCCTACTACTCACTGTCTAATGAAGTTTGCTCTGCTTAATGAGGCAGCTAAGTGGCACTGTGGATAGAGGGCTAGACCTGAAGTGAGGAAGACCTGAGTTCAAATCCAACCTCAGACACTTACTATCTGAGTGACCTTAGGCAAGTCATTTTAATCTTTATCTGCTTCAGTTTCTTCATCTATAAAATAGGATAATAATAGCACCTACCTCCTCCCAGGATTGTTGTGAAATAATATTTGTAAAGTATTTTAGTAACCTTAAAGCATTATATAAAGGTCAATTATTATTATTATTTTGTTATTTATTGGCTACATGACTTTGAGACATTTGCTTAATTTCCCTGAGTTTCAGTTTCTTCTGGAAAAATGGGGAAACTATCTCCATCCTATCTCAAAGGGCTGTTGTGAAATATTGTGGTACGATGGACAAAACTCTGGGCCTGAAGTTAGAGGACCTGGGTTCAAATTCCATGTTTTCAGGAAACCATAAACAAAGAGCCCACCTATCACTTGGGGAATGACTGAGCAAATTATGGTATAGGAATAAAATGGAATGTTGCTGCATGTAAGAGAAGCTACAGAGGAATTCCAAGAAACATGGGAAGATTTCTATGAACTGATGCAGAGTGAAGCAAGAAGCAGCAGAGAATTTATATATGCAATGATTACAGCAATGCACACAAAAAGAATACTAAAATTAAATAACATGTAGTACAATTGCAGTCACTAAAATTGGCACCAGAAAAAGAGATGAGAATGAGAGGCAGTAGCTGTAGCGGAAAGAATACTAAACTGAGAGTGAGAAATTGTTGCTATTATTTAATCAATTAGTCATGTCTAACTCTTTGTGACCTTATTTGCCATTTCCTTCTCCAGCTCATTTTACAGATGAAGAACTGAGACAAACAGGATTAAGTGACTTGTCCAGGGTCACACAGCTAGCAAGTGTCAGAGGCTGGATTTGAATTCAAGTCCTTCTGATTCCAGGGCTGATATTCTATCTACTGCACCACCTAGCTGCCCATGGGTGTGAGAATATTTGAATTTAAATCATGGCTTTGCCACTTCCTACCTTGAACAAATGACAGCCTCTTGGGACTTCATTTCCTTATCTGTAAAATGAAGGGGCAGAACCAGATGGCCTCTAAGATACCTTCTGCCTTGAAATGTATAGAGCTATGAATTCTCTTTTCCTTAGTGATGGGGAAAGATGGGTGTGGAGCATCATCTGTTTCCTGTATAGTCTCTGTGTTGTTTGTTTGCTTAAAATTGTTGTTACCTGTTTTTTCTTTGTCACGGGGTAAGTTCTTTAGGAAGATGGGGTGGGAAGAGGCAACATATCCAGAAATCATTAGGAATTAAGCAAAAGTACATAAAAGGCTATTTTAAAAAAATGCGGGCCCCTCTATTTAATTACAATATGACTTTAGACAAGTCATTTCCCTTCACTGTGTTTCAGTTTTCTCATCTATAGCATAAAGATATTTGATCAGATGGTTTGAAAGGTTCCTTTCAGCTCTATACTTCTTGATCCTAAATGAGTTAATGAATGTGAAATCACTTTGTTTCTGTATCATCATCATCACAACAGTAACAACACTAATAGCAGATAGCATTTATATAGTGCTTTCCATATGCCAGACACTTTTCAAATATTATCTCATTTAGTCCTCACAAAAACCTTCAGAGAGAGGTGCTACTAGTATCCCCATTTTATAGAGAAGGAAATTGAGGCAAATAGAAGTTATGATTTGTCTAGGGTCACAAAGCTAGAAAGTGTCTGAAGCCAGATTTGAACTCAGGTCTTCCTTCCTTGATTCCACTCTGGTGCTCTATGTACTTACATCCCCTTGTGGAACCTAACCACTCACTTTTTTATGTCACTTTAAAGTATCTTGATAATAGTGACAATAATAGCTAACATTTATATAGGACTTAAAGGTTTTCAAAGTGCTTTATCTATATTATCTCTTTTGATCCTTATGAAGAAGGTGTTATTAGCTCCATTTTGCAGATAAGGAAACTGAGACTGAAAGAGGTTTTGTGCTCAGGGTCACAGTTAGCAAGAACCTGAGGCAGAATTCAAACTCAAGCTCCTCTTACACTAAATCATGCACGTAATACATTAGTCCACCTAACTGCCTTAAAGTGCTTTCCTTACTCCAACCCTAAGAGGTTCATGTAGGCGATCCTTAATTCCTTTAGAGTCTATTATTTTCCCCTGTAACCTTTTAGAATCCCTAATCTCTTTCAAGGCTCAGTTCAAGTATCATTTTCTAAGCAAAGTCTTTCCTGTTTCTCCAGACTTCCCCCTAAAAATCACCGTTCCTGTATTGTGTATCGATTTTGCCTGTACCCTTGTAACCAGCAGCCTGGTCACAAGGCAGGTTTTGACTGTAAGGGAAATCTAAGGGCAGCAATATTTGTTTTCTTCTTTTCCTTCGATTTTCTGAATCTCACCAGCTCCTGGGCATGGCCACTCTTCCCATCCTTCTGACACCTTTCTCTTCTCAAGGAGTAGCCCAAGTCACATGACTTTCCCTTGGTCCACTCTGCAGCTCTGACCTTCATTCTATAGGCTGGAAGTTTCATCAAAATACTAGTAACATAGGGCACCTGGATCTTGCTTATTTGTGGCTCTGTAGCCTAGGGATAAAGGGTTCTGAGTCATATGATATGTCTTTTTCTGTTATTTAGAAACTTATATGAGATAGTCAATAAATATTTATTTAGCACCTCCTATGTGTCAGATACTGTACTAAGCGCTGCAGAAGCTAAATAAAAAAAGAAAGACAAGACCCTGCCCTCAAGGAACTTACAATCAAATTGGGGGAAGACAACACACAAAAGGGAGTTAAAAGGGATTGGGTGTGAAAGATGGTAAAGGAAGGTACTTGGCCCAGGCATAATTGAGAAAGGCAGTGTAGCCAGGTGGAAAATGAAGAGATGGCTGGCCTGAGGTAGAAAAAGCTTATATGAATTTAAAAAAAAAATCAAACCCACAAGATTCTCTCTTTCAGTTCAGCCCTTAAATAATAAATTTTTTTAAAAAGCACCTGAACATTTTGGACCACTGTTTTCTTTAATTCTATATATTCCAAGCTATTTGCTGACTTCCTCCATTGCAATTTCCCTGTAGGCAAATAATAAATAGATGTGAAGTTTACCATTTGTGACCAGTATAGAAAAAGAATCAGGAATTTTAAGCAATTTTTAAAAAATAGGAAAAAAATCTTGTAGAATATGCTTACCAACTGCAGGCAAAAAGAAAGGGAAAAGGGAGGTAAAACTTGACTATCCTTTCATATATCTCCAAAAGTGACAACAACCAGTAACTTCTGGACATTCTAGCTATATCCATCAGAGGTGGGATTTTTCTCCCTCTGATAAGCAGAGGCTTGCAGCATTAGGAGCCAAGCCTGGAACACCCAGCATCTAGTCTGTGAATGTTCATCACAAAATGCCTACAGAGGTTTTTCTTTCTCCTTCCTCACTGCCATCATGATGACTCTGTAATTACTTCTTTCCAGAATTGAACTCCTGAATTTTGTCCTCAGTCCCTTGAGGTCAGTGTCCTCCCTCCAGAGCCTAGGTTCTTCTTCCTTTGTATATGTTTTCCTGGTGGGTGGATGGGGGAAGGGTTGGCAGGAAACTCACTCTGTTCTTGAATTATGATTTCCAGGAGTTCCCTAAGACTGCTGGGTCCCAGAATCTCTTATTGACTTCAGAGAAAATCTGAATAACAAAGTTACAATATATAGGCATATGTATTGAAGAAAGGGACTGTTTGCCTCCTTTCTTTGTATTCTTGATACCTGGCTCAGAATGATGCTTAATAAATGTTGGGGCAGCTAGGTGGAGCAGTGAGTAGAGCGTCGGCCCTGGAGTCAGAAGGACCTGAGTTGGGATCCAGCCTCAGACACTTAATGCACACACAAACAAAAACCTAGCTGTGTGACCTTGGGCAAGTTACTTAACCCCAATTGCCCTCCAAAAAGGCAAAATTAAATAAATAAATGTTTGTTGATTGATGGATTGTACAAGCTTTTTATTAGCTGTTTTGAAAATGAGGAAACCAAAGGGCGGCTAGGTGGTGCAGTGAATAGAGCACTGGCCCTGGAGTCAGGAGGACCTGAGTTCAAATTTGGCCTTAGACACTTAATACTTACTAGCCTTGTGACCTTGGGCAAGTCACTTAATCCCAATTGCATTCCCCCCTCCAAAAAGGGAAAAAAATAAATAAAAATAAGGAAACCAGGGCTTTGAATGTAGGGATCAGTAAACTATGGCCCACCACAGAGCTAAGAGTGTGGGCCATACAGAAACTATGCACGGACCAACATGTCCCACTGTATACCAGGGTAAGGTCAAAATGGGCACATGATTTAGAAGTAAAAGGTGATAGTATAAGCAAATTAGGAGAGCATGGAAAATTTTATCTATAGGATCTATGGACAAGGAAAGAACTTATGACCAAACAAGAGATAGAGGTGATAACAGGAAGCATAATGGATAATTTTGATTACATGAAATTAAAAGGTTTTTTATAAGCAAAATTGATGCAGATAAAATTAGAAGGAAAGTAGAAAATTGGAAGTGTTTTTTTTTAGCAAATTTCTCTGATAAAGGTCTCATTTCTCAATTATGTGGAGAACTGAGTCAAATTTATAAAAAATTAACCATTTCCTAATTGATAAAACGATCAAAGGATATGCGCAGACAGTTATCAGAAGAAGAAATCAATGTTATCTATAGTTATATGAAAAAGTTATCTAAATTATTATTGGTTAAATAATATTAAATAAAATACCTCTGAGGTACCACCTCATACCTATCAGATTGACTAAGGAAAATTACAAATGCTGGAAGGGATGTGGAAAAGTAGGGACACTAATGTATTGTTGGTGGAGTTGTGAACAGATCCAGTCATTCTGGGGAACAATTTGGAACTATGCCCAAAGGGCTATAAAATTGTGAATGTTCTTTTACCCAGCAATACCACTAGGTCTGTATCCCAAAAAGATAAAAAAAAAAAGGGGGGGGGTAAGGACCTATTTGTACAAAAGCATTTACAGCAGCTCTTTTTTGTGGTGGCAAAGAATTGGAAATTAAGGGGATGCCCATCAATTAGAGAATAACTGAACAGGTTGTTATATATTATTTTAATAGTTATTATTGTGCTATAAGAAATGACAAAAGGGATGACTTCAGAAAAACTTGGGAACCTCTATGAATTGATGCAGAGTGAAGTGAGCAGAACCAGTATTGTACACAGTAACAACAGTATTACAGTGATGATCAACTGTGAAAGACCTATTTTGATAAATACAATGATCCAAAACAATTCTGAAGGATTCATGATATATCATCTACCTCCAGAGAGAGAACTGATGAAATCTGTGTTCAAATCAAAGTGTATTTTTTTACTTTATTTTTCTTTCTTTTTAAAAATTACAACATGGTTAATATGGAAATATGTTTCTGTGATTTTGCATGTATAATTAATATCATATTGTTTGCCTTCTTAATGGATGGGGGAGGGGCCAAAAGGAAGAAGATAATTTGAACTCAAAAAAATTTAAAAGAATGCTAAAAACAAGTAATTTGGGGAGAATGTGAGCCATACAAAAACAGGCTGTAGGACAGATTTGGCTTGCAGATCATAGTTTTATGTTTGTTTGCTTTTGATGTAATAAAAAACTTCTGAGTTCACTGGAAGACAAAACACAAACTACTGGTGCGAGTGTATTGACCCAGGGCTTAGAGAGGTGACAAAGTCACACAAAGCTAGCAAGCATTGTTGGAGTAGTAGTTGGAGCAGCAGCAGCAGTAGTTGTTGTAGTAATAACTAACATTTGCACAGTAATTACAATTTGCCAGGCCTCGTGCTAAGGGCTTTATAATTATTCTCTTGTTTGTACTGGGACTTAATATAAACTGAGGTCATTCTGATGGGAATTCCTTCTTTTCTCTTTCAGTTTTGGCAATGTGGCCAGTGGATGGATGTGGTGGTGGATGACCGTCTTCCTGTGAGCTCAACCACTAGTCGATACCTGTTTGTTTATCCCCAAGTAGGGAGCAACGAATTTTGGCCTTGTTTGCTGGAGAAGGCTTATGCCAAGTAAGCACCCTCTGGTACTTCCAGCCCTCCTCTTCTCTCCACTTTCCTGGATGGATGTGCGTACCCAGCTGCATTACTTGTGATATGCCAGATCTCATTAATCCTTAGGCAAACCTGTTGTCTGAAGGACAACTTGGGGGAAGGAGGGAATCGGGAATTGAAAAGGGCATATTTTCTGGCTCTGCATCAGCTGCAGAATGCCCTTTGGCATCAATGCCCTGTAGTTCAGGTGGTAACTTTTCTGTGTTTACAATTCACTTATTACCCTATCTTATCCATAGTCCCAGAGCTAATAAGTGTCAAAGTCAGAACCTGAACCCAATATGTCTTGTCTAGGGATCTAGCACTCTAACCATATTTCCACATCGTATGATAATACAATGAGGACCCAGTAAGACACTTCATCATACCCTAATCTCACCTCTGATCCCCTGAAGTGGCTGCTTTTAGTTTTTTAATTATTTACTTGTTTACTTATTCATTTATCTATTCATTAAGTTATTTGTTCATTCATTCATTTATTATTTGTTCATTTATTTGCTTATTTAGTTGGGGGGAATCTCTCTTTCTCAACCTAAGCTGAAAGTACCATGGCCACTTATGGCTCAGCCCTGCTCTTTTATGAAATGGAAACTTTGAACTATTCTGCTTTCAACTTAAATTAGTTTGACCCATTCTAGGCAACCTGATGGTCTACTTCCACTCCCAACCCCATGTCCATACCTTCTTGAGGGCCCATAGTATCAGCATCAGACTTAGAGTGGACATCTGACTTTAGCCTTCCTTCCTGTACATCAGAATTCAAGTCATTAAGGTATCCATCAGTTTCAGCCTCCCCAGTAGTAGGGACAACAGGCAGGCATCACACTCCCAGAAACAGTTTGTTCATTTTTGTTTGTTTGTTTTTAATTGTTCTTTGAACCAGTTTGTGAGAAATGTCTAAGAATTTTGTCAAAGAGATATGTCAGAATGAGTTGTTCATTGGGATTTGAGACCTATGATCAGCTAATAACAATAATTACTATTGAATCCAGTGGTTAGGGGAGATAATTCACTTCTGAGAGACTTATGGGAACACTGATGTTCTCCAAAAGGAATGAGAATTAGCCTGATGACTTTTAACCCCTTTGACCACTGGATTGATTGACTTAGAAAAGGAATCCTTGATTCTGAAATGGGATAAGACAATTGACACCAGGACCTAACATCCCAACCCTAAAAACCTGCCCAAAGATAGCTTGTTCCTGCTTTCTTTTGCTAGAAATAGTGACATTTCAAAAGCCAAAGAATGGGCATCAAGAAACCTGGATTTGAGTCCTACCTCCTTTTTGTTTCTAGAATAAAATACAAAAGCCTCGGCCTAGGACTTAAGAGCCATGACCAGCCTTGAACTTAAGAACCAAGACAGAGACTAAGCAGTCTCCACATTGTAGGAACAGGAATAGGTAACTGGCAAACTAAGAAGACTCAAAGACAATTGTAGTTAGAATGGGATTGATAAGTCAATTAACTGGCAAACATTTATTAAGCATTTATACATGCCAGGCACTGTGCTAAGTGCAGGAAATACAAAGAAAGGTAAAAAAATGCTGTCCCTGTCTGACATGCTAAGGAGGGAAAAAACAGGTTAACAAATATAACATAAGGTACATAATGGAAATTGGAGGCAATCTTAAAGGGAAGAGGGCTGGGAAGCTAGTAAAGACCTCCTGCAAAAGGTGGGATTTGAACTAAATCTTGAAGGAAAATCAAGTAGCTGAGTGATGGAGAGAAGGAAGGAGAGTAATCTAGGCATGGAGGAAAGCTGATACAGAGCAAAAAGTTGGGAAATGGAGAGTTGTCTCAGGAAAGTTGTGTATGACAATGTAACTGCAAGGGAATGGGGTTGTGGAGGTTGCAGGGAGGAAACAAAAAAAAGACTGGAAAGGTGGTGAAGGTGTCAAGTTGTGAAGAGCTTTGAATATCAGTAAGAAAACTTTTGACACTGAAGATAATAGAGAAATACTAGAATTTATTGAGTAGAGGGGCAACATTATCAGACCTGTGCTATAGGTAAATCACTTTGGCAATTGAGTAGAAGATGGTTTAGAGTGGGCAGAGACTTGAGACAAGGTTATTACAATGAGAGGGAGGTGATTAGAGTCCATACAAAGATAGCTCTGAGAGTGAAGACATATATGATGGATGTTGTATAAGTTAAGATGACAAGATTTTACAGTGGACTAGCTATGTGGGTAAGTGCCAGTGAGGAGTGGAGGATGAAACTGAGATTGTGAACCTGGGTGACTGGGAGGATGGTGGTACCCTTAACAGTAATAAAGAATTTAGGTGGAAAGGAGGATTGTGGTGGAGAGATTCTATTTGGGGTATGTTGACTTTGAAATGGCTACAGGATACCCAGTTCAAGATATCCAAAAGGTAATTGGTGATATGGGACTATAGTTCAAAGAAATATAGCTGGATGGATAGAAATGTAGGGGAGAGAGAGAGAGAGAGAGAGAGAGAGAGAGAGAGAGAGAGAGAGAGAGAGAGAGAGTGTATGGGAACTATTTTCATAAAAATAATGATTGAATCCATGGGAACTGATGAGATCAACAAATGAGATAGAATAGACAGAGAAGAGAGGAAGAGTCAGCATGGAATCTCAGGTAACATCTGAAATTCGGACCTAACTGAAGATCCATCTGAGAACAATTCACTAAATAGGAGGAGAACCAGGACAAAACAGTGTCACAAAAATCTAGAGAGGAGAAGGTATTAAGAAGGAGTGATGATGTCAAAGGCTTCAAAGAGTTTGGTTAATCCAATCCTGTATTTTATGGGTAGGGAAACTGAAAGATTTGCTCAGTTTCACAACAAATTCATTTAAGTGCCACTCTCTCCTCCTGTGACTTCTGCAGCATTGTTCTTGACCTATTCTCCTACCTGTCTGACTGTTCTCATACACCTTTGCTCAATTATTATACTACTTCTTCCCACTAAATGTTGGTAACCTCCAAGGATCTGTCTTGGGTCTTTTCCTTCTATACTCTATTCCTTGGTGATTTCATCAGTTCCTATGAGTTCAATGATCATTCTGATGCAGGTGATTCCCAAATCGACATTTCCAGCCTTAATCTCTTCTGAACACTTTCATCCACCCCTGAATCACTAGCTCCCTAGTAGGCATCTTCCCCAGAATATTCCAAATACATCTCTAACTCAACTTGTCCAAAAAAGAACTCATGATAGTTTTCTTAAGCCCTCTCTTCTTCACAACATCCTATTTCTTTTGAAGGGAATGTCATCTTTCTTCTAGTCACTAATGTCCACAACTTTGGAATCATCTTTGTTTTCTTTACATAACCCTCTGTACCAAGTCATTTGCCAAGTCTTGATGATTTAACCTGCACAACATCCTCCATACATCTTGATCCCTGTACTCATACAGCCTCCTGTCCTCATCCAAACACTCATCACTACTTCCCTGGCTTGTTGAAATATCCTCTCTTCAATCTGTCTTCCACACAAACTGCCACCATGATATTCCTAAAACACATATCTGACTATATTATTCCCTACTCAAAAATCTGTGGTTCCCAACTGTTTCTAGGATAACATGGAGCCTAGTATTTATAGTCCTCCACAATCTGGCTGTCATGTACTTTGCCAGTGTTACTTCATATTATTTTCTTGTTATACACTATACTTTCTAGCCCAAATGATCTTTTCACCACACATATCACTCTTTCTCCCACTTCTGTGCCTTTATGGAGATGGTCCTCTGTCTGGATTGTACTTCTTTCTAATTTCCCTGGTTTTATTTGTGTATATTATATATATACACACATATATACACAGTGTATATGTATATATGTGTGTATATGTATATGTATATGTGTGTATTTTTTAAGCTGCCCTGAAAGCATAGCTCCTACAGGAGACCTTTCCCAATCCCCTATATCTCAGTTGTTAATAAGTACTCTTTCCCTTTTGAAATTACTTTATATATTCACATCTGTGTTCATATCTCCTAGTAGAATGTAAGTTAATTACTGCACATAATAAATATTTGTTAATGTGAATTGAATTTATAGGTTTTGTCTCCATAGCTTGAGAATTTGTGAACCTTGCTTAATAATACATGGGACAAGTATTCGGTTGGAGAATAATATTTTGTTTGGGCTCAGACCTGCTATTTCATTTGTAGAGAGAACACAAGGAAACCTCCCCCTACCAATATAGATCACTATTTTCTCTGCAAAGTATAGTCTAAGGAAGTTGACTCGAAGTTAAACGAGTTGCCCAGAGTCATAAATCCAGTGTCAGAGGCTGAAATTGAACCCAGGTCTTACTGGGTTCTGAGGCCAGCTTTCTATTCATTATATCATGCTTCTTCTCAAAGGAATAATGCTAATAATAGTTAATTCATTAAGTTTCTTTTCTGAACTGGTGAAGCTATTTCCAGTTTCCCATTGACAGGCTCCATGGCTCCTACTCTCAGTTGCATTATGGCATCATGGCTGACTCATTGGTGGAATTGACTGGATGGGTAGTCACAAAAATCGATCTTCGGGAAATCCATCCCAATCTATTCAAGAAATTGAAAGTGGCCGAACAATCTGGCTCACTAATAACATGTGGGATTTCAGACGTAAGTACCAGGTGGGGCTGTGCCATGCTAATCAACTGTTATACTGAACCCCATTGCCCTGTATTGTTAAAGTCAAAGTACTAGATTGTGTTAGAGGCTTTTATTTCCCCCAAAACCTTTACAGTATGACATAATGGAATGAATATTGACTCTTAAGTCAGAGGACCTGAGTTCAAATCCAACACCTGTCACTTACTCCCTTAACCACTTGGGGCCTCTGTTTACTCATCTATAAAATTTCCGTCGTGAAAACCCATCCAAAACTACCTATAAAATAAAGTAAAAGATCTTACCTTGGCACTCAAGGTCCTTTATTTTCTGGCTACACATTACATTTGAAACCTTATTTCCCACTCCTTCTCCACACCCCTTAAATTCCAGTAAAACTGGACTACTCTTGGTGGGATCACCTGGAGTTCAGAGGTTGGACCTACAATTTTCAGTTTCAAAAACTCAGTTTTATCAGTTCCCTAGAGATTACAGTCCCTAGAGATGCTTTTGCTAAACAAACTCAAAGAGCCTTGTTGATAAACTCGAATGTCAGTTTATTAATTTTAGTGATATAAGAACCAGCAACTGTTGTCTATAGAAAACACCTACTCTGAATAGGTAAGGTTTTACTGCCAACCAAGTTATGAAATGAGATGGTTGTTTTATGAGAATAGAATTAGAGCAAAGAAACATAGATGTTCTTCAGGGAGAACAGAAATCAAGCTAGAATAGCTGAATGAATTATTCTTATCTATTCTAGGAATATTTCTGTGTAAGGAATCACTTTGGGTTGTCCAAGATTAGAAGACCAACTTCCTCAGTTTGGTGATTCTCAAGGTCTGAGGACCCCTGGATACTCTTAAAAATTATTGAGGACTCTCCCAAAGAGCTTATATATATTTACCATATTAAAATTTAAATGTTTTAGTATTATTATGAAAATAGTTTTCCTCTCAAAGACCTTCTGAAAAAGTCTTAGGAATCCCCAGGGGTCCCCAAATCACACTTGAAGAACCTCAGCCCTGCACAATGCTTGAGACACAATGATTCTATGAGGGTATTGGGGATATTTAATTTGAAGAAGGGAAAGCTCAGCAGGAACATCAGAGTTATCTTCAAGTACTTAAAGGCCTCTCTTACAGAAGAGGGATTTAAAAAATGATCTATTTAATCCTAAAGCACATAACCAGAAGCAATGGATAGAACTTGCAAAGAAAAATGTAGGTGTAATGTCAGGAAAAACTTCCTAAAACTTAGAGTTAATGGGCAACCTCAGGAGATATTCCTCATTGTTGCAAGTCTGCAAATAAAGATTGGATGACCATTATTGGGTGTGATGTGGTGGTGATTTTTTTGCCAGTATGGGTTGGATTAGATGTCTCCTTAAGTATCTCTCAGCTGTGAAATTATGTGATTCTTTGAATCTTCTTATTATTTGAACATGCCCTATGCTTCCCCACCTCTTCACTTTGATCCACACCATATCAGATTTCTATAGTGCTCTCTCTTCTTCCTTCCTCTACCCTCTGCAATAGTAATGAGTGGGACTGGAACCTGGCTGGTCTTGTTATGTTCTTTACATGTTTTAAAGCCCAGCTCAGATGCCACATCCTCTACAAAGTCTTTCCTGTTCTACCTCTTACTTGACCAGGGAATATTTCTCTCTTTCCTAGAACATAGAAAATGGCATTTTGTACCTCTCTTTTATATTTATCACATGCTATGTTGAATAATGTTTATTTGTGCTGAATATGATGGTGTATGCCTGTAATTCCTGTTATCATGAACACTGAGGATGATAGATCTCTTAAACTCAGGCATTCTGCCACAGTGACTAAGCCAGTCAGGTTGCCTAAGAATGGCGCAAACTGGTCCGGGTCAAAAATTGATCAGGTTGAAGCTCTTTTATTGATTAGGAATGGCATTCAACCTGTAATTAGACATTGCACTTACAGCCTGGGGAGATACAAGGATACCTCCTCCTCCTCCTCCTCCTCCTCATCATCATCATCATTACTTTTGTATACTTGTTTTAAAATTTTCTCCTAAATAATAAATTCCTTGAGGGTAAGGACCATGTTTCACTTCTGCTGGCATTCTGAAGATAGCTAGCAGGGTGATTTTCACATATTAGGTGCTTAATATCTATTTTCTGGACCAATGTTGAATGAAGAAGTATGGTGTGCTTGAAAGCAAATACCTAGTTTATCATTCATTGAGGTTATGTAGTAAAAGAGGTCCCAGGAACGTGCACAGTTCTGTTCAGTTCTGTTGTTAATCAGTGGAAGTTATCCTGCCATCAAAGATACAAATGCTTACGCTCCATGAAGACTTTTAAGATGCTCTGTATATGCTGATATATTGCCCTATGTGACTGTATAACAAATCAGTTCTGAGAGTAACTCCTTTGTCTTGCTTTTTTCTCATTAAGTCTTTAAACGACTTAGACCAATTGGGACTGGTGAACAATCATGCCTATACGGTGACAGGAAGTGAAGAGGTAAGAGATCCCTCTCTTCTCCTTTTGGTAGTTGAATTAACCAAGGTTTGAGGTAGGGAAATGGTCCTCACAACTACCATGGGTGACACTAGAAGACAGATTCAGTAAAAAGTTTACTATAATATTTTAGAAGAAGAGTTCCAAGGTTCAAATCCCACCTCTGACTTGTTTTACCTCAGTATCTTGTGTGAGGACTTCAATTTTTCAGTCTTCAATTTCTTAATATTCTTGATAGCCAGTGTCTCATACTTATCAAGCAATTAACTACCAACCAACCATTTATTACTCATTCTACATGTCTCAGGCCTTTCTGAACACTGGAGACACAAAGTCAAAAGTGAAAGAATGCTTGCCTTCGGGAAGCTTCCATTCTAAAGGAAGAATTATATACCCATAATAAGATAAATATAAATAATTACTGGGGATTGATTGGGGTGAGGAGAATGGACAAGCAGCTCATGAGGTAAGTGGTGTTTGAACTAAGATTTGAAGGAAGTCAAAGATTCTACCAGAGTGGCTTTAAGAGATCAAATATCTTCCATCCCTGGCCCTGCCCATCAAATTGAAAAAAAAGCAGATACATACAGTCTGCCACAAGTATTTTTATGCAACTTATAACCATTTATGGGGTTCTATTAGTATAAAAGGCCTCTATATGGCCCTGGGACCAGACATTAGGGACCCTCAGAGATGATAGTATTGACATGGTTGTCCATTCTATTGACATAGAATTTTGAGGCAGGGCTCCTGAGTTCACCTTCCCTTGGGGACTTGGCCAATTGACTTCCCTGCTGTGGATCTCAGTTTCATCCTCTGTAAAATTAGTGTATTAGATGAGGATCTCTGAGGACCCTTCCATGATTTTCTGAAATATAGAGAATTTGGTGTTGATGTCATATATCTTGACATTTATATTATATATATTATATTATAAATATATGATTCTCTGACTCACCACAAGTACTTTCTCTAGCTATGACAATGGATCACTGTAAGCCATCTACACTATATCACCTGGCCTATCTTTTGAAATTATCTAATGTTATCCTTTCATTTTATAGATGAATTAACTAAAATTTGGAAAAGATAGTTATCTGTGAAGGAGGCATCTTGTGTTCATAGAGAGGAGTTCACTTGCATGTTTCAGGATGCTATTCATGGTCTGGTTTGCTTCATCAAAGTGACAAATGGCAGGTTCTAACTAACTGAGCTAACTAGCCATAGATTTTGGATAGTAATATAACTCTCCCTGCCAAAAAAATATTGGAACAGAAAGTTTAAATGAAGTCCAACAACTTCCATCAGCCCCAGAACAAATCCCTCAGAGAAGTCAACATCCTAACTCTTGAATAGGTCTAATAATTTGAAAAAGGGCCAATAAGTTCAAGTTTTATATTCATTCACAAATATTTTTTTCTGTTCATTCTCCAGTCCTTCTTATCCTCATCCAATACCTAGATACACAAATAAAATGATAAATGAAATTGGCTTTCTTTATTACTCACCAAATATAGAAAATCACTCACTTGATGTAAACAGGTGAGTAACTGGATGGCTCATTTAGCCCTGTTTTCAGAGTATTTCTGAATCATGGTCTTTCTTCCTGTAGTACCCACGCAATTCCTTAGCAGTAAGTTATGTCCTGAGGAAATCAAGTTAAGAATTTCACTAGGACATTCTATTTTTTTCAAAGATAATTCAAATTATAAAACTGGTATCAGCAAAAGAAATTCAATGAATAAACAAAAATTTAAAAGAGTATACATAAAATCATAAGCTCCAAATTATTTATATTTTATTTTTATTTATTTATTTATTATTTTTATTTATTTTATTTTAATATTTTTATTTAATTTTTATTTTCTTTAATATATTTATTTTATTTATAAATATTATTATATTATATTTATTATTTATTTATTATTTATTATTTATTTTTAAGAATTGTTTTAACTTGGGGCAGCTAGGTGGTGCAGTGAATATAGCACCAATCCTGGAGTCAGGAGGACCTGAGTTCAAATCTGGCCTCAGACACTTAACACAAAACTAGCTGTGTGACCTTGGGCAAGTCACTTAACCCCAATTGTCCTGCCTTCCTCCCTCCAAAAAGGAAAAAAAAAGAATTATATTAACTTTATATATACATTTATATTTCTTTTGCATACACGTAATACATATATAACATAAATGTAAAGATATATGACATCAACACCAAGTATAATAATTTCATTGAGAAATTAAGTTGATGTAAAATAATTGACACAAGGAAATCAAGAGATCAAGAGTCTAGAAAGTTCCTCAGTCAGAAAACATTTGATGAATCAAAGGAGATAATATTTATAAAGTGCTTAGCACAGTGCCTGGCACATAGTAGGCACCTGGTAAATGTTTGTTCTTCCCTTCCCCTTCCCTTGTCAAATGGAGAGAGATGGCACCAAAGACAGTGCTGGCTTGGAACATAAACTTATCTACAAAGTCTTATGAAGAAGGATGATAGATTATTCTAAACAGAATTGTCTCATAATGCAGAGAGAATCAGTGGCAAATAAAACCACAAGTACTAGGACTACTATCCCAGCTCCCATTCTCACTGGCAAGTCAGTGTGGTCCCTAGAGGGTGTGACTCTTTCATTTATGTATTGATTGAATAGGGGTGTTTTCACCTGATAAAGGCTTCAGGGTGAGAGTATGTTTGTTAGTCACTTTTAGTAGGGCCAGAGTGTAGGATGTGGGGTGGGGTGATTGATTGACTCAATGACCTCTGCCCTTACATAAGGAAAGCTTGTCAAAAAATCTATACTAAGATAAGTAATTGCAAAGGTATTCCAGAATGAAACTGAGAAGATTACAAGCAAAAAAAAAAAAAAAAAAAAAGGGAAAAACTTTGCAAACTTTAGTACATTTGTTTCTTCATCAAAGATAATGGGACATCACAGTCCCTGAAGTGCTTACAGAGAAAGAACTGAGAAAGTGATATGAGGACATGAAATTATGGTTAGGGTCAACATAGGAATGTGATTATCCCAGTCACAGTCTGTTCCCAGACTGTGTCCCAGACACAGATTGTTCCACTGATCAGAGACAAGAAAAGACAAGAAAAAAATAGGGCACGGGTCTCTGACAGCATACCACTGGTGATCCCCAAACAACAGGACAGTTAGATCTCAGACAGTGGAAGTTGGGACCTGTCATACCAAGCAAAATTGCCTACTACTTTTTCCTACACCAGTTGGAGATAAAATTATGAAACAAGCAAAGCTTTTCTTCAAGTGACTTCCCCAAACTCTTTTCAGTTCTTTTATCTGTCCTTCATATTCCACACTCCTCATTTGTAAAATAGGGGGCTAGATTAGATGAGCTTGTAAATTTGATCCAGCTATCAATCCTGTAGTGCCATGCTCTAAGCACAGAGAAGCCACTTAATTAATTCACATCTAGTTTTTTTAAATATCTAACAACATAATTACTTTTCCCAGGGTATTTGTATCCTAAGTGATAATTTCAGGAATGAAAATGTTTTTAACCCAACAGAATGTCTCTAATGGAGGAATTTCAAGAAATATGGCACACAGATAGAGATGTTTGTGGATAGGGGACCTTTTCTGATGCCCCATAAACGATAGCAATGGGTGCCTGCTATACTTAAGCTTAAGGCTAATCCTATTTCCATCCTTTGCACTGTATGTAGTCATAGACTTTGAAGGAAAGTGCCACTCTCAGGCAGCCTCCAAATAGGAGGTCAAGCAAGCTAAATTCCATTGCCAAATTAGGGAAATTTCTTCTCCAAAGAATAGGATAGTCCTGGGATTCCTAGCCTTTCCCTCTTCCTTCCCTTGAAATACCCCTTGCCTACTTCAGAATAGCATTTGCTTTCAAAAAAATACAAATGATTTTACCATAGCATGAGGAAATACCCTGGGAAAATCTATATACAGATTAAGTAAATTACAGATACAGAGACCCATGTTATTCAATTTGCTTGATTCAGTTAAAAGTTAAAAGCATGAGTCCTTGGTGTGGGATCATTCCTTCTTTCTTCAATGAGCCACCTCTCCAAGTCCTCCTCAGTGTATCACTGTCTCTTCTGTGGACTTATCCACAGCACAGTAAGGGCAATAGCATATCAGGGCAATGTACAGTGATTGATTATATCTTAATTCATCTAACCTCTCAATCATAAAGAATAGAGAGAGATATTGTCTATATAGCCAGCACCCCACTCTGGAGCTCATTTACTTAACTGGAGTTCACACTGGCAGGTCAGGTCCCCAGAGAAGGATAATTTCTCCTCTCTGGGTTCTAGGAATAAACCTGAGAGTTTAAAGGGTTTTCTGATGCTGTTATTGAGAAGCCTCCACCAATAGGTTTCCCAATAACTTTTAAAAGCAGCTAAGATTGGCAGAGCCAAGATGGTAAAGGCAGGGGCTGATCTGAGCTCTCCCCCAAACCCTCCAAATACCTTTAAAATGACTTTAAACAAACTCTAGAGCAGCAGAACCTGCAAAAAGATGAAGTGAAACAAATTTTCAGCTCAAGACAGCTTGGAAGGTCAGCAGGAAAGGTGTGTTGCACCAGGGTGAGAGAGGAGCACAGTCCAACATAGGCTGTGCCCACATAGCCTTGACCCCAGAAAACACAGAACAGCCCTCAGGGGGGCTGAATAAGCAGAGGCAGTAGCAGCGGCTGCTTTAGGAGCTCTCAGCCCACAGACAATACAAGGTTGGAGTCCTGGGTGCCATTCCCAGGGTGAGGAAGAGCACTATCACGGCACAGTTTGCAGCCATAGTGGAGGGGGAATCCTACTCATAGTTCCATGGCAGAAAAGAGTGCTTGTGGTTGCTCACAGACCAGAGCACAAGCCAGGAGAGAAGTAAACACTTTTTCTTAGATCATACCACCTCAGAAGAGCTGAAAACTTATGGGTCCCTAGAAGTATTTCTGAAAACAGCTGCACAAAATCCCTGAAGTTTGTGACAGTGTGCTCTCCACCCTGGACACAGAGTCCTACTTTAACAAACAGTTAAAAGTCAAGTAATAGCCTGGAAAATTAGCCAACAGTGGGGAAAAACTCTTGACTATTGAAAGTTACTATGGTGACAAGGAAGATCAAAACACATACTCAGCAGACAAAGTCAAAGCTACTATATCCAAAGCCTACATGAAGAAAAAAAATGAATTGGTCTCAGGCCATAGTAACGTTCAAAAAGAATTATGAAAATCAAGTAAGAGAGGTAGAGGAAAAATTGGGAAGAGAAATGAGAGTGATACTAGAAAATCATGAAAAAATGAGTCAACAGCTTGGTAAAGGAGACAAAAAATACGGAAGAAAATAACACCTTAAATAACAGACTAGGCCATCTGGTAAAAGATGTCCAGAAAGTCAACAAGGAGAAGAATGCCTTAAAAAGCAGAATTGGACAAATGGAAAAGAAGGTTCAAAGGTTTCCTGAAGAAAATAATTCCTTAAAAATTAGAATGGAAGGGGTGGCTAGGCGGCGCAGTGAATAGAGCACCAACCCTGGAGTCAGGAGGATCTGAGTTCAAATCCAGCCTCAGACACTTAACACACACACACAAATCTAGCCATGTGACCTTGGGCAAATCACTTAACCCCAATTGCCCTGCCTTCCCTCCAAAAAGCAAAATAAATAAATAAGTCATCAAGAAAAACTGTCACAATACTCTAGAACCAAAGGGCAAGAGAAAAATTGAAAGAATCCTATAATCACCTCCTGAAAGAGATCTCCAAATGAAAACTCTGAGGAATATTGTAGCCAAATTTCAGAGTTCTCAGGTCAAAGAGAAAATATTTCAAGCAGTCAGAAAGAAACAATTCAAGTATTATGGAGCCATAGTCAGGATAACAACTTTGACAGTTTGTACATTAAAGGATCAGAGGGATTAGAATATGATATTCTGGAGGGTGAAGGAACTGAAATTACAACCTAGAATCACCTACTCAGCAAAACTGAGCATAATCCTTCAGGAGAAAAAAATGGACATTCAATAAGAGAGAGGACTTTCAAGCATTCTTGATACGAAGACCAGAGCTGAATAGAAAAATTTACTTTCAAATACAAGATTCAAGAGAAGCATAAGAAGGTAAACAAGAAAGGGAAATCATAATAAATACAAATAAGTTTATAAAAAGAGATAATAAGATATAATATAATAAGAAATAAGTTTAAACTGTTTACATTCCTAAATGGGAAGATGATATTTGTAACTCATAAGACCTTTCTCGTAACTGGGATAGTTTTATATATATATATATATGTATGTATGTATATATGTATGTATGTATGTATGTATAAACAGAGGACACAGATGTGAGTTGAATATGAAAGGATGATATCTAAAAAAATAAACTTAAGGGGTAAGAGAGGAATATATTGAGAGAAAGAGAAAGGAAGAGGTAGAATGGAGTAAATTATCTGACATAAAAGAGTCAAGAAAAAGTTTTTACAGTGGAGGGGAAGAAGGGAAAGATGCACAGTGAGGGAACTTTACTCTCATCAAAATTGGTTCAAAGAGGGAATAACATACAAGCTCAATTGAGTAAAGAAATCTATCTTACCTCACAGGAAAGTAGGAGGGGAAGAGGATAAGAGAAGGGAGAGGAGATCATTAAAATCAAAATACTTTTGAGGAGGGACAGGGTGAAAGGAGAGAGAGAGAGAGAGAGAGAGAGAGAGAGAGAGAGAGAGAGAGAGAGAGAGAGAGAATAGAATCAACAGAAGAGGGGGGATAGAATAGAGGGAAATACAGTTAGCAATAGTAATTGTAAAAAAAATTGAAACAAGTTTCTCTGATACAGGCCTCATTTCTCAAAAATATAGAGAACTGAGTCAAATTTATAAAAATAAGGGCTATTTGCCAACTGATAAATGATCAAAAGATATGATCAGTTTTCAGGTGAAATATCTATAGTCATATGAAAAAATATTCTAACTCACTATTGATTGAAGAAATGCAAATTAAAACAATTCTGAGGTATTTCTTCATACCTGTTAGATTGGCTAATAGGATAGGAAAAGCAAATGAAAAATGCTGGAAGGGATGTGGGAAAAATGAGGCATTGATACACTCTTGGTGGAGTTGTGAACTGATTCAACCATTCTATAGAGAAATTTGGAACTATGCCCCAAAGGCTACAAAACCATGCATACCCTTTGAATTTAGCAATACCACTACTAGGTCTGTATCCCAAAAGAGATTTTAAAAAATGAAAAGTATCTATATATACAAAAATATTTATAGCACCTCTTTTCTGGTGGCAAAGTATTGAAAACTGAGGGGATGCCTATAAATCGGGTAATGATTGAACAAGTTATGGTAAATGATTCTGATGAGATATCAGGATGGAGGAGGATGGAGGAGGATGTTCTCAGAAAAACCTAGAAAGACTTGCATGAGCTTACGCAAAGTAAAATGTAGTGTGTACAAAGTAACAGCAATACTGTAAGATGATCAATGTGAATAACTTAGCTATTTTCAGCAATACAATAATCCAAGACAACTCTGAAGGACTTTTGATAAAAATGATATCTATTCCCAGAGAAAGAATTGATATCTGAATACAGATTCAAACATACTTTTAAAAATTTTATTTTTCTTAAGTTGTTTTTTCATAGTCTATGTTTTCTTTCACAACATGACTATTATGGATATGTTTTGCATGACTACACATGTATAACCTATATTAAACTGTTTAGCTTTTCAATGGAGGAGGAGAGCAAGGGAGAGAATTTGGAACTCAAAATTTTATAAACTAGTGTTGAAAATTGTTTTTACATCTAACTAATTGAAAAAATATATATACATATATAGAGAGAGAGACAGAGAGACAGAGACAGAGAAACAGAAAGAGAGAGAGAGAGAGAGAGAGAGAGAGAGAGAGAGAGAGAGAGAGAGAGAGAAAGCAGCTAAGATTTCCTGAATATCAATTAACATCAAATAGTTTTGACAAAGGAATCTTTATAGAGAAGGTATAACAAGTAGTACAACCATATCCTCCTAAACTGAAGGCATACTTTCTCCTCTTCACTTGGTCCTTGTGGAGGCTGGCTCAAAACTTCAAGCAGTTACAACAATTCATTGAACCCAACCCAAGGTTGGGGCGACATCCTGGCTCAGCAGCTCTTTTCTCCCTTCCAGGGGTCCTCACCAAGTTCACTTCATTGTGATGAAGAGCGTCCCTTCCCTACTTCACTCTTCTCCCAGTTTATCTTTGGACTTTACCACCATTCCTCAGCTGTCTTCTCACCTTAGATGACCTCTCTCTCCCTTCATACCCCTTCCCATTGGTGAGCTCCTCCTGGAAGTGCCAAGCACAACCATTCCTCACTCCTCTCTCAGCTCCATTCTTGACTCTCTGCCTTTTGTCCCCTTCCCCCCATGTGGATACCTTCTCTATTTACCCACCCTTTGCAGCTGCCTTTTATGTGTTGTCTTCTCCCATTAGAATGGAAGGTACTTAAGGGTACAGACTGTCTTTTCTTTTGCTTTTATTTGTATTACTAGTGTGCACATTGCCTGGCACAGAGTAAATACTTAAAGAATGTCTTGACTTGCTGACATCTTGGTGTGTCATGGTCAATGGATCAATTGCCCCCTTGCTCATCTGGATTGGCTCATTACTGGGCTGGGTCTGCTAGATTATTCTCTAGGGCTGCTGCTCATTCTCTTTACTGTACTCAACTAGAGGTTCCACTTGTGGCAGCTTGGTGGCACAATAGATAAAATGTCAGGCCAGAAGGAAAACTCATCTTCCTAAGTTCAAATTTGGTCTCAGACACTAGCTATGTGGCCCTGGGCAAGTCAATTAACCCTCTTGCCTCAGTTTCTTCATATGTAAAGTGAACTGGAGAAGAAAATGGCAAATCACTCCAGTATCTTTGCCAAGAAAACCCCCAAATGGGGTCATGTCCTGAAAAAACTCAATAACATAGGTCCCATTGATTCTGAGTTGAATCTCAAATGGCTTTGATGTGCCTCTCAATATCATTGTGTGCCTGAGCATTCCCACCTCAGGATATTCATTCACCTACAATCATGAAAAAGGTACAACAGGAGTTCAAGTATCATGTGTTCCCAAACCCATGGTGGCTGACTGGGGAGACAAGTCAACCAAAACTACTGCCTTTCCCCTCACATGGAGACTTCAGGCAATTTTTCTGCCCATCAGAGAAGAGAACAGGGGATTGTTTATTAAAACCTTTCATATGCATACTCAGTTCCAGCTCAGAAGCCAATTAAAAGAGTTTTCATCACCACGAAGTAAGCCTATGGGAAAAAGAGAACAACTCCCCATGATCTGAAGTGGGCAAGAGAAAACATTCATTACTTCCCAGAAACATACTCACAAAGCCTCAATATGGGTTGGAACTAAGAAAAGCAATAGTGAATATGTTTACATATTATATTAGGCAACAACTACACAGGTGTACTATCCCAAAGACTAATTTAGAACTCGAAAAAACCAAAGTGTCTCCCTATTATTTAACTTATTAAAAACAAGTGATTGGGAAATATGGAGGGGAGAAATCACTTAGGGGAGCTATGACTCCTTAAAGTTCTAGCCCATTTGAGTTTGTAGCTGCAATCCAATGCTATTAAATTTCTACATTCTTCAGGTCCATAACACCAATTGTATTGAATCAGAAAGCTGACACCTGCCAAGGGAGAGCTCCCTGCTAGTTCAGTTGAGCATAGAAAGGGCATGAGGGAGAGCACAATTTTTCTTCTTACTTATTTTCGTACAGCACAGTAGAGAAATATTGATTCTCCCACCTTGTTTCACTAAAGAAAAAAAGGGTTTGACTATAGCCAAATGAAGCCAGAAGTTAAATTAATCCTTGGAGGTATATTCCCCATCTTTCTGCTAATGATTCCTCTTTTACTTCTTTGTTCTTTTCTCATAGGTTTTTTTGAACACTGGCTGGGAAGAACTCATCCGATTGTGGAACCCTTGGGGCCATCGAGAATGGACAAAGCGTTGGAGTGATAAGTATGAGATTTAAAAAATATGTCCTTGCTTCTCTTGGGGGTAAAACCACAATGTTTCAGGGAGCTCTCCTTCCAAAACGCATGATATTTCTCTCTGCCCAAAGATTACCCATTTAAATTTTCTCATCAAGCATGTCCCAGGTCACAACTGTCACAGTTTTCTTGTTGCTAGTGCTTCATATATGAGTGTGAGTGCATCTTACACATGTTCTCTCTCAGGCTTTCTCTCTTTTTCTTACTTTCTGTTTACTTCCCTATTTTCTCTTTTTCCTCCATTTTCACTATTTTCTCTCTTTTCTTTCTTTTCTGTATTCCCTCTACTCTTTTTTTCTCTTTTCTCTGTGTGTGTGTGTGTGTCCCTTTTTCTGTCTATCTCCTTGGCATGAAAATATTGCCTCATAGGAAAGGAAATAAAAAGCTCCATCCTCTGAAAGAAAATTACAAGAATTCCAGAGGAAATGTTATCAATCTAGAAAAAGGTCTGGTGCCTCAGAGTTCCCTGTAGACAGAGATCAATGGAATTTATGACCCAAAACAAACTGGGTAGTCAGTCCAGTTCTGTCCTCCTGAATTTAGTTAGTCTGCTCTTGGGCTATGTTAAGAAATAAAGAGTTTCTAGGATCATTTACATTCCTACTGCACTCCACCCTGATCAGGCATGAGTATCATGTTTAGTCCCAGGAACCACATTTTAGGAAAGACTTTGATAAGGTAGAAAGTATTCAGGGGAGAGTGAAGAATGGCCAAAGTTCTTGAGTTCATGCACTATGAGCATCCAGCTGGGAATACTGGGCACATTATATAACCTCTCTGGACCTCAGTTTCCTTATCCTAAAAATAATTGAACTGAATTATCCCTAAAGTCCATTGTTTATCCTAGAGAAGACTAAGGATAAAGAGGGGAAAAGAGATGTGATAGCTGTCTGAATATTTTAAGGGCCATCACAAGTAAGAACAATTAGTCTAGTACAATGGATGGGAAGTTTCAAAGAAGCAAATTTAGGCTTGATGGTGGGTGGAAGGGGAGCCTTCTTAATTTTAGAGCTATCCAAAAGTAGAATTGGGTTCCTTGGGAGGTAGTAGTTTCCTCCTCCTTGGAGGTCCTTCAAACAAAGATTTGGTCCCTTGGGTATGTTGCAGGAGGTCTCTTTTCCAGGTACAGGTTGGACTAGAAAGCTTCTGTAGTTCCCTTTGACCTTAAAATTGATGATTCTCTAACTGGACTGGCATAATGTACATTGAACTTCTTTTTCCTAAGCTAACAAGTTTTCCTAGGTCAGTCTCATCTTCATCTCCCATTTAAATTGATCTCCTTCACCAGATGTCTAGTGCCAAAACCTCTTGGGAGTGTTTCCTCACAGGTCCTCCCTATAATTTGACTGAGCTTAATAAGACAGTAACTATGGAGTATATATGATAAGGTCAGTATATGTATGTTAGGTTCTGCGGCTACAAAGATGAATTTCATGGTCCTTGTCATCAAAAAGCTTTTACTTTAGAAAGTGATTGCAATATCACCTAAGTTATGAAAGTGCAGTAAGAAAGTACATACAACCTGCTGTGGTAGTTCTAAGAAGGTAGAGATCATTGCATCATAAAATCTAAAGTTCCAGAAGAAAAATTAAGCAGCCATAATAGATGAACATTGCCTACAGCATCCTGACAAGTAGTCATCTAGGCTTTACCCAAATACTATCAGTTTTGGTGAGTTCTCTATCCTATAAGGTTTCCATTCTGTTTTCCTGCAACTCTGTTAGTAAGTTCTTTGTGTAGAAAGATGTATGGGGAGTCCCCACATGTGTAAGGACTCCATATGTTGTGAGAGGGCTGTTGTTGTGTGATTCAAAGGGGGAGAGAGAATAAACATCTCTAATGTCTTTTCCCCTAATCCTTCTCCAAGTGAGAATTTCATTCCTGCCAGGAAGGGAAGTAGGAAATTGGTGCTGAATGTCACTCTGCTCTCCTCAGAGAGAGAGGGTACCAGGCTAGAAATATATCTCTCCACTCTTTTAAATATCATTAGTCTAGGGCATATCATCAGGTTCCATCTAACTTCTAATTGCCTTTTCATTTTTAGGGGAGAGGAAGACCCCAAGCTCTATATCCCAAGGCTTGATCCCTTTCCTACCAAATGCTAATTCCACAATGAACGTACATGGAGAATAGTAAAGAAACCCATTTATCCAAATGAGTAGCAGAGCAGAAATCAGAGAAAGTCTATGTAGGACAACATACACCAGACAACACAGAGTGATAGAGCTCTCCCCAATGGAGTAAAATAACATCTCAGTGAAGAGAGAGAGTACTGGATCTCACCCAAGGGGAAACTCTCTGAAGTCTCTAAAGCAGCAAGCTGGGGACAGGGACACGATGGAGACTGCCAGCTCTTCTCATGTCTTTTCCTTCAGCAGCCTATAGTGGGGCTGACCTCATTTAGTTTTTCTCAAAGCTGGAACCCTACTTGATACTCAAAGAAAACTTCAAGCTTTACCAGTCGCAGTGGGTAGATTCTAAGAACTGAAGCCCTTTGTCTCTCATCAACTCATATAGGTCAGGGCCTTCCCCTCCACTGATGAGAAGAGAGACCCATATATATCTAATCCCATATATTTACCTAAATCCCCCAGTGTATATTGGTTATCAGCTCTTTATCAGAGTCAATTGATGCAAATATTTTTCCCAATCAACACTATCTTTTATTGCAGCTGTATGATATATTTCTTCATTAGAAGGCTTTTAAATTTGTATAATCAAAATTTTCTTTTAATTTTTTATAATCACCTTTAGTGATTAGTTTAAGAATTTCCCCTCTATCCATATAGCTGATCCTTACATTTCCATAGGCATAATATGCTGTTCAGTGATGCAGTGGATAGAGAGATAGACCAGGGGTTAGAAAAGCCAGAGTTCAAATCCAGCCTCAGATAGTTACTAGCAACATGACCTTGGACAAGTCACTTAACCTCTGTTTACCTCAGTTTCCACAACTGTAGAATCAGGATAATAATAGCACCTATATCCCATGATTGCTGTGAGGATCAAATGAGATAATATTTGTAAAGCACTTAGCACACAGTAGGTACTATTTAAATACTTGGTTATTAGCTATTGCTTCATTCTAATTGTCAAAAATTAGACTTTTAACATTGCAGTCACTTATCCATTTGGACCTAATTTCAGTTTGTGATATCAGATGATTGCCAAAGCTTGTTTTCTGCCAAATTCATCTCTAGTTTTTCAGTTTTTATTGACTCTGATCTTATGAATAATGTCCTTGCTCTAGTAAATTGTGTCTTTGAGAATATTCTTTGATTGCTTTGGGTTCTTGATTACCTAGTCTGTTCTTATTATCAACTTTCCTATTTTTTTAACCAGTGCCAAAGTGTTTTGATGATTACTGCTTTAAAGTATAATTTGAGACCTGGCAATGGTAAATTCTCTTTATTCCAATTTTTTCTTCAGATCCTTATTCATTTATTCCTACAGATAAATATTATCTTTCTATTTCATCTAGTTCTATAAAGTAAATTTGAGTGATATGACACTGTTTATATGCTAATCTAGGGATTATTGTAATTTTTATTATGCTGCCCCTTTTAAAAATTTAAGAATGAGGGAGAGGAAAGAGAAGGAATAAAGAGGCTCACTAGGGGATGGGGCAGTGGAATTCTCAGAAGGAATCATTTCCTTGACAAGCAGGGGAGGTAGGTTCTAGTACTATTTCTGCCTTGACTGTATGGCACCAACAACCATAGCAGCAACAAGAGTAATAATAGCAGATAATGGCTAACATTTATATAGGGCTTTAAGGTTTGCAAAGAACTTTATAGATATTATCTCATTTTATCCTTACAACCGCCCCAGGAAGTGAGCTCTATTATTATCCCCATTTTATAGATGAGGAAACTCAGAAAGACTAAATGATTTGCCCAGGGTCACAACATCTATGTCTAAGGCCAGATATGAAATCCAGTATTTTTTGTCTTTTTATGTTTTGCTTTTTGCTTTTTGGAGGGGGGAAGGCAATTGGGGTTAAGTGACTTGCCCAAGGTCACACAGCTAGTTTTGTGGTAAGTGTCTGAGGCCGGATTTGAACTCAGGTTCTCCTGACTCCAGGGCCGGTGCTCTATTCACTGCACTTTCTAGCCACCCCAGTCAGGTCTTTCTTACTCTATATCCAGCGCCAACATAGCTAGGCAAACGTCTACATTCCTCTGCTCCTATGTATCGTCGTCATTAGGTCACAGACCTAAAGTGGAAGGGACCATAGAGATCATCATGTCCAACCCTCCTCACCTCCCATCTAACAGATTAGGCAACTAAGACTCAGGATGGTGAAGTGAATTTCTTAGTGTCACAAAGGCAGTGACAGAGCTGGGATCTGAAAGCAGGTTTCTGACTCCAAATCCTCATCAGGGTCCAAAATGGCTTTGAGTGGCAGGCTACGTATTTTGGACTTTCTCCTCTAAGCAGTAGGAGATATAATGATGATTTATATAATGTGTGTGTGTGTGTGTGTGTGTGTGTGGGCATGAGAGGAAGTGGAGTGTGTATTCAAATTAACATTTTAGGAACGTTAACCTGGCAATGTGTATAGGGCCTCTCTGTTGTCAGTGCCCATTAGAGCATTAGACTTCATAAGCTTTCTGATAAGAAAATGTTTGTACCTATCAGGCTGCGTAGAAGGTGCAGAAGGCCCTAAGAGCCTTTAGGTATCTGTTTGTGTTCAACTACTATATCTCCTCTCATTTGGGGGAGAAATAAAGGGATGGACAGGTTTTTAGGTGCTCTATCAACCATAATTGACATTGCAGTTGCACCCACTTAGAGGTAAGCTTACTTGAATCAATGCCTTATTGATTTACTCTACATTTATTTTTTCTTACTTGTAGAAAATGCAATTATCACTTAATTATAAAATTTCTATTTTAAAATCAAGCATCCAACTATCTCAGCATGCTGCAGAAAAATCAAGAGATGATCATTCCCCCAATACAGAAATGACAGGGCTCCTCAGACTCAGTGGGTGGCCAGCACCAAAGCCAGCCATACCCTGAGAATGAACTTAATTAGATCCTAGTGCAACACTTTGTATGTTCTATTCAACTTTTAGTGGAAGGCTCATTGGTCAGACTAAACCTAGGTAGAGGAAGCAGAACCTAGGAGTCCGGAGGGCTTATCCTCTTGCTACAGATCACTAGGGGAATAGCATACAGAGTCCTGAAGGAATAGAAAGCACACAGCCAGGAAATTAGGTTAGCTCCCATCACTCCAACTTTCTGATTGACAAAAAGGCAAATCATTTCCATCTCCCTAGTGTCTTTTTCACTATCTGCAAAATGGGGCCAATGTTCTAAAGTCCTGTCTATTTTGAACATTTTTGTATTCTATGGCTCTAACCTCTGCTCCCACATAGGTTTGAGGGGACCACAATGTCAGTGTTATCAAGCATGACAGAATAACAGGTAACCAGGAATAGAGGTAATCAGGAGAATTACAGAATCACATAACTTTAGAGTTAGAATGAACCTCTCCAGCCACATAATCAAATCTATACCTGAATAGGATTTCTCAATTCACTCTCTAATCCAATTTCACACAGCTATTTTCTTTAAAAGGTTTATTGATGCCTTTTGTTTGATATACTACAGTTATTTTCCAATATCCATACTCTCCATTATAATTATAATGCCTTCAGGGGAAGAGGCAAGAAGGAATGACCTGGACCCATGTAGAGAGCTGGGATTTTGAGTATTCTCTCATCTCTTGTGGCAAAGGAATGTTGTGTGGCTTTAGGACAGGATCCAGGAGTGCAGGAAAATAAAGGAAATTTCTAAAAGGAAGGAGAGGGGCGGCTAGGTGGCGCAGTGAATAGAGCCCGGCCCTGGAATCAGAAGGACCTGAGTTCAGAGCCGGCCTCCGACACTTAATCCGCACAAACAAAAACCTAGCCGTGTAACCTTGGGCAAGTTACTTAACCCCAATTGCCCTAAAGGGGAGGCTAGGTGGTGCAGTGAGTAAGAGCGCCGGCCTCGGAGTTTGGATGACCCGAGATCAGATCCGGCCTCAGAAAATGAGCACCCACGCATAAATCAAATGACTAGCCGTGTAACCTTGAGCAAGTTACTTAACCCCAATTGCTTTTAAAAAAAAAAAAGGAAGGAGAGAGTAGGGCTAGCATTATTGCATCTGATGGTAGCAGCAGGGGCAGCAACTGAGAACTGTTCTGTAACAGCAGTATCCTTACCCCCAAAGCCTCAGAGAAGGGTTAAAACTAAAGGGTCATACAAAGCTCAACCCCAACCATTTGCATCCAGAGAAAGTATGATTAATTTTACACACACATATGTATATATGCATATATGTATTTGTGTATACATTGTGTGTATACATATATACACATATACATGCACACATACATTACACACATACATATATGCATACATATACATATATGTGTGTATGTGTATATACCTATTTGTGTCTAATGGTAGCCATCTCTATGGCAAGGGAAGAGGGAGAGAAGAGAAAAAGATATTTATGTGATAACTTTGTCACATATTTGGAGGGAATAGCAAGTTGTACATGGTAGATTTGCAGTTCACTGTTAGAGAAATGCTTGCTTTGTTATGTGAATTAAACAAAATAAATTATATTAAGAAAACTAAAGGGTCAAGCAGTAGAGTATAAGACTACTTTTTATTGGGGACAAACTGATGGGGGGAAACCCATTAGATTATTATGGGGAACATGGAGGAGCTGATATTCTTCTCTCTTGCCCCCCCCACATTTCAGCTGGGTACTAGAGGCATCTCAATCTGAGATCTTCTGTGGGTATGCTAAGAAAATTAATTACCTTGTGTCCAGGGGTATGTGAAGAACAACATAGCGGCACATAGTAGATGCAATATTTTGTTGTTGTTCAGTCAGATTTCTACTTGTGTCTCTCTGTTGTCCCATTTGAGGTTTTCTTGGCCAAGATAATGGAGTGGTTTGCCATTTCATTTTCCAACCCATTTTACAGATGAGGAACCTGAGGCAAATAGGGTTAAGTGACTTGCCTAGGGTCACACAGATAATAAGTGTCTGTGGCCAAATTTGAATTCAGGACTTCCTGACTCCAGGTCTGGTGCTCTATCTATTGTACCACCTAGCTGCCAGTGTGTATGATATAAATGCTAGCTACTGTTGTTGTGATTGAATTTTTCTAGATCATTATTAGAATCCTAATCTCCATATTATGATTAAATCCTCTCTCTCCACCTCTGTCTTCCTTCTTCCTCCTTCCTCCTTCTCTCTCTCTCTCTCTCTCTCTCTCTCTCTCTCTCTCTCTCTCTCTCTCTCTCCATAAGCCATTCAAATTTTTCATGACCAAACTTGAAAAGGCAAAAATAAAACTACATGTCACTATGGATCTCCTCTGGTCTTTGGGAAACACATACTTGAATTAACTGACAAAACAAGATTATGCTCATACTGTGAAAGGGCATAGTGAACAAAAAGTCCAATTTTTTGTTAATTTTCCCTTGGGAGTTTAGTTATGAAACATATGAATGGCTCATAATTATATGCCAGGTTAGAAAGTGTGTTTAAAAATGTACTCAGGGTTGAGGATTCCAGCCTTGCCCAGAAAAAGTCATTAACACTAAAACAAAACTGACCAACAGAGTGACTGCTTCTCATGCACAGGAATCCTTTTGTTCCCATAGACCCCATCTCACTGCTGGGAGGTTTTCATAATTGTTCCAAGACTAAGACTGATCATTGCAATCCATCTGAGTAAAATTGTCAGTGTGGTTTTGGTTATATTGTCATAGTCACAATGAGCATTATTCTTCTGGTTTTGCTCATTCCATTCAGCATGTGTTCATGAAAACCTTCTTGCAAGTCTCTGAAATCCTTACTCCTCATTTCTTATGGTATTCTGGTATTGACTACTAGAGCTTGTTTAGTCATTCTCCAATCAATCAATGTCCACTTTATTTCTGGGTTTAATTATTTTCCTACTAATTATGCGCACACACACACACATCATCATCATCATCATCATCCTACAGCTCTATATTCTACAGAATATTTTTTCCTATCTTGATTTGCATAGAAATCACATGCAATAGCAAGGTTTCTATATCGCAGGGTATGAACCATGTAGTGACTTTTCTCCCATAACTTAAATATGTATTCTAGAGTGGTTTGATCAATTCACAAATGTTATTGTTACAATTAGTAAATCAAGGAGTTATTATTTTAGCTTTTTCAACTTAGATATGATTAATTGAATAATAGTGGGAAATGGGAAAGGACCAAGAGTAAAACTCCTTGCTATAGAAACTCAGGTTGCATGCCCTCAGCCAAATTTGGAATATGCCAAGACAATTCACCTCAAACAAAAAAATTCACCTTTCTGTGACTGTATTTTCTTATCTATTAAACAAAAATGATACTCCCTACTCTATAAAATGCTAAGTAAAAATGAACAACTAGCCAATGTAGTATATTGAAAAGAATGTCAGTCTTGGAATCAGGAAGACCTGATTTGAAACCTACCTCTGACACCTGCTGTGTAATCCTGAAAAAGTCATTTGACCCCTCTGGGCTTTAGTTTCCTCATCTATAAAATGGGGGTAAAAATAGCACTACCTCTGAGAATTATTATGAGGGTCAAATGAATTAATGTACATGACATGTTTTGAAAACCTTAAAGTGCTATGTAAATGTTAACTATAATTGTTAACTATTGCTTTTCTTGTCAAGATGACTCTTATAAAATTCACTTTATTCTCTCTCAGTTCTCCAGAATGGCAGAAGGTTCAAGAATCAGAGAGGACCAGGCTTTATAAGAAGAAAGAAGATGGAGAATTTTGGTATTTATCTCTTTTATTCAAGTACTTCTTGAAAATTTAGCTTAAAGCTGAAACCCTCTTCTTCCTCTATCTCTACGTTTAGGTGAAGGGTCAATGATGAGCTTTGCTAACTTTGTCTTTTGTGCCACCCACTATAGGGCCTAGAAGTAATATGGTTTGTCAAGATTCAGTATCTCAGGGGGTGATGGGAAGCAGAGCCAAAATGAGTAGAAGCAGAGTAGAAGCAGGAAATTTCGTGACCTCCCCCCACAACCACCTCAAATACCTATAAAATATGACTCTAAACAAATTTTAGAGCTACAGAAGCCACAAAGTGATAAAGAGAAACAAATCTCCCACTGAAGGCAGCCTGGCAGGCCTACAGGAAGGGTTCATTGCAGCACACTGGAAGCTGAATGCAGTCCTGCATGAGCTGCACAGTTTTGGCCCCAAGGAGGCAGCAGCAGCCAGAGCAGACTTCAAGAGAGTGAATCAGCAGCACCTATGGTAGTTTCCAGACTTTTCAATCCATAAACACCAAAAAGAAAGTAAAAGGTCAGTCCAGAATTCTTTTGGAAAGGTCTGGCCCCTGCCCCCAGGGTAAGAGGTGATGGAGACATGGCAGCTACAGCTGCAGCATCTGCCACATGTCTGTCTCAGGAGCTCCTGGCCTACAGATTTTAGGGGGACCAGGAGGGTAATAAGAGGGTAATTGTTCTTGCTTTGACCTACTTGGATCTGGGTCACTTTCTTGGGTGGTGGTCCTGGGGTGAGAAAAACCAGCTTGCCAGTGTGGTATCTGTAAAGAGGGTCCCCTCCTCAGACCTCTGACAACATTTACAAAAAACCCAGTGATTTGGGACAAAGGTCTCCTCTATGAAAGCAGAGTTCTAGCGTGACAAAGAGCTCAAAAGTCAAATAATTGATTGGCAATATGAACAAGCAGGGGAAGCACAAACAGACAATAGAATCCTTTTGGGGGACAAAAAGAATCAAAGCATGGAATGGGAGGAAGACATCAAAGTCAGAACTCCTGCATCAAAAGCTTCCAAGAAAAATATGAACTGGTTATAGGCCATGGAGTAGCTCAAGAAGGATTTTGAAAATCAAGTAAGAGAAGTGGAGGAAAAACTGAGAAGAGAAATGAGAATGATGCAAGAAAATCATGAAAAGAGAGTTAGCAACCTTACTGAAGAAAATAATACCTTAATAATTAGACTAACTAAAATGACATAAGAGGCCCAAAAAACCAATGAGGAGAAGAATGACTTAAAAAGCCAAATTTGCCAGATGGGAAAGGAACTTCAAAAACTCATTGAAAAGAATAATTCCTTCAAAATTAGATTGAAGTAAATGGAAGCTAATGACTTTATGAGAAATCAAGATACTATAAAACACATCCAAACAAATGAAAAAATAGAAGGCAATGTGAAATAGCTCATTGGAAAAACCACTGACCTGGAAAATATATCTAGGAGAGATTATTTAAAAATTATTTGGCTACCTGAAAGCCATGAGGAAAAAAAAAAACATAGAAATCATCCTTCAAGAAATTTTCAAGGAAAATTGACCTGATATTTTAGAACAAGAGGGCAAAATAGAAATTAAAAGAATTCACCAATCACCTCTTGAAAAAGATCCCCAAAAGAAAATTCCTAGGAATATTATACCCAAATTCCAGAGTTCCCAGGTCAAGGAGAAAATGTTACAAGCAACCAGGAAAAAACAATTTTAGTATTGTGGAAACACAATTAGGATAACACAAGATGTAGCAGCTTCTACATCAAGGGCCTGAAGGGCTTGGAATATGATATTCTGGAGGTCAGAGGAGATAGGATTAAAACCAAGAATAATCTATCCAGCAAAACTGATTATAATGTTTCAGGGAAAAATATGGTTATTCAATGAAATAGAGGACTTTCAAGCATTCTTTTTTTTTTAAACAAATGCTTTATTAACTTCTGTTTTACATCATTTATTTCCGCCAGATTTTGAGTTACAATCATTTTCCCCCCGTTATTCCCCTACCCACCCTCCCAGAATAGCAGTCCTACAAGATATCGCTTCCTCCAATCTGCTCTCTCCCATACCTTCTCCCATACCCCCATCTACTTTTCCATTAGAGGAAGGTGAATCTTTGTGTCCCAATACCTGCACATCTTATCTCCCAATTATAAGCAAAAGAGTATTAATAATAGTATTTATATATATTTGAAACATTTAATCTTAAGACCTCGAATTTCAGATCCATTTCCTTCCTCCCTTGTCACCCATTCCCTCTGGGGAGATAAGTAATTCAGTATATGTTGTACATGTCTAGCTATGCAAAACATTATCATAGTAGATATATTGTGCAAGGCTGCTTATAATTCCCTCCCACTCATCCCACCCCCCACCTGGTCCATTCCCTACATGATCCTGTCCCTCTTCTATAGTGGGTACTTCCAACCTCCCCTCCCCCCAAGGATGCCCTCCCATCCATCATCCCTCCTCTCATCCCCCTTCCCCCTTTTCTGCTGCAGGTTGAGATATCCCATTTAGTATGTATGTCATTCTCTTCCTGAACCAAATTCAATGAGAATGTGGATTTGCCTTTTTTTTTCCCTTCCTATTCTCCCCATCCCTTGCAACCACTTCCCCTTGCTTCTTCTACATGAGATAGTTTACCCTACCCTATCTTTCCCCATCTCCTCTTGCCACTTTCCTCTCTCACCTCATAATTTCATCCCTTGAGTATTCTCCCTTCCCAACAAATTCAACCTATGCCCTCTATCCATATACACACACATTCACATATGTATTCATATGACCACACACCCTTCTTCCATTATTTTCAGAGTGAGAAAGATATCATCAGTCACAGTTATTGTTTTTCCATATAGGAATGTAAATAGTTCAACTTTGATAAGTTCCTTTTGATTTCTTTTCCCTGATTACCTTCTCAGGCATCTCTTGCTTCTTGTGTCTGGATGTCAAATTTTCTATTCAATTCTGGTTTTTTCCTCAAGAATGCTTGAAAGTCCTCTATTCCACTGAATGACCATATTTTCCCCTGAAACAAAATACTCAGTTTTGCTGGGTAGGTGACCCTTGGGTTCATTCTCAGTTCTTTTGCCCTCTGGAATATCATATGCCATGCCCTTCAATCCCTCAGTGTAGAAGCTGCCAGGTCCTGGGCTATTCTGATTGTGTTTCCACAATATTGAAATTGTTTCTTCCTGGCTGCTTGTAGTATTTTCTCCTTGATCTGGGAATTCTGGAAACTGGCTATAATATTCCTAGGAGTTTTCTTTTTGGGATCTTTTTCAGGAGGTGATCAGTGGATTCTTTCAACCTCTATTTTGCCCTCTGGGTCTAAAATATCAGGGCAGTTTTCCTTGAGAATTTCTTGAAGGGTGATTTCTAGGTTCTTTCTTTGATCATGGCTTTTAGGTAGTCCAATAATTTTTAAATTGTCTCTCCTGGATCTATTTTCCAGGTCAGTGGTTTTTCCCATGATATATTTCACATTGCCTTCTATTCTTTCGTTTGTTTGGATCTGTTTAACAGCATCTTGATTTCTCATAAAGTCACTAGCTTCCATTTGCTCCAGTTTAACTCTGAAGGAATGAATCTCCTCAGTGAACTTTTGAGATTCTTTTTCCATCTGGCAAATTCGACTTTTTAAGGCATTCTTCTCCTCGTTGCCCTTTTGGGCCTCCTTTGCCATTTGAGTCATTCTATTTTTTAAGGTTTTGTTTTCCTCAGTCAGGCTGTTGACCCTCATTTCATACTTTTCCTGCATCCTTCTCATTTCTCTTTCCAATTTTTCCTCCACTTCTCTTATTTGATTTTTAAAGTCCTTCTTAAGGTCCTCTATGGCCTGCACCCCACTCATGTTTTCCCCTGGGGCTTTTGGAACAAGACTTCTGACCTCACAGTCCTTTTCCCGCTCTATGCCCCCAAAATAGGAGTCTAGGGTTGCATTTTTCTGTTTCCTTTGCCTTGGTATGTTGCCACTTGATTACCTGACTTTTGGGCTTGTTGCCACACTATGGCTTTAAGGCCAGATAGAGGAATTTTTGTCCTGAACGTGTGGGGGGCAACTTCCATTTCTGGCAAGCTGTAAACCCACCCACAACTTCCACCCTAGATCACAATCCAGATCCAGGGAGGTTAAAGCAAGAGTGATTACCCCCCCAAGACTGATTGCTGGATCTCCCTACAATTAATTGCAGGCCAAGAGCTGGACCTGCCTCTGAAAACTACAAAATGGTGTGTCTCCTCAGCAGCTTCTAGCCCCCAGGGGAGGAAGCCGATGCATTCCCCCAAATACAAGTCCCAAAGTCCATAGGACACTAACCTCTTACTTTGTCCTAGGCATGTCTATGTTGATAATTCTGGAGTTGCCACAGCTGCTGGTGTTCTGGGGTTCCTCCAGCCGGCTGCTGGCCCTGTCGCCCTGGGGCTAAAACCTCAACTCACGCGGACCTGGGCTCTGCTTGGCTCCGCTTCCTGCGCGCTGCGCGTTGCGTGCTGCTGGCTCCCAGACCACTGCGCTGGTCCTTCCTGCAGGGCTGCTGGGCTGTACTCAGCGGGAGGTTAGCTTCTCTGTGTAGTTCTGTGGGTGCTGGGGCTCCAGAAGTTGTTCAGAGTTCCCTTTTACATAGTTTGGGGGGAATCTGGGGGCAGAGTGGCTTGGATGAGCTGTTTCTACTCCGCCATCTTGGCTCCGCCCCCCCTTTCAAGCATTCTTGATGAAAAAACCAGAGTTGAATAGAAAATTTGACGTTCAAATGCAAGTAACAAGAGAATCATGAGAGGGTAAACAGGGAAAAGAAATCATAAGGAACTTATTAAAATCAAACTACTTACATTCCTACATGGAAAAACAAAAATTGTAACTCATGAGACTTTTCTCAGTATGAGGATAGTTGAAGGGTATATATATGTGTGTGTATATATGTATGTATGTATACATATATATATATACACATATATATATGAGGGTATATGTGAGTATAAATACATATGTAAGTGTGTGTATATGTGTACAGGTGTACATAGACAGAGGGCATAGGATTTGTTGAATAGGAAGGGATGATATCTAAAAAATAAAATTAAGATGTGAGAGAGGAATATAATAAGAGGATATAAGGAGAGATGTAATAGGGTAAATTACCTCATATAAAAGAGGCAAGAGAAAACTGTTATAATGGAGGGGAAGAACCGGAAGGCAAAAGGGAATGGGTAAATCTTATTCTCACTGAATTTGGCTTAAGGAGGGAATAATATACACACCAAATTGGGTATCTTACCCTACAGGAAAGTAGGGGTGAAGGAGATAAGAGGGGGGATGATAGAAGAGAGAAAAGATTGGGAGGAGGGTAGTTAGAAGAACACATTTTTTGAGAAGGGACAGGGTCAAAGTAGAAAATAGAACAAGTGGGGGTCAGGATAGGTTGGAGGGAAATATAGTCATTCTTTCACAATATATCTACTATGGAAATGCTTTCTGTAATTATATATGTATAACCTATATTGAATCTCTTTTCCTCCCAGTAGGTATGGGTGACAAAGAAAAAAGGGAAAGAATCTGGAAATCAAAGTTTTAAAATCAAATGTTAAATATATATATATATATATATATATATAATTTTTTTACATGCAATTGGGGAAATAAGATATACAGGCTCTGGGGTATGGAAATCCGTCTTGCCCTACTAGGAGGTCAGAGGGGGAAAGCAGGGGAGGATATAAGAGGGAGCAGATTGGGGGAAGAGGTATTCAATAGAATTGATATTTGGGGGTGGGAGTAGGGGAAAGATGGGGAGAAAATTTGCAACTCAAAATCTTGTGTAAATGAATGTTGAAAACGAAAAATAAAAAAAAAAAAAGAAAAGATTCAGTATCTCTTAAGGTAAGTAAGCTCACAGTCCAATTGGGCACAGTTAGCTTGGTGTTCTGTTTATGTCATTCAATAACAATCAATTAAAATTGGATTACATGAAAAATACTGTTCTGGACACTGAGGAATAGATAAAAAATGACATATTCCCAGACCACAATCTTAATGTGTGCTTTAGAATTTTAAAATTTAATATATAATAAAGTTTCATGTGCAATCATCTTTTTACTGTCCAATGTTATGGAAACACTTATTTTATTCCATGTGTTAAAATATTTTTAAAAGAAATTATAAAATTTAAAAATTATCATAACAAAAACTCATACAATATATATGGAATACAAGACCCCATAAGCCAAAGGAAACTATAGAAAAATTAACATTTCTTTGACAAATAGGAGGAAGAAAATTGATAGACATCAAAGTACATGATAAACAGGTCAAAAACTTACAGAATTACTTTTGTAATACTCAGACACCACTTTATCAAGCAGTAGTAAAGGTTGATGAATGTTCAGCAACATTGAATTTGTCAAATATAATAAAAAATAGTTTCCTCCATTTGGGGGTCTATGAAACCACTAAGATTCTAAAGCAGAATCAAAAGGCCCTCCTTGGGCAGCATCCATATGTATTCAGCCAATAAGGAGCTGACAAATTAAATTGAAACAAATGGCTGAACCAACAAAGCTTAATAAGGAGAGGTTTTTGGGGGGAAGGGATATTAACAAAAATAAAAGACTCTAAATAGCAGTAATTTAGAGCTGAAAAGGACCTAGTCCAACTCCTTCATTTTGCCAGTAAGGAAACTTTAAAGTGCTACCCAAATGCTAGCTATTGCCATTCCACAGATGAAGAAGTTGAGGCAGACAGAGGTTAAATTACTTACCCAGTAAGTGTTTCAGCAGGGATTTTAACCCTGGTCTTCCTGATTTCAAGTCAGGTGCCCTATCTACTACTGTGTGTTAATAACATTTTTTGAAAGGCAACATTGCATCTTGCACAGTTCTACTTGTGAAAAAGGTTCTCCTTTTTACTTTCTCCCTGTGTCTTCCACTCACTGATTCAAGTCCTTCCTGCAATTACACAGAACAAATCCTTCTTTCACATGCCAGCCCTCTAATATTCAGAGATTTCTATCTTTACTCAATGACTTCTTCAGGGCTAAATATTCTTATTTCATACAACTTTTCCTCCTATCATCACATGATTTCAAGAGCTTCTCAGGGAGCTGGCTGACTTCCTCCTTGACACACTCTAGTTTATGAATGTCCCTAGACAATTTGATTTTCAATACTTAACAAATGATGACAGTTGTCGACAGTTCTCATGTCCTGCTGAGTCTCCTGATGACCCCCAGGAGTTCAGCTGCTCACATCGAGCCATAACAACTACAAGTACACCTCTTTGTGGTGTACCAGAGTCAGGAAGACTGCTTCCATCTGACTGTATTGGGCTGGGGTGGGGGTTGGGGGGTAGAATCGTAATAAGAGCAGATGTTTATATAGCTCTTTAAGGTCTGCAAAGATATCTCAATTTATCTTCACATCAACCTTGTAAGACAGGGGCCATTATTATACCCATTCCCAGATTAGAAGCCTGAATATGAGAGAAGTTAACTGCCTCCCTTATGCTCACAACAAACTTGGGAGGTCAGTGCTAATTATTAAGCCCATTTTATAGAACAGAAAACTGGGTTAAGTGAGACACATAAAGTACGTCACTCAAGGTTCACAAGGCCAATAAGTGTCCACCCCAGGATTTGAATGTCTGCTTTTCCTGATTCCAAGTCCATCATTCAATGGCTTCTGAGTGCCAAGTCGCCAGTACGTACTTTACAGTGGCTATGGAAAATATCTGCATTCCTTTTCCAGGATCCCAGAGTGAATTTGTTGGTCACAAAAAGATAATTCCACCATGAACATCCTCACTGTTGCCAAACCACATCCTTTCAGGGATTCTTCCCAGCCTTACATCATTTCCAGTACAGATATCTGGGCTCCATTTGTTATTTTCAAGCAAAAAATGACTTGTCCAAGGTGATACAGCCAGTATATCAGATATCAGTCAGAAACTTATTTTACCATGTACCTTTGTTTTTCACAGGATGTCCTTTCAAGATTTCCAGAAGTTATTTACCAGCGTGTTTATTTGTCATGAATATCCAATGGTAATGAATGATGAAGTGGACAATGGAAAATGGTCCCAAATTCCTTGTAAAGTCCAAAAGATCCAAGGAAACATTATGCAAGACAGTAGTTCTGGTGAGTATTTGACTAGACTGTGAGTAGGGAGGGTTAGAGATTCTCTATAAATTGACTACTTATTTGACTTCAAAAAGAATGACTAGAAATTAAAAAAAAAGATCTGTGCTGACGTGAAAAGTTGGGCAACAACAATTATGACAAAAAGATACCAGTTATGTGTAAGTTTTATTCGGGGTTGGATGATGTTCTCTCTCAAAGCAAATTCCTCCCTCTACTTTGGAGTCCAGACCTAAACACTTTATAAATATTATCATCACAACAACCCTGGAAGTTATATGCTAATTATCTCCACTTTACCATCAAGGAAATTCAGGCAAACAGATGAAATGACTCATCCACAGTCACACAGCTAGTGAGTATCTGGGGCCAGATTTTAACTCGTCTCCCTGACTTCAAGCCCAGTGCCCTATGCCCCCTATCTCTAGGAATCCTGTCATCTGAAAAAACAAGGATCAACCTTCAGAATATGACAGACTATGACAATCCTATAACTTACTGGAACCTTATTGGTGAGCCAGAATGCCAACCAATCACACAAGAGAATAAAAGTTACATCTATCTAAATCTGGAATGGCCATAGAATGCAACATGTTGGAAGGATCTCCTGAGCATATTCTGTCCTGTATTGCCTTGGCACCTCATCCCTAGGGTCTGAGTAGTAATACAGACTTCTAGATTCCTATTACAGGATGACAGAATTGCAGGCAGAAGGCATCTCCGAGGTCATCTAACCCAGCTCTCTCTTTTCGCAGATTAGAAAATCAAGACCCAGAGAGGTTTGTGATTTGCCCAGGGTCACGCAGGTAGCAAGTCATAGGGCTAGAATTTGGATCAAGATCTTCTGATCCCAAACCCATCAATGTTTATGCTGTATCATGTTGTCTCTCTAATTAATATACCTCTTTTCTGCTGGAAACACATCTTTATCTTTATTCCCACTATTCTTAGCATTTACATTAGTATTCACTGAATTTATGCCCATTTCAATTTTCTGGTGATTACATTTGAGTAAAATGCTAATGCCAGCCACAAGTACAATACCTATTTCCCATTGTCTCTATTGTCTCTATTGGGGGAGCTTGCTGTTTCAGGTTCATTACTCACCAGATTCTGAATGTTTCCTGCCTGTGTGCATACACTCTCATGCAAACATACAGGAACATAGCAGAGTGATTAATCTAATGCAGTATATACTCCTGCTACAATGAGCTCACTGGTCTAGTGAGCAGGAGTCAGGGTAGGAAGGTCAAGGGCTGACGGTGTGTACTGTTCTCTTTTGTCTAGATGCCTTCGGGAATACGCTTCAGTACTTTTTCTCTGTGACAGAGCCCATGGAAGGTATCAACGTAGTAGTCTCCATCAACATGCAGCCTAACCAGACTAGAAAGATGATGCTACTTTTTAAAGTATACAAGGTACAGATGGGGTTAGCTCAGCTTCATGGCTCATATTTTCTAGGCATTTCACTGTCCCATTGAGTAGTCATGAAAACAAATGTAACTTAACAGGCTAAATCCCAGGCCTCTGATTTTCCTTTCTGAATGTTTTCTGAATCCCTGAACAAAGAATCATCGAACCATAGAATGTTAGAGCTGGGAGAAACCTTAGAGATTATATAGAATGAAATTGAAAAGCATTCATTGTTTATAATGTATCTCACATTGTGCTAAGCACTAGGGATACAAAAAGGAAATAGAGATAGTCTTTGCTGTCAAAAACCTCAAATTCTAATGAGAGATGAATTATAGAGGAGGACTCATGTTCAGTTCATGGCAGATGGAAAGACCAGATAAAAATTAGGTTCTGGTCCTAATGAGGTTCTCTGTGTACTGGATAGCAGACATCTCCAAGAAAATGCAGAAGGCCTGGAGAACTGAATGAGCCCATAAACAGATGCCTTGTGGCCGATCTCCCTCCAGAAAGTGCACTGCTAGGGAGCTCTGCTTCTTTTTCCAGGAGGTCACATCCTTGTTTTCCCAAATAAGAAAACTGAAACCTGGGGAAAAATCGCTATCATGTCCTACTTGAGTCTTCTTTCTTTCAGGGTAAACATCCCCAGTCCAAAGGATTTGAAGAGTCTAACTGTAAAACTAGAACTGACCTTGGGAGTCACCGAGCCCATCCTCCACTCCTCTCATCTTACAGATGTGAATACTGAGTCCCAGACAAGAGCAATGACTTACCTAAGGTCACAGAAAGAGACCCACAGTCCCAAGTTATCTTATTTATTCTCATACCTCACTTTTAAGTTAACAAATGTCCATCCTAAAATGTGGCATGTGAAACTAAACCCGATACTCCAAATATGTTCTGATCAAGGAAGGGTACTACAGAAACAAGGAATTTGCTCATTCTCGACATGATGTCTCTCAATGCCATAAAAGATTGCCTTAGCTTTTTTTTTCCACCTTGTTACATCCTTGCATATAGTGACCTTGTAATCCACTTAAATACCCATTTCCTTCTTTATGTGGTTAGCCATGACTTTCCCATGTTGTGCATGTGAAGGTGACTTTTTTCGCTTTTTGGAGGGTGGAGAGCAGGGCAATTGGGGTTGTGACTTTCCCCAGGTCACACGACTAGTAAGTGTGTCAAGTGTCTGAGTCCGGATTTGAACTCAGGTCCTCCTGACTTCAGGGTCAGTGCTCTATTCACTGCACCACCTAGCCGCCCCATGAAGGTGACATTTTAAAGCCAATTAAGGGCTATGTTAGGTGAATCTGCATAAAATTGTATCTTACCCAGTTCTTCCATTCAGGATACAAAAAAGATCCCAGCTTCCTGTCATCTAAATATCTCAGTATGCTGTTCATGCTTTCACTCTGTCCTTTAAAGTAGCCTTGTGTTTCTGTTTAAGTGATTGTATCTGGGCACATAGGTGGCACAGTGCTAAATCAGGAAGATCCATTTTTCATGAGTTCAAATATGGCCTCAGATACTATGGCCTCAGATAGCTATGTGACCCTGGGCAAGTCATTTAACCCTGTTTGTCTCAGCTTCTTCATCTGTAAAATGAACTAGAGAAAGAAATAGAAACCACTCCAGTATCTTTGCCAAAACACAGAGACTAAGACATGACTGAAATGACTCAACAGCAAAAGTTCAACTTCTTACCCATCTTATGTCCATTTGTATTTTCAATGCTTAAAGCTATAGGTTTTCTTATTAATTCTCTTCTTAAATATCACCACCTGTAAGTTCATGGCATTATAGATTTGACCATGAACTCTTATGGACAGGGACTGTCTTTTGTCTCTTTTTGTATCCCCAGTACTAAGCATAGAGTCTGGTACACAGTACCGTGTTTATCAATTGATTGATTTAGATGTAGAAGGAACCTGCAGTGTCATCTTGTCTAATTCCTACTTTTAATATATTGTTCTTTTCTACTGCATTCTTTCTGCATTGTGCCTTTTACTCATCTCTAGTTTGACATACATATTTGAGAACAATTTCCTCTTTCCTTTTGCCTATTTAGTTTATAGCCCTCTTGATCAGACTCCAGAAAAATATATTTTGCCAATCAAAGATAACTCAGCCCTCATACTTTCTTTACTTTTCAATTTCACCACTATTTGGTTTCTATTGCTATTTCTTTCTTTGCCTCTCTCTCTCTCTCTCTCTCTCTCTCTCTCTCTCTCTCTCTCTATATATATATATATATATATATATATATACACACACATATATATGCACATATACATATATATATACTATAGCATAGTATATATAGTATATCTTCAATTCTTTGCTGTTATTATCGTCCCCAATTTACAGTTACAGAAACTGAGGCAGGCAGCAGCTGAGTGATTTCCCAGGGCCACACAGGTGACTGTTTAAATTCCTCTTCATGATTTCACACCTAGACCTCTATCTCTTGTACTAGCCAGCTGCCTAGGTGATAGCTTGAGAGGATGGTAAGATCAAATGAAGGTTTGGGTTTTTTTAAAGGATTGAGGACTTTGTAGACATCAGAGGAAAAGAGAAGGGTTAGAGATCAGACTGAGATTAAGGATGCCTGAGAAGGAGAATTTATGGAGGAACCAATAGTGAATGGGATCAAGAGCCCAAGTAGGAAGACTTGTATTGGAGAGAAGGCCCACATCATCATCAGAGACTAAAAAAAAGAAGACAGAATAGGAAAAGGGTTCAAGACTTTTAGAGGTATAGAAAAAAGAGAGAAGGAAGCTTATGCCAGATTGTCTCAATTTTCTAAGTATTAGACAAGATCTTATACTGAGAGGGAGGGTGGTATTAAAAACTTGAGGAGAAAAGTAAAGGTATGTACAAGAACTGAATGGACAAGTATGGAAAGAATAGAGTTGATGACTCCCATCTTATGCAAAGTATGTGAGTAATTAAGAGACTGAGTGTTTTCTGGATAGCTCTGGCCAAAGGAAGGGGTGAAGGGACAAGGTTCTTCCAATAATAATGGATCTTCCTACTGACTGATTGGCCTTCCCAGACTAGCTCTGGGAATGTGGAACAGACTTATGAAGAGGGAATGGGGTAAGAAAGTTAGAAAGCGTATTCCCAGTGATGGTGGATGATTGAGTCACAGGGACAAGAGGTAGGATATGAGATTGTCAGAGAAATGAATTTTAGTTACCAGAGCTGGAACAGTTACACGGTTATGGAGAATGGCAAAGTCAAAGGTTATATAGCTATCTCTGTGTGTGACAGAGATGGAATGGAGATAGGTCATGGAAACTGACGTAGCTAATGAACTGGGAAGCCAGGGTATTTTAGAGGAAGTACAATGGAACATAACCAAACATAATGATGCAAGTTAGAACAGAGAGTAAGACTGTAAATCAGGTGTGGAATTCCTTGAGATTAAAGGGAGAAGGACCCATCCATGTATATGTGTACTCAAAGAGATCAGGAATATGTTAATACTGCACAGGTAATTCAGAAGTCCTGATCTCAAATCCTGGCTTCAGGTACTTATTGCACAATGTGACCATAGACAAGTCAAACAATTTAGGTTAACCAAATTCTTGAAAATGTATTTAAATTTTAGGGAAGGCCATTTCTTAAGCTTTGCAATAGACTTTGGAGGGTGAGGAGGAACTAATCTACAGTTTCTCATCTATAAAATGAGGAGGTTAAATGAAATTATCTGTGAGGTACTTTCCAGCTCCATGTTGTATAATCCCATAACCTTCTGCCATTTCAGTGCTCAAGACAAAGGGTCTTTATGATTGACTGGGAAGTCAGGAAAGAAATGAAAGAATCTAGGGACCCTGATCTCTTGGTGAAGCAGACAAAAGAAACACTGAAACTAAAATATGCCTTTTTTCTTCTTTCCTTTAGGTTGAACACCAGGTATGAACTCTCAATTTTTCTGTGTGGACACAGTTAGATCTACTGTGTGGTATGGTATCGCCAACCTAATGCTTGGTCTGATAGCATGGCTTACTCTTCTCTACTTTTCAACCCTTACTAGTTACACATTCCCATATTAGGGCCCATAAAGTAGAGGTTCTTAATTTGGGGTCCATGAAATTGTTTTTAAAATATATTAACAACTTTATTTTAACATTTCCTTTTTAAGTCTATAAATTTTATTTTATGCCTTAAAAAAACCATTTTTTTTTCTGAGAAAAGGTCCATAGGCTTCACCAGACTGCCAAAGTGGTCTGTGCCTCCCAAAAGGCTGAGAATTCCTGCCATAATATATCTCATTCTATATCAGAATTGAGTTCTATCTCAGGTTATCCTGACTTGGATATGGGCAAACCAGTTATTCTGGAGAACTTTCAATGTCCTGCCTACATCTTGGACCTTTCCAATTAGTTCCAACAATCAGAATTGGAATATTGGACTATTAATAGAAGGGGGTATGACCCTCCCTGACCATAAGTCACCTTGTCAATGTTGTCCTGTTTTGGTGGGGGATAGAGGAGAGTAAAATTAATAGAGTAAGCTGATTTTGCTTTTAAGGTTTATGTGATCTCAAAGCACTGGTGGGAAGCAAATGGGAGTTGACAAAATATAGATTGGTGTGTATTCAGACCAGTGTAAACAGCAGGCTTATTTTAGAACCTTTGTCTGATGACTTCATTAAGTTCAATTAGTGTAGAAGAAGCATCCTCCTTTGCCATCCCTTCTCCTACCACTCAAGATTTACCATGATTTAGTTAGGAGTAGTAGTCATTATTAAATATGTAGTATTTTCTTGATTTAATTCAATATTCAATATTACTATTAATAATGATAAAGATAATAATAACAAATGGCTTATATTTTTGAAGAATTTTCTTCTTCAGAAGCCCTTGAGATAGGAAGTGTGTTATTAGCCCTAAATTTTAGATGAAGAAACTGAGTCACAGGCAGATGAAGGGACATGCCCCTGAGTAGATAGCAAATACAACAGGGGGGTGATCTCTATACCCATTTTCAGTCCAAATTCTTTCTTCTAGTGCCAGCATATTTGCTTTTCTACAGACCACCTCTGTCACTCTGGGTCATTATGCTGGTAAAAGTCCAGGTAACATTGTAATATCTGTTGCCTTTGACTGACCTCCTGAAATTTTTAGAGGGAATTTATTAGTTGGCACCATGAACAGAGTACTGGACTTGTAGAGTGGAAGACCTGTTCAAATCCAACCTCACTTAGCAGCTGTAAAACCCTGTGCAAACCATTTAACCTTTATCTGCCTCAGTCTCATTTGGAAAATGAGGATAATAATAGCACCTACCTCCCAGTGTTGTTGTGAGGATAAAATGACATATTTATAAAAAGCATTTTGCAAACCCTAAAATGCTACATAAATACTACATGTTAAGTGACTTGTCCAGGATCTTACATAGTAAGTGGTGAAGGTACATTTGGACACACATCTTCTGACCTAGAACCAATGCTTTGTCTGCTATTACCAGGTAGGATTTTAAAGCTTGAGAGCACCTGAACTCAGACCAACCCCTTCATCATAAAGAAGTGTGGACAGAACACAAGAATTAGAGTCAGGAGTCAGGAATTAAATGCTCATTCTGGCATTCTGACTTGTTATGATGTTTATTAACTATGGAATGCTGGAAAAGTCACTTAACCTCTCAGACTCAGTTTTTCACCTGGAAAATGGGGGATAATGAAACTTGCACTGTTTCACAAAATTGTTTTAAGGAAAATGTTTTGAAAACTTGAAAGTCTTATATCCATGTGAGTTATGATTATATATTACTATGTCAGGTAGCATCATAACCAGGGAGGTTTAAAATGTATAATTCACTCAGGATTACAGAGCTAGCTCATTGGAAGAAGAGCATATAGCTAGGTGGTTCAGTCAGGAAGTCTAGAGTCAGGAAGACTCATCTTCATGTGTTCAAATCTGGCCATAGACACTTACTAGCTGTGTGACCCTGGGCAAGTCACTTAATCTTGTTTGCCTCAGTTCTTCATCTGTAAAAAGAGCTAGAGAAGAAAATGGCAAGCCACTCTGGTGTCTTTGTCAAGAAAACCCCAAAACAGAGTAACGAGGAATCAGACATGACTGAACAACATGTAACTAGCGCAAGGATATCCCAATTCCCAGTCCATTATTCGGAACTTTTTTTTTCTGGAAAGGGTAAGAGTGTGTGTGTGTGTGTGTGTGTGTGTGTGTGTGTGTGTGTGTGTGTGTGTGTGTGTGTGTGTGTCTGTTAAAAGAACTATAGTTGCATAACCACAATCTTTTTTCCCTAGTTTGCATTTGCCTCCGTTCAAACTCCTCACTCCCTATGAAAAAAGTTATATTTTTCCTTTTGCAGACACAATGTGGCCACCTAGTGGGCATTATACACCTAAATGTTTCTAGAATTACATAGATTTAGAGCTGGAAGGAACTTGAAAGATCATCTCTCATTTTACAGATGAAACAATTGAGACCTGCAGAGGCCAAATAGCTTGCCCAAGGTCATACGAAGAGTAAGTGGCAGAGGTGGTCTTCCTACCTCCAGCATTTTTTCCCAATGTACCAAATTAGAGTCTGTTACTATGTCCATAGGTACACTTGAGATACAGATAAAGGCAGCAAGATGAAGCCTGCTGGTGGCCTGCACACAAAAATTAAGTCCCAGGACTTCCAAATCCTGCATACACAATTGAACAAGGCTGCTACCTACAATTTCTCATTAAAGAGTTCTGACTTAAAACCCTTATACCATGATAGTTGAGGGTCGCTGTACTAGGACCTGTGCTGAGTCTGACTTGTCAATCAGCCAAAAGCTCTGTGTGACTTTTGCTTCTTCTTGCCTTAGGGTTGTCCACCTTCCTTCATAAGGTCCCTTAGTTCCTGAGATTAGGCCAATATAAGTGAAATTCTGATAGGTCCTACCAAGCTGACAAAGCTTCCCATTTAGGTCCAGGGAAGTCTCTTACCTAAAAATTAACTTAACTTGAGAGAATCATATCATTAGGAGGACTGTAGGATAATATATTTTTATGTCCAAAATAACCCTGGAAGACTATGTGTTAGGAGACAGAGGCATTGTGATCTGCTCTGAGAAAGTATCTGTTCACAGTAATGAAATTATAATACTTAAAGAATTGGAGTAAGATATAGCAAGGTTTTGTGCAAGAGTTCTTAACCTTTTGTCGTGGACCCATTTGGTAGTTTCATGAAGTCTATGGATTCTTCAGAATAGTCATCAACAAAAATTTATTAAGCCCCACCTGTGTGCTAAACACTGTGCCAAATGCCCATGTTTTTATATGTACAAAATAAAAGAATTATAAAAGAAAACACTTATTTTAAAGCAAATACATAACATTTTTATCCAGTTTCACAGACCTTCTATGCACAGATGTTATTTAAGAATACTTGACTTATGGGTGCTGTGGTAAATACATGTAATCCTTGCTACCAGTGAAATGGAAGCTAGTAGATTGCTTGACCTTGGGTATTCTAAGCTTTAGTCAAGTAATTTCCACACTGTCTAACATCAATATGGTGAATTCTCAAGAAGAGGGAGGTTTGGGACAAACCAGCCCAGGGAAACAGAGCAAGTCTCTTGCTGATCAGTACTGCAACTGGTCCTGTGAATGGCCACTGTACCACCAGCTTGGACAAGATAAGGAGACTCTATGAACCAACAAACAAAAGACCTTCGTCTAGTTAGTAGAGATTGTAGTTATAGAACTGGAAAAGACATCGGTGTCCAAATAGTCCTTCCATACCCTTTATTTTATATATGAGGAAATAGAGACTCAGAAAAGTTAATTAACTTGCTTGTGGTCAAAATAAGTAATATAAATCAGAGATTAGATTTTAATCCAGGTCCTCTGGCTCTAGAGTCAGATTGGGAGAGAGCATGACCTGGGCTCATGTCCCATCTCTGATACATGATGGCTTTGGGAAAAGTCACTTAACCTCTCACTGCCCTGGGCAACTTTCTAAGAATAGGTTGTAGATCTATTGATGATCTGCAATAGTAGAGGGACTTTCTTAGCAGAGAGTTCATCACACTTATGACTAAACCAAAAATAACTATCATAATTAAATGAGGACCCAACCCAACCTTGTGAAGACTCGTGTTGACTGAATGCTTAAAACCCTTGGACGAGGTGCAACATAAGACTCCTTAAATGTACCTTCCTTCCCAAAGGCTGACATATTTTTTCTGTTGTCTTGTTTATCCTTAAAGCAGTCTGTTGACACAGAAGTTGACCAGGTTTCATATTTTCCATCCCCATTTTACAGATTGAAGTAAGAAAATGAAAATGGGTTGAAGGTCTCCTCAATCTCAATTCCATTCAACAAACACTTATTAAACAGTTACCATGTTCAAGGCATGTTAGGCTCCTGAGTTACAGTCACAGATTTTTTAAGAGTCTACGTTCAAGTAGTTTCCATTTATATAGAGGAATAAATACAATATATTTGAGAAGGGAGAGAAAAATTAACTTGAGCTGAGGCTTGAAGGAAGCTAAAGTTTCTAAGAGGTAGAAATAAGGAGAAAGGTATGTTCTAGGTATGGGGTCACCCTATGCAAAGATGTGGGTCTGGGACATGGAATGTTGAATATGGGGAATGGAATTCTGAATTGGGAGAAGAGTTGATGCCAGTGTAGGAAGGTGTCCATCCTAGCTATCCCCCCCCCAAAAAAGCTATTCTCAGAAGGGAAAATCCTCCAACTTAGGATGTATCCCACAATGGGAAAAGTTTCTTAATGAAAATTTAGGATACACCTTCCTCTAGGGAGAAAGACAGAAAAAGACAGAGATACAGACACAGAGAGAAAAAGAGAGAAGGAGACAGTCACAGGAAAAGAGATAAAACCAGAGAGAGAGGGAAAGAAACAATATTAATCTTCAGTTCATTTAGGCAACACTGGGAGAAGTCAATGTTTTTTGAGGCAGAACAATTATCATTATTAGCTTTGCCAGAAGTGACCAAGAAAGCAATATAACCTGGCTGCAAAACAGAAGAGAATTCGCTGATGTAACCAGAGCACCTTTGATTGAATACATACATGGTGCCCTTCAATGGGCCCCCAAATGCATGACTTAGAGGGAAATTCAGTGTTGCAGAACTAAGAACTAAGTCCAATAGCCTGGCCTGTCACCCCTGACCACTGAACAGCACCCCTCCTCTTTCTCACTATTTTCTCCCAAAGGCAGAACTCATAAATAACTATGTCACGCTGTGTAATCATTTTAAATGGAATCTCGGCACCCGGTCTGTCTGGGAGGAAATTTGTTTAGTAAAGGGTTTTTACTTTGTAATATGTGTGTGTCATCCCAATAATAGCTGATACATTATATTTATTGTTTTATCTCTTAGAGAATATTGAAATAAAAGCAGAATCATCAGGGCCCATTCATTCTTCAAAGAGGAGGGATTCTGTCATGGCCCTAGGAAGCTGAAGGAGAGAGGCAGCCTAGATGATGAGAAGTTAAAGCCACCCATGTCTAAGCCTGTCTTCTAAGGAGTTCGCCTGACCTGGATGACAGAGCACTGACTCCTATAGGTCTCAGGAGAGATAAACAGATAAGACTCAGATCTTTGATTTTGTGAAACTGAGAGTAACAGATATTAAACACTTTCCATTAAACAAAACAAGAAATTATACCATATCGACTAGGAGTGATGGGAGGAAGTTACAAAGAGGACATTTTAGGCCTGATGCCAAGAAACTAAAAATTATATCTATCCCAAAATGGAGCACACTGTCTTCTTCTTCACACTCATTAGATGTTTTTAAGCAAATGCCTAATAGCCACTTACCTACTACATTAAAATGGGGATTCCTTTCAGGATGTGCATTTGACTAGATGGTTGATGAAGACTTTTCCAACTCTGAAATCTGTGCTTTTTATAATAATGTCTGATACTTAACTAGTACCTTTAATTTTACAAGATGCTTTATGCCCAATATCACTCAATTCACAAAACCTTATGTGGTTACTACTATAGATTATCTAGGCTCATTTTGTTGATGAGAAAACTGAGTCTCAGAGTGGTAAAGTTATGATCACACAACTAGTAAATATCAGAAGTGGGATCTGAACCCAAGTCTTCTATAGTGTTAAGTCTAGAGTCTATCCAGAGCATGTAGAAGAGAAATAAGACAAATTTGCAAATAATCACAGTCTATGGTCTTTACCTTCATAAACTTCTTGTGAAATTTTTCTATATTACTTACCCATCTTGCAAACTTCTATCTTTCTGTTGATGGCTCCACCATTCTTCCAGCCTTCCATGTGAATAAGCTTGGTGTTATCTTCAGCTCCTCTCTCTCCTTACATGCACAATCAGTTGTCAAGTATTACTTTAACTCGACTAACATTTATCAGCATCTAATACGTGCCAGCTACTGTCCAAGTTTCAGAGGCTACAAGGCGAAAATAAAAATAATCCCTGCCTGTGAGGACATGGGGGCTCTTGCTGAGGGTTGTGGAGCAATATATTCACTGATGTTTAAGTACAAAAACATTGCAGGAGGAGTAGGTTTGTGATTTCACTGATGTAGAGAATTTCTGATGGTGAAATTCCTTCTACCAATACATTTCAACTGCTCTGTCACCTCTAATATAATAAAATTGCCTGGGATACTGGAATGGTAAGAGCCTTCCCTAGGGACATACAACCAGTGTGTGTGTCAGAGACAAGACTTGAGTCAAAGTCTTCCCTACTTTGAATCCAGTCTATCTATCCATTATATTACATTATATCTCAAGTCCAAAATTGATCCAAAATGAGGCTGGATAAAGGGGGAGTCAAAGGCATCATATTAGAAGTGAGCCTTGAATGACACTGGGCTTTCTAAGAGATGAGGGTTTAAGAAAGAATACTATGAAATAATACTGTGCTGTAAGGAATGGTGAGTTGACTGAGTTTAGAAAAACATGGAAAGACATGCATGAAATAATGAAGAGTATAATGAGCAGAACCAGAACCTTGTACACAGTAACAGCAATATTGTTCTAAGAACAGCTTTGAATGACTGAGTCTCTTTGAGTATAAGTCCTCAAATTAGCTACAAAGAACCTATTGAAGGAAGATGCTATCCACATTCAGAGAAAGAACTGATAGAAGAAGTATGCATATTATGTATGGATTTATGTATATATGTGTGTGTATGCATGTGTATATGTGTCTAATGGTAATCTCCTCTAGGGCAGGGCGGGGAGGGAGACAGAAAAAATTAAAAGTGCGCAGCATAGAACAAAAGAAAATTTAGAAGGAAACACAGAAAAGCAGGATAGCATTGAAAATAATGTATTAAATAGGTTTTCTTTAAGTAAACAGTGTAAAATGGAAATTATATTGAATCTTTTTTTTTGTTGCTCTATGTACATGGGAATGTTCTTTTTATTTGTTGGTATTTAAGTTCAAAATGAATTTTAAAAATTTAAAAAAGAAAGAATACTCCAGGCATGGGTTACAGACCATGGAATGGCACGGAGGCAAAACATGTAAGGGGGAGGGGGAGGAATCATATATCTACACATAACACATGTATTGAAAATATCAAGTAGATTATGAAAGATTAGTAGATGGAACAAAGCAAGTCAGCTGAGGAGCAGACAAGAGGGAATAACAAGCACACTCAATTGGTCATGTTGAGACAAAGAATGTGTCTGTGAGAAATTCTTTTATTGAAACTCCGAAGTCATTTCCTGGCCACGTTTCCTTCGAGTTAATGTGTGTTATCTTTAGGAAATAACTGTATAAACTGGTTTGCTAGATGGCTATTTAAGTGATGGTTGCTTGCCTGCACTGATGAATCAAGACAGCTCCTGTTGAAGCTTTCTCCTGAGTAGAGAAGGTTGTTTATTCTCACTCTTTTATTTGTTTTCTTCAGATCCATGATCTCCACAACCCATTGAATCCCATGTATTTTGAATTCGCAAGTCCTATTCAGGGCAAGAATGTTATGTCCAAATGGAATTACACAGAAAGCTTCCACCTGGTCCCTGGCACCTATGTGGTGGTCCCCACAATTGACAGAGAATTGAAGTTCTTCCCACGAATCTTCCTGAAATATCAGGATGTCAACAGGTGAAGTTATTTTGATCTATCATGGGCCAATGGGGAATGGATTCTAAAGGTTCATAGGATCAAAAAGTTGGAAGGGACTTTAGGGGTCATCAAATTCAACTCCTTTGTTTTACAGATGAGGGAACTGAGGCCCAGAGAGGTCAAGTCACTTGTTTGGGGGTCACCCAGCTAGTAGGTATCCAAGGCGGGATTCAAACTCAGACCTTTCTCACTCCAAGTCAAGCTCTCTACACCACACTGCACCTTCTGCAAATAGCAAAAACATAAATGTTGTAATAAAGAGAGTTGGGTGGGGTAAGAATTGAAGATCTAACAATCCATAGGGTCATAGATCTAAATCTAGAAGAGACCCTAGAGACTATCCAAGGCCCTCATTTTATAGAAGAAGAAACTGAGGCCCGGAAAGGTCCCTTCCAGCTCTAAATTGATGAACTAAGTTCGTGCTACATTCCAGGAAGGAGCTAAGGACACAAAGACTTGCCCAAGTTCCTATCAATAATAAGCAATAGAGCTGGGATTTGAATTCAGGTCTTCCTTACTCCAAACCATCCTACTCAACAGGCTGAGCAAGTTCCCGTGATTCTAGGCTTCTGGGCTAGGGGGATAGAGAAAAGAAGGAGCTCTTCTGGGACACCAAGTCATGGGAAACCACTAAAAGAAGAGTTTGCCAGCCTTCTTTTCCCATAACATTTCCCTATAACTTCCTTTCCTATAACACTTCAGTTAACTCATGTATTGTGGTCAGGAAGACCTAGGTTCAAATTCCATGTAACCCTTATCAGTTGTGTGACCATAGGCAAGTTAGAGGCAGCTATGGGGTATCATGGAGTCAGGAAGACTCAAGTTCAAATCCAGCCTCAGACACCTATTAACTATGTATGGTCAGGTCACTCCACCTCTATCTTTCTTATCTGTAAAATGGGAAGAAATAATAGCAGCTACCTCCCAAGATTGTTATGAGGATCAAATGAGAATAATGTTTGTAAAGCATTTGGCAAACTTAAAGCACCTTATAAATGCTAGCTACCATTATCTCTTAATCTTTTATGCCTCAGTTTCTTCATGTGGAAAATGAGGGTATTTGACTTGACCACGGTGATCATTTCCAGCTCTGAATTTATGATCCCGTGGTCCTATTAAGCTCCTACTATGTTCCAGGCTCTGTATTATGCAAGAATCAGTCATACAAAGAAGAAAAAGAAGAAACATTTGTTGTTCATGAGAATAAATTCCAAAATATGAAATCACTTTAGAAAGGAATTTATTAAGTCATTTGGCATAGACAGAGAGCCAGAAAAGAGTGGTTGCATTTGATAGAGTTCAGACAAGAGTATTAAGAACATTGACCTGACTTGCCTCACTGGAAGATGGATGACAGGATATTTGGAATAGATGGCAAGGGTGGGGCAAGGACAAAAGAGAGATCATGTTTTCAGTCCTAAATCTATACAGCCTAAGGCCCATCCTTTTTCTTCCCCAAACCTCAGTTTCCCCATCTGTGACAGTAGATGAGCATTAGTAGCAATGTATAAGAAAGCAAGCTGACAAAAACACAAACTTTAGTGGACCCAGAATACAGCTGAGGGGACCCAAAACGAGCTCTGAGTGGGATCTAAGTATTCCTTACTTCCATCCTTAGGTGAGGGCAGGAACCTTTCACTGTCTCTCTGGTCACCTTGATCTCTACAGTAAGCTTTTTGGGCTAGACCAAATAAAGCTAGGTTCAAACAATATCAATAATGATAAGTAACAATCCATGCATTCCCTGACCTCAAGAATCTTGCAGTTCATTTCATATTCTAGAAGATTATAAGTAGTACAAGCAAGTAACTGAGTTAAATACCAACATATTCCTGGTTTTATAAACTGGATGACCACTGGATGCCCTTTCCACCCCCATATTTAACCTGAATACTGGTTATTCTCTTGGTAATTTTCTCACTGATTTTCTAGGAATCTACCAGGAAGCTTCAAGTTCATGAACTTCAAGGTATGTAGGCAGTGGGGCTTGGCTGGGAGATCACTCCTTACTCTTACCCACAATAATTTAAGAGGCTACAATGGGCCAATAATGGCTTCTGATTGAGTTAATTCAGCCACTGTTTATTAAACATTTGCCATCTGCAGAGCCCTATGCAAGATCCTGGGGGAGATAAAAAGTCAAAATGAGATGCAATCTTTGCCTTTATGGAGCTAACAGTAGTAGAGGAATATTTAAAATAATATATACATAAAATAAGCTATGTGCACAAAAATATGATAAATGTATTAAGTAGGGGAACAGAGAGTGCTACATAAGATCTAAGTGGGCTGGGCCAGGAAGAAGGCTTTGTAGACAAGGTGGTATTTGATCTATGCCTTTTTTTCCCCCATCCTATCAGTGTTTATTAAATTCCTACTGGTTGCTCACCATTGTGCCAGGATGTAGGGATTCAAATACAAATCTGAAACAATCCCATTTTTAAGGCATTTATGATGTTCTCTATTAGTATATGCAGGGTTTTTTTTAATTAGTTAATTTATTTACTATTAGTTTTCAACATTTGCTTCCATAAGTTTTAAATTTTTCCCCCACCTCCCCAAGATGACCTGCAATCTGATATAGGCTCTACATATGCATTCCTATTAAACATATTTCTGATCTGTGCCTTAAAGGATGGGTAATATTTCATAAAATAGAGAAGGGGAAGCAGTAGAAAGGGAGAGAGAAGGAAGGAATACCACAGGGAAAAGAATGGAGGTAGAAAAGCATGGAACATGTATTCAGAATGATAGTAGTCCAGTTTGACGGAGCATAGAGAAGCTGGAGGAAATTAGCAGTAAATAAGACTGGAGAGTTAGGGTGTCACCAAATCATGGTGGACCTTGCATGTTGGACAAATAAGCCTGAGATTTATTTGGCAGGCAATAACTGCTGGAAGATTTTGAACAGATGACTAACATGACTAGATTAATGCTTAAGGAATATTTGCCTGGTGTTTGTGTTTAGAACAGCAGAGGAAAAGAGGACGATAAGGAAAGTCTATGAGGAGAAGACTCCTGTACTAGTCCTGTGGGGTGGGAAATGAGGGCCTACACACATTTCTGTGCAGCCATGGGAATAAAGAAAAGATGTGAGAGGGCTTATGGTAGAAGAACTGATAGAACTTGGTTATTGATTAGATTTGAGAAGTGAGGAATCAAGAGTTGAAAATAACACCAAGGTATTGGAAAAGTAACATGAGAAAGAGGAGTGGGTTTGAGGGAAGGACAATGGGCTCCATTTTGGATGCATTTTGCAGTTATCTTAATAAAGGAGATAGTTGAGGTCAGGGGAGCAAATGAGATTATCAAAGGAAAGAATACACAAAGAAAAAGAGAAGATGGATGACAGGATATTTGGAATAGATAGCAAGGGTGGAGCAAGGAAGAAAGAGAGATTATGTTTTCAATCCTAAATCTATACAGCCTAAGGCCAATACTTTTTCTTCCCTGTACCTCAGTTTCCCCATCTATGACAGTAGATGAGCATTAGTAGCAATGGATAAGAGAGCAAGCTGCCAAACAAGACATCTAGCTAAGTACCAGGCAGGGGTTTTTGTTTCTCCACAGTGAAGCTGATTGGAAAGTGTAAAAAGTACTGGTCGAGGGGGCGGAGCCAAGATGCTGGAGTAGAAACAGCTCGTCCAAGCCACTCTGCCCCCAGATTCCCCCCAAACTATGTAAAAGGGGACTCTGAACAACTTCTGGAGCCCCAGCACCCACAGAACGACACAGAGAAACTAACCTCCCACTGAGGACAGCCCAGCAACCCTGCAGGAAGGACCAGCACAGTGGTCTGGGACCTGGCGGCAGGGCAATAGAGCGTGCAGGAGCCGAGCCGAGCCCAGGTCCCCATGAGCCGAGGTTTTAGCCCCAGGGCGGCAGGGCCAGCAGCCGGCTGGAGGAACCCCAGAACACCAGCAGCTGTGGCAACTCCAGAATTATCAACATAGACATGCCTAGGACAAAGTAAGAGGTTAGTGTCCTATGGACTTTGGGACCAGTATTTAGGGAATGCGTCGGCTCCCTCCCCTGGGGGCTAGAAGCCACTGAGGAGACAAGCCATTTTGTAGTTTTCAGAGGCAGCTCCAGCTCCCAGCCTGCAAATCGTAGGGAGATCCAGCGATCAGTCTTGGGGGGTAATCGCTCTTGCTTTAACCTCCCTGGATCTGGATTGTGATCTAGGGTGGAAGTTGTGGGTGGGTTTACAGCTTGCCAGAAACGGAAGTTGCCCCCCACACATTCAGGACGAAAATTCCTCTATCTGGCCTTAAAGCCATAGTGTGGCAACAAGCCCAAAAGTCAAGTAATTAAGTGGCAACATGCCAAGGCAAAGGAAACAGAAAAATGCAACCCTAGACTCCTATTTTGGGGGCATAGAGCGGGAAAAGGACTGTGAGGTCAGAAGTCCTGCTCCAAAAGCCCCAGGGGAAAACATGAGCGGGTTGCAGGCCATAGAGGACCTTAAGAAGGACTTTAAAAATCAAATAAGAGAAGTGGAGGAAAAATTGGAAAGAGAAATGAGAAGGATGCAGGAAAAGTATGAAATGAGGGTCAACAGCCTGACTGAGGAAAACAACACCTTAAAAAATAGACTAACTCAAATGGCAAAGGAGGCCCAAAAGGGCAATGAGGAGAAGAATGCCTTAAAAAGTCGAATTTGCCAGATGGAAAAAGAATCTCAAAAGTTCACTGAGGAGATTCATTCCTTCAGAGTTAGACTGGAGCAAATGGAAGCTAATGACTTTATGAGAAATTAAGATGCTGTTAAGCAGATCCAAACAAATGAAAGATTAGAAGGCAATGTGAAATATCTCATGGGAAAAACCACTGACCTGGAAAATAGATCCAGGAGAGACAATTTAAAAATTATTGGACTACCTGAAAGCCATGATCAAAGAAAGAACCTAGAAATCACCCTTCAAGAAATTCTCAAGGAAAATTGCCCTGATGTTTTAGATCCAGAGGGCAAAATAGAGGTTGAAAGAATCCACAGATCACCTCCTGAAAAAGATCCCAAAAAGAAAACTCCCAGGAATATTATAGCCAGGTTCCAGAATCCCCAGATCAAGGAGAAAATACTACAAGCAGCCAGGAAGAAACAATTTCAATATTGTGGAAACACAATCAGAATAGCCCAGGACCTGGCAGCTTCTACACTGAGGGATCGAAGGGCATGGAATATGATATTCCAGAGGGCAAAAGAACTGGGAATGAACCCAAGGGTCACCTACCCAGCAAAACTGAGTATTTTGTTTCAGGGGAAAATATGGTCATTCAGTGGAATAGAGGACTTTCAAGCATTCTTGAGGAAAAAACCAGAATTGAATAGAAAATTTGACATCCAGACACAAGAAGCAAGAGATGCCTGAGAAGGTAATCAGGGAAAAGAAATCAAAAGGAACTTATCAGAGTTGAACTATTTACATTCCTATATGGAAAAGCAATAACTGTGACTGATGATCTCTTTCTCACTATGAAAATAATGGAAGAAGGGGGTGTGGTCATATGAATACATATGTGAATGTGTGTGTATATGGTTACAGTTATATATGGATAGAGGGCATAGGTTGAATTTGTTGGGAAGAGAGAATACTCAAGGGATGAAATTATGAGGTGGGAGAGGAAAGTGGCAAGAGGAGATGGGGAGAGACAGGGTAGGGTAAACTATCCCATGTAGAAGAAGCAAGGGGAAGTGGTTGCAAAGGAGGGGAGAATAAGGAAGGCTAAAAAGGCAAAACCACATTCACATTGAATTTGGTTCAGGGAGAAAATGACATACATACTAAATGGGATATCTCAACCTGCAGCAGGATAGGGGGAAGGGGGATGAGAGGAGGGATGATGGATGGGAGGGCATCCTTGGTGGGAGGGGAGGTTGGAAGTACCCACTATAGAAGAGGGACAGGATCATGTAGGGAATGGACCAGGTGGGGGGTGGGATGAGTGGGAGGGAATTATAAGCAGCCTTGTACAATATATCTACTATGATAATGTTTTGCATAGCTAGACATGTACAAAATATACTGAATTACTTATCTCCCAAGAAGGAATGGGTGACAAGGGAGGAAGGAAATGGATCTGAAATTCGAGGTCGTAACATTAAATGTTTCAAATATATATAAATACTATTATTAATACTCTTTTGCTTGTAATTGGGAGATAAGATGGGCAGGCATTGGGACACGAAGATTCACCTTCCTCTAATGGAAAAGTAGATGGGGGTATGGGAGAAGGTATGGGAGAGAGCAGATTGGAGGAAGCGATATCTTGTGGGACTGCTATTCTGGGAGGATGGGTAGGGCAGTAATGGGGGGAAATGATTGTAACTCAAAATCTGGCGGAAATGAATGATGTAAAACAGAAGTTAATAAAGCATTTGTTTAAAAAAAAAAGTACTGGTCACAGGACTAGAGTTCCAATCTATGTTCTTTCACCTTACTACCTATACAACTTTGACAAGGCATTTATCACCTCCAGGTCTCATTTCCTCAACTGTATAATTAGAGGATCAAATTAAATTGTTTCTAAGGCCCCTTCCAGCGCTAAAACTATGATCCTCTCTCCCAGGAGATTTTTTTTTCTTAAAGCATATAAGCTGTTTGAGAGTAGGAACTATCTCTCTTTGTGTTGGTATCACTTTATCTTAGCACAGCCTGGCACATCGTAAGCACATAATAAATCTTTTTTTTTCATTCATTCATCTAGAAGAATCTTCCAGAAGTCCAGAAGCATGAGATCATTTTCAACAGATATGCCCAACAGGTATAGTATCCTGAATTCAGAATTCTATCAAATGACAGTCAGAGGGGAAAGTCACAAAAAAAAAAGCCTCTTGGATTCCTATCAGTGCTTAGAGACAAAAAAAGATAATATGTCTCTGGCAGCATAATTTTAACATCCTTCCTCAAGAGAATCCTTTCCAACATTGATCTGTCTGCCAAATGCTGCAGAGAAATGGCATCTCATCAGTAGGTTTCCCCTGGAATTGAGTGGATGACTTGCTATAGGATAGGATAATTATTTAAAAAAAAAAACAAGCAATTAACAGTAACCCTTGAAATCTTTTTTCCCCTTGATTGGAAATATTTCCAGCTCAAGCTGGCTGGCTTTGGAAAGTACCATCATCACTCAGTGTTTGAGTAATTGATTTCCTACTCTGCTCGCCAAGTTGTATGCATTCACAGGAGATGCTCTTAATGGCTTAATAAACTGTTATAAAGCGCTCCTTGACTTAGTTGAGAGAAAAATTATTGCCAAGGGCTCCATGTGATAGACCTTTCCAGTTAGTAGTAATACCAGTGTGAGAAGGTGCAAATGATATTAACAGGCATATGTAATGGACCAAGCAGAGAGACTCATAAAGGAAACCAGGGCCTACTGTGCTCAAATCCAAAGTCAGGTTGACTCTGAAGGTATAAGGTTAAGAGCAAAGATCTAAGAGAAAGTCTTCAGAGACTCTGGTCCCACAAGGAAGGAAAAGGAAGTAACAGTGAAAGCAAAATCCAGTGTGCATAAGATAGATAAAATTGTATGGTTTGCTATTTAATGTTGGTATGGACAGATAAGAAGACAGTGTGTTTAGGACCCAATAAGGCTATGCTCCCACACAGTCTGGAATGGTTACTTATGGGATGGGATGCAGGGATAGGGGCTCAGCAAAATATGAAGTGACATCATTATTGGAGTAAAGGAAGTAAAATTATAGCTAAGCAAGTTGATTAGTTTCCCCTAGGAGCAATACCTTTTCTCCCCATCCCCCCCAGTAAGTTCAGCTCCCATCAGGTTTAGACTTGCCGAACCAAGTAATTAGACTTTGAAAAACTGAAAATCGCAGAGATAGTACTCATTGCCCATTTTCCTTTACAATCAATATTAAAATATACTTCAATCCAATAATTTTTTACAGGGACATATTATGTAAAAGTTACAGTGTTGGGCATGAGAGAGGATGAGAAGTTGAATAAAGCCCAGATTCTGTCTTCAAGGAACTCACAGTTTAACAAAAGGGTGTGAGGATGATAAGGCATGTATGTAAATGACCATAATGCAAGGCAAAATGTGCCATAAGAATGAGATAAACAAGGTGCTCTTCTCTGAATAGAGAGCGAGATCACATTTGAATATATGAATCGGGAAGACTTCCTGAAGGAGGTGCCTTTTGAACTGGATCATGAAGTTCTTTGAAGTTCCCAGCTATTCTTGGAGTCATTTTATATTACTACTCCTTGGTTTCTTAATTTATAAATAATAAGGGGTTGGAATGGATGGTCTCTAAATATTTCTTCCAGCTACCATCTCATTGTAGCACCTCCTCAAGGAACAGTTCTTAAACTCTACACTCATTGGTGAACTAAATGCCCAGAACATAGCTAACTAATACTTCCCCTAGAGTTCTAGGAGCAACCTAAGGGAGTTGAGATTTCTAGAACTGTCATTCATGAGCCCCAACCAGTGTACTTTCCATTGATTATCTGCCAGACCTTTTAGAAGGCTGTATTTACTAAGGTGATATTGTAAAACCAGCTGTTACAGAAGATTTCCTCCCAAAAGCCTAAGTCTCCTTTCCCACAAGTATGCACAGAGTCCAGAGGAAGACTGTCTTAAACTTAGAATACAATGGTAGTGAAGTATACATGCATAGAACATGCATGACAAGAGAGCAAACTCAAATTGCCTGCTTACCAGAAGTTATTTTTTGAATCCAAAACTGGCATTCTTTTGAAGCTACTTGTCCCTCAGGTAACCACAACTATTTTTTTGCATCTCTCAGTATCTGATTTTGTGCTTGGTATGTCTTTCCCTGCTACAGACTAAATGCACTGTTTCCTGTTAATGAAAAAGAGTAGGAAAAGGAGAGAGGAGAAACTCTACCCCCCCCTCCCCACAGAAAGAATAGTTCCCCCTCAAGGGTTTGTCTCCAACTGGAATTCTCAATTCCCATGCCCAAATCTTCCACCATTCTACTGGATCCTTCTGGATTGAATTCCCCGGTGGACAGACGGCTACTCTATAACTGGGCCCCATGGGTGTCACTGACCCTCTCAGCCAGTAAAATTGCTTTCTTTCTTGATCCAGCAAAAAAGATCCACAGCTTGTAAAAAGATCACAAGTATAAACTATCTTTACACATTGAAAATTGATCACATCTGGTTGATTGATTGATTGATTGATTGATTGAATTAGTTAGGGTGGGAGAGAAACCCCACTTTTATACCATGATCCTTTGTTTTAACCTTAAACACTACCAAATGATCTAAATTATGAAGCCTTATACAGAGCTAATGCATACCTTCTAAGCATTAATGGTGTTCTCCTTTCTACCCTATCCATCTTGAACCTGCCTCCACAGGTCTAGTTCTATACCTCTTGATGCAATCATACCTCCCCACCCAGGCTGCCATATGCTGCTTTCAAACTTACCACTCGACAATAAGAGCAGAGAGAAGAAATTCCTTTGAAGTAGATTCTCTTCCCAAGGGTTTACCTGAATCTTGGTGACAACCTTCCCCTATCTCCCTGTCCTCAGATCCACTCCTATGGTGAATAATGGAACTTCAATGGAGTGTAAGTGGCCTGCTGCAAGGCAAGGCTTGCTCCAGCAAGAAACTGAGGGAGGATATCGGTGTTCAGCCAGACAGAAAAGCTGCTTTCTCCCTTCCACTGTGCAGGCGGCTGGGGGAGGGGGGGACGGTGGGGGAAAGTTCGCTGAGTCGAGAGAGATCTTTCACTCTAGCAAGCTGCTAAGGGAAGCTTCACTAATTACTGCCCATAATTTACATTAGGTTTAAACCAACGCATGTGTTCATGTGGTTGTGCATACATGTTAATAGCTTTCTGGTTATATAGTCTAGAAAGCAAGAATTGGACTGAGGATCAGAACTATGCTCACTCCTAGCCTTTGCCACTTACTAGATATGTCATTGTACAAGTCTTTCTGAGACTGAGTTGTATCTGAGACTCAGGTTGGTGTAAGGAAAAGGCTTTATAAACCTTAAAATGTTATAGAAAAGTAAATACTATGACTCACCTGATTATGTAATGCACCAGCTTGGGGCAGCAAATGTCACAGTGGAGGATGCCTTGCCTCTGGTGTCAATTCTATCTTTGTGATTTGGGACATGTCACTTGGGGCTGTATAAAAAGAAAGAATTACTAAGTGACCTCTGAGATCCCCTTTAGTTATAGAATGTTCTCCCTTCTTACCCAGTAGACTCTCTAGCTTCCTTCAAATATAGCTAGATACCACATCCTCCCACCTTTTACCATTCTTTTCCTCTTGAAATTACTTTATACATATATGCTTTTTTCTTGAATATATAGATATATATGTGTGTGTGTACATATATGTGTGTAGGGATCTCAGTGGTTAAAGTGCTGGGCCTGGAGTCAGGAAGACCTGAGTTCAAATCCAGCTTCAGATACTAGTCATATGACCCTGGGCAAGTCACATAACTTCTATTTGCCTTAATCCACTGGAGAAGGAAATGGTAAAGCACTCCAATATCTTTGCCAAGAAAACCCCATGGACAGTATGATCCACAGGGTAATGAAGAGTTGGACAGAACTGAAAAACATTTGTTTGGATCTGTTTAATAGTATCTTGATTTCTCATAAAGTCATTAGCTTCCATTTGTTCCAATCCAATTTTGAAGGAATTATTCTCTTCAGTGAACTTTTGAAATTCTTTTTCCATCTGGCAAATTTGGCTAAGGCATTCTTCTCATTGGCTTTTTAGGCCTCTTTTGCCATTTGAGTTAATCTATTTTTTTTTTTGCTTTTTGGAAGGCCATTAAGTGACTTGCCCAAGGTCACATGGCTATTTTTTGTGTTAAGTGTCTGAGGCCAGAATCGAACCCAGGTCCTCCTGACTCTAGGGCCAGTGCTCTATTCACTGGGCCACTTAGCTGCCCCACTAATCTATTTTTTAAGATGTTATTTTCTTCAGTCAGGTTGTTGACTCTCTTTTCATGATTTTCTTACATCATTCTCATTTCCCCTCCCAATCTCTCCTCCACTTCTTTTACTTGATTTTCAGAATCCTTCTTGAGCTCTTCCATGGCCTGTAACCAATTCATATTTTTCTTGGAAGTTTTTGGTGCAGGAGTTCTGACTTTGCTATCTTCCTCTTGTTCCATGTTTTGATCCTTTTTGTCCCCAAAAAAGGAATCTAAAGTTGGATTGCTGTGCTTGCTTTGCTTCCTCTGCTTGCCCATGTTGCCACTCAGTTACTTGAGTTTTGAGCTCTTTACCACAGTAGAACTCTGCTTCCAGAGGGGAGAGCTTTGTTCCAAATTGCTGGGGGGGTTGCAGCTGCCAGAGCTATTAGGAGGGCACTGTCTCTATAGCCCCTACATGTTCTGGATCACTGGCCACACACCTCAGGACCACTACCCGAGAATGTGATCCAGATCTAGGCAGGTTAAAGCAAGAGTGATTACCTTCTGAATGGTTGCTTGACCCCCTTATGATCTGCAGGCTGGGAGCTCTGAAGCAGTCACCTGGAGGCAGCTGTACATCTGCTGCACTTCCAACACTTCTCACTTTGGGGGCAGAGGCCAGACCATGCCTCTGTCCTCCCCAGTTCCAACAGAATTCTACACTGACCTTTTACTTTTTTTTTTTTTAGCATTTATGGGTTGGTAATTCTGGAAACTGCCACAGCTGCTGGTGATCCACTCATGGAGGTCCACTCTAGCTGCTGTTGGTGGGGGCCACCCTGGGGCTAAAACGATGGGCTCACAAGGGCCAGGCTTGGCTCCCAGTGTGCTGCAATGGCCCCTTCCTGCCAGCTGGGCTGCCTTCAGCTGGAGATTTGTGGGTTCTGCAGCTCCAAAATTTGTTTAGAGTCATATTTTATAGGTATTTGAGGTGGTTATGGGGGAAGCCATGGAGTTTTTCTGCTTCTATGCCGCCATCTTGGCTCTACCCCAATGGCCACATTTCAATAATAGCCAGACATTCTTCTATCTTTTTGTTGTTGTTGTTCTAGAAGATTATTTTGTATAATATTTCATTTTTCCTTAATTATATGTTAAAAATTTTTAGAATTATGTGATTTTAAAAGCATGGTTTTATTTATTTTGTTAAATATTTCTCCATTACCATCCTTCACTCTTAACTTATTACATAAAGCCCATGCTTGTACCTGGCCTATAAATTGTTTATAGATAACAACAACAACTAAAATTTGTACAGCACTTTAAAGTTATCAAAGTATTTTAGATACACTATCTCAGTTGATCTTCACAACACTCTTGTGAGGTAAATGCTATTATCCCCATTTTGTAAGTGAAGAAACTGAGATTCTGAGAGGTCCAGAGTCACTGAACTAATAAGTCTCTCAAACACAATTTGAACCCAAGTTTTTGTTTACTTGTTTGTTTTACTCCAAGACTAGGGTTTTGTCCCCTATGCCATACTGCTTTCTATTTCTGAGTATTCAGGAATCATAAAGGTTAAAACCTCACTTATCTCTTAGCTACTGCCATACTATTTCTCAGTAGATCTTCCATCTGATGAGAGATAGGTGTCCTTTTTTCAGCTAAGCATGTGAACAGAGCAGCTAATTTCCTATACCAGTCAGGGAATGTTCCTGTTCTTGTTGCTGAAACAACAGGGATGGTATTTGACTATTGAAATCAATAATATTCTACCCAGAAGAATTATCTACCTGTTTTCCCTGAAATGGCTTCTTTTGTATTGCTTTGCACAACCTAACACATTTTAATTCCACTGCTAAAAGATGGCTACTATAAGCCTCTAACTTACTATGAATAACTGTGTTAATCTTATATAGCCCCACCATACAATCTAGAGTCTTAACAGAACCTTAATAAGTCTGAGTAATGGGGGAGAATACTAATCCCATTAAAAAGTCTGAATTACAAAATATTTAAGACAAAGTTCCCAGATTTCCTCAGTCCATAGTGCCCTTAGAATCCCAATTTTTTTCACAGTGCCCTTAGACCAAAAGAAATACCTAACAGTTCCATTTATTAAGTGATAAAATTGAAATTTTTAAATATTCCATGCCACTCCATCAGTGTCCATTGTAGCACCTTAGGGCTCTGCTACACACAGTAATGCACCTTAATATTTTAAATGTACTGCATTACCTCCCATTGTCTCTAGAATAGATACAGCTACCTCAGTTTGGCACCTAAAGCACCCTTCCCTTTATATTTTCATTTCCTACTACTCCACTTCCAGGAAACCAGCTGCACCATGAAATCTCCTTGGTAGCTGCTATAGATTGACTTGGTAGGAGTTTCACATTTATAATATCCTTTCTCCTCTCCACCCCTAATCTTTTCACAAGTGATCCATCATTCCTAGAATGCACTTCCTCCTCATCTCTTCCTTGTAGTTCTCCTTGTTTCCATCAAAGCACAGCTCAAACACCACTTCCTACACAAAATCTTTCTGAATCCTTCCATACGATAGCATTTTCTTCCTCTTAAAATTACTTTTTATTGAGTTGCTTATACTTTACATTTGCTTTTATTTCTTTATATATTATATCCTCCTACAAGCTCCTTGAAGTCAGGGACTGTTTTATTTTTGCCTTTGTATCTCCATAACCTACCATAGTTCCTGGTTCATAGAAAGTACCTTGGAAATGTTTGTAGAATTTATTTGAATTTAATTCAACATCTAGATCAAAACTTAGTATTGTGTGGTGGTTATATTGGGGAAAGGAAGGGTCCTTTATTTATCATCATAATTCATTAAATTGGTATTATGTTAGTTACTGGGGACAGGCACAAGATTCCTGACTCAAGGAGTCTGTTATTTGGTTGAGAAGACAAGATAGATATATGAAGAAAGCTAACAAAACAAGATAGCATCTGTTAAGTGTCCAGTGAGTGGCAGAGACAATGAACATTACTATTGGAATGATCATACATGTCATAGAGATGAGGCTTGAAGGGTTCAATTTGAAAGAGAAAACATTTGTCAGGTGCCTACTCTGTGCAAAGATGGCAGAAAAGTAGAAAGAAGGGCCAGTGCACTCCAGGCCCTGCCCAGGATGAAGAAATAGGATATTCAGGGAACAATTATGTCATATTTAGCTAGAATAGATAGTTCAGGAGAAAACTGAATAGATTAAGGGTTGTTGGAGATAACATTGGAAATACAGGTAGAGAGTGGTCAGATTATGAAGAGCCTTGAAAGTCAGATTCAAAATGAATTTTATGCTAAAAGCAATGGGGAGCTATTGAAGGTTTTGTAGGCAAAGTGGTATTTTGAGAATATTGATTTGACTGTGATAGCTTGCATGGATTGAAGCAGAGGAAAACAGAGACTATGAAACTTATTTTGTCTGACATTGAGACAAGAATAGAGCACTTAGAATAGGAAGGAAGGAAAGTAAGACAGACAATAACAAGAAAGAATGAATAGGATCTTCTGGTTAACTGGTTATTGAAGGAAGCAAAGAATGAAGAGTTGAGAATGGTCTTAATTTGTCTAGCCTGGAAGACTGATAGAAAAATGGCAATACTTCAGTTCAGGGAAGCTAGGTGGTGCAACGGATAGTGTCAGGGTGTGGAGTCAGGAAGACTCATTTTCCTGAGTTCAAATCTGGCCTCAGATACCTCCCAGCTATATGATCTGGGATAATTTACTTAACCTTGTTACCTCAGTTCCTCCTCTGTAAAATGGACTAGAGAAGAAAATGGCAAACTGTAATATCTTTGCCAAGAAAACCGCATGTGTAGTCACAAAGAGATGGGCACAATTGTAAGATGACTGGACAACAATACTTCAATGGATATATTCTCTATTGGCAGGGATATGCCCATTATTAATCAACATTGAAAAACAAGTCATACTTTCTCATCTATTGTGATTTGTATACATTTACCACGAAAGATATTCAATGCATTGGTTAACACAGAAAAGTCAGGATGGACATCTTGTTTTGGGGAAAAGATCATGAAGTTAGTTTTACACATGTTGGATGTAAGGTGAGAGTGGGATGTTCAAAAACAAATGCTTAGTAATGAGTTAGGGATGTGAAAGAAGCTCAGAAAGCAACAGGATTGGAGATAAGGATTAAGGACTCATATGGTACAGGTGATAATGAAAGCCAAGAGGATATGGGACTGAAATTCCCTGAAGAAGAAGACAAAATCTTTCATTACATATTTAAAGATAAGTGTTAAAGGTCACACTAAAGTATAAATATCAGATACTTTCCTGAAAGCAGTTTTTTGATGAGGTGGGAGGAGTGGGCACAAGGGTATAAGTGTCATATCTGATTACTTCAAAAACAAAGGCCTAAGGGGAAGCTAGGTGGTGCAGTGAATAGAGCACCAGCCTTGGAGTCAGCAGGACCTGAGTTCAAATCCAGCCTCAGATATTTGACACACTTACTAGCTGTGTGACCTTGGGCAAGTCACTTAACCCCAATTCCTTTGCCTTCCCCTGTCCAAAAAAAAAGGCCTTGGAGACAGACAATTACAATCTCAGAAATAGAGCCTAGGTGCCTCAGAATGGCCTTATCACGGGGTCATCTATATCAGAAGATTGACCTCCACCCTAACCATCAGGGGGATAGCAAGCATAGTGACAACATGCAGAAGCCCAAAGAGAGGAAAATGCAGAGCTTCCCTCATCACCTTTTCAGGGGGCAGGGTACTAAGAGAGACATAGAGACATGTCTATATCAGGGAAGTCCATCAGGTATATCAAAATGTAATTGAGGAAGGTGCCCTGGAGAGTTACCTAGGACTAAATTACTCTTGATGAACAAATCAGTGTGCCAAAAGGTTCCACAATATCAGGTCTAATAACAGCCAGCAACTTGCCTGTCTACTCATCAGTCTTGGAACCCAGAAAGGGCCATGGCTGAGCTTCCTCTATCCGTGGTCCTGACTAAGCTTGACACTACTAACTCTGCTGTTGCCTATAGCTATAGTTCTGGCAAGCTCTTGAAAAAATGGATCATAGATAAAGAGAGGGATCCTCAAGAACAACTAATCTAATGCCTCCTCACATTACAGTTGAAGAAACTGTGTCCCAAGGAGATTAAGTGATATCACTGAAGTCACACAGGCTGAGTCAGAGGAGGGATTTGAACTCAGGTCTTTTGACTGTAAAGCATTAGTTACCTCATACCTTTAAAGTGGGTAAAGATCCATGTGTCCAAAAGGTAAGATAGATGAACAACAAAGAACAATCTGACACAAATTTACTCAGGGCCAATTCTCATTTCCTATGATAATAATTCTAGTTTCCCCAAAAAGGGATAACCATAAATACCAGATTAAGCAGGCATGAGGAGAGACATGGGGGCTGGTATTCTCCTCTTGGTTCCTTTCTAGATGCTAGGCAAGTCAGGGCAAGGTAAAACTGGCTTTCATGATTATCACATATCATTGCTCCTTGCTAAGGAATAGGACAGCAAGTGGCCTGAGAGACACACATTCAGAGTGTCCTTTTTTAAGGCCTTGGATTTTCTATCTGTGTAATGGGAAAGCTAGAGTAAATCAAAAAGATGGTTGTGAGTGCCTTCTTTGTCTATCACTAGCACTGCCCTAGATACTATGGAAAATCCCAAATAGTATAAGATGTAGATCCTTTTGGATGTATACCCTGCCTGATCTCTGCTTTGTAGCTCCCTTCCTCTTAAAATTAAAGTATTTTACTCACTTGTGTGCATTTCTTACCACTCCAGGAGAATGCACACTCTTTGAGGTCAGGGTCTCCTCCATTTTTGTCTTTGAATCTTCAGAACCCTGGCCCAGAGCAGATGTTTTAAAATGTGCATTGCATTTAAATGAACTAAATGGGAGAGAATATTATACTATAAGAAGTGTTAAGTGCCAAAGGAGCAATACATCTAATAAGTGCTTTGGCAGTACAGAGTTCACAGAAAATTAAGATCCCTATGGCCAGGAAAGCCTGCATGATGGAAGTGAGGCTTAACTTAGGCCTCAAGGACTCTATGTGTTATGTGAATTAATTCCTTCGAATACTTGGCTCTTCTATAGTAAATCAGGTGTTTTGTGTCAGACAGAAGCCGAGTGCTATTTTTAATAATCATTGTTGTGACTATTCCAACCCTCTTCTCTTTTTTGCCGTAGGGCCCAGATATTGATGCGTCACAACTACAAAGTCTTCTCAACAAAGAACTCCTTAAAAGTAAGAGATGTTGACTGGTTAGAATGTCACCTACTATACCATAGCAAATGTAGTCATCGCTTCCTATTTCCCTACCATTTGTTCTTTTTCTTTCCTCAGGTAACTCTTCTGAACCCCTAGAGAGAAAGTTCACCTTTGATGAGTGCCGAAGTATTTTGGCTCTGATGGACGTATCCTTCACACAATCTCTTTTTCCCATCATTTTGCCTCACTCTAAAGCCACTTCTATCACATATGTCTAAGAGCACCATTTTGAGATCCCAAAGAAATTGAAGGTTAATTCCATTTCTCAGTATTCAGTAGTCTAAGGATTTATGTGAGGGAATGAATCTCAATTGATTCTATCTACAATGGCTCTCTAGGACCTAATCTATTGAGTTTATCTCCTACTATTAGGAGTGAGGGGCTAAAGTTAGATATGGAGGTAAAGATAATGATTGATTTTAAGTTAGATATGGAGGTAAAGATAATGATTAATTTTAAACATACTGAATTGAAGGCACAATTGATAAAGTATAAAGTACACTGAAGATTTGGGTTCAAATGCTATTTTCAATATAGCATCTGCATGGCCCAGAAGCCACTCAACCTCTCTGGATCTCAATTTCCTCATCTTTAAAATGAGGTCTTTGAACTGAGTGGTCTCTGAGGTCCCTTCCAACATTAGAACTAATAGCAATAAGCTGAAATAGGGGAGGGCTGTTCCAATGCAGACATCTCTTCAGCAGTTGGAGAGAAAAGATTAAAAACAACCAAAAGGTAGGAGTAGAGATATGGATTTAGTACTCCTTTGAATAAAGCAGATAGCTGAAGACAAAAGAACACGTGTCTGAAATTCCTCATTCAGTGGGTAAGACCTTTCTTTCTACAAATAGATATAAGGCTTAAAATGTAAAGATCCCTGGGAGATGTAACACATTGACAACATTATAGTAAGCTTTAGATTAACTCATAAAATCATCTATTTCTAGGTGGAAGTAATATCAGATGCCATCTAGTCCAACCCTATAGTTTACAGATGAGGAAAAATAAGGCCCATAAAGGTAAAGAGACTTCCCCAAGGTCACATAGTAAGTGTCTGAGGCAGGACTTGAACTCAGGTTCTATGACTTGAGTCATTCTTTTCACTGTGTATCAGGTCCCTTACTGAGAGTATATTTAGATAAGGGAGAAAGAGAAGCTGCCTTCCTGAACCTTCCTTGGCCCAACACCTTTTTACTTCTTTTTTTTTTTCCTGAGAAAAGCTCAATCATCACTCAACAAGCTTCCTATTCGATATTCCCTCTACATTTCATGCCAAGAGAGAGACAGTTACAAGACAGAGATGAGAGATGGGGGGAAGGGAGAGGGGAATAGAGAGGGGGAAACATTTCCTCTGTGAAATTTCCTTGGTAGCTTCCCTAGAAGCTATTCATCCTCTGTGTGTGTGTGTGTGTGTGTGTGTGTGTGTGTGTGAGCACGTGCATGCATATGTGCTCCTGTGCATTTACTGTACCTTTTAGAGCGAGATAGATTACACCGCTCTTCAGCTGTTAACAAGCCTCTATTGGAAATGCATTGCTGGTCATTGAAGAACAAGAGGGCTTCTTGATGAAATCATAAATCAGTCCCTTCTCTTTCCCAATACTTCTGCTGGGGCTTGGAAGAGCAGCATGACTAGGAAGTTATAGATCTCTGACAGATAAATAAAATGGCCAAAGGCAAGCCTTCTGCAGCTTTAGAAAAATCTATGAATGAAAAATGTATGTATATGCAAAACATCTGACAGAATCTCTTTCACTAGTCCACCTCCCATCTCTCAAATTTCTTTCTGAGATGGATTGTTTCACCCATAGGTTGCTGTTCAGACCATTGGATAGTATGACCTGTTCTGACCTTCAAATATATGAGGTGTTTTATTTTGATGAAGGCAGTAGCAGGGAGTGAGTAAACATATAAAGACTTCCTGCTTTGGGACCCTGAAATGACCCTCTTTCAATGATCTATCTATATAGGAAAGACCCTGTCTAGCCATGTCAAGTGATACATCTCTAGCAATATGGCCTTCTTTGACCACCAGGATTGCCATGAGAGAACCATGGCTCTCATAGGAAGCAGCTACAGTGGCGAAGCAAAGGGGTGATAATGACCTCATTGCCCAGATTCAGGCCACTCCCTACTTCAGCCCCATCCATGCCCAACTGGAGCATTTGCTAGATCCTTCTTTCACTGGCCATGCTACCTAGCAGGTGAAAAGATTCTTGAAAGAAGAGATGTGGGGACAGCTAGGTGGCGCAGTGAGTAGAGTGTCGGCCCTGGAGTCAGAAGGACCTGAGTTCAGATCCGGCCTCAGACACTTAATGCACACAAACAAAAAAAAAAAAACCTAGCCATGTGACCTTGGGCAAGTTACTTAACCCCAATTGCCCTCCAAAAAGCAAAAAAAAAAAAAAAGAAGAGATGTGGCATCTCCTGGAATCTTATCAAAGTTAGATGGACGTGAAAGTGGAATTGAACCTTTGGAAGTGAAAAAAGGTGTGAAAGTGAGTGTGCATTTGTAGGCATAGTTTAGAAGGATGTGTGAAGGATGGTGGAGATACCTTTGAGGAGTGTTTATTCAATAGACAATAGCTTATGTTTATACAGGGCTTTTGGAAAGTAATTTTCTATCTCAGGCTTTGTCAGTACAAAAAAAATTGGAGGGTGGAGTATGTTTCTCCATTCCAACTCTGATATGTTTAATAAATGTTGCTGATATTCATTTTTATAAAACCTTCTCCCCAAATCATAGAAGACAATATATTGGTCTGCTCCACCTGCTGAAGACTCAGTGAGCCTTTCTCCATCAGTCAAACCCCTAGTTCTCTTGTCTTTCTCTTGAAAAATAATATAAGCCAGATGTATTTTAAGAGTTGGACATTTAGTTCACCTGAGATATAACTGATTCATGATGATCTGGGTTATCTAGCTGTTGTTAGATTTTTTTAGCTTGTGACTGAAGTATGGTTCCATTGATGGCAATACTAGAATCAGCCTCCCTGTTCATTAGCACATTGCAGAGGGTTGACCTTAACTCCTCTTCTGGCACAGGTCAAGGTCAATGGACGTCTTGACCTAGAAGAATTTAGGCAGCTGTGGGAAAAGCTTGTTCAGTGTCAGGTAATGACCTAAATTTTTATTAAGTTCAGTTCAGATATAGTAGAAAAAGCACTAGATGAGGAGGTGAAAAGACTTATGCCTTAGCCATAGACCTGTCAATAACTAGCTAATATTGTATAAATTTCTTAAGGATATGGATTCTCTTGCTTTTGCATTTGTATCCCCAGAACCTAGCACATAGTAGGTATAACAGCAAGCACCCCAGCATCCCCAGGGTGGCTGCCAACACAGGTTCTTAGATCTGCTTTTCTAAAGGAAAGCAACTCAAAATGGGTTAACAAGCTTACTTTAATTAATCAAACATATATCATTTACCTAGTTCAGGGGGAAAAGGTCAGCACCCCGAACTTCAAAGTATACAGACAGAAGCTGCAAAACAGAAAAACAAACAGATCAAGCAGACAGGCTTCCAAACTGCCCAACCATTATCAATACCAAATCACAGTTACCAGAGAACATCTGGTACCAACATCTGGGTTTTCAAAGCTGGGGGGGGTCTCAACAGCTGCCCAGAGTCTCATTTGGTCAAATCACACAACACTCCTCAAAGTGAGCTCCAAAGCCCCAAACCTCCCATTGGGTTTTTCTCCTGGCTCAGAGAATGCAACAACCTTCTTGACCCACTGCCCAATCACAAAGTATCAAGGTGTGGGCAGTCCTGAAAAACAAGCCTCCCACCAGAGGCTCCAGGTGCACTTAACCTAGGGGTAGGGACGATCTTTAAATTTGCATTTCCGTTACAGTAGGTGCTTATAAAATACTTATTGACCTAAGTTGATCTACTTGTGTGACCTTGGGCAAGTCACATTACTCCTCTGGGTTTCAATTTCCCAATCTATAAAATTAGAGAGTTGTATTATATATCGTGAAATGTTCAAATCCTTCCTCAGCTACTCACTGACTCTGTGACACCGAGCAAGTCAGATCACCTCACTGAGCCCCAGTTTTCTCATTTGTAAAATGGGGGTGGTAATAACACCTACTTCACAGGTTGTTGTTAAGATCAAATGAGACACTTTGTAAACTTTAAAGTCTATGTAAGTGACATCATTATCATACATGCTCATGGAATTGAGGTTTGGGTTCTTCCTTCATATTTAGGATAAAACAAACACCAACAGTTGAACAAAAGACAATTTTTCCATGTTTCCCTGAAAAGTTTCGATGTTGTTATTTTGGTTCCCTATAAATCATCCCAACCAGAATCTCCACAAAGATACATTCAGTCTGGAAGCAGTCATCTTCCATAGGTGTTCCTGGGTGACCTTCAAGGGAAAGAGATACACAATCCATGCTAAATGGGTTGGAAAGAAGCAGATCTAGTTAAGCCATTAGGAGGGAATTAGGAGAATGCAACAGATAGCAATAGGAAAGGGACTGAAATAAACAGAGAATACCAATGCTGTTGCTTATGCATTGGTAGCCCAGTCCTGGTGGGTTTAAGTGTATTGTTGGCCCTCATCCATTTTATTCCATTTCTCATCTCTATCTTACTTGTTTTCCATAGCTGGATCCTATTGCAGTATTATAAAAATAACCTTTATGGATAATCAATCAATAAACATTTATTAAATGCCTACTGTGTGCCAGGCATTGTGCTGGGCATTAAGGATATAAAAATAACAAAATAGCCCAGGTCCTCAAGGAGCTTACCTTCTACTGAGAAGCTTAAATTTCAGCTTTTAATCAGAAAAAAAGGGTTATCTAATGTCTTCTCTTATCCAGAGCATCTTATACTAAAGATAAGAAACTTAGAATATCATTGATTTTTCAGTTCTTAGTGAAGTAGCATAACATCATTAATAACAATAATAATAATAATAATTATTATTATTATATTTAGAGAGTGGTTTAAGGTTTACAAAGCACTCTACAAATATCTCATTTATACTCACAACACTAAGAAATAAATAATATTATTATGCCCATTTTACAGATAAAGAAGCTGAGGCAGACAGGGGTTAAATGGTTTGCCAAGGATGACATAGATAGTAAGTATCTGAGGCTAGAACTGAATTCTGGTCTTCCTGAGTTCAGGCCCAATGCTTTATCAATAGAGGAACCTAGTTGGAGCTGGAGTCAGGTTCAAATTTTAGTCCTAGCATTTTGGACAAGTCCTTTAACGTCCCTCAATTTTGTCATCTTTTAAATGAGGATAACTGATATTTGCTTATGAGGAAAGGTCTTGAGATCAGGGGCCACGTCTCATCTAAGTTTCTCTCCTAGTGATTAGCACAGTGATCTTTTCACATTGTCATCTCTCTGTTGCTTAGTTTAATGAATTGATTCTCTTCCCATATAAGGACATTTTCCGGAAAGTAGAGAATGGCTCTGGATTCCTCATGGGTTCGCATCTGTGGAAAGTGATACAAGAATCAGGTACAAAAGAGTTTAATTTCTTCACCTCACCTTTACGAGCATCAGTTTCCTTATCTGTAAAATGAGAATAATAATGTTCACAGTGCCCATCTCAGTGGGTTGCTGTGAGGCTCATTTGAGATGAAATGCATAATTTTAAGTGGTATTTTTTACAGATTGTAAGGCACTTTACAATTTACAGATTTACAATTGCAAATTGTAAAGCACTTTAAACTGTTTAAATGTCAGCTCTTAAAATGATTATTATTATTTCAGTGGGTCATGTAGAAAAGGTTACATGAACTTGCTCAAGGTCATACTGGGAGTTTGCGTCAGTGGCAAGTCTCAAATCTAAGTTTGCTTGACCCTGATACTAGTTCTCCATCCACTATGCAACACTGCCTCTGAGTTCTTTGGGGTACTAAAATGCAGATAGTGTAACTAGCTAGGTCTGAAACAGAACATCCCTCCAGTGACTTTCTTTGTAATGATTCAAGACTAGAATGGGTCTGTGATCTTATCAATATTCCTCCAACTGTAGAGATTACAGCCCTTTCTTCCCCGCTCATCACATATGATTCTTGTTCTCGTCCTCTTCAAGATACTCAACTGAAGAGGGGGGAGGAGAAGGTGAGGAAGACAGACAGAGAGAGAGAGACAGAGAGACAGGGACAACAGTTAACATATTCCAAGCAAGATTACCCCTGCCAAGCTGGATGGCTTCAGGAGAGCACTGCCCTTAGTTTCTTCATTCTGCTGACCTCTACTGGAATCTAGGGCTCGGATGTTCTCAGCACCCAGCAGGTTTCTCGTGTGTTGGCATGTTTTTCTTAATTGGCTTTTCTCCCCCGAGCATCTCTAATTGTGAGAAAATAGCTCTGTGTGATTGATAAGCTCCTGGAAAGGGAGCTCACATTAAAGATACTTCCATCTCAGCATCTGGCCAGCCAGAATGTAATATCCCCTGGCAGATTGATGGATCCTTTTCAGAATGGGTTTGGAGCGAAATGAAATTGAGTGAAATCTGTCTAATACATAGAAGGAGGAAGCAAAGAGAAGAGAACATTTAAGTGGCAGAAAAAGCTTTAAATTCAGGGGCAAGATTTATTAGTTAATACTGAGATTTTATAAGAAGTACACCTGGAACTGAGGCTGGCCTGTAGGTAGTTGCCCATGGCACAACACTCAGGTAATCACCGTAAGAAATTATTTTTAATTTGAAATTTTATCATGAATGTATATACTTTTAATGTCATTAAAGTCTGTTCTCCAAAGCACCTAGATGTTTATCTTCTGGTAAGTCAAAGTGTATGTGTTTCAGTGAAGGAATACTGGAGATTCCTAGCAGGTTAAAAAGGGGGAGGGGAACTGAAGAAAAGTTACTGTGTCCCAGTCCCACCTTTAAGCAGATTTTGTAAAGTCCTAGAAGGCAAAAAGGGCCAAGGTCAGTCATTCTGGTCCTCTTCACCTCATTCTCATCTTGAGTCAATAACATACTCTTTTGTCATCAGAATTATTCCTAGGTACTTCCATTAACAGTGAGCTGCTAGACCTCATGGCCATTAGGTATGGAGATAGAGCTGGAAAAATATACTTCGCAGACATGATCTGTTTCCTCATTCGGCTTGAAATCATGTCAAGTAAGTAATGCTAAGAGGGAGGGCTAAACTTCTGGGAAGCTCTCCTTCACACTGAGTTTGACAAGACAGAAAACAATTGTAGGGATCACCATTACATCTAGGGTGCTCATCCCTTGGTGTTGTGAAAGGGAGGTGGAGCTAGCCAGACTCTGCCTCACTAACCAGCAGGTATCTATATATGAGGTATTCTATCTCAGCATAGCTGAAGGAAAGGAGCCAACTCTAGGGAAAATGCCTTGAAACAAAAAGGTAAAGTTCAAAGGATCACTGGATTTTAGATCTGGGAGGAACCATAGATTCTGCCTAGTCTGACCTTAGTCAAATAAGGAAACAGAGTCAGAATCAGGAAGAGATTTTCCCAGAGTCACACAAGTGATTTGAACTTGGATTGAATGTTTCTTGTTTGTCTTGGGTGCCTCCAGTATCTCTTAATCTTTTTCCCCAATATAGTACTTCTTCCTTTTTCTTCATTTACCTAGTGCCCCTCCCTTCTTCCTCATCCCCTTCAAGTTCCCTAATATCAATCAATGTCTCTATATCAGTCATTTATATTATAATATGAATTCAGATAAATATTGTTATCTTTCTCTTAGGATAGAACGAAATTTTTGATCCTTGGATAAAATAACTTTAGACCTTAGCAATCGGGGAGGGGGTATATTGGCAAGCAGTCCCTCTCTTACTGCCCCTGAAATCTCCCCACCTTGGCAGCTACCTACTTTGCCTCCTCCATCCTTAAATGCCCATTCTCAAAGAGGGATTAAGGTGAGATTGTTATAGACTTTAAATCAAGTCTGAAGAAGCTGCCAGGATACTGAGTTCTTCCATTATTCATGAGTTACTGCCATTTTTCAGAGGAAGAAATAGGTACAGAGAAGGAAAGTGACCTTCCCTAGGTGTTGGAGTGTTCCTCTGTGTTTGAATCCCAGCTGTGCCAATCATTGTATCTCTGACCTTAGGATAGTAATTTAACTTCTTTGGCCTTCAGTTTCATCATCTATTAAATGGGCAAATTGGACTACATCGCCTCTGATGTCCCCTCCAGCTCTATATCTCTGATCATTAGATCAGCAGCATAAGATCTGACAAAGGGAACATGAGAAAAAGGCTTTGGTGCACAATTCTGGCATCAATTAACGAGTATTGATAAAGTTTCTATAGTATGTCTAGGTCTACAATAGACTTTTTTTATTTTTTTGCTTTTTTGGAGAGGGGAGGGCAGGGTAATTGGGATTAACTGATTTGCCTAAGGTCACACAGCCAGTAAGTGTTATGTGTCTGAGGCTGGATTTGAACTCAGGTCCTCCTGATTCCGGGGCCAGTGCTCTATTCACAGCGCCACCTGGCCACCCCAACACCAGACTTTCTTAAGGACATGAGAGAAATCTATGATTTACAGAGCCCTTATGCCAGAGAACTCATAGTCTGTTTGTGGAGGCAAGATTAATGCTGCAAAATAAAAAATAAAGTATACTAAATATAACAGAAGACAACTGAGTATTATTGATTGTGACTTCAACTCTAACTGCTTAAGGAATCTGGAGAATAGAGAGATGACTGTAGGTTGGAGTCATCAGAAAAAATTTTCTGGAGGGGGTAGAGGCACCTGGGCTAAGCTTTGGAAGGATAAAGAGATGAATTTACATGGAAGGATAGATAGAAAGAGGGCTTCTAAGCAAGGACAATATGAGCAAAGGAACAATAAGGACAATGAACAAAAAGGTTCTTGATCAAAATTTTTAAGAATGCCATTTTTAAGAATAGCATATAAAACTATACAATTCATTCCACTTACCATTCTCTCTTTTCTTCCTCTGAATGAAGCACCCCTTTTTTCTCCTTTCCAGTCCCCCATTTTTTAAAATTATGAACTTAACCAACATTAATATGTTTGTTATATACAAAGAACAACAGAAAGGGAGGACTGTGTCTACTCTGTGTGCATTTTTTATATTCCTATTTATGCATAAGTATATTCCATTAGAATGTAAACTCCTTGAGGACAGGAATAGTTTTGCTTCTGCTTTGTATCCTCAGGCACAATGTCTGTAATTAGGGAATGCTTAATAAATATTTGTTGATTGATTGATTAACAGGTTGCATATAAAATTATGAAACTTTATTACATATAGCTTTTTAAAATGTAATTAAATTCAATATGGTGGCAACAAAAGTGCCCTGCTTATCTATAAGGGAAACACTTTCTAAACTTCTCCTGTGCATTTTAAAAATATTTCATTGACACTCTTCTTTTTCTTCTCTCTCTCTCTCTCTCTCTCTCTCTCACACACACACACACACACACACACACACACACACACACACACACACACAATCACTCTCTAGGAGCTTTTCATAACCTCTCAAAAGATGGGAGAGGACTCTACTTGACTGAAACTGAGGTAAGACTATTTCCTTTTTCTATCTCAGTGCCCAGAAGCTCCAAAGCCCAAGCCCCTATATTCTTTTAGCAAAGTGGTACTTTTTTCTTGGACTTAATTCAAGGATATTTATCTCTGTGGACATATTGAGCAAGCCTGGTGCCATGCAGTACATCAGAGCCCAGCAGCTCCCCTCTCCCCAATTACAACCTTTATATATTGCTTTCCGTTAGCACTGCTTTAAGGTCTTGGCAGATGGATTTTATTTTTTTCCCAAAGGCTTAATAAACCAAAAGATTATGTTGGAGTAATAAATATAGGAGGGATAGGAAGAACAACTCTGAGCTTGGGGCACCATTTAACTTTGTCATGTTGTGTTGGTAAAGAAATAGTCTCTAGGCCTGACCAAGAGGCACATCTCTTTGACAGGCTGGCCTCTTCTGTGTCTACTGAGATGACAGCAGAAATATATGAGCATCCAGGGAAGCTTTGGAGGGAACCATTTCAACCTTACTGTGGTCTCTCCAGTTGTTTTCCTTGACTTGGGATTAGCCAGGGTGAAAGAAGGATATAGAGGAACAGGCAAAAACCCAGGATGATTGAGTATCTATTGCCCTGGTTACTGGACAATGATGGAAGGAGACATAAAAAAAATATTTGGAGGGAGTTGAATTTGGATTAATGTGAAAAAGATACAACGTACTTTCTGCTTGGATTTGAGTCAGCAAAGGTAAGGGGGAGTCCTGAAGATAATAATGGTGTTTTCCATTTTTTCCTAGTGGATCAAATTCACTATGTATTGCTGAGTCACTGATCAAGCCTTACAGAGAAGGTAAGAAGACACCTTAGACTTTCTTCCAAGAATAAACATCCCTTTGTCTACATCCTCAACAATGGCTATAAGATTCCTTCCCAAGGATCAGCAACAAGCTAGCTGTTAAGACCCAAGCCTACACGGTAACAACATGGTTGACTAGACTGCCATGAAGAGGAGACCAAAATTGCAGGCCCAGAACAATTAATATCCATGAAATCTGTCAAAGTATTTCAAAGTGATTGGCCAATAATTCTGGATAGTTGGAATTGAAATTCTAAGAAGCTAGGAGTTTCTGGGTAATATAAGAATCAGAGAAAGAAATATTTTTTTTTTCTTATTTCCTATGCTCCAGTCACCTTCTAGACAATCTCAGAAATTTTGCTGATGTGCCAACTACCTTTCATCTCTGGAATTTCCGCCCTTGGGCCCCTGATAATCTGACTGGGGACTGTCTCCTGGTCCAGTATTTCAAGAAGGCCTCAACCATGCTTCGCTTCACTCCCTTCTCTCCAATGATATTCTCAACCCCCTGGTAGCCTTCCCAACCCATCACCTCCAGTCTGCAACCAGGATCAAATCACCGCTGCCTTGATTCCTAGAGAGATGTATCAATCTACTCCAGTATGCTCCCATCTTATGTTCCAGTAACTTTTCTGGTCAAAGTGTCCCTCCTCAGTTACCACAACCCTGTGTGTGTTATCTACCTATGAGATGAAAGCTTGAGAGAAGGAGCTGCCTTTACTTGTGTATCTGTACCCATAAAACCTAGCATACTGTTTTTCTTAATAAATGCTATTACATTGCATTCATTTATTCTTTTGTTTATTCATTCATTTATTTTGACTGAACATCTTGAATGAAAAGCCACATGGTACCCACATTGATACATATTAATTAACTGAAGGTGCTAAAAACCATTGAGCCAACCAGTCACTCTTCTAAAGATGTATGGTACTTTTGAAAAATCACATGAGTGAGAAGGAGGGCCTAGACTAGACTCTAGGTCTAAGTGGTTCCCATTCTTTGTCTAAATCAGATTTTCCTGGCTCTTCTCAGGCTCTAAAGCCAGTACGTCCAGGTACAATGCTAATCTTTAGTCTCTAGGGACAAACCTATATATACAATGACCAAGGTGAAACAAACTTCTCTCTCTTTCTCTCTCTCTCTCTCTCTCTCTCTCTCATTCTCTGTGGTTAGCCAAGATAAAGTTAGAAGTTCTTTTTTTAGCTTATCAGTATTTTATTTTGCATAATTACATGTAAAAATAATTTTTAACTTTCATTGTTAGAACTTTGAATTCCAAATTCTCTCCCTTCCTCCTTCCCCACCCCTATCCCCAATTGAGAATGCAAGCAATTCAATATAGGTTATACATGTATACTCATGCAAAACATTTCCATATTATTTATGTTGTGAAGGAAAATACGGAGCAAAAAGAAACTCAAGAAAAATAAAGAAAGTTTGAAAAAGTATCCTTCAATCTGTATTCAGACACTATCAGTTCTTTCTCTAGGGAGGGATAGCATTTTTCATCATAAGTCCTTCAGAGTTGTCTTTTATTGCTGAGAATAGAGAAGTCATTCACAGTTGATCATCTTACAATAATTTTGTTACTTTGCACACAATACTCTTCACTTTGCATCAATTCATGTAAGTTTTTCCAGGTTTTTTTTTAGAGTACTCTGCTCATCATTTCTTAAAGTAAAATGGTTTTACATCTTAATCTCATATCACAATTCGTTCAGCCATTCCTTAATTGATAGGCATCCCCACATTTTCCAGTTCTTGGCCACCAGAAAAGAGCTGCTTTAAACACTTTTGTACATGTAGGTCCTTTACCTTTCTGTTTGTTTGTTTTTTTTTTAATCTCTATTAGGATATAGACAGGGTATGGATGGTTTTATCTACCTTTGTGTATAGTTCCAAATTGTTGTAGAGAATGAGTAAATCCATTCACAATTCCATCAACAATGCATTAATGTCCCATTTTTACCACATCCCCTCCGATATTTGGCATTTTCATTTTTTATTCTATTAACCAGTCTAATAGGTATGATGTAGTATGTCAGAATTGTATTAATTTGCATTTCTCCAATTAATAATGAGCTAGAGCATTTTTACTTATGTCTATAGATAGTTTTGATTACTTCATCTGAAAACTAATCATACCTTTTGATTATTTATCAATTGGGGAATGGCTCTCATTTTTATAAAATTAACTCAGTTCTCTATATATTTGAGAAATGAGGACTTTATCAGAGAAACTCACTTGAAAATTTTTTTCAGTTATTATTACTAACTATATTTCCCTCCATCCTATTCCTCCTCCTATTTTATTCTATTCTCTCTATCCTTTCACCCTGTCCCTCCTCAAAAGTGTTTTGCTTTTGACTGCCCCCTCCCCCAATCTACCCTCCCTTCTGTCACCTCCTCCTCTTTTCTTATCCCCTTCCCTTTCTACTTTCCTCTAGGGTAAGATAGATTTCTGTGCACAATGGAGTACATGTATGTTATTCCCTCTTTGAATCAATTCTGATGAGAGTAATGTTCACTCACTCACACTCACCTCCCCACCATGCCCCTCCACTTTAAAAGCTTTTTCTTGCCACTTTTATGTCAGTAATTTACCCCATTTTATCTCTACCTTTCCCTTTCTCCTAGTACATTCCTCTCTCACTCCTTAGCTTCATTTTTAGATATCATCCTTTCATATTCAATTCACATCTGTGCCCTTTGTCTATATATACTGTTTTAACCTGCCCTAATAAAGAGAAAGTTCTTATAAGTTACATCTTCCCATATAGGAATGCAATGAGTTTAACCTTATTAAGTCTCTTGTGATTTCCTTTTACTGTTTGCCATTTTATGTCTCTCTTGAGTTTTGTAATTGAAAAACAAATTTTCTATTCAACTCTGGCCTATTAATCAAGAATGCTTGAAAGTTGTCATTTCCCAATAGATAAATGACCAAAGGATATGATCATAAAGTTTTCAGATGAAGAAGTAGAGTTACCTATAATCACATGAAAAAATGCTTTAAATTACTATTTATTAGAGAAATGCAAATCAAAATAACTCTTAGATACCACATCACACCTATCAGATTGGCTAACACATCAAAACAGGAAAATTATAAATACTAGAGAAGATTTGGGAAAATTGCAACACTAATGCATTGTTGGTGGAGTTGTGAACTGATCCAACCCTTCTGGAGAGTAATCTGAAACTATGCTCAAAGGGCTATAAAAATTTGTATACCCTTTGACCCAGCAATACCACTTCTAGGGCTGTATACCAAAGAGATCATAAAAATGAGAAAAGGACCAACACGTCTACTATAACCCACTGGTCATGGGCTGGATTCCTGATAGTATCTGTTGGTCTGCAGCTTTAGCATTGCTAGACCTGCACCCAAAAGTGATCAAAGAAAGAGGAAAAGGTCATATAGGTACAAAATATTTACAGCAGCTCTTTCTGTGGTAGCAAAAACCCTGGAAACTAAGAGGATGCCCATCATTGAAGAATGGCTAAAAAAGTGATACATGAAAGTGATGGGATACTATTGTGTCATGACAAATAAAAAGAATATTATTTCAAAGAGATATAGAAAACTTAGGAATTAATGAAGAGCTAAATGGGCAGAACCAGAACAATTTCTACTATGAATAGACACAGGGGTCCATGGCCCTGCTCTGTTAGTGTCTTCTTATATAACTCTAGTATTCTTAAGTTTTAAATCACACAAAGTTCTAGCTAGAACTGGCTGATGAAACTCTCCAGCAAGCTTGCTGTGGTTTAATTATAATTTCACTTTCCTCATCTTGAATAGACTTTCCTGGTTAGATTTTAGAATTCCTCCTCGCCTGTTGCTAATGTCTCATCTCCCTGACCCCATTTCTGCATTGGTGATGGGACAGTTACCATGGCAGATCTTTTATCTGAAAATTCTGTGCAAACTTAGGCCGCCAGTGTATTTTTGTTTTTGTTTTTTTTTTTTCTGGAGAGTATATTCTGCTACTGGGTGGGTTATAGTAGACATGACACAGATGGACCAGATGTCACTAAAGCCAACCCTGGCTTCAGTCAATTCCAGCGCAGCCACACTGTTTCTTCCACATCTGTCCCTTGAAATCCATCTTTTTGGAGTGCAATTTGCTAATCTTGACACTGCCTAAAGGGGAGACATGGTCTGATGTAAGTGATCTTAGAGAATATAGTTTTTCAGAGATCCTGCAGTGATTGAGGGCTGGGATCAGGGCCTTAACAAGGGTGGGTCAGCTGAGGTTTTGTCCCATGGTATGAAAGGTAGAAGGTCCTTAAGAATAGTACCTTCCTGGGAGCATTTCCTCACTTGCCTGCTCCGGCCCTGGTGGCATCTTCCTCTTTCCCTCCCTCAATTCCACCTCACCTCATTTACCTTGGCAGCAGAGGCACTACTGGTTTCCCCCTAAGGGGCAGCTATATTTTCAGTAAGATAAACTAAGTCCTAGAATGCATTTCCTCCTCTCACTCAGGTAACTACACTCCTTATTCCAAAACCATAGCCTCTGCTGCTTTCCTCAGATGAAAATCTTTCTATTTAGGGTTCTGATTGGACTATTATCTTTCCCAACATTCTTTGACTGGATCACTTGCCAGGAATCTGGGCGGGGGGGGCGGGGGGAGGTTGGGAGCCCAGACATAGCACTATCTTGATGCAACTCAGACAACTTGGCAAATGACAAATCTCATGAGAGACTGGTGTGTGGCCATGTTGCTGGCATTACCTTCTTCCTACTGGCTAGCAAAAGTGATGAGTTGTGCCCTTAGAAAATGGAAAGCTGGTTTATGTCTGTGCTGTAGGATGAATAAAACTAAAATAAAATTTTAGGGACATTTGATACTGACCATGTTTTTCTCTCTAGAACAAGCTCCCTGAGTCTGTCTAAGGACTCTGGTTTCCATTAACTCCTGTTGGCTTCATTGCTCTCCAAACCCATTCCAGATGAAATCCAATTCAGACAGTGTATAAAGTGCCAAGGGGCAGCAGCTTGAGTGAGCCAGCCCCATTGTGTTCATGACCACCTGGCTGGAAATGTATTGTCTTTTTTTGTTGGAATCATCATATTCCCTTAGAGGTATATCGAAATCTCCCACAATAACTGATTTTTCTATCAAATTCTCTTGGCAAATCAGCATTTGTTCTTTATCAATTTATTGACTGTCATTCAGGACAGAAATGTTCAATATTCAATCCTTTCTAATCATCTACATACCATACCACTTCCATTCTGGTCATCATCTCAATCTCCTCCCTACCAAAGACATGGACTCTACTCCTAGAATGACCCTGGGTTCTGATAAGTGAGCATACCCCTCCCCTTCATGATCCTTAATGTGTTGTTACCCACATAGGATATAAGCTCTTTAAGGGCATGGATTGTTATGCTATCATTATATTTGTATCTGAAGCACTTAGCCCAGTTCTTGACACATAATCAATGCTTAATACATGCTTTAGTTATTTAAGTTATCCAGTTAGCTATATTGATATACTCTTATTCTAAATAATCCCAATATAATTTCCTTGTTTCTCTTAATACTTTCTCAATGATAGAGTCAGAGAACATGAGTTCAAACCTCCTACCTGTGTGATCATGTGCCAGTAATTTTACCTTTCCAGTCCTGAGTTTTCTCATTTGTTAAATGAGATTAATCCTTCCAATTCTTAAAAGCATACATGATCCTCTTTTTAGCTTAGAGAAAGAAGGAAATTCATCTTAGCTGGGGAAGAGGGGCAGCTAGGTGGCTCACTTACTGTCTGTGTGACCCTGGACAAGTCCCTTCACCTTGTTTGTCTCAGTTCCTCATCTATAAAATAGGCTGGAGGAGGAAATGGAAATCTATTACAGTATCTTTGCCAAGAATACCTCAATGGGATCATGAAGAGTTGGACACAACTGAAAAACAACAACATCTTAGTAGGAATAGACTGTTACTTTGCATCCTGGGTTATCTCCAGTTGTCCTGATCCATATCTGGTCACTTGACCCAGGTGGCTCTAGAGGAGAAAGTGAGGCTGGTGACTTTGCACAGCCCTCCCTCACTCAAATCCAATTCACTTGCATGTCATGCTATCACCTCCCTGATGTCATGATCTTCTGTTAGAAAAAAGGACAAAACTGCAGCAGCAATGTAGGGTTATGAATGGGAGAGGATGTGAGATTGTATTGTCCCCTTGTCCACCAATGACCTGCCAACATCCAATACTGGATTATTCACAATATGCAATGCTTTTATTCATATTTGAATGCTGCTGAAGAGTTGGAAGAAATAAAGAAACACTTTTTTTTAAAGGGCCCACTAGAAATTTACATTCTCTACTCTCAACCAAGCCTTCACTGCTATGATTTGGACACTTATTCCTCCCTAATTAATTCCCTATCCCACTCTCCACAGTGGCTGTTCCAAATACTGTCAACTTTCTTCAGGCCTCCCAAAGTATTGTATCTTCCCACCTTCCTTCTTACCTAAGGACCTCACTTCATACTTCACAAAATATTGAGACCATTTGCTAAAATCTGTTTCTTTTCCCTTCATTCTCACTTCTTATCACTCAAACATCTCTCTATTGTCTCCTCCTTCATTCCAGTCCAAGATGAAGAGATGGCCCTTTTTGCCAAGACAAACCCCAATACACGAGCCCTTAATCCCATTCCCTCTCACCTCCAACAAATTGTTCCAATTATCATTTCACACTCTTATATTTAGCCTTTATCTACTAGCTCCTTGCCTGTTTCTTACAAGCATGCCAATGTCTCCCCATCTTATAAAAACTATCATCTAATCCAACCATTCCCAATGGTTATCCTATAACTCCTCTTCCTTCCTTGGTTAAGCATCTCTACTTCTCCTCTCACTCTCTTCTAAACCCTCTGAAAACTGGTTTCCAGTCTCAACATTCAACTGAAATTGCCCTCTCCAGAGTTACCAATGATATCTTACTTGCCAAATTCAGTGGCCTTTTCTCAGTCCTGATTCTCCTTGACCTCTAAGCAGCCTTTGACACTGTTTATCACCTCTTCCTGAATATTCTCTCCTCCTGGGTTTTCCTGATGCTCATCTGTCCTGGTTCTCTTCCTTTTATCTGACTACTCCTTCTAATTCTTGTCCTCATGGTTCTTCATCCATGTCACTACCACTAACAGAAAGTGCTACTGAAGGTTCTGTCTTGGGCCCCTTTCTCTTTTTGCCCTATACAATCTCACTTAATGATCTCATCAGCTCCCATGGGTACAATTATTATCTCTATGCAATGATTTTCCAGATCTATCTCATCCTAGTTTATTTCCTGAGCTTCAATCAAACATCTTCAACCGCTTCTTGGACATTTCAGACTGGCTATCCTATAAGGATCTCAAATTCACCAAGTCCAAAACAGAATTTATTCTGTTTCCTCCAAACTCTTTCTCCTTCCAAATTCTCCTGGTACTATCAAGACCACTACTATCTTCCTGACTATCTGGGATCAAAACCTTCATATCATCCTCGTCATGTCTCTTACTCCACATATCCAATGCATTACCAAATGTTTTTGTTTTTTCCATCACAACATCTCCTATAAACATTCCCCTACTCTCCATTTGGAAAACCACAATCCCAGTAATGGTCCTCACCTCATCTTCCCTGACCTATTGCAATAGGCTTCTAAATGATTTCTGCCTTGAGTCTCCACCCAGACCAATTCATCTTGCACTTAGCTGCCGATGAGATTTTCCTAAAGTATTGTCCAATCATGCTGTACTTCTACAATGAGTTCCAGTGCCCCCATTATCACTATTATCATATATAAGCCCTTCTCTTTGGCATTTAAGTCTCAAAATAAACTGTCCGCTATGACCTTTCCAGTCTTCTTATACCATACTCCTCTCCACTCATTTTACAATCCATCTACACTGTCATATTTACAGTTCCTAGACCATCTATTGTCTCTATGCCTTTGCAGGGACTATCCACCATGCCTGGAATGTTCTGTCCCCCCCCCCCCCGCATACCTCTGACTCTGAATTTCCAAGATTTGTTCAAGTCTTGGTTCAAATCCTAACTTCTTCAGGAGGCATTTTCCTATGTCCTTAGATGCTAGTGCCTTTTTCCTCCTTCAGAACACCTTCCATCTACTCTATATACCCTGTAGGTAACTAGTAATTTGTGTGTTCTTTTCTCTATTAGAACATGAATTTCTTGAGAGCAGGGAATATGTTTTACAATACTCAGCACATAATAAGTGCTTAATAATGCTTGTTGAGGCAAGAGATAGAAAGAGAAACTCCATTTAGAGTTACTATAAAGATTATAAAATATTTGGGAGTCTACCTGCCAAAAAAGCCCAGGAACTATATGAACACAATTATAAGATGCTTTTCATACAAATAAAGTCAGATCTAAATAATTGGGAAAATGCCAGTTGCTCACAGGTAGGCTGAGCTAATATAATAAAAATGATAATTCTACCTAAATTAATTTACTTATTCAGTACCATACCAATTAAACTATCAAAAAATATTTTATAGAGCTAGAAAAAGTAATAACAAAATTCATCTGGAAGAACAAAAGATGCAGGATATCAAGGGAACTAGTGAAAATAAATGCTAGGGAAAGTGGCCTGGCCATACCAGACCTTAAATTGTATTATAAAGCAACAACAATCAAAACTACTTGGCACTGGCTAAAGAATAGAGTGGTGGATCAGTGAAATAGGTTAGGTACACAAAACAAAACACAGTAGTCAATGACTATAGTAATCTACTGTTTGATAAACCCCCCAAAACTCTAGCTTCTGGGATAAGAACTATTTGATAAGAACTGATAGAAAACTGGAAAATAATACAGCAGAAACTGGGCATAGACCAACATCTTACACTGAATACCAAAATAAGGTCAAAATGGGTACATAATTTAGATGCAAAAGTTGATACTATAAGCAAACTTGGAGAGTAAGGAATAGTTTACCTGTCAGATATTGTAGCAGTATTCATGCTGGCATACCCAGGATGACTGCTAGCACAGGTTCTTAGATCTGCTTTACTAGGGAAGATAGTGTTTAAGGGGTCAACACCTTCTTTAAATTACATTCACTAGTTCAGGGGAGAAGTCAGCACCCTGAACTTCAGAGAAAATACAAGCAGGGAAATAAAGATCAACATCTGGGTTTTTCAGAGCTGGGGTGGGGGCGGGTAGGTGGCCTCTTTAATGGATACCCAGAGTCTCACCTGGTCAAATCACAAGAACATTCTCCCAATGAGTGAGGCCCCATGCAAAATGCTAACTTCAGAGTATATATACCCTTTTTATAGCCAGAAAGCATCACAACCCTTGTGACTCAGTGCCTAATTAGAAATTAGCAAAAGGTGTGAAAGCCTTTCCTACAAGCAAGCCTCCCCCAAGCAAGTTTCCCTTAATGGGCTCCATGTGAGGCCTATTAATGGGCAGGGAAGAGCTTACATCCCATTAACATTACAGATATAGATAGACAGATAGACAGACAGATAGATAGATAGATAGATATGAAGAAGGGAAGAATTTATGGACAAACAAGAGACAGAGAACATTATGAAATGCAAGTTGGATGATTTTGATTACATTAAATTGAAAAGGTTTTACACAAACAAAGCCAATGTAACCAAGATTAGAAGGGAAGTAGAAAGCTGGGAAACAAATTTTACAGTCAGTGTCTCTGATAAGGGCCTCATTTCTAAAATATAGAGAGAACTGAGTCAAATTTATAAAAATTCAAGTCATTCCCCAATTGATAAATGGTCAAAGGATATGAATAGGCAATTTTCAGATGAAGAAATTAAAACTACCTATAGTCATATGAAAAAATGCTCTAAATGACTATTGGTTAGAGAAATGCAAATCAAAACAACTCACACCTATCAGATTGGCTAGCATGACAAAACAGGAAAATGATAAATGTTGGAGAGCATGGGGGCCAGTTAGAACACTAATACATTGTGTGCATTTTTGCTTGTTTTTTTTGGGGGGGTTGCTGTTTTGTTTTAGTTTTTGGGGGAGTTTCCTTTTTTTGGAGGTAGAATTTAGGGTAATTGAGGTTAAGTGACTTGCCCAAGGTCACAAGGCTAGTTTTGTGTTAAGTGTCTGAGGCCAGATTTGAACTCAGGTCCTCTTGACTCCAAGGCTAGTGCTCTATTCACTGTGCCACCCAGCTGTCCCATCCCTAATGCATTATTGATGGAGTTGTGAACTGATCCACTGTCCAACCATTCTGGAGAGCAATTTGGAACCATACCCAAAAGGTTTTGACTAAGCAATACCATTTCTAGGGCTGTATCCCAAAGAGATCATAAAAATGAGAAAAGGACCCACCCACATGTACAAATATATTTACATCATTTCTTTTTGTGATGGCAAAGAATTGGAAATTGAGGAAAGGACCATCAGTTGGGGAATGGCTGAGCAAGCTGTGGTATATGAATGTAATAGCATACTATTGTATTATAAGAAATGATGATCAGTCAGACTTCAAAAAAACCTGGAAAGATTTGAATGAACTAATGCTGAGTGAAGTGAGCAGAACCAGGAGACCACTGCACACAGTAAAAGCCACATTGTGAGATGACTAACTTTGACAGATTTATCTCTTCTTAGCAATGCAAGGATCTAAGACACCTACAAAAGGCTGATGATGGAAAATGCTATCCACATCCAGAAAAAGAGCTATGGAGTCTGAATACAGATTGATACATAATATTTTCTCTCTTTTTTTTCCTCTTTTGTTTGTTTCTTCTATCTCATGGTTTCTCCTATTGATTCCAATTCTTCTTTACAACATGACTAATGGGAAAGTAGATTTAATATGAATGTATATGTAGAGACTATATCAAATTACATGCATGCCTGAGGTAGGGGAGGAGAGACATTGGGAGAAAATTGTGAAACTCAAAATCTTATGGAATGTTTAAAACTAAAAATAAATAAATATTTTTTAAAAATCCTTATTGATTGATCCACATGTTATCTCCAGACCCTTGTGCTCCCCTCCTTAAGTCTTAAACCTTCTCTTATATGAACTTAAATGTGCCTTACTCCTTTAAGCATTCAGGGGCCTTGTTTCTGTTGAGTCATTTTAGTCATGTCTGAGTGTTCATGACCCTGTTTATGGTTTTCTTGGCAAATACACTGGAGTGGTTTGCTATTTTCTTCTCCAGTTCACCTTACAGATGAGTAAACTGAGGCAAACAGGGCTAAGTTACTTGCCCAGGATCAGAGCTTTCTTGACTCCAGTCCCATCACTTTATCCACTGTGCCATCCCATCTAGCTCCCTCATTCACTGGCCTATTAGCCTCTTTTGGGAAACTTTGACACCCCCAAAGTGCTAAAATAAGGGTGCTAGCATTCCTATCTGAGAGTTCCAGACATAAGGAGGAGATTGATGTATATTCTTGAGTGGTATATGGAAACTGATCCATCTTTGGGTGTGAGAGAATGTGTTGGTGAAACAACAGCAACAACACACCTCAGTGTGTGTCAATGGGCACTGCAGTGAAAGTCAGGGGAGTGAAGAGAAGAGAGGGATAGGCCAAGGCTGGGAGATGTGGCATAACAAGGAAGGACCCCTTGGGGTGCTCAGTCTAGGGGCTCCTTCCCTCTTGCTGTCATTGTTGTCTTGGGGGATATTCATAGTGCTTGTCAGTCCAAACTGTCCTCCTAACGCTCCTAAGCCCATGCACCTTATGCACTAAAATGGAGCCTAAGGGCTAAGGAGAGTATGAGGTCAAATCAAGCTTTGCCCCCTTTATCCAACGTGGTATTAACTGAGTTTGTCTCTGGTTCCCATGCCTGCAGTTATGCTAACAGAGAAGCCATACTGGGCTTATATAACATTGAGCAGCTGTGTGACCCTAGGGGAACCATTTGATTTCTCAACCTGCTTCATCCTCTGTCAAATATGTATGTATGTATGTATGTATGTATGTATGTATACAAATCTGTGCTCTGCCTGGCTTACTAGCCAGGGTCATTTTGAAAACTGAGAGATCTTTGAAGCACTCTATAAATTGGAAATCATCATAAAAATACCAGCTGTCATCATTATCAAGTAAGACCCCAAGTTCCCCTATAAAAGTACATGAGGGTGAGACAGGAGAAATTCTGTAGTTCTTAGTCCATTCTATAGAGGGAAGAAGGGGCAATGTGGTATGGGGGAGAAAGTATTAATTCTTGCGTGAGAAGACCTAGATTCAGTGCCACCTCCGATGCTTACTAGATGTTTGCCCTCAGGTACGCCTCACCTGTCTGAGCCTTGGTTTCCTCATCTGTAAATGAGGAGTTGGATTCAGTGATTTCTAAGGCCTCCAGTGATTCTCTGACAATAGTACAATGCACCAGAGTAGAACAGTAACTTGTTTAGTATCACACAGTCAAAAAAGAAATAGGAACACAGCCTCTCACCCCTGCTGCCAATGATTCCTTCCATGAATTACACTGAATAATAGCGAGCATTCATACAGCACTTTAAAGTTTGCAGCATGCTTTATAAATATTATCTCATGTTATCCTCACAAAAATCCTGGGTAGGTTATCCTCATTTTGCAGTTGAGAAAACTGAGGAAGATTAAAGTTACATGACTCAGCCAAGGTCACACAGCTTGTAAGTTTCTAAGGCTGGATTTGATCTCAGGTCTTCCTGACTCCAGGCTGAGCCCCCTATCCACACTATACCACCCCTCCCACTGACTGCACCTTGGCCAGGCTATTGAATCTAATTATTTCATCCCTATTCTCTTTCTAATTTTTGATCTTTTTTTTTCCCCCAAGAAGCACAGTATTAATCAACACTATGCAGAGAGGCTGATTAAGTCAGCTTTTAACTAATATGGCTAAACAGCTTGAGAGTTGAGAATTGTTCTTGAAAACATCTCCAAAATTAGGAATCTTTGGAAATGTAGTAAAATGTACTAAATGGGACACTGAGGGCTGGAAGGGCCTTTATGAATGTGGTCAAATACTAACAGAGGATGGGAAGGTCAGTGTATGAAGGTGAGGCCACGTTGTCATGGAGACAGAATTAACCTGTTACTTCAATGGCACAACAGTTAAAAGGTTCCTTTTAAACTTTCCCCAGGAGAAATGTCAGAGCTCAGAAATGAAACATCCATCCCATGCCCCAGCTCCCTATTAGGCAATAGATAAAAGAGCCGAGATTATTTGCAAAGTTCAGATGATTTTAATGCACCTACTCCCTATTCTTTAGCATGAGGCTTCTTCCTCTGTGAATTCCAGCTCAGATCAGACATCACTTTCCACATAAAGCTTTCTTCTATAGCCATCACCCTTTATCTTAGTACTCTCTCCCTAATCAAACATTCTATTTCCTTGACCTTATAAATGCTGCCTTCCCTCCTTCCCCATAGAAAGCAATCTCCTTGAGGCCAGGGACTATTTTTATCCTAGCGTTCACAGCACCTAGCATAGGTGTTCCTTTGTTTTAGATATGATACTTTTTTTAAATTAAATTTTGGGTTACACTTTAAGTTTCAGACTGTCTCCCTCCTCCCTCCTCACCCACACTAGAGAAGAAGAGGTACGGTGGTTTTAAATAAATATTTATTGAATTGAATTTCTTCTTTCTGCTTTCTGCATGTGAAATTCAGAGAATCTGCAAGAGAAAGCAACTTCTATTAGATCATAAAGCAAATATAACAGAACATGACCTGGAAATATTGACTTCAAAGACCTAGATTTGGTTAATCAGCTACAAGTATCCCTCTGGGCAGCATGGTAAGGGACCACATAACTTGGAGTTGAGACCTGTGTTCTTGCCCCAACCCTTCAACAAGGTAGCTGTGACCATGGGTCATGTAGTTAACCTATTAATCAAATATTTATTTCATTACCTATGTACGGGATTGTGAGAATCAAACAAGTTGATGTATGTGAAAGTGACCACAGAGGTAATACAGCATAGCATATAGAGTACTGGAGGGGGAGCTAAATCTTGCCTCTGATTTTTACTGCCTGTGTGACCACAGACAAGACACTTTTCCCCTCTGAACCCAAGGAAACTTTCTAAAACTAGAAGTGCAATCAGACTGGTTGCTGATCTGTTTGGTGGAGGATCAAAAAATCTACACGTGGGGAACTTAGTCTTTGCTGTCAACAAAGCAGACACTAAAAGCTAGCTGACTCATTTTGGAAAGAGCTTGTAGGAGTTGCCCTGTGCCCAGTTGTCCAGCTTCCAGCTTACAGATGGTGAGAATCCAATAAAAATAGCCAAATGATCAACGCTGCCCCTACCCCTCATCCTCCATCCCAGTGGAAAGGACTGCTAGGGCCAACATACACATACCTGTATAATTTAAAACCAGTTTCAATGAGGTCTCTTGGGGGCTCTTGGTGAAATAGGAAAACTATTCATTTGCAGACTACAGTCAAGAGCCTGACCTTCAAGAGCTGTGGGGCGCGCCCTATCACAATGGTTTGCCGGGATGGTTTTCATTGTACTTCTGTGTGGTTTTATCCTAAAGGAAATCTGTATAAGAATGAGATTTTAATCTTTTCTAGTCTAACTGAGTATGATACTCTAAAGATTTTGAAGAGGGCTCCTTAAATCCCCTTTCAAGATGCTCCCCCAAAAGTTGTATTTTCTGTAAAGGTTATTGTTACCTCCCTCCTCACCCCTAACCCACTTATCAGGCTTCTTGGATGACAAGTGTGAATAAACAACTAACTATTCACAAACACAAATGATTTTAATGGAAACTACCTAATGCACCCTCTTCCTCTGGTTGGGAAGGGAGGGCCAGGTGGTACAGCTGGATGACACCCCAAGCAGTGACTTCTTATACCATCCCCCCAGCTGAGCATTCCTTTTGTGCTATTTAGCCCAGGGAAGTTTTTTTAGTACTTGCTGTTATCCAAATATTCCTAGTTATGGTTCCTTTGGGTGAAATGATTCCATAGACTATTTGTGTGATAGCCGCATATGATGTTTCTGCTTTGATGGGTGAATGAATGAATAATTGAATGAATGAAAAAAACATTTATTTAGAACTTGCTAGGTTACAATCCACAATACTTTCCACTTGTTACTGTTTACTGGGAATTAGTTTCCTCTGGTCCTGAAACCTTCTCCTAGAGATAAGATAAAACCTGTTCTGACTGTTATAAGTTCCTTGTGAACCTGTACCTCTCCTTGAATGACCTTGAGTAAGACAGGCTCAGCCAGGATTTTTCACCTAGCTTTCGTTTGGAGTGTAAAACTCCACCTGGGGTATCAGTGCTGACAGCCATATGTGCATTTCCTGGTTATTTTATTGATGAGGTTCACCATGTCTCCAGTAATTGGGATTCTGGCATCCAGGTTGACATAGGGTTGATTGGATTGTGATTTCAGGGCCTGCTGGAGCAGCATCTACTAGCACAAGAAGCTGCCAAATGACACCTGGCCCTGTGCATCGCTGAGTCCTGGCACTTTCTCTCTCTAATTACCTTTTATTTATTTTGCATTTTTTCTAAAAATTCTCATATGGGAACATGTTGGCTAGGTGGGTGGAGCATTGGACCTGGAGCCAAGAAGACCTGAGTTCAAATTTGACCTTAGACATTAGTTGTGTGACCCTAGGTAAGTCCCTTAACCTCTGCCTGCCTCAGTTTCCTCAACTGTAAAATGAGGATAATGATAGCACCTACCTCCTGAGGTTGCTGTGAGGATAAAATGAGATAAATGTGCCGAGTGTCAACCTTAAATTATCATATAAATGCTAGCTATTACTATTACTATATTATTTTTCCCAAAGAATGTAAGCTCCTAATGAGTAGGAACTCTTTCATTCTCTGTACTCATATCCCTAACACCCAGTACAGTGTCTGACACCTAGTAACCACTTAATAAATGCTTGTTGAAAGGGAAGCTAGGTGGCTCAATGGGTAGACCACCTGGCCTGGAGTCAGGAGGACCTGAGTTCAAATGTGGCCTCAGATACTTACTAGCTGTGTGACCCTGGGCAAGTCACTCAATTCCAATTGTCTCCAAAAATAATATTAATAATAAATAATTGTTGATTATAGGGGCAGAGCCGAGATGGTGGCATAGAAGCAGGAAAACTCCATTATCACCTCAAATACTTATAAAATATGACTCTAAACAAATTTTAGAGCTATAGAACCCACAAAGTGACACAGAGAAACAAATCTCCTACTGAAGGCAGCCCGGCAGGCCAACAGGAAGGGTCCATTGCAGCATGCTGGGAGCCGAGCCCAGCCCCCTGTGAGCCCATGGTTTTAGCCCCAGGGCGACCCAACCAGCGTCTGGAGCAGACTTCAGGAGAGTGGATCACCAGCAGCTATGGCAGCTTCCAAAAACCCATAAATGCCAAAGAAAAAGGGAGAGGTCAGTGTAGAACTCTGTTGGAACTGGGGGGGATCAGAGGAGTGGATATGGCCTCTGCCCCCAGAGCTGGAAGTAGCGGAAGTTCAGTGGCCATGTAGCCACCTCCACATGGCTGCTTCAGAACTACTGGCCTGAAGATCATAGTGGGGCCAAGCGCCCACTCTTGCTTTAAACTGCCTGGATCTGGATCCTGAGGTGTGTGACCAGTGAGCCAGAGTTTGTGGGGGGCTGCAGATATGGTGCCCTCCTAATAGCTCCAGCAGCTGCAAAAACCCCAGCAATTTAGGACAAAGCTTTCCCCTCTGGAAGCAGAGTTCTACTTTGGCAAAGAGCTGAAAAGTCAAGTAATTGGGTGGCAATATGAAAAGGAAAGGAAGCAAAGCAAGCACAGGAATCGGACTTTAGACTCCTTTTTGGGGGACAAAAAGGATCAAAGCATGGAATGGGAGGGAGACAACAAAGTCGTAACTCCTGCACCAAAATCTTCCAAGAAAAATATGAGCTGATTACAGGCCATAGAGGAGCTTAAGAAGGATTTTGAAAATCAAGTAAGTGGAGGAAAAATTGGGAAGAGAAATGACAATGATGCAAGAAAATCATGAAAAGAGAGTCAACAACCTGACTGAAGAAAATAAAATCTTAAAAAATAGACTAACTCAAATGGCAAAAGAGGCTCAAAAAGCCAACAAGGAGAAGAATGCCTTAAAAAACCAAATTTGCCAGATGGAAAAAGAATCTCAAAAGTTCACTGGAGAGAATAACTCCTTCAGAATTAGACTGGAGCAAATGGAAGCTAATAACTTTATGAGGAATCAAGATGCTATCAAGCAGATCCAAACAAATGAGAAAATAGAAGGCAATGTGAAATATCTCATTGGAAAAACCACTGACCTGGAAAATAGATCCAGGAGAGATAATTTTAAAATTATTGGACTACCTGGAAGCCATGATCTTAAAAAAAAAAAACCTAGAAATCATCCTTCAAGAAATTCTCAAGGAAGATTGCCCTGATATTTTAGAACCAGAGGGCAAAATAGAAATTGAAAGAATTCACCAATCACCTCTTGAAAAAGATCCCAAAATGAAAACTCCTAGGAATATTATAGCCAGCTTCTGGAGTTCCCAGATCAAGGAGAAAATATTACAAGCAGCCAAGAAGAAACAATTTGAATATTGTGGAAATATAGTAAGGATAACACAGGATCTAGCAGCTTCTACATTAAGGGATCAAAGGGCTTAGAATATGATATTCTGGAGCTCAAAGGAGCTAGGATTAAAACCAAGAACCACCTACCCAGCAAAATTGAATATAATGTTTTAGGGGAAAATTTAGACATTCAATGAAATGGAGAACTTTCCAGCATTCTTGATGAAAAAACCAGAGTTGAATAGAAAATTTGACATTCAGATACAAGAAGAAAGAGAAGCACAAGAAGGTAAACAGGGAAAAGAAATCATAAGGAACTTAACAAAATTGAACTATTTACATTTCTACATGGAAAAATCATAATTGTAACTTATGAAATTTTTCTCAGTATGAGGATATTTGAAGAGAATATATATATATATATATATATATATATATATATATATATACACATATATATGTATGTATACCTACATATATGTCTATATAGGAGGGTATATGGACACATGAATACATATGTGAGTGTGTGTATATATGTGTACAGGTATACATAGACAGAGGGCACAGTACCAATTGAATAGGAAGGGATGATACTTAAAAGGTGAAATTGCGAGGTGAGAGAGGAATATAATGAGAGGACATGGGGAGAGACAGAATGGGGTAAATTATCCCATATAGAAGAGGCAAGGGAAAACTGTTACAATAGAGGGGAAGAACAGGAAAGCAAAAGTGAATGAGTCAACCTTACTCTCATTGAATTTGGCTCAGGGAGGGAATGACATACACACTAAATAGGGCATCTCACTCTCCAGGAGAATAGGGGGGAAGGGGATGAGAGGGGGATGATGGAGGGAGGGCAGGTTGTAGGGGAGGGTAGTTAGAAGTACACACTTTTGAAATGGGACAGGGTCAAACTAGAGAATAGAACCATATATCCACTATGGAAATGTTTTGCATAGCTACACATATACAACCTATATCGAATTGCTTATCTTCCCAGTAAGGGTGGGTGATGAGGGGGAAAGGAAAGAATCTGGAATTCAAAGTTGTAAAATAAAATATTTAGAAATATTATTAGTATTGTTATTCTTCTTGTTGTTATTATTTACATGCAAATGGGAAATAAGCTATACAGGCACTGGGGTATGGAGATCTGTTGGAGGGTGATGGGAGAGGATATAGGAGAGAGCAGATTGGGGGAGGGGGTATACAGTGGGACCGCGATTTTGGAGCGGTAGGTAGGGGATAGACAGGGAGAAATTTGTAACTCAAAATCTTGTAATGAATGATGTAAACTGAAAATAAACATAAATTTTAATTTAAAAAATAAATACTTGTTGATTGATAAATTGATTTTTTCTACAAACCTTGCTATACTCTTTACCTGTAATTCTCCCAGGTCTTCACAATTTGCTTCTTAATTTTAACCTGAGCATCAATTTGCTTCTCTGTTCAGGCTACTACAAATGCATCCAGGATGGGCCCTGAATGAAGTTTTCTGAGACCACCAGTCACTAGAACCTGATAATGCAGGCTCTTTTCACAGCAACTCAAGAGATGAGCGCTATATATAGTCTTAATGAAAGACCTTAGATATCATTCTAAATTCTGATGAATAATGAAAAGGAGAGCCCTCCCCCCCCTCCCACCGCCGCCCAATCCCCAGGAAGCACTATTCAGTCCAAAGCTCATGCCTGGCACCTTTTGTGATAATAACAGTAACTCAAGAGGCAGCATGGGATAGGCTGGGAGTTTCATGTAAGCAGAAACTGACTTTTTTCCTTTCTTTTTATAAACACTTAGCACAGTACTGAGCACACAGTAGGCAATTAAACAGACTCACTTACTGGCTGTAGAGAAAAGAAAGTGAGTTTCTGGATCAGGAAGACTGGGCTCAGGTCCTGCCTCTGGCACAAACTGATGTGTGGTTTAGGGCAAGGCTCTTAATGCTTCATTACCCCAGGCAATGAACAGGTGCTGTTCTGCACTAGTACAGGGAATTTCCTTACTGGGAGTTCTCCATACCAAAAGAAAGCATGAGTCTGAACAACAACAGAAGTCAACTTACATTTCATTAGCAATTTAAGACTTGTGATATCTTTTGAAACACCTATTCCCCCAACTAAGCTGTGAGATAGGGAACACAAGTATTAAAAACCCTGTTTTACAGATGAAGAAACACTCATAAAGTGACTTGTCTAAGGTCTTATAACTGGTAAGTGTCTGAATCAGAATTTGAATCCATATTTGCTAATTCCCAATAACAACACTCTTCTCATTAAACCATAACAATGCTTACTTAGCCAAAATATACTGGTCATCCAGCATACTCTGACCCTTAGTTACACTGGGGAAGATTTAGGAGGGGGTGTGAAGAAGAATCTATGAAACCCTCTGACAGATATGGGCTCAATAGGGACTGAAAGCTAGTAGTCCTCTAGCAAGGGAGGGGGACTATTTTGCTATCAAGATCCTGTGAACCCCCCCCCCAAAAAGTCAATTGAGGACCACATTCAAAATGCACCAGCATTTAGATTTTGTTTTTAAAAAAAAGAAAAGAGAGAAGAAAAAGGTGCATTTCTTTTGTATCTCATTAATAACTATGATCAATATTTTAATAAGTACAGCTAATATTATATATATATATATATATATATATATATATATATATGCTACAACTCCATACTGTGCTCAGTTAAGAGTTAAAGAAAGGAAAAAAGCAAACAGTAATAATCACAACATATCACTGTAGTTTGCAAAAATGTATCACTTACTGAATACTTAGAAAATCACAGCCAGGTCACTAGAATTACACAACAGAAGCTTCTGTCTTTCATAAACAGATAACATAGCCTTCTATTAAAATACAGACCTTCAAATATCCTTGGGAAATTAGCAAATAAAATATACTGGAACCAGCACATTATTACAGACAAAACTACTGTTCACAATCACCTGCACAAAACTGATCCCTAAAAATTTAACATTTTAACAAATGTTGCCACACTGAATCCTTATGGTTTTGAAACTGTCTACAATGAACTGGGTTTTTGTTGTTGTTGCTGTTATTTAGGCAACTGGGTTTAAGTGACTTGCCCAGATCACACAGCTAATAAGTGTCTTAGGCCATATTTGAACTTAGATCCCCCTTACTACAGGGCCAGTGTTCTATCCCCTGCACCACCTAGATGCCCTGTAACGATAGGTTCTTAAAATACAGAAACTTAGTATAAGAAATCAAACCCATATAATAACAGTACTTTTGGAATGGTCCCAAAGATTCAGTTTTGCCTGCGTCTCAGTTTCTTCATATGGAAAATTAGAGGGCTGGAATAGGTTCCTTGTAGCTTATGTCTATGCTGTGATCTCCTGCTCTCAGTAAGTTTACTAAAAAAAACTTATGCTGCAATTCCATTATCCATTTGACAGAAGTGACATGTCATAGACCTGCGTGAAAAGTCACCAAACATGAAACATAAAAAGACAAGTAGGGCTATCTTTACCAGAGCACTATCAAATAAGATGAGAATGAGATAAGTAATCAACTATAAGAGTTATTTTATTCACCCATACAATCATCTATAGAATATTAGCAGGAGAGTAACTTGTCCCAGGACCATTTCTATCTGAATCCCATCAAAAACATATGAGAAGAATGAGATGAAGAAAAGGAGAAAGATGATGGTGGTTGTTTATATAATGCTTTAAAATTTGAAAAGTGTGGCACATTGTCAGATGTGATTTTACAGCAACCCTATGGAGCAAATGGGTATCTATAGACGGAGCAGTGGATAGAAAACTGGGCCTGGAAGACTCAAATTTATGAGTTCAAATCCAGCCTCAGACACTAGCAATGTAACCCTGGGCAGGTACCTTAACCCTGCTTGCCTCAGTTTCCTCATTTATAAAATGAACTGGAGAAGGAAATGGCCAAACCACTCAGAATCTTTGTTAAGAAAACCCCAAATGGGAACATAAAGTATCAGACATGATTGAAAAATAACAGAACAACAAAATGCAGTAGTTACTATGGGCAAAAGACAAGAGGAAAAGAAGACAGACATGGGAGTGAGGAGTAGGAAGAGGAAGACAGAGACAGAAAGTGAGAGTAATAAAATCGAGTCAAGTGCAGCATATAATCTGATCCCCAAGGCTAGAATTTACCAACTTCAACTCTGGCCTGGGAAGCCTATAAACTTCAGACTAATTTTACCACTCATGTCTATAGACCTCCAATAACTGATGTCCTGGTTGATTTATGTCTCTAATAAGCTCATTAAGTGATAATCTGAGAAGAATCCATCACTGTGACAAGTTGGTTGATTAACTATCCCCCAGCAAAGTCAAAGTTGCTTAATATCCTGAACAAATAGGTCAATAATGAGAATAGTAGTAGAAGTGGGCCAGACAGCAGTGATCACTCTATTGGAGATAGATAGTCACAGAATGGGGAATTCTGCTCTGCAGTCTTTGTGGTCTGGAACTAGTGAGTCAAACGATCACTGGCAAAGAAATGCAAAAGAGCTCTGGCCACAGGCCTGTCTCAGGTCATCAAGGAATCCCGAGTAGAGTCTCCAGCCTTTTCTGTCCAGACTAGACCTGCTGCCCATTGATACTCCCTGGTACCCCTCAGGTTTCATGCAACATAACCTGGTTACTCTGGATACTTTGGGGTTTCACAGGTTTCTGACCCTCGTTGCTTGGAGTCACAGCTTGGATACAGGTAGCCATTGTCAAATTAGCCCCTACATGTTGCTGTTGTTGTTGAATCATTTTTAGGCATGCCCAACTCTTCACGACCCCACTTGGGATTTTCTTGGCAAAGATACTGGAGTGTTTTACTTCTCCAGCTCATTTTACAGATGAGGAAACTGAAGTAAACAGGGTGAAGTGGTCAGGGTCATACAACTACTAAGTGTCTGAGGCCAGATTTAAATTAAAAAAAACAGGTCTTCCTGACTTCAAGCCTTATACTTTAGGCACTTTGCTACCTAACTGCCCCAGTCTCTACATACCTTTACATCAACTTCCTAGCATTCCTTTTGCAAATCCCTCAGCTATATGTTTAGCCAGTTGTCCATCCTTGGAAGAAGGGTAAAGGAAACTTTAACAAAATGTTACTGATAAGACAGAAACCCTCCCTCACCTTTAGTGAACATGTAAAGGATGAGAGAAGGCCTCATGACTTATCTTAGTGGAATCTGGGTGGCACAGTGAATAAAATTCAGGATCTGGAGTCAGGAAGACCTAAGGTAAAATCCGGACTCAGACACTAACTGACTATATGACTCTCAGAAAATCACTTAACTGCTTAGTGACTCAATTTCCTCCCCTGTAAAATGGGAATATTACAATAGCCTGTCTTTCAGGCTATTGTAAGGATAAAATAAAACAATGTTTGTAAAGCACTTTGCAAACCTTAAAGTGCTATAAAAAAATGCCCACTCTTCTCATTAGGTTAATTCCATATTTTCCCTTAAAGACTAGCATAGTTTGAGGCACTGTGTGTTCATTTAATCAAATTGATAAAATGAAGAAATGAGTAATATACCACGTGTGGCAAAGCTTGAGGATCAATAGAAGCTTGACCATTGGGGACAGGTAGGAGTAGGGGGAAGGCATTGCAAGCAGAGTGAAGTGCAGAAGCAAAGACATACGGGGGGTTGACCTGGATGGCCTTCTAACTCTCCATCTAGGACCCTATAATCCAATAGGAAACAGGAAATTGGGCTAGGGAATAAGGCATAGGAAGGAAAATGATGGAGGATAAGGCTACAATAAGATTGGTAAGGTAGGAACTTAAACGATTATTGAAATGAATGTTGGAGGGAGATTGTAGAGCACCTTGAATTCTAGCCATTGGATTGGACTTTATTAGATGAGTAATAAAGAACTACCGGTGGTTTCTGAATAATGGAGTAACATGATCAGATAAGTCCTTCAGGAACATTTATCTAGCAGTGGCCTATAAGAAAATATTAGAGGGGGGCAGAGCCAAGATGGCTGAGTAGAAACAGCACTTTCAAGGTGCTCTGCCCCACACAACTTCCAAACTATGTAAAAAGTGGACTCTGAACAACTTCTGGAGCCCCAGCACCCACAGAATGACCCAGAGAAGCTAACCTCCCACTGAGGACAGCCCAGCAGCCCTGCAGGGAGTAGACAGCACAGCACAGCTTAACACTCTGGGAGCTGAGTGCAAAGCTCTGAGATCCCAGGCCCGGGTGAGCCGCAGTTTTAGCCGCAGGGCATCCAGGCCAGCAGCCGGCTGGAGGGACCCCAGAACACTAGGAGCTATGGCGATTCCAGAATTATCAACACAGATATGCCTATGTCAAAGTGAGAGGTTAGTGACCTATGGACTTTGGGACCAGTATTTGGGGAATGTATCAGCTTCTTCCCCTGGGGGCAAAAAGCAGCTGAGGATTCACGGCACAGAAAGCTTCAGCTCCTGGTTTGCTAACTGTAGGGAGATCCAGCAATCAGTCTGGGGGTTAATCGCTCTTGCTTTAACCTGCTTGGATCTGGATTGTGGTCTGGGCGGGGGGAGGTCTGGGGTGGGTATCCAACTTGCCAGAGTGAGTGGAGGCTTTACAGAGGCCACCCAACTCTGAAAGTTGTGAAGACCCCAATGTTTGGGACAAAAGCTCCCCTGTCTCGTGGCAGAGTCCTACTGTGGCAACAAGCCCCAAAATCAAGTAATTAAGTGGCAACATACCTAGGCAAAGGAAACAAAATAAACAGAAAAATGCAACGTTAGACTCCTATTTTGGGAGCAAAGAGGAGCAAAGCATGGAACAAGAGGAGGTCTGTGAGGTCAGAACCCCTGCACCAAAAGCCCCAAATGAAAATATGAGCGGGTTGCAAGCTATAGAGGACCTTAAGAAGGATTTTAAAAACCAAATAAGAGAAGTGGAGGAAAAATTGGGAAGAGAACTAAGAAGGATGCAGGAAAAGTATGAAATGAGAGTCAACAGCTTGACTGAGGAAAATAACACCTTAAAAAATAGACTAACACAAATGGCAAAGGAGGCTCAAAAGAGCAATGAGTAGAAGAACACCTTAAAAAGCCGACTTTGCCAGATGGAAAAAGAATCTCAAAAGTTCACTGAGGAGATTCATTCCTTCAGAGTTAAAGTGGAGCAAATGGAAGCTAGTGACTTTATGAGAAATCAAGATGATGTTAAACAGATCCAAGCAATTGAAAGATTAGAAGGCAATGTGAAATAACTCATGGGAAAAACCACTGACCTGGAAAATAGATCCAGGAGAGATAATTTAAAAATTATTGGACTACCTGAAAGCCATGATCAAAGAAAGAACCTAGAAATGATCCTTCAAGAATTCTCAAGGAAAATTGCCCTGATGTTTTAGACCCAGAGGGGGAAATAGAGGTTGAAAGAATCCACCAATCACCTCCTGAAAATGATCCCAAAAAGAAAACTCCTAGGAATATTATAGCCAGGTTCCAGAATTCCCAGATCAAGGAGAAAATACTACAAGCAGCCAGGAAGAAACAATTTCAATATTGTGGAAACGCAATCAGAATAGCACAGGACTTGGCAGCTTCTACATTGAGGGATTGAAGGGCATGAAATATGATATTCTAGAGGGCAAAAGAGCTGGGATTAAAACCAACAATCACCTACTCAGCAAAACTGAGTATCTTGTTTCAGGGGAAAATATGGTCATTTAGTGGAATAGAGGACTTTCAAGCATTCTTGAGGAAAAAACCAGAGTTGAATAGAAAATTTGACATTCAGACACACGAAGCAAGAAATGCTTGAGAAGGTAATCAGGGAAAAGAAATCAAAAGGAACTTATCAAAGTTGAACTATTTACATTCCTACATGGAAAAACAATAACTATGACTGATGAAACCTTCCTCATTATGAAAATAATTGAAGAGGGGTATATGGGCATATGAATACATATGTGAATGCGTGTTTACAGGTATACATGGATAGAGGGCACAGGTTGAATTTGGTGGGAAGGCATAATACTTAAGGGGTGAAGTTAAGAGGTGAGAGGGGAAAGTGGCAAGAGGAGATGGGGAGAGGCAGGGTAGGGCAAACTATCTCATGTAGAAGAGGCAAGGGGAAGTAGTTTCAGGAGAGGGGAAGAACAGGAAGGCAAAAAGGCAAAACCATATTCTCATTGAATTTGGCTCAGGAAGAGAATGACATGCATACTAAATGGGATATCTCACGCTGCAGGAGAGTAGGGGGAAGAGGGATTAGAGGGGGGATGATGGAGGGGAGGGCACCTGGGGGGAAGGGAGGTTGAAAGTACCCACAAAGTACCCTTCGAAGAGGGACAGGATCAAAGTAGGGAATGGCCCAGGTTGGGGGTGGGATGGGTGGGAGGGAAATATAAGCAGTCTTTCACAATATATCTATTATGGTAATGTTTTGCATAGCTGTACATGTATAACACATACTGAATTACTTATCTTCCCAGAGGGAGTGGGTGACGAGGGAGGAAGGGAATGGATCTGGAATCCGAAGTTTTAAAATTAAATGTTTCAAATGTATATAAATACTATTATTGATACTATTTTGCATGTAATTGGGAGATAAAATGTTCAGGCATTGGGGCACAGAGATTCACCTTGTCCTAATGGCAAAGTTGAAGGGGGTATGGGAGAAGATATGGGAGAGAGCAGATTGGATGAGGGGATATCTTATGGGACTGCTATTCTGGGGTGGTGGGTAGGGGGAAAATGGGGAAAAATTGTAACCCAAAATCTGGCGGAAATGGATGATGCAAACCAGAAGTTAATAAAGCATTCATTAAAATTAAAAAAAGAAATATTAGAGAGAGAAATAGCTGGGTGGAAATAGGAGATTAGTTAGAAGGATTTTGTAACATCCCAGGTAATGAGGATGTGAATAGCACTAGACCAGTAAACACATAGACTTTTTGGCCTCCTCCTTCCTAGGACCAAGTACTGACCTATAACAGGTTAGTACTTTGCAAAATGCACCTAAGTGGGCAATGATGCTGAGAAGCAGGTGAGAGGAACTTGAAGCTGCCAGCAGAGAGCCTCTGTCTTCTCAATGAAGTTATTTGTAAGGAGGAGAGTGGGGTGGAGTTAGGGGCTTAAAAAGAAAAGAACCAATTCCATGGGAAATATAAGAAGGAGTCAATAATAATTGATGGTTTCTAGGGTACTAGATGGAGAAGAAAATGGTAAACCTCTCCAGTATCTTTGTCTAGAAAACCCCTCATGGGGTCATGAAGAATTGGATACAACTGAAATGACTGAACAACAAAAAGTGTACTAGAACAAAGTGAGTTAGACAAATCCCTAAAAGGGTTATTGCTAGCATTGGAATCCTATGACCTGTGATTGAGAGGCTTAATGATGTCCAGCAATAGTTGGTGCTCAAGGGTGTATTGATAAATGACAATCAGCTGGGGGTGGGGGGAGGGGCAGACATACCTATGGCACACTTTTAAGTTTAATTTGTATTATTAACATTTTTCCATCCTTTTCTTAAGTCTAGACAATCAACAAAACAATAAATCAAGCCCTGATTTGTAGGTTTGCCAACTTCTAATGCTCACACTGAAATGTTAACAATGCTGGTGTAAGCTATCTCTGGCCCACTCCTGCCTGTGTTTCACATTTAATGAAAGTTCAAACACAAGAAAACCTCCCTCTTCTCCTCTAGACCAGAAAAATCCTCACTTGTGATAAGAACATATCTCTGACTTTAAAAATTACTATCTTGGGCATCTAGGTGGCCCAGTGAATAGAGCACCAGCCTTGGAGTCAGGAGGACCTGAGCTCAAATCCGGCATCAGACACTTAACACAAAAACTAGCCGTGTGACCTTGGGCAAGTCACTTAACCCCAATTGCCCTCCAAAAAGCAAAAAAAAAAAAAATCACTATCTTAATCTAGCATAATGTAAGGTGCTTGAAGGCAGGGACTTTTTCTTTTTTTCTTACATTTTTGTTCACTTTAAATACTGAACTTTAGCCAGTCCCATTAGCTTCTGCTGGAATTACCCGCTTCTTGAACAATCTAGGACAGATTACTGTATCAAAGAAATTGAATACATCCTGCATGATGGATGGAGAAATAGTGACATCTACTGGACACCTGAGCAAGGCACTTCCCTGTTCTGAGAAACTTTGGAAGGAATGGTTCAACAATCCACTTCAGTGCTTCTTAAACTGTGGGTTTGCTACTCCATATGGGTCGCAAAAAAATTTGGCAACAGTAAAAGATTCTTGAATGTGCAACAATCAAAAATTAATTAAAGATCAAAGGTATAATGAATAGGAGGTGTTTCTGGCAGTGATTGCCTGTGGTTATCAGGCAACTTCACTATAGCCTTGGTTCTAAACACAAAGCACACCCACTTTGTACTATACATGCCCTCGGGTCATGCACCTCCAACCAACACTGCTGCAATTCCAAAAGGGGTCACTAGAGGAAAAGTTTAAGAAGTCCCGCATTAAATAAATACAACACAATTTGAGATTTTCCTCCTAAATCTTAAAAAGAAACATACCACTTGGTTTGAGGGGCCCAGATCATGATAACTATAGAATCTGGAGGAAGGAAGGTGGCACTAGAGCATGGACACTAACCCTTCATTTTTCTTTGCCTCCTGACCAGAGAAAAAGAGCAAAGGGAGCCCCAGTGGGAACTTCCCATGTAGGAAGAGTAAATGTGGCTTTTAATGAAATATGATACAGCATAGTGCAGTGGGAAAAGAGTAGTTTTGGAGTCAAGGGACCATGAGTTTAAAACCCAGGTCTTGGGAAAAACACTTATATCTCTGAAACTCAGTTTCCTCATCTGTAACATGAGGGAGTTAGACTAGATAGCCTCTAAGGTCCTATCTAGATATATTAAGGTCCCTTCTGTGTTCAGCCTTATTAGATTCCTTTTGCTCCCACAGGGAGTGGGAAGGGGTATGTGAAAGGAGAGGTAATAGATCTTAGGTTAACTCATCTTTGTTAAACGACTCACGATTGGGTGATTATTGATAGCTGGAGCCAGAATGGAAATCAAATACAGACCCAAGGATTTTTGTTAATGGATGAAGACGTTCCAATTGCTCTGCAAAGAGCAAAATTGATTCTTTGTTTGTCAAGCTGGGAAATTGGTAGAATCTGTTCCCTCCCTATCCCCGCTGGCATCTAGCCAAGCAGCACCAGCTCATGTTTCACTGGCAGGAGTGACAATGAAGGCAATTTTTTATGGGCCTGAGGTAATTGGTCAGAAACATCAACTGACTCAGTATACAGAGAGCTCTCTTTGAGTGCCAGAAAGAAAGCAAAACCCTTTGTGAAGATGGGAGGGGAGGGAAAAGTAGAGAAGGAAGGGAATGAAGAAAAGAAAAAAGGGGGAGGAAGGGGGGGAGTGGAGGAGGAAAATGAGAGAAGAAGGATCCATAGAATCATGGAATTTCAGAATTGAAAGGGATCATGTAATCCAACTTCAACAAAAATCCCCTCTCTAACATGCCTGACATGGGGTCATCTAGCAATTGTTAGTAGCCATCGAGGGAGGAGAAACTCACTACTTCACAAAGTAGCTCATCCCAATTTTGGATAGCCATAGCTGTTGGGAAGCACTTTGGATTTTTTTTTCCTATGTTGAGCCTAAATCTTTGCAAGTTCACCTTTCATTCATAGCTCTGTACTCTAGGGCCAAGCAGAATAAGTTTAATCCCTCTGGCTCACAACTCATAGCCCTTTATATACCTCAAAGACAGCTATTAAGCCCTGGCTAAATATTGCAAGTTCCTACAATATGATCCTGGTATAACATGGCCTCAAAGCCTACCTATGTAACCTTAGGCAAGTTATATCACCTCTCTCTCTCTCTCTCTCTCTCTCTCTCTCTCTCTCTCTCTCTCTCTATATATATATATATATATATCTATATATAGATAGATAGATAGATAGATAGATAGATAGATAGATATAGATATAGATATAGATATATACATATATGCATACACACATATATATGCATATATATTCCTTATTTATATAAAGATATAATTGGAATACATGCAAAGTCTAGAATGCTAGGATCTTTCACCATATTGGTCATCCTCCTCTGGACACTATCCATATCCCTCCTAAAAAATTATAGCAGCTCTTTTTGTGGTGGCAAAGAATGAGACATTAAGGGGATGTCCATCAATTGGAGAATAGCTAAACAAGTTGTGGTATATGAATGTAATGGAATACTATTGTGCTATAAGAAATGAGGAGCAGATGGATTTCATATTTACCTGGAGAGGCTTATACAAACTGATGCTGAGTGAGAAGAGTAGAACCAGGAGAAATTTGTACAAAATTACAGACACAACGTATGTGTGATGACCAACTTTGATAGACCATTGATAGCAATGCAGGGTTATAAGACAACTCCAAAAGACTCACTATGGAGAGAGATGTCTACATTCAGAGAAAGAACTAGAAAGAACAGAGTTTGAATGCAGATTGAAGCAAATTACCTGCTCTCTTTCTTTTTCTTGTTTGGTTTTGTTTCCTCTTTGCCATTGTTCATTCTATCTGTTATGATCCTTCTTTATAACCTGACTAATGTCTAATGTGGAAGTATTTGCAGATCCTATACTTGATTGCATGGCACCATGGGGGAGGGGCAGAGTCGAAGGAGGGGGAGAAAATTTAAAACTCAAGGGATTGTGGAACTGAATCTTGTAAACTAAAAGTAAACAAACAAATTAAGACAAAAAATATTTAAAATAAAAATATATTAAAAAAGAAAAAGAAAAAATATGGAATTAGAGATGGAAGAGATATCAAAAGCCATCTAGCCCAACCTTCCCATTTTATAGAGGAGGAAAGTGAGGCTTAGAGAAATGGGACAGTGGATAGCACGCTAGACCTGAAACCAGAAAGATCTAAGTTTAAACCTGATCTCAGACACTTAGCATTTTTATGTTCCTAGACAAGTCACTTGTCTTTTGTCTAGTTCAGTTTCCTCTTCTATAAAATAGGGGTAATAATAACACCTAACTCCCAGGATGGTTGTTGTAGTTAAAATGAGATAATACTTTAAAGTACTTTGCAAATCTTAAAGTGCTGTGTAACTGCCAGCTGTTATCATAATCACCATCACATGAATTGTCCAAGGCTATACAGGTAGTAGGTGTCACAGGTGGTTTGTGAATACAAATCCTCTGCCTTCCGCATCAGTGTGCCTTCCCCGGCACCATTCTCTACCTTTCTCTGTGGCTTTAAGAACAAAATGCTTCTGAGCAAAGCAGAATACAATTGAGCTAGATAACTAACGTCATCCAGGCTAATTTGGGGGAGACTAATTGGCAGAAGAGGGGAAACAGGTGTGCTGTGTGCTACCGTTTGAAAGGGAAGTGAATTTGAAGGTAGATGGCATGAGTTAGGGTTTTATCCCTGCTTCTCTATATGTCCTTGGACAAGTTACTTCAACATTAGCCCCATCTAGTCCCACTCCCTCATTTTACAGATGAGGGAACTGAGACACAGAGAGGTTAAAGTGACTTGACAAGAGTTGAGAAGTTATTAAATGCTTAATGTGCCTTTGAACTCAGGTCTGGAAAGGACCTTGAAGGCCATCCAGTCAAACTCAAGAGAGGAAGAGATTTATTTATTTTAATTTTTTATATTTTAATCGTTTTAATGTATCTTTCAGTTTTTATTTTTTTATTTTTCTTTATATATTTTTTATTTTTATTTTTTTACTTAATATTTATTTTTCATTTATTTCTATGTATTTGTTTATGTGTTAAGTGACTTACCTAACTTACCCAGGGTCACACATCCTTAGATATGTGGGGCCAGATTTGAACTCAGGCCTTCCTGATTTCAGGGCAGGTACTCTAGCCACTGAGTCCCTTAGTTAGCCCTAGTTGAGATGGGTGAGAGAGTTAAAATTAGAATTTTTAAATTTAAAAATAGAATTTTAAAAATAAAAATTAATATTTTAAATTAAAAAAAATTTAAATTGTGATATTTTGAAATTTTTAAGAATTTTGAAATAGGAAATTTTAAAATTCAGATATCTATACATTTTGTCATTTGAAAATTTGAATTTTGAACATTTGGAATATTGAATTTCAAAATTTTAATTAATATTTGAGTTTTTGAAATTCAAAATTTTAAATTTTAATATTTTGGCATTTTTTAACATTTAGACTTTTATTTTATATTCTTCATTTAAAAACATGCATAATTTAATATTTGCATTAAAATTGTTATTGAAATTTGCAAATCTCAAATTTGGAGATTTAAAATTTGGAAATTTCACATTAATTTTTATTTTTGATTCATATTTTTCTTTACTTTTCCAGTAAGACAGAATCACAAATTTTTGGAGATGGTTGGGATGAGAATACATTGAGCTCAAGAAAAAAAGCATGTAAATTTTTTATATTTGTATTGTATTGGGTTTACAAATTCAAACTTTGAGAATTTAAATTTTACAATTTGTAAATTTTTTTTTTTAAAGCAATTGGGGTTAAGTAACTTGCTCAAGGTTACACGGCTAGTCATTTGATTTATGCGTGGGTGCTCATTTTCTGAGGCCGGATCTGATCTCGGGTCATCCAAACTCCGAGGCCGGCTCTCTTACTCACTGCGCCACCTAGCCGCCCCTTTAGGGCAATTGGGGTTAAGTAACTTGCCCAAGGTTACACGGCTAGGTTTTTGTTTGTGCGGATTAAGTGTCGGAGGCCGGCTCCGAACTCAGGTCCTTCTGATTCCAGGGCCGGCGCTCTATTCACTGCGCCACCTAGCCGCCCCAATTTGTAAATTTTTTAAATTTGAATTTTTAATTTTTTAAGATTTGTAATTTAGACCTCCAAAACTTAAGTTCAAAATTTTAAATAGTTTATTTTGAAATTTAAAATTAAAATTATGAAATTTTGATATTTTGACATTTGTTATATAAAATTTGTAATTTGAAATGTTGATATTTTGAATTTTTGGCTTAGGAAATTATAAACTGTAAAATGGTTCATTTTTTTTTTTTCATATGTTTAGCAAAGAAACTTCTAGTATGATAGAAACGAAGGCAATCCAAACAAAAATTTGGGACCAGGAAGAGGGAAAGCTTCAATAGCACATGAATTTTAATATTTACATTAATAAATGTGGGGTTCATAAATTTAAATTTTAAACATATTTCAACTTGAAAAGTTTAATTTTTCAAATTTTTAATTTTGAAATTTTAAATTTGCGAAACTAAATTTAGAAATAATTTATCATTTTGAGAATTGAAATTTGAGAGATTAAGAGAGAGAGAAAGAGAAAGAGAGAGAGAGAGAGAGAGGCAATGGGACTTAAGTAATTTGCTCATGGGTAATGTGTGACTGTCAGGGTTTGGGTTTGAAGTCAGGTCTTCCTCATTCCAGGCCTGGTACTCTTATCAGTCAGTTGACCACTATGGTTAAACTGAAGCAACTTTTTCATAGATTTTTTATAGATTTTCATAGATTTTACTCAAAAGTAAAATCCTGGTCCCAATGCTGTGGCCACGTGACCATATGAACTTCCATAGTTCTCTACCTCCCTGAGCCTTTATTCTTTCATCTCTAAAATGGGACTAATATAGTCATTTTACTCTAAGGGGAACTCTCTACATAGGAGATATATTGAAAAGTAAAATAAAATGCTGGGGTAAGGGGTGTTTTAATGTTCTCGGTATTCCTGCATCAGTCATTTAATTTTTGTTTAGAGCCTGAAGGCACCTTGGGTTCACCAAGATAATCCAAACAGAACATTAGTTCTGATTGACCTTTGGTGATGATCTCTTCAGCCATTATCCAAGGAGACCAATTAAGTTTTGAGAGGACCAAGATCAGGCTGGCCAACACGTGTTAAAAATTTTTTGAAGCTAGGACTTCACAAAGAATGTCAGCTAATAAAAGGGGAAAGGGTGGGGATCTGCAGTGGTGGACGAGTGTGTCAGGAATGTACTTCTAACTGTTTATCATATGACTCTCCAGGAAAACAAATATGTATGCCTGATACGGTTTTAAGGTTTAACTGCATTATTAACATTTTCTCCATCGTTTTCTTTTGTCTAGACAATCATCATAACAATAAAGCAAGCCCTGACACATTTAGTCATTTTCCAGTCATTTCGGACTCTCCTTGTCCACATTTGGGGGTTTTGTTTGGCAAAGATACTGGAGTGATTTGGCATTTCCTTCTCCAGTTCATTGTACAGGTAGGAAAGTGAGACAAATATGGTTAAGTGATATGTCCAAGGCCACAAAGCTAGTAAAAGTGTTTGAGGCTACATCTGAAATCACAAAGGTAAGACCTGCTGACTGCAAGTCCAGTCCCTCTCCACTGCACCATGTGGCTGCCCTTACCTATGGGTAGTGTTTGCCAGTTTCTGAGGTGTAAATGATCACATTGAAAATTTAATAATTGGCTCCCAAGAACAGGTACCATATGACTCCAGTATGCCTATAGTTGGATCTTTGCGTCAGGGAAACTGAGGATACTTTAAATATTCTTATTAACAATGTTATTGTTCTCATGGAGATGTGGTGTACTTGAGGACATCTTTAATTGCAAGCAGAGTACCTGGCACAGAACAAGTACCTAATACATACATGTGGGTTAATAGGTTGAGCTGGGAGAGTTGACTAAAGTTGCATTGGAAGCAGGTAGCAGAGCTAAGGTTCAAATCTTTCCCATTAACAAAGAAAAGTAAGGAGCAGTTACATGGCAGAGTGGACAGAGCACCAAACTTGGAGTGAGAATAGACCCAAGTTCAAATCCAAAGAAGGAAAGAATGAGTGAATGGAAAGACTGACCTATGGTGGTGGTACTTTGCCTGGAGAGAAGGGGACGGATGTGAGTCATGTTGGGGGATTAGAATCAACAAGACTACTGATCATATAATGCAGAAAGTTAGTTTTTTCATTTTTTATGTTTATTTTAAATTTTCAAATTTTAAAGCTGACCCCAATATTCCTCTGGTTTCATTTCTGACATCTGGAAAAGCATGGATACTTTCAGTTTTATCATTACAATGTTATTGTTAATAAACTTGTGATATTTTAAAATTTATAATTTTAATTTTTTACTTTTAAATTTTTAATGTGAAATTATTTAAAGCTATTTTTATTTTTACATTTTCATTATTTGTTAATTTTTTTATTTAGTGAGAAAGCATCAGGTGTGATAGGGACAAAGGAAGTCTAGAAAAAACTCACAAAATTTGACACTGTAGAGAGTACATTGCGCTCAAGATACACACACACACACACACACACACACACACACACACAATCAGGATTAAATTACTGCCCAAGGTCACACAGTTAGTAAAAGTCTGATTCCAAATTTCAACTCCTCCTGACTCCAGTGCTAGGGCTATATACCCACTGCACCATCTAACTGCCCCTAGGGCCTATATTTTATATTTACCCTATATCCTAGCATCAGTCAGCATAGTTCTAAGCAGTTGATTGATGGGCCCATATTTTGTTATCATTATTTGGTTGACTGTCCAGCTTGTAAGCAACAATATAGTTCATTAAGCTAAAACAGACTTGAACCCTTCCTGTTTACAGATGAGGAAACTGAAGTGCAGAAAGAGTAAGTAATTTGACCAAAGTCATACAGAAAGTCAGTGGAAGGACTTGAACTCACAACCTCTGACTCCACTGCCAATGTTCTTTCCACCAGACAATGCTGCCACAAATTCAGTTCAATAAACTTTTGTTAAGTGTTTGCTGTCGAGTTCTCTACTAATTGATGGTGTCACAGCAACTCTAGCTAAGTCATAGACCCTGTCCTCATGGAATTTAAAGTCTAGTAAGAGGCTATGACATATGTACAGAAGCTAGACTCCTGAAAGAGGCAGTCTGGCATAATGGAGAGGGTGCTGGACTTTGACTTTGACTTAGGAAGACCTGGCTTTTTTAAATCCTGCCTCTGACATTTACTATCCATGTGACCAAGGCAAACATTTAATCTCTTTTCTCTTCAGGCAACTGGTCCAATGGTGTACAATGGAGCATAAGGTCTCAGGATTTACCTGTGGTGGAGGGAACTTCTGCAACAGAAGTTCTGACACCTTCTAAATGTGGGGGCAGTTAGCAGCACAGTGGATAAGGTGAATGACCAGAATCTGAAAGACTTGAACTCAAACATCTGATACTTACAAGACATGTGAACCTGGGCAAGATTTTTAACCACTACCTGTCTCAGTTTCCTTATCTGAAAAATGGTGATAATTATTTCAAATAGTTTTTAGTTAATTATCTAGGATTCTCCATGTGTACTATCATAGCATCAAAGAGTGATAATTTTATTGCCTCGTCTATTCTAATTCCTTTGGTTTCTTTTTCTACTCTTATTGCTAAAGCTAACATTTCTAGTACAGTATTGAATAACTTAGGTGATAGTGGACATACTTGTTTCACCCTTGATCTTAGTGGGAATGATTCTAGCTTATCCCTGTTACATATGATGCTTGCTGGGGGTTTTAGATAGATAATACTTATTGTTTTAAGTTTATGTATTTATTATTTATTTATTTATCCATTTATTCTATGCTTTCTAGTGTTTTAATAGGAATGGTGCTATATTTTGTTAAAAAGTTTTTTCTGCATCTATTGAGATAATCATATGATTTCTGTAAATTGGTTATTGATATAGTTGATTGTGCTGATAGTTTTCCTAATATTGAACCAGCCCTGTATTCCTGGTATAAATCCCACCTGGTCATAGTGTATTATCCTTGTGATAAATTGCTGCAATCTCTTTGCTAATATTTTATTTTTAAATTTTGCATCAATATTCATTAGGGAAATTGATCTATAATTTTTTTGCTCTATTTTGGCCCTTCCTGGTTTGGGTATCAGCACCATATTTTTTTTTACGTTTATATTTTTTTTATTTTTTTCTCTTTTATCTTTTAGTTTACATTATTCATTTCCACAAGATTTTGAGTTACAAATTTTCTCCCCATTTTTCCCTACCCACCACCCCAAAAGAGTGATCCCACTGAATATTCCCTCCTCCAATCGGCCCTCTCCCATATCTTCCCCCAGCCCCCCTCCAACTTTCCAGTAAAGCACAGTGGATCTCTATGCCCCAGTACCTGTATATCTCATTTTCCAGTTACAGGTAAAGTTAGATAGATAGATAGATAGATAGATAGATAGATAGATAGATAGATAGATAGATAGATAGAGATATAAATATTAAATATTTGATTTTTAAAACTTTGAATTCCAGATTCTTTCTCTTCCTCCCTCATCACCGACCCTCACTGGGAAGATAAGCAATTCTAGGTTGTACGTGTGTAGCTATGCATAACATTTCCATAGTGGCTATATTGTGAAAGACTGACTACACTTCCCTCCATACTATCCCAACCCCCACTTGTTCTATTCTCTACTTTGATCCTTTCCCTTTTCAAAAGTGGGTGCTTCCAACTTCCCTCCCCTCTAGCCTGCCCTCCCTTCCATTATCCACCCTCTCATCCACTTCTCCCCTACTCTCCTGTGGGGTAAGATACATACCCAATTTAGTCTGTACGTCATTCCCTCCTTAAGCCAAATTCAATGAGAATAAGGTTGACCAATTCCCTTTTGCCTTCCTGTTTTTCTCCTCCATTGTAACAGTTTTCCTTTGCCTCTTCTATATGAGATAATTTACCCCATTTTCTCTCCCTATCTTCTCTCATTATATGCCTCTCTCACCACTTAATTGCACCTTTTAAGTATCATCCCTTCCTATTGAATTTTTCCTGGGCCCTCTGTCTATGTATACCTGTACACAAATACATACACACTGACATATGTATTCATACACCCATATACCCTCCTATATAGACATATATAAGTATGTGTTTATATATATATATATATATATACATATATATATATATATGTATATATATATATATATATACATACACACATTTCTATTCCCTTCAACTATTCTTATACTGAGAAAAGTTTCCTAAGTTACAATTATCCTTTTTCAATGTAGGAATGTAAATAGCTCAACTTTGATAAGTTCCTTATGATTTCTTTTACCTGTTTACCTTCTCATGCTTCTCTTGCTTCTTGTATCTGAATATCAAATTTTCTATTCAACTCTGGTTTTTTCATCAAGAATGCTTGAAAGTTGGGGCGGCTAGGTGGCGCAGTGAGTAGAGCACTGGCCCTGGAGTCAGAAGGACCTGAGTTCGGATCCGGCCTCAGACACTTAACACACACAAACAACAACAACAACAAAAAACCTAGCTGTGTGACCTTGGGCAACCCCAATTGCCCCCCAAAAAGAAAAAAAAAGAATGCTTGAAAGTCCTCTATTCCACTGAATGACCATATTTTCCCCTGAAACATGATACTCAATTTTGCTGGGTAGGTGATTCTTGGTTTTAATCCCAGCTCCTTTGCCCTCCAGAATATCATATTCCATGCCCTTCGATCCCTTAATGTAGAAGCTGCCAGGTCCTGTGCTATTCTGATTGTGTTTCCACAATATTGAAATTGTTTCTTCCTGGCTGCTTGTAATATTTTCTCCTTGATCTGGGAATTCCAGAACCTGGCTATAATATTCCTGGGAGTTTTCTTTTTGGGATCTTTTTCAGGAGGTGATCAGTGGATACTTTCAACCTCTATTTTGCCCTCTGGTTCTAAAACAATCAGGGCAATTTTCCTTGAGAATTTTTTGAAGGATGACTTCTAGGTTCTTTTTTTTTTTATCATGGCTTCCAGGTAGTCCAATAATTTTTAAATTATCTCTCCTGGATCTATTTTCCAGGTCAGTGGTTTTTCCAATGAGATATTTCACATTGCCTTCTATTCTTTCATTTGTTTGGATCTGTTTAACAGCAGCTTGATTTCTCATAAAGTCATTAGCTTCCATTTACTCCAATCTAATCCTGAAGGAGTAATTCTCTTCAGTGAGCTTTTGAGTTTCTGTTTCCATTTGGCAAATTTGGCTTTTTAAGGCATTCTTCTCCTCATTGCCTTTTTGAGCCTCTTTTATCATCTGGATTAGTCTATTTTTAAGGTGTTATTTTCTTCAGTCAGGTGGTTGACTCTCATTTCATAATTTTCTTGCATCATTCTCATTTCTCTTTCCAATTTTCCTCCACTTCTCTTATTTGGTTTTTAAAATCCTTTTTAAGCTCCTCTATGTCCTGTAATCAGCTCATATTTTTCTTGGAAGCTTTTGGTGCAAGAATTCTGACTTTGTTGATTTCCTCCTGTTCCATGCTTTGATCCTTTTTGTCCCCCAAATAGGAGTCTAATGTTGGATTTTTCTGTTTGCTTTGCTTTCTTTGCTTGCTCATGTTGCCACTCAATTACTTGACTTTTGAGCCTTTTGCCACAGTAGAACTCTGCTGCCAGAAAGGGGAGCTTTGTCCCAAATTCCTGGGGGTTTTGCAGCTGCCGGAGCTATCAGTTGGGTGCCCTCTCTGAAGCCTCCACATGCTCTCTGGCAAATTTTCATGCACCCCAGGACCTCCACCCTAGACAGCCATCCAAATCCAAGCAGGCTAAAGCAAGAGTGATTACCCCTCAGACTGGTCAATTGCCCCCCTACAATCTGCAGGCCAGCTCTGAAGCAGCAGGGCTGTTCTCACCCCAGGGGCAAAGTCTAGATAGCACTCCTGAACTCCCTGTTCCCACAACATCTACACTGACCTCTCACTTTGTCTTTGGCATCTATGGGTTGATAATTCCTAAAACCACCACAGCTGTAGGTGATCTGAAGTCCCTCCAGCCAGGGCTGGTCAGGGCACCCCGAGGCTCCTGTGGGGCTGGGCTTTGCTCCCAGAGTGCTCCACTGGCTGCTTCCTGCTGGCCTGACATGCTGTCTTCAGTGGGAGGCTAGTTTCTCTCTGTCACTTTGTGGGTTCTGTAGTTCCAAAGTTCATCTAGAGTCATTTTTTACATGAATCAGAGGAGGTGGAAGCCAGAGCCACACAAAAGTCCTGTTTCTACTCTGTCATCTTGACTCTGTCACCCATCAGCACCATATTTGTATCCTAAAAAGAATTTGGCAGGATTCCTCCACCTATTTTTCCAAATGGTTTATACAGTATTGAAATTGTTTTTTAAATATTTGGTAAAATTCACCAGTAAATCCATCTGGTCCTGGTAATTTTTTTCTTAGGGAGTTAATTGATGGTTAGTCCAATTTCTTTTTCTGAAATAGCATTAAGTGTTTTTCTTCCTTTTCTGTTAATCTGGGCAATTTATATTTTTAATATGCATCCATTTCACTGAGATTTTAAGATTTATTGACATACAATCAGGCAAAATACCTCCTAATTATTGTTTTAATTTCCTCTTCATTGGTGGTGAATTCCCCCTTTTCATTTTTGATAGTGATAATTTGCTTTACTTCTTTCTTTTTTTCTTTTTTTTTATTTTAGAATCAAACACCAGAACTCAAATACAGAATAGAGAAAAGAAAAAGAAACATATCATAAACTTAAATATTGAAATTTAGATACAAAGTAAGAAAAGAAAAAAAACACATCATGTGCACAGAAGAACATGAGAGGATTCAAAATATATAACAATAAGTTTTCATTTCAAGAAAGCCCATATGATGAATATTACACATTGTGGTTGCAAGTTGTCCATCTTTTCTTTGTTTCCTTGTAGTTTTTCTTTTGTTCTCTGCTGTGCATTTTTTTCTTTGTTCTTTTTTCTCCTTTTGTCTGCCCACCAAGGCTACTACAATTAGATGTATTTATATGTAAATATATATACACATACATATATATGTACATATATAGACATAAACCTTCCCTATTCCTGATCTTTGTTTTTATGTGCATTTCTCTTATTTCCTATCCCCCCTGACTCATCTGCTTTACTTCTACTGCTACCTTGCCATATTACTTAGCCTACCCCCTCCAAAGATGTCTCCCCTATCACCCCATTCCCATGAATCTAAACACCCTTCTATAACCCCCTTTAACATACTCTCTCACCCTCCCCTCTAGAGATCCCTCCCCTATTCTCTCCTCCCTCCTTATTCCATTACCATTTTATCTCTTCTGAATTTAGAAGACTTTAATACTCTTCTAGAAATGTATGTACTGTTTCCTCTTATAATCCATTCCTGATGAAAGTAAGTTACCAGAACTACCAGTCTTCCTCCCCCATCTAATTCCTCTGTGTTGATTCTTCCTCTTGTACCTCTTTTGTATAAAATAATTACTCTTTTTAGCTATTCCTAAATTGTTTTACTTTTTTTTTTTTTTTTTTTGCTTTTTGGAGGGCAATTGGGTTTAAGTAACTTGCCCAAGGTCACATGGCTAGGTTTTTGTTTGTGTGTGCATTAAGTGTCTGAGGCCGGATCCGAACTCAGGTCTTTCTGACTCCAGGGCCGACACTCTACTCACTGCGCCACCTAGCCGCCCCAGTTGTTTTACTTTTTAAAAGTCATATCATAGTAAGGTCTACTCCAATCCTTACAGACTACCCAACTACTAATGACAATCTTAGACATACATCTTATATTTTATATACATAAAAGGTAGACAGCCTGTCCTTATCATATCCCTTATAATCAGTGTTTGGTATGTACCTTATTTTTATCTTGGCTCTTGTATGTCAAATCTCCTATTAAGTTCAAGTTTTTTACAAAGTCATAAAAGTCTGACAATTAATCAAATGTCCATTTTATTTTCATTCAAGATTAGGTTTAACTTTGCTGGGTATGATATTTTCCGCTGGAAGCCCAGTTCTTTTCCTTTTCAATATATAGTGTTCTAAGACCTACAATATTTTACTGTCACCACTGTTAGGTCTTGTGTGATTCTAATTGTGGTGCCATCATGTTTAAAATTTTTTTTCCCTTGTTGCTCTTAATATTTTGTCCTTGATCTCAGGATTTCAGAATTTAAGTTTAATATTCCTATGAGTTTTCCTCACAGGATCTCTTTCAAGTGGTGATGGACTTTTTTCTATTTCTCCTTTTCCTCCTTGTTCTAATGCTTCAAGACAATTTTTAAGCAATTGGAGTTAAGTAACTTGCCCAAGGTTACATGGCCAGTTATCTTTGTGTGGTAAGTATCTGAGGCTGGAACCAATCCTGGGTCCTCCTGACTCCAAGGCTGGTGCTCTTACTCACTGTGCCACCTAGCTGCCCCTTCAGGACAATTTTCTTATGTTTCACTTTCTCTCTTTTTCTATTATATTGTTTTATTGCTTCTTGATCTCTTATAACTTTACTGGCTTCCTCTTGTTCGATTCTAATTTTCAAGGTGCAATTTTCTTCCTCAAGATTCTAGATCTCCTTTTCTAATTGGTTGACTTTCTTTTTGTAATCTCATTTTTCTTGGATTGTTCTTTTTTTTTTCATTTTCCTCAATTTCTCTCATTTGATTTTTAAAACTTTTAAGGTCTTCCATAAATTCTTTTTGGGCAGGTGACCATTTGATGTTATTCTTTGGGGATAGAAAAGGGTTTCTTTCTTTCAATATCCTCCTCTGAAGATGAACCCTGGTCTTCTCTATTCCCATAATAGCTTTCTGTGTTTGGATTCTTTCTCCTTTGTCTGTGCATTTTTTGTACTAATAACCTAGATTTTGTAATTACCTCTAGTCTTGGGGTATGGGTGATGGTGCCTCTGGCCTCAGATCCTCAGTTCTCCTCTCTGGCCTAAAACCAAAGCCAAAGACTATTCTCCTATAAGTGCCCACTGCTTCTGCACTCAGCAGGTGTGTGCTGGTTTCCCCACTGCTCTCCACAGCAAAGCTGAGTCTGTCATCTTTGTCAACAGAGGTTCCCTCATTCTTCTTCAGCTTGGACACCCAACCTCCTCAGTGTTCTGGGAGTAAAATTTTTCTGTGGCTGGGGCCAAGGCAGCTTCCCAACTCAGCTAACCCCATGGCTTTCTGCTTGTTGTTTAAGTGGTCTCTAACCTGGATGTGTTTACTTTTCACAGGGAACAAACCTTGTCCTGGGATTTTTCTTCTGATCTTTTCAAATTGTCCCAGGAGGACCCATGTTCTGCCCCTATTTTTATTTGTTTTTACCCACACTTTGTTCACCCTGAGGTGCTATTTTTATCTCTTTTGTGGGGGAAAATCTCGAGAGCTTGGAATTTTCTTACCTGCCAGAATCCTTCCCCCCCCCCTTTTTAAATCAAATTAATCAAAAGTTTCTGTTTTATTGTTTTTTTTTCATAAAACCAACTCTTAGTTTTATGTACTAGTTCAACAGTTTTCTTAATTTCAATTTTGTTAATCTCTCCTTTGATTTTGAGAATTTCTAATTTGGCACTTAAAGGAAATTTTAGATTTGTTTACTTTGATAGTTTTTTATTTGAATGCCTGATTCATTGACCTCCTCTTTCTCTATTCTATTCATATGAGCATTTGAAAATATAAAATTTCCCCTGAGAACTGCTAATCTGAAAGACCTGTGTTCAAATTATGCCTCTGACAAATATTGACTGAGTTGGCACTCAGAATATTTTTTAACCTCTCTATTCTCCAGGCAACTCAAGATTATAACTTAGAGAGAAGGTGCCCATCTTCTCTAGAAGGTAGAAAGTCAGAATTCATCATTAAGAATCATTGATCCAATAAAAAAGTACAATAATAATCAATGACATTTGTATAGTATATTAAAGTTTGCAAAGCCTTTTTCCTTTATTACCTCATTGGAGTCTCATAAATACTTTACCTCTATAATCTTATCCAAGATTCTCAAACAACCCTGTGAGGTGGGTACCACAAGTCTTATTATCTCTAATTTATAAAAGAGAAAATGGGTCACCTAGTTCTTAAATATCATTCAGTTAGACTACTAACATTTATTAGATGCCTATTATGTACCAGGCACTATACTAAGCATTGGGAATCTAAAAAAAAGCAAAAAACCATCCTTGCCCTCCTGGAACTCTTAGTCTAGTGGAGGAGACAACATAGAAACAACAAATAATATGTATTGGAGTTAATCAGCTGAGGGAAGGTAAAGAATTAAGGGAAATCAGGGAAGGTTTCTCATAGAAGCTTAGCTAGAATTTGAAGGAAGCCAGGGGATTAATCAGAGGGAGGATTTGAATTCAGGTTTTCTTGAGGTCCTGCATAGCATTGAGTTTGTCATTCTAGTTCTGGAAGAAAGAAGTGACCTACCCATGATCACATAGATAGTGGTAGATGCAGGTTCTTTCTCCCAAACCCTGTCCCACAGCTCATAAAACCAGGACTTTCTTTTTAAAAATTTAATAGTATTTTTTACAATTACATATAGGAACAATTTTTAAAATTCATTTTTGAAAACTTTTTTTTTTAAAGCAATTGGGGTTAAGTAACTTGCTCAAGGTTACACGGCTAGTCATTCTTTATGCATGGGTGCTCATTTTCTGAGGCCAGATCTGATCTTGGGTCATCCAAACTCCGAGGCCGGCGCTCTTACTCACTGTGCCACCAAGCCACCCCTTTAGGGCAATTGGGGTTAAGTAACTTGCCCAAGGTTACACGGCTAGGTTTTTGTTTGTGTGGATTAAGTGTTGGAGGCTGGCTCCGAACTCAGGTCCTTCTGATTCCAGGGCCGGCGCTCTATTCACTGCGCCACCTAGCCGCCCCTTTGAAAACTTTTGAGTTCCATATTTTTCTCCCTTCCTCCTTCCCTTTCCCCATCCCCAAAATAGCAAGCCATCTGATATAGGTTATACATGTACAATCATATAAAACATATTTACACATCAGTCATGGTCATAAAAGAATAAACAGAACTAGGGTTAAAAAAAAAAAAAAGATGCGGGGTGGGAAGCGGGGAGCCAAGATGGTGGAGTAGAAACAGCACTTCCACAGAGCTCCAGCCCACACCACTTCAAAATTATGTAAAAGGGGACTCTGAACAACTTCTGGAGTTCCAGAACCCACAGAACGATACAGAGAAGCTAACCTCCTGCTGAGGACAGCCTGGCAGGGAGTGACCAGCACAGCGCTCTGGGAGTTGAATCCAGCACCACATGAGTTGGAGGTTTTAGCCCCAGGGTGGCCAGAACAGCAGCTGGCTGGCGGGACCCCAGAATACCAGCAGCTGTGGCATTTCCAGAATTACCAACACATAGGTGCCTAGGACAAAGTGAGAGGTTAGTGCCCTATGGACTTTAGGACCAGTATTTGGGAGCATTTCTTCCCTGGGGGCAAAAAGCTGCTGAGGAGCTGTGGCACAGCCACCATTTTGCAGCTTCAGTTGCAGCTTCAGTTCTTGGCCTGCAGATTGTAGGGGGATCCAGAGATCAGTCTTGGGGGGGTAATCACTCTTGCTTTAACCTTCTTGGATCTGGATTGTGGTCTGGGGTGGAAGTCTTGGGGTGTGTGACCAGCTTGCCAGAGTGTGTGTGGGGTTCAGGGAGGGCACCCAACTAATACCTTGAGCAGTTGAGAAGACCCCAACGTTTGGGAAAGAAGCTCCCCTGGCTGGTGGCAGAATCCTACTGTGGCAACAAGCCCAAAAGTCAAGTAATTAAGTGGCAACATGCCTAGGCAAAGGAAACAAAATAAACAGAAAAACTCAACATTAGACTCCTATTTTGGGGGTAAAGAGGATCGAAGCATAGAACAGGAGGTGGACTGGGAGGTCAGAACTCCTACACCAAAAGCCCCAAGTGAAAATATGAATGGGTTACAGGCTATAGAGGACCTTAAGAAGGATTTTAAAAACCAAATAAGAGAAGTGGAAGAAAAATTGGGAAGAGAAATGAGAAGGATAAAGGAAAAGTATGAAATGAGAGTCAACAGCTTGACTGAGGAAAATAACACCTTAAAAAATAAACTAACTCAAATGGCAAAAGAGGCTCAAAAAGACAATGAGGAGAAGAATGCCTTAAAAAGCCAAATTTGCCAAATGGAAAAAGAATCTCAAAAGTTCAATGAGGAAATTCATTCCTTCAGAATTAGACTGGAGCAAATGGAAGCTAGTGACTTTATGAGAAATCAAGATGCTGTTAAACAGATCCAAACAAATGAAAGAACAGAAGGCAATGTGAAATATCTCATGGGAAAAACCACTGACCTGGAAAATAGATCCAGGAGAGACAATTTAAAAATTATTTGACTACCTGAAAGCCATGATCAAAGAAAGAACCTAGAAATCATCCTTAAAGAAATTCTCAAGGAAAATTGCCCTGATGTTTTAGACCCAGAGGGGGAAATAGAGGTTGAAAGAATCCACCCATCACCTCCTGAAAAAGATCCCAAAAAGAAAACTCCCAGGAATATTATATCCAGGTTCCAGAATTCCCAGATCAAGGAGAAAATACTGCAAGCAGCCAGGAAGAAGCAATTTCAATATTGTGGAAACACAATCAGAATAGCACTGGACCTGGCAACTTCTACATTGAGGGATTGAAGGGCATGGAATATGATATTCTGCAGGGCAAAAGGAGCTTATCAAAGTTGAACTATTTACATTCCTACATGGAAAAACAATAACTGGAACTGATTAAACCTTTCTCAGTATGAAAATAATTGAAGATGGGTATATGGGCATATGAATACATATGTGAATGTGTGTGTTTACATATATACATGGATAGAGGGCACAGGTTGAATTTGGTGGGAAGGGATGATACTTAAGGGGTGAGGTTAAGAGGTAAGAGAGGAATGTGGCAAGAGGAGATGGGGAGAGACAGGGCGGGGTAAACTATCTCATGTAGAAGAGGCAAGGGGAAGTGGTTGCAGGGGAGAGGAAGAACAGGAAGGCAAAAAGGCAAAACCATATTCTCATTGAATTTGGCTCAGGGAGAGAATGACATACATACTAAATGGGATATCTCACCCTGCAGGAGAGTAGGGGGGAGGGGGATGAGAGGGGGGATGATGGAGGGGAGGGCATGCTGGGGGGAGGTGAGGTTGGAGGCACCCACTTTTGAAGAGGGACAGGATCAAAGTAGGGAATGGACCAGGTGGGGGGTGGGATGGGTGGGAGGGAAATATAGCCAGTCTTTTACAATATATCTACTATGGTAATGTTTTGCATAGCTATACATGTACAACATATACTGAATTGCTTATCTTCCCAGAGGGAGTGGGTGACAAGGGAGGAAAGGAATGGATCTGGAATCCGAAGTTTTAAAATTAAATGTTTCAAATATATACATACTATTATTAATACTATTTTGCATGTAATTGGGAGATAAGATGTGCAGGCATTGGGGCACAGAGATTCACCTTGCACTAATGGAAAAGTTGAAGGTGGTATGGGAGAAGATATGGGAGAGAGCAGATTAGATGAGGGGATATCCTGTAGGACTACTATTCTGGGGTGGTGGATAGGGGAAAAATGGGGGAAAAAATTGTAACTCAAAATCTGGTGGAAATGAATGATGTAAACCAGAAGTTAAAGCATTTGGGAAAAAAAAAATTTTAAAGATGCAAAAAAACCCAAAAGTGAAAATAGTTTGCTTTGATCTACATCCAAACTCCATCAGTTTTTCTGAGAAGGTTTATAGTACTTTCTATCATGGGTCTTTTGGAATCATCTTGGGCCACTATATTGCTGAGAAGAGTGAAATCAATCATAGTTGATCATCACACAATATTATTGTGTGCAATGTTCTCCTGGAAACCAGGACTTTCTAAAAAGATCCTTTACTTGACATAAGGATCCATTGCAGGGGTCCTGAAAATGGTTGGATGACCCCATGCACTTAAGATATGATTCAATTTACACAATTTCAGTTTACTCATAATTCTCTAGGAAAGGATACCCACAGAGGGACAAGAGGAGTGGAGAGGAAAAGAAGGGAGGGGAAAAGGAGCCTCAGTCTACATTCAAGACTTAGCCTCAGCCCAAGCCCCTGGGGCAGGTGTCTGGGCTCCAGGGAAGGGTTTTGAAGGCATCAAGAAAACCTAACCACAAGGGAGGATGATTTCTTATTTTCATTTCCCAACTGGACCTCATCCAGGGCCCCTGTAATCTCAGCTGTCAGGAGATGAATTTTACTTATCCTGAATTTACTCAAATCCCTTGGTTAATCCTTTGCATGGGCTGGAGTTCTATTGGCTGAACTCCTTTAGGCAATTGCAGTCACCCCTGGCAGATGCTCTAATCCTGCTCCTCAGAAAGTCCCAAGGGAATGGCATTCATGGATTGGCACCATGTGTCCCTGGGATTGCAAATGATATGTATAGGTATGCTGGACTCTGTCTAAATATGCAAGGGGCTTTTGTGCATGAGGGACAACTGGGAGAAGCTAATGGCTACTGGGATTTATTTTCATAATTTTTATCCCCACCAGAATTTCACTCTAAAAGGAACTGTACTGAGTATGGCAATCTTGGACTTACATTCACCTAGTTTGCAAGTGCAAGTGATGGGGTCCTTGTGATGTATATATGTCTGTAGTATCAATCTGTAACATCAGTTTGTAAATGGGGTGCTTTGGGATCTATGTCTGTAAAATCAATTTGTAAAAGCAGTCTGTAAGATCACATTTCCACCCCCCCAGCCTCAGAGCATTGACTCTGCCCCTTCCCCCTTCCAGCACTCTGCCCAGCAACAACTCATGACCTGTTTATCTCTGCTTGAAACAATAAGTTATGTAAATGTTATCTCCCTTAGTTAGAGTGGCCAGCCCCACCATAAATTCTTCAATACCTTATCTATAAGGTAACTCCTTAGTCAATTATATACCCACACTGTCTCTGATGACCTTGGTGGGAGGCAGACTGGGCACTCTTTAGTGACGTGTCAGGCCTAAAACCACACCTCCAGTTAACCCAGCTTGAGCTATTTCCCAGTGAATCATGGGCAATACACCTGCGCAGTTGATATTAAAAGTGTATGGTCCTTTGAGCACTGACCACTCCTTAACTCCTCCCTGATCCCACCCTTACTCACCTAGTTAGCATAATTGACACCTTAAAACTATGCCTGTGGCCTCTGCGAGTTTGCAGGTTCCATAAGAATCTAGCTCGCTGTTCTCTACAGCGTAACAATAAACTTTACAATTTCGGCTTCAAAGTTTGCTTGAGCCTGGTGAATTCCTTCCAGACTGGATGCCAGGGAGGTATCCCTGGCAGAACCATTTACCCTCCCCCCCTCCTTATCACCCTTCCCTCTTCACAAGGAGTGAGTGGACCTCTAGATATGCAGATTTCTACACACACACACACACACACACACACACACACACACACACACACACACACACACACACACACACACACACACACACACACACACACACACACTTCTTCATCTCCCCCATTTGCCTTTTGTTTCCCAATTCAGATCACCTGGAGAGTGAATGGCTTCAAGGCATCCCTGCTTAGCTAACATAGTGAAAAAGAGATCTGGGTTCTGTCCCAGCCTCAGACATTGACTCATGATCTAACCAGAGAAAGTCTGGCCTATCTGAGCCTCAGTTTCCCCAACCATAAAACAGAGATGATAAGAATACTTGTGGTACTTACCTAGGAGTGTGCCAAGCACAGTGCTAAGTTGAAAATATCCACAGAAAAAAGCAGTTTCTCCTCTTGACCTCAGATTGTAATTGACAAATACTACACATTAGCAACAGCATAATAGCTAGCTTTTATGGAGCCCTTAAAGGTTTAAAGAAGAACATTACAGATGTTATGCCATTTTATCCTCACAACCACTCTGTGAAATGTGTGCTATTATTATCCTTGTTTTACAAATGGGGAAATTGAGGCTGACAGAAGTAAAATGACTTATCCAGGGTCACACAGCTAGTATGAATCTGAGATGACATTTTAACTTGGTTCTTCCAAATTCCAGGTCCAAAACTCTATCTATTGTGGCAGCTAGCTGTCTCATAAATGAATATTCATCTATGAGTAGAATGGCAAGTCCAGGAGGTCTTTAAGCTAGAATAGTTGGTCAGATGACAGTGTTGGACATCTTCAGGTCATAGAGACAGGATAAATAGTAAATCCTGGAGGACCTTAGGAAATAGTGGTAGGGCAGGTGATGAGGCCTGGTAGTCTTCCATCTCACCAGAAGGAATAGAATTGGTGACTCCCAAATTATCCAAGTTCTATGACCAGTCAAACATCCTAGATGGGTTCCAATATGGGCCAAGTCTGGGGGAAAGGGCAAGGGGAGAAAAGTGGTCATGAGAAGAAAGCATGGCATATTGGACAGATAGCTGGCCTGGGAGTCAAGTCACCTGAACTTTTTTCAAGTTCTACTCCTGAGGCACACTGGCTATATGACCCTGGTCAAGTCATATCATCCCTCAGTGTCCTAGACAACTCTCTGAGCCATTAAGTTGTAGAGAAGGTGCTGACATGTATTGGTAGGGAGAATCTTCCTCATTGGAAGTTACCTAAACCAATGAAACTACAGATCATATCCTCATAAAAAATGAAATAGTCCTTGTCATCAAGGAGCTTATATTCTACTGATGAGGTATGCAACATGTCCAGAGAAATTCCAATATAGTTAACATGAACTAAGAATTGCTGATGCAACAAAGCACATGACAGCCATTGGGCACATTCAGAGATCCTGCTTCGTTAGAAAATCTGACAAGCCTGGTGAGGCAAGGAGTGGTATTTCTATCCCCACTCTAAAGATGAAAACAGGACTCTGAGAAGGGAACTGGCAGCATCGCCCAGTGAAAAAAGTAGTATTCTGAATCCAAAAATCAGCTCTGCCACTTGGGTGACTTTGGACAAGTCACTTCATCTCTTCAGGTCACAATTACATCATCTAAGATGAGGGGGTGGGACTAGATGACTTCTGAGGTTCCTTTCACTTCTCATTCTATGGTCCTTTGTCTTGCCCAGGGTCACAGCAAATAAGAGGTAGAGTTAAAAGCTCTTGACTCCAGAGACACCATACTCAGTTTTTAAAAAATGGAAGAGATGCCTTAAATTTCCTTATGGTGATCTGATTGAAATTCACTGGAAGTCAAAAGCCAACTCATTGTCAGAATTTTTACATTGCTCTAGACCCTGAGTATATCCTCTCTTAGAGGTCAAAAGTTGGACAAGAATGTTTGGAATGTCTGATGTTCTTGTAGCCCTGCCCAAAGGCCTCAGAACAAGCTCTCTAGTCAGCAAGAACAATATTTGTATGGGAAGCATAAGGCCATGCAGAATCATGAAGCATCACATAACATGAGAGTTGGAAGGGACCATCTGGTCCAAGCCATACAGAAAAGGAATCCCCACTATAACATATGCCATACAAATACTCCTTTGTCTATTAAAAACAGAAAAGGCCCCAGAGAAGAACAGAAGACTTATTTTCCTGAGGGAATGAAGCATTCCCTTTATTTCTAGATGGTTATGGGTTCAAATTCCTCTGAAATTGGGTCTTTATTACATTTTCTAAAATTTTCTCCCTTTAGACTCAGTGATTTTCACCAGGGGGCTGCTGGCAGGTGATACAGTGAGAGTCTTTATCCACAGGGAATGAGACAGCCCCAGAAAACCAAAGGGGTACCGCATGCCTTTTCAGCACCCTGTGCCCCTTTGATTGGAAAGCTGGAAAACTCCTGCCAAAGGCTCCATTGAACAAGGACTCACAGACTAGTCAACTACTCATTGCCTACCAGCTGCACTGCTTAGACTGGAGTCTATGATTTCATCTCCCATCCCACCTTTTCAGCTTTCTTTTCTGTATCGTCTTCCTCCATCAGATTGTAAACTCCTCAGGAGGAGAAACTTTTTCTTATTTGCAACACTAACACTTAGCACAGTGCTTGGTATATAGAAAATGATTAATAAATGTTAATTGATAAGGAAACTGAAGCCCAAAGAAATTATGTGATTTCTCCAAGATCTCAAAATGGTCTGGAGGATGAGAGGGAAGAATGGGGTAAAAGAGATGAGGATAAGGTCAGTAGAACTTTTGAATCCTGACATCAGGACAGTATTCCTTACACTATACAAACAGGGGCCAATGCTGCTGCCTCCTCCACCCATGGGAAGCCAGTATCCACAGTTTGTGTGCCCACCCAGTAGACTCCAGAGCTCACATCCCCAAACACATAACACAAACAAAATTATAGAATGGTAGACTTAGCAGGATCTAGCCCTGATTAAATACCACTTTACAGATGAGGAAACTGAGGCTCAGAGAAACTAAGTAATTTTACCTAATGTAATACAAATAGAAAGTGACAGGGCTTGAAATCAAATCCAGATCCTTTGACTCCAAATCCAGTGCTCTTTTTGTGGTAGCAAATTAAAGAATCCCCAAGTTTAAAGGGACCCCATTCACTGTGCAGTCTGACCAGCCCTTGAACAAATCTCCCCTTTACAAAATAAACAACCAGTAATCCTCCAGCTTTCACTTTGATTTCCAAATGAAAGGAACCCATTTCTGCCCCCCCCCCAGCAATCTCATTGCTTTTTTGATGGTTCACATCATTAGAAATCTTTTCCTCACATTGAGTTGAAGCTGGTCAGTCAGTGTTGCCCATGGCTCCTGATTTTTACGTGGCCAAATAGAAAAAAAATCTAATCCCTCCTCCACACAACCATCTTTCAAATACTTGAGGACATGGGTCATGTTTCCTCTAGGTCTCCTCTCCAGGATATCACTTCTTGCTGCTTTCACTGTGTCCTTTAAAGTGCTTTCTAATTTGCTGCTTCCAGTATTCTTGGAGATCTCTTTGATCTTCCTGTGGTATAGACCTACAACTGGGATCATTAAATCAAAAGATATGGGAGACAATGGTGAATAATAGAATAGGTGCAATTAGTCTCAGATAGACCTAGGTTCAAATCCTTCATCAATCCTAGCTTCAAATCATTCACTCCCAGCTATGTGACCCTGGGTAATCACTTAACCTCCTTGGACCTCAGTTTCCTCATCTGTAAAATGAGGCTGTTGGCCTTGATGGCCTCTGAGTTTCATTCTAACTCTAGCTCTGTGATTCAGTGAATCACTCCTGAGAGAAGTCACCTGAAGTCCTGGTCCTAGATCACTCAGGTGAAGAGAGGAATTTGGCTCACATCTCTAGACTGTTGATAAGCCAGCTCTTCAAAGAGTCCTTATACCTGGAATCTATGGGTAAAGAAGTCAACAGGCCCAAGGAAAGGGCTCTAGGTTCAGGTAATTTGCAGAGCTCCTGGGGAATCAGAGAATGTGGTCTGAGTCAGTGAAAGTAAAACCCAGAGCCCATTTGGGAAATCAAGTGTTAGAATCCAAATGTTCTTATTTCATTATTATTCATGATGAAAATAACCTGTTAAGAAGCTGTTGTAAATCTATTCTACACCATATTCTATCTATAAGTGTTACTCATCTGGTCTGTTTTAGGTATGTCTCATGCCAGATTTCTTCAGATTCATTCCCCCCCCCCCATCAGATTATTCTTTTATGAGATATTGCTTGTAATTTCCCCCACAAAGAGAGTGGCCAATAACTCATTTCTCTTTATACAGAAGCAGAAGGTTGGGTAAGGGAGGAAAGAAGTTCCTAGTGTTGCTCCCATGCCCTGAGGTCCCCAGTGGGTGGGTGGGAGGATTCTGCTGACCTCACCCCTTCCAAAAGCCAGGTGGCCAGGACTGCTTTGGGAGACCCCGAGGAGGCTCTTGGTGCTTGCTCTTCACCTTCCTGGCTTCCACTGAGAGGAAGGGAAAATGGAGATAAATACGGAATTGGTGGAGGGGTGACAGGGATTTGGAGAAAAGAGGCTTCCCAGGGAACTACCACATAGTAGGTTTACCTTCTCATTTCCCAAAGCCTGCAGGCATTTCGAAGGAGATTTGCATGGAGTTTTCGGTTATACTGCAAATATATTCCCCAAATGCAAGGGCCCCTGGAAGTTGTTGTATCTCAGGCTTTAGGAACAAAGTTATGTATTAAGAACTTGCTATGTACAAAGCACTGGGGTGAAAATGATAAGCAAGGCAGTCCATGTTCCAAAGGAACTCACATTATAATGGAGAAGACTACACACCTGGAAGGCTTTAGCTCCAAGACAAATGGAAAGGTCCTGTGGGTCTTAAAGCACAGTAGCAAAGCCACTGCTTTAATGTTGTTTCCATAAATAAATTCACATTAGATTCTGATGTTGGTCATTTGACAATGCCAAGGATGGTGGTGGCAAGTCTTTTCTGGTCCTTAATATCTGTAACTATAGCACCTGCAGGAGCACTTGCCAGGCTGCTCCTCCATAGGGGTTGATGCCCAGGATAATGGTTGTAGGCACTGGGCTAGAAGCATTCCCATTGCCAAGGCTCTTGGGTTTAGGCTCCTCCAGGGCTGTCTCCATCAGGGTCTGAGGGCACATAGTGGTCCAAAGAGGTGCTGGTGGTAGTGGTGGCTTCTGTCTCTCCTCAGAGTGCCTTGATGCTTCAGCTAGACTGTCTTACCTGCCCTGTGGGTAGCACTAGGTTGGTAGCTGGTAGGGATGGCTGGGCCCTTTCTTCACAAGAGTTCCTTCTCTGGATAATAGCTTGAGGACTGAACTGAAAGCAGGACCCAAAAAGAAGAAAAGGGTACCTGGGAAAGTGAGAGCACTTGATACATCGTGATGATTGGTCAAAGACACTGGGCAGGAAAAGAAAGAGATGATAGCTGCCAACAATTATTTGGTAGAAAAGAGATTATACTTATGCTTGGTCCCAAAGAACAGAACTAGAATCAGTAAGTAGGAGTTATAAAAAGACTGAATTTTGTTCAACTTAAAGGAAGACTTCCTGATAGGAGAGAGAGTTATTTCAAAGTAGGCTGCGTTAGGGACATTGAGTCCCCCTTTACTGGAGGTCATCAAATACAGGTTGGATGATCACTTAGCATTTATTTGAAGAGATTTCTCTACAAATATGGTTGGTTTAGATAGCCTTTGACAAAGGTCAACCATAGCCACATATCTGACCCTTAAAAAATAACTAAGTGGGAGATGTACTCTAGTAGGATACATACTCAAAACAGAAAAGTCATCTTTCAGGGCCGAAGATGTATTGTCAGCTCATTGTCAATCAAGATACAAGGAAAAAAACTGTAATTATTGATCCTAAAATACCATTTTGGGGTAGCTTAAAGTTATATAAATACTACCTACAAAAATATGTTCTGCTGAAGTTTATCTCTATCTATAAAATAGTAGGTGGCTGGTCCTGCCATATATTTGTGCCTGGGATCCTGTCTGAATCCCAGTTACCAGGGGAACCTGACATCATCTTTGATTTAAACTTTCCTTCCTTTCACACACGTGCACGTGTGCACACACACGTATAATATCTGGGCATTTAACTATTTACATCTTCATATCTTTTAAAATAGAATTACAGCTGCTATGTTCTTTTGCCCTGCACATTTAGAAGCACTCTCTTGTGTACAGTAAAAATGGTGAAAAAAAAAAGGGTCAAGACAAATCTCTACCCAAAATACCCCAAACACGTCTTGGTCTCATGATCATGAGTCAAGATGTGCTTACCTCTTTTTTTTCCTGAGTTGATTATGCAAGGTGTTTTCCAAAATAATTCAGCCTAAAAACATTTTTTTCCAAATCACCAAAGTGCCATAGACTCTATTCATTTATTTTAAATATTGCAAGATATGGTCCATGGGAATTCTCTCATGGGGAAGGATCCATGAATGAAAACCACATGAGTGGAACAAAGAAACTATTGAGTGGGGTGGTAGGTTCAAAGGCTCAGTACCTGCCCAAATGATAACTACCATTAAATTTTGATACCATCACTTTGATTTTAAGAAGGCTCTAACCACTGCACAAGATTTATTGAGTATGATAGCATCACAAAATCTCAAAATACTTGTCTTAATGGTGGTTCAAAGTAATTGTGATTCTACTCTCTTTTCAATGCTCACCATAGAATGTGCCATCCTGAGTTACCATACATTTGGCTGACAACCCCGGTGTTACAAGGGTGAGAAGAATTCATTGGATGTGACTTAATGGGACCATCACTAGCATAATGAAGCATAGCAGCTTTTAAAAGAGCACCAGGAGATATTTTATGAATTCTTTTTTCCAAGGCAAGTCAGCTCCCCAAACTCATCCATTTCCATATCTGTACCTCTTTTCATGTGTTCACTCTCCTATGTGAGGGATTGCCATTGGGGGTGATATGCCAGATTTCAGATGTATCCATCCTTCTAGGACATTTCTGTACACAAAATTCTTAACCATTCAAGTTGAATATGAACCTCTTAATAGAGGAGGCTAGTCGATCAAGTTAGTTGTTTTACAAAGACATCCCCATGTGAAATATGTGACTTGTTTTTGTTTTTCTGTACTTTTAAGGAATTACACTTTGGGAATTTATTTGAATGCTTATATGTCAATGTTATGTTGAACAAACAGTTTTTAAATCTCTCTAAATTAAATTACTCCCATACGGTTCATATAAAATGAGTAAGTATGACTATCTCCATTAGAAAATTTATGTAGAGGGTGATTAAGTCAGGAACTATGCTGTGGCTGCATATGCATTAGACTGGGATCAAAGAATTCAATTAGCCCCATTTACTAGAAGCCATCTCAATGACCCGCATATACTGTCTGCCTTGTTTCTACTTTCCCACTGCTGATTTATTATGCATATATTTAATAACATTAAAATAAATGATTTTTTTTTCAGCAAGCCCCATGCTGCAAATCATTTAACCTGTCACTATTCTAGGTCAAATAGAAACATACTTGAGGCTCTCTACTACCCCATATTTACTTAGAAAATCACATATTAACATCATCTATGTCCTATTATATTTTTATTTATTTTGTTATATATTTCCCAATTATATTTAAGTATTGTTTGGGCTATCCTGGGGCAGCCTGCACTCTGTATACTTGAGGCCTCTGCTCTGGGTAACTCTCTAAGAATCTAATATACAGAAAAATAACTATCTGTGAGAGAATTTCCTCACCCATATACCAATAAAATCACAGATGCTGTCCCTACCCCCCTACTGTTTCTAGAGCACTGTGCTAGGTGCTATGGAAAATACAAAGCTCACATAAAAACATGTTCCTTTCCCTCATGAAACTTAAATTTAGCAAGAAGTTTACTGGTCTATAAGAAGCGGCTTCCCCCTTACACATCTATAAATGTACATATGAGCCAATGGAAATTTTAATGACCAAATTTCAGGGTTTATTTTCCAAGCACTCTTAGTTAAAACAATTGTGTTACACTAGGGCTCTAACTTAGGTCAGTGCAAGGATCCTTGTTTGTTGTGTTTGTGAGAAGGAATAGGGCCTTCTTTGGTTTTAGATGATGGAATTGGTCTACAACGATAGTAATTGGTCCCCCTCTTATAAAACATGAGCCAGAAAGGGCAGATGTACAAAGGAAAGTTCTAAAGACAGTTTGTTTTGTGTGTGTGGACAGAAGAAGCCTGGGATAGAGGAAGGGGAGGAGTGGTGGAGAGATTCTGTCCTAGGAGAAAGAGAGTTTAACATGTTGGAATTCTAGGATATAAATAGTGGCAAGCTAGAGCTAGCTCTAACTGGCTTACAAGAGTAAATTGTTTTTTTTTTTAATTGTAAGTATCTACATCTCAGAAATTATCATCGCTGAAAAATCAGGGCTTGACTTATTGTTTTGTTGATTGTCTAAACTTAAGAAAGTGTTAATAATGCAAGGTAAATGTAAACATTTATGTACATACATTTTTTTCCAGAGACCCCAGTCATCAAACATTTACCAGCATACTTCTAAATATGAGAAATTAGGAAGTAAATACTGGGCTTGTTTGCCTTGAGGTGAAGTGGGATGGGAAGTCTCAGGCAAGAGACATATCTGTGAATAAATTGTTTGAGAGACTCATTAAGAAAGCATTACTTTTATATCTCATCCAACCAGAAGTTTAACAGCTCATATAAATTAATTATATCTTTATCTATCTATCTCCGTATGTATATATGGAATGTACATATGTGTGTTCTTTAAATATACATATATGTATGCAGACATATGTTATATATAGATAGATAAACAGGTGTAATAGTAATGGAATTTGAATATCCCCTTGTACTGGCAAGCTAACAGGTACTTAGCACTTAGTTCCAAGCACGTGATTGTGTCAGGTATTAAGACCCAGAACTTGTGAATCCCACAGTGGGATGGACTTCCTAATGTAACAGGAAGGGGCTGGAACAGGGAAGAGCTAATACCTTATATAAGGAAAAGAACAAGCTGAAGAGTCAGAACTTCTTGGCACAAGCATTATGGAGGCTGAGGAGGAGAGGCCTAGTCTGGAGAAAGTGATTTTGATTTTGAGAATGGAGCTAATGGTTGTGGAGCTTCTTCTGAGAGCCAGCCAAAACTTCTGCTAAAAGTTTCCAAGAACTAGCCAGAGCTGCCAGAGGAAGCATGACCGTGGTGGCAGTACTTTGTCTGTCTGTTTTGGGTCTATGTTGATTTCACAGGCAGAAAGTGAATTGATGAGGATGCTGGCAATGTGTATGGATGTTATTGTGGCTTTATTAAGCCTTGTCTTCCCAGGAACAGAAACTGTGAAGTACTTGAGGTGGACTAGACACTGTGAGCTTCAATAAGGAACAGGAACTGCACAGAGAGCTGGACAAGGAACTGGGATCTGTCTGCCTCTGAACTCAGGTGGCAGTTGGTTAGATTTGGGCAGGAGCTAGGACCATGGAAGAGGAACCATGGAAGCTGAGAACCTGCATCAAGTCAAGATGAAAAGACCTCTCCTTGGGTATTTAATGCTGACAGATGAGATTGTAACTTACTTGTGACCTAGAGATGGATGGCCTTTGTACTTTCCACGACCCCTTAAGAGGGTACTTAGTAAAGACTAATGATGTTGTAACTTAATTGCACCCCATGGGTGGAGGACTTTGACCTTTGTACTTTGTGTCAGGGTGATTGAATTAAGGATTTACTAAATGAAGGACTTACTAAATGAATGTTATATTTTGTTTAAAACTATGTAACCACTTTGGTGAAAACCATATGGCCATTTTAGTGGTAAGTTGTGAAGTTAAAACATTCTGAATGCTGTACTTTGTTTTCTGTGAATGTTTTATCTTGGTTTGTTATTGAATAAATAGAGAATTCACTATACTGTATAATTAGAACCTTGAAAGCTGTTCACAGCAGCAGTCCTCTGGAAAGCTGCTCATGCTTGGCTTTACATGATCCTCTTCCAGGATATCTATCTTCTAGATAGATCCAAGCATGAATTGCATGGTGGCTACATTAATTTTGTTCAAATTATCTGTGAGTACAAAGTGCATTCAGGGCTCACATTCTGCAAAGGATCAGGAATAAGGGACCTGTCATCATTATTCACACAGGTGATCCTTTTATAGTTGACCCCCTTTGAAGGAAGGGTCTTTTGTTTTTGTTGTTTGTCCTTCAGTCTCAAAGAGGACTAATGATATCAGGAGGGTGATGTCTTGATTTGCAAGTGAATTGAATATAAGTGAGACAGAATCATGCAGAGCTTCACTCTCTCCTCCAGAGTCATCTGAGTCCAGTGGCAAGACACAGGTCAGGATAATAGGTGATGGCTCAGAGGCAGTGGGAAGACCTTGACCTTTTTAAGCTAAGGTCTTTCCTAGATCTCAGTTTGTCTGAGGCAATGCCTATTCAGTAATTAAATGCTAGGTTGCTGTTTGTTGCAAAAAAGTTGTTGAGAGTAAAATCCTTAAAAGAACATCAGGAGAGTGTTATCTCAGCTTGCAAATAATACACTGAAGGACAAGAATTAAGATAATTGAATGAAAAAAATTTGACAGATAGGCATGCTAAGAGAAAGATGAACTAAGTGTCAAGTTTGGACTAAAGTAAATTATCACATAGAAGTGATAACATCTAAGCCTCTCAGAATTCTCTACTTACAATAGCAAGGTCCTGGTGGATACAAGAAAAAACAAAAAGAATCCTGGGAAGATGAAGTAGTTATTTTATTTGACCTGCATATTTCCATTAGGTTGAAACCAATGGCCGTATTTTATATAATTATAACTTTGAATAGCTAATTATGTTATACCATAGTTATATATAGTATATATAAATGTGTCTATAATATATATAGCATAATATAATAATTATAATTACAACGTCAAATACATGGGACTACTTCATGGCATTTATTATTAGCACTCATTGTAACCTAGCAGTACAGACTGACTATGGATTTCACATCTGGCTCCCTACTCAGCTTCATCAGTATTTCCTAAGCAATGGTGAACATCAAATTGTATGACTGGCTCATAGTCACAGATTTAGATCTAGAAGGCACCATAGAGATCATTCAACCTAATCTTCTTTTACATAGGAGGAAACTAAGGCACAAAGGTGAAGGTACTTGCCAAAGTCATACATATATACATGTAGACATATGTAATATACAGATAGATAGATAGATAGATAGATAGATAGATAGATAGATAGATAGATCAAGTTGAGACTAGAACCAAGGTTCTCTCAGCACTGCACCAAGCCCAACAGGAAGAGGTCCCTTAGCATGAAGAGGTAACAAGATGGTGGAAATATCACTAGACTTAGAGTTGGGGTTGGCAACCAGACAGTATTTGATCAGCTTACCTCTTATTGGCACATCATGGTGGACTTTAAAAACAGAATAAAAAAGGTTTGATTTTGGTAGCTTTATTTAGAATAAGATCTGAATTCAAATCAAATTCAAATCAAAATCTGTGACTTTTGTTCAATTTCTCCAGTCTGGGCTCCAGTCCTTCATCTCTAAGAGAGGGGCAATATACTCATGTTACCTAGAAGGGCAGTATGGATATAGTAGATGGCATGCTGAACTTGCAGTCAAGAAGACCTTAATTCATCTCCTGCCCCTGACACATTATAGCTGTCTCTAAGTCTCAGTGTCTAATCTGGAAAATGGACATAATTTTACCCATGGAGCCAACCTCACAGGGTTGTGAGTCCAGTATATCAAGTGCTTTGCACACTTTAAAGTACCATATACATTTTAATTATTATTATTGCCTCAGAGGCAGCATGATATAGTGAATATATCACTGACTTCAGAGAGAGAAAAAAACTGGGTTCGAATACCCTGTCATACTGGTTGTATAATCCTGGGCAAGTCACTTGACCCTGTTTGCCTCCGTTTCCTCATCTGTAAAATGAGCTGGAGAAAGAAATGACAAACCACTCCAGTATCTTTGCCAAGAAAGCTCCAAATGGGATCACTATGAGTCAGACCCAACTGAAATGACTGAACAACAAAAAGGTTAGTTTTGCTGACTTACATTGGCAAAGGGAGCTTTTTTATCAAGAGATCTCTACAGAAATAAAATCATAGATATTCCTTTCCTTTCCCCTCAAAATTACCTATATCAAGGGATTATCATAAGGACCAAATTGGAGGATGTAGGAAAGCAAGCAGTAGTTCAAGGACAAAGCAAAAGGGGTTCCTACCAGGAGCTGGTCTCCTTTCTCTTTCCCCTCTCCAGCCCACCTACCCTCCACATATTGAAGGGTGTCCAAGGGCCCACCAGGCATCTGCTTCAGGGAGCTCTTTTCTTCCTCAGCATTAACTCCTATTGCCCAGTTCCCACCAGACACTGGATGGGCACTCTTAGATGCATACACTGTCTCCCTACCCTAGCCCATCCCTGCCCATCCCTGTTCCTTCCTGAGATAATACCCAGAGCTCCACTCTGAATTTCAGACCCATCATCTCTTTCATCTCCTTCATGCCTATCACTGGTCAAGGATCTCCTTCCCTGTTATTGTTGTCTAAGGTCTATCAGGTCTTATAGCCAAGCCTGGGTCCTGGGCCTTTCCATCTGCCCCAAGACTATACTCTCCTATGTGCCATCTTCTTTAATTAGAATGAGGGCTTCTTGAGGGCAGGTATTTCCCCTCCCTTCACTTAGCACAGTGCTTGAAGCATGATGAGTATTTAAAGAATGTTTTCCCATTGCATTCTATATCATTTTAAGCATTTAAAACATGTATAACAGTAAGGCACCATATGAATGTGAGTTGCTCTGATTATCACCAGCGTGCAAGACATGCTCAAAAAAACCACTTTGGGGCTAAGTGCAGTCAGTGAAATAATGTCATGCAAGTGTTTGGCAAACTGGGAAGTGCTACATGAAACACAAGGACAGTTCTATCAGGAACAACAGTAATAACCTGAACTTATATAGCCAGAGCAAGCCTTCAGAGCCAAAGAGGGAAAGAAACTAAAATAGAAGGATTGATCTCAGGCTAAGTTAACTTGGCATTGGCTTATTCCTCTGTCTAGAAGACTCAAATGGTCCTTATCCCACGGATTTTCTGAGCTCCAGATAAACACAACTCAGGGACTCCAAGTAACACCACTGAGGACCTCCAGGGCACACTACATTATCAGATGTGGAACAAGACCATCCTCTTCTCTTCTTCAATAGCATGAAATAAATGGTATTTCTTTCCTTCTCCCTTCCTCCTTTCCTTTCTTTTTCTCCACTTCTTCCTTCCCTCCTTCCTTTTCTTTCTTCCCTCTTACTTTCTTTCTTTTCCAAGAATAAGCAGTTCCTACCTTGATACATACCAAGGGGATTCCTGCAAAGATAAGGAATTCTATGTTGGCTCTCTATAAAGCATTTCCATCTTTCTGCTTCCAGCTCCCTGAGCCTTTGTTTCTGTCTATATAGGAATAATACAAAATCCAATATGCTCTTTTTGGACCCCAATAGGATTGCATAACAAATTTACCTTATATTAAAGTCTGAGGCATTCCTAGTTTTGTTACTTGCTTTGCTGGAGATCTCTGTGGTCAATACTTCTCAGAATTGTAAAATATTCACTCATTCATTCATTCATTCAACAAAAAATCATTCAGAATCCCCTCTGTTCCCAACACCAATCAAAGAAATATAAGATCTGGCTCCTGCCTTGCAGAAAATTATAATCTAGTGAAGATCTAAGACATACAGATATGAAGCTATTAAGCAATACAGAATAGCTGAGATCCAGGGGTCATCAGTGGCTAGAGATGGGTGAGAATTGCATGGGTTGGAGTAATCCAGAAAACATCATGGAGGACATGGGGCTTGAGTTAAATGTGAAGGCTAAGTAGGATCTGGATGAGTAGAAAGCAGAGGGGCAACACACTCTGGGGAGCATAATAAATATATAATAATATTATTATTATATAAAAACATCATAAATAAGAGTATAAACAAAGGCTTCGAGGCAGAAAGTAGCATACCATATGCTGGAAATGGTGAGGAGAGTAATCTCTAGAGAGCAGAGAGTTTGGATTTGATATTGGTAGAAAATAATGGCAGATATGTAAGTTGAGGCAGGGTAGTAATAAATAACCAAAATTTAGTGTTTGGAAGTTTAAAAACATTTTTGTTATAATAGTCCTATTTTGTAGATAGTTCAAGTATCATTTCCCCAGTTTTACAGATAAGGAGACTGAGGCACAGAGAGATTATATGAATTGCCAAGGGGTGTGTGTGTGCGTGTTTGTATATACATATTATATATATATAATATATATATAGTTACATACATATATATGTATAGTAAGTGGCAGAGTCAAGATTCAAATCTAAGTCTTCAAATGTCTACTCAATGCTCTTTCCAGAAACCCAAGTCCCCAGGCTAACAGGTTTATATTATATTCTCTGACACTAGAGACCTGTTGAAAGTTCATGAACAGGGTAGTAACATGAAAACATACTTTAGGGACAAGATGTTAATCTGATAGAAATATGTCTGCTCTAAATTCATAGCATTATACCAAATGTGCATGGGGTCAATCACTAAACAATTTATTGAGCATTCACTATGTGTCATGCTCTGTGCTAAGAGACAAGGAATCAAAGGCAAAAACATAGTCCCTGCTTTCAAGGAGCTCATATTCTAATAGGAAAGATCAGACATCAAGTGCCATTATGGATTTAACCTTTGACACTGAGAACAAGGAAGACAGGAGCAGCAGGATCTCTCCAACTGAAAGAACCTCAAAAAACAAACAACTAAAGGATGAACTGATCACAAAAACATAAATACTCGTATAAGCCAACCAAGTGTGGTGAATTAAGACAATTCCTTGTATAATTCAATGCCAGATTAATTACCTGGTACCAGTTGTTAGTCTTTCACTTAGGAAGAGGACCAAAGACATCATAGGGTGGTGTTTTGACTCCCTGGTGAAATGGAATTAGGCAGGGCAGAATTGCAGTTGTCTGACTCACTCCCCCTTCCAGAGTCATCAAAGTCCAGTGGTAAGACAAAAGTCAGAACAATTGAAGGTGGCCCAACATGTAGTGTTCCAAGGTCACTATTTCAGCCTCCCTCATGGCTGTTGGAATAAATTGTTCTCATCTGTCCATTCCACTGCAAGAAGTCTTCACACGCTTGGGGTAGACACCCCCCTAACTCGTTGTAGCAGCAGCCACACTTGCATACCCAGGATGGCTGCTAGCACAAGTTCTTACATCTGATTTACTAGGAAAGGCAGCTGTTTAAGGGGTCAACAATCTTTTCTTTTTTAATTACATTCACTAGTTCAAGGGAAAAGTCAACACCCTGAACTTCAGAGAAAATACAAAGAAAATACAAGCAGGAAAATAAAGACCAACAGATAGGACTCTGACTGCCTGAATCAAAGCAATATTGCTATACACTTTACATACATCCCTGGATCATCTTTACATCTGAGTAGTCAGGAAGCTCTAAACATACAGTCACTCAGAATCTTGACCAAGGAATCACAAGATCCTTCTCATAAGCCAGCCTCAAAGCAAAATGCCAACTCAGAGTATTTATACACTTCTCAGAGCCAGAAGGTGTCATAACCCTTTGTGACTTAGTGCCTAATTAGAAATTAGCAAAAGGTGTGGAAGCCTTCCTACAAGCAAGCCTCCCCTGAGTAAGCTCCCCTTAATAGGCTTCAAATGAGGCCTATTAATGGGTGGGGAAGATCTTATATCCCATTAACATTACGCTCACCTGTGGACCTTTTGATTACCCTCACCCTGGTTTAGCCCATCTACCAAGATGGCTTTATTGGAGTGTGAATACTGCACATGGTAGAGCCACAGGTACTTAACTACTGAAGTCCAAAACCTAAAGACAATCTTTTCCCACCACTGTCCCTTTTCCCTTGAATTTTGTTTTGATTTTTGGATTTGAGCCAACTTCTTCATTCCCTCCAGGTTCTGTCCTTTTAGCTCCATTATCACTGTACTCTTAGACTTAGCTTGTTCATACTTAAAAAATGGAAAACCTTCCCAACTGAGCAATGATTTCTCAGCCATAGCCCCATTTCTATCCAGCTCCCCAAATTGAGATGGTTCAATCAGAACCTTGGACATCTCCATCATGAAAGATCTTAAAGGTCCTGACTAGGAAGACCTTACTGGCCCTACTAAAGCCCCACTAGGAGGCCCTAGGTAAATGTTCTCAAATAGAAGGTGTTTCTTGTACCCATGACATCTAAAAACAAAATTAAATTAGTGGCAAAATTGCATACAGTCAAATTCACAAAGACAGGATCACGTATTTTGTCAATTGGGGAGACTAGTATTATTTAGAGGATGGTGAAAATAACAATTGTTATTCAGCACATTTAATAATGACACAGATATTGAGGCTTTGGGGTACAGTAAAAACAGCACTGCATAAAAAATCCAATGTCCTGGATTCAAATTCTGACCCTTCCCTTTGCTACCTTGTAAATTATTTTGCTTCTTTTGACCTCAGTTTTCTCATCTAGAAAATAAGATCAAACTAGATAATTTCAAAAATTCCTTTCAATTTCAAACCCCACAAAAGCTGGCTAAGACACTTGTGTGGTTTGCCATTTCTTTCTCCAGCTCATCTTACAGATGAGGAAACTGGGGCAAACACATTAAATGACTTTGCCCAAGGTTACACAGCTACTAAATGTCTGAAGTTTATTTAAACTCAGAAAGTCCTGAATTCAAATCTAACTTCAGGCCCAATGCTCCATCCTCTGTACCACCCATAATAATAATAATAATAAAGTTCTTTAAGGTTTGCAAAACAATCTACTATAATATCATTTGTTGTTGAATCAAAGAATGAATTACTATAATGTAGAAATTATCTCACAAGAGTTCATCTTTTTTTGAATGTCTCTACCTGGCATTCACGATTCATTTTTAAATACTTGTTACCATATGTATGTGTATGAAGTTAAGTACTTCAACGAATGGCTAAACATATGCTTAGAACATTGCCAACATGACTGAAGGTCTAGGAACATGCTTTTCAAACCTGAATTTCCAGAACACATCATAGGCTCCCCTAAATCAGCCCTGCCACCGTTACTCTATAAAGTTGGCTTTTGAGAGACTGTCCAGCATGAAAATGGCTGAGCCAGATGAGGACACCATCATGTCATTAACAGATCCCCTCACCCAGCATTGGAAAGATCATTGGCCTAGGTGGGAGATCTAGGTTTGAGTCCCAGCTCTGATGAGTATCCTTGGGTGAGACTGTTTCCTTAAACAAAATGGATGGGGGTGGGGAAGGGAACAGGATGAGGGAGATAGGACTAAATGGCATCAGAAGTTCTAAAAATCCAAGAATCTTTCTCCCATTTAATGAAGAGGGAAAAATTCTTTGACAGTATTTTCTTTGACACATTCTTTGTTCTACAAGTAATATTACGCTTCTAGAGAACAATTTGTTTTTCTTAATAGGTTAAACATGTGCCTTAAACCTTGTTAACCTATTGAGAACAAAATGGATCAGGCCTGAAGGAACATTTCATAAGATGAAAATAGACTAACTCCTTGTAGTACGACAGAGAAGAGAGTCTCAGCTTTGATGTACTCTCTCATATCAGTATATGCACCCAGATATGAACTAAAGAACAGAACATTTGAGAGAATGCGGTAGAGGGATGATTGTGCATCAGGGAAGAAGAAGAATGAGATTTAATGAAATAAGGCTCTAGATCAAGGAAGGATTCAACCTTTCTGTGTGTCATGGACCTCTTTGGCAGTCTGGGAAAGCCTATGGACACCTTCTCAGAATGCATAAAATAAAATATATAGGATAACAGAGGAAATCAACTATTGAAATACATACATATACATATTTATACATTTTTAATCAAACTATACATATATATGTGTTTATGGATATGTGTGTATACATATATGTAGTTGTGCAGGTTCAGTGATGTCTGGTTCTTTGTGACCCCAGGGACCATACTATCCATGGAGTTTTCCTGGCAAAGATACTGCAGTAGTTGCCATTTCCTTCTCCAGCAAATTAAGGCAAGCAGAAGTTAAGTGACTTGGCCAGCTCATCCAAGCAGCATGAGTGTCATTTTGCTTTTCTCAACCGTCCTGGCATTGAGAGGTAGAACAAAGGGAAAGCAAAGGGGAAAAGCAGTCCAGGTGTCCATCTCTCTATGGGTCAATAGGAAACTAAAAATATGAGACATTTTTACTTCTATTCAATAATAAATTTTCTCTTCTTAACTTCTTCATCGGAACAAAAAATATTTGCTTTTTAAAGGATCTGGGGCCATTAAAAACCTTTTATGCTTATCCCCAAGAGTCTGAAAGATCATGAATTCAAAGTCATCATCCTTTCACCTAGTAGTATACCAAGGAAATGGTACTGGTTAGGATATCCTAAATAGACTCTTCCTAAAAGGTTTATTTCAGCTTCTCTTGAACCATGGTGGTAGAAATGCTAGAGAGATAAGGCATTTTGGGAAGAGTTCCAGTACTACTCACCTTAGTCACTTAAATTTTTTTTTAATTAAAGAATCATTTTCCATAGGCCACATCTATAAGAACCAAAGTGGATATAGAGCTATAGGATTTGGTGTCCCCATCTTACAGAGAAGGAGATTGAGGGGAAGTAAATTGTCCAAGGTCATACAGTTCTAGGTAGTAGACCTGGAACTAGAACCCTTAACCCCCGACTCAATTTAACTCACTTTTCTCTATATGATGATTTGTCCGAGGTCACAAAGTATTCAGTGGAAATGCCAGAATACAAATCCAGGTGTTCAGATTTAATATTCAGTGCTTTTTGCAATTGTAATTTTCCAGTAAATAAAGAGTCAGTGTATTATAGTGGAAAGAGCCCAAGTGCTATGAACTTGCAGTGTGGACTTAGGAAATGTCACTAAGCCTCTGGGCCTCAGTTTTCTTATCTGAGAAATGAAAAGATGGGCTACCTAATCCACAAGACCAATTCCCATTCTATTTATTATTATAAGTAGCCATATTGGATAAATAAAACCCCAAAAGAAAATGAATGCAGAGGAGAAGAAAATAGTTCTGTGGAATATTGCTTACTGGGGTCTTGGGCCTTGAGCCCAGATATAGGGTTTCAATGCCTCTTTCAAACTCACAAAAAGGTTTAGCTTTAGAACCTTTGTCATGATGAGTATAAATCAAATAAAGTGATCTTCTTCCCAGCCTGGGTTTACTCCAAATTTATGTCATCTAATGGAAGCTGGATGGCACAGTAGATAGAGTGCCAGGTCTGGAGTCAGAGAGATTCATCTTCCTTAGTTCAAATCTGACCTAAGATACTTGCTAGCTTGTGTGATCCTGGGCAAGTCACTGAAACCCATTTGCCTCAGTTTCTTCATTTGTAAAATGGGATGGGAAAAAAATGAAAACCACTCTACTATCTCTGCTGAGAAAACTCTAAAGGGGGTCACAAAGAGTTAGATTCCACTGAAAAAATTTCTCCACTGAGCCCTCATACAGCAATACTTCTCCCCACCCCTTTACTGATCACCCTACTCCTCTCAGCAACCATTTCAAATCTCTTCTCAAGCTCTCAATGTTCCCCACCCCACACTGTATTAATCCTTTATCTTATAAAAACAAATGGCCTTCCATTGTGGGCTCCCTCTTCTCCCCTACATGAAGACTCTAAACTTTTCTATATCTTTACCCAACTTCTCCTCCTTTACTGTTTTATCTAGCATTGATCCACTATGATCTCTCTCTCTCTCTCTCTCTCTCTCTCTCTCTCTCTCTCTCTCTCTCTCTCATACATATATGCTCGCTCACTCTCCCTCTGCCTACCTCTCATTGTCAATCTCTCTCTTCTACTGATTCTTTCCCTGTTGTCTACAAACATGTTCAGACCTACATCATCCTTAAAAACAAACAAAAAACCCCTTCCTTTAACCATGCCAACCCCGAATCATCATCCTATTATAGATCTCTTCTTCTCCTCATTATCGAACTCTTATTTTTAAAAAGTCTCCAATTCCTGAGTCCACCTCCTCCCCACTCACTATTTCTTTTTTACCTTTTTTTTGAGGGGCAATTGGGATTATGTGACTTGCCCAAGGTCACAGGACTAGTAAGTTTGTTAAGTGTCTGAGATCAGATTTGAACTTGGGTCCTCCTGACTCCAGAGCTGGTGCTTTATTCACTTCACCACCTGGCCACCCCTACTCACTTATTTCTTAATCCTTATAGACTGCCTTCTTATGCCTCCATTTTATTGAAATTGCTCAAGGATTACCAGATGACCTTTTCTTAGTCATCAACCACTTTGCCATTTCTGTAACTTTTGATACTAATTAGCCATGTAGTGGGACCTATTTTAATACCCCAGTCATATATTAAGTGCTGGTCCATCTAATAGATATAAAACAGCCCAGTATATTAAATATTGAACAATGGACCCTGGATAAATGTTGTTCATTATCTCTATAGATGAAAAGAAAGAAAATGATAGAAGGGACAAGCTCCAGAGAAAGTGGGAAGGGAAGGGATCAAGAACACAAGTGGAGGAGTTGGTCTTGACCAGGAGAAGTTACATTTCTTTGAGAGACTACAGTGAAAAAGAAAGAATGAGGGCTAATGCATGAGGGTCTTCGAGGTGTATAGTAGCATAGAAGAGGGAGCTCCAGGTGAGTGGCCTAGGTTTTCTCAGTAAACTGGACAGAGACGTCCTTTTCATAAGGAATGGAGAGTATTTGGTGTAGGCAATTGGAGAAGAGAGCAGAAGGTCTGTAATAACTATGGTAGAGCATGTGATAAGACATACTCAAGAAAAAATAAAAGGATTGTAGCCTAGCAACAATGGTCTAGTTTAGTTTAGATAAATTAATGACAAACTTGGCTTAATTAAATAAACTGATAGACAGTGCAGTGTTGTTGTCTTATTTATTTGCTGTATGATTTTAGGAGTCATTGTCCTCAGTTTCTTCATCTGTCAAATGATCCCTAAGACCCTTTCCCATTCTCCAGATTGCTAGAAAGCTACACTGGGTAAATAAAGCATACCCAACATAAGGAGAGTCGGTGAGATTGCTTTTGGAAGGTGTTCAATGTTTTCAATGAACCCAAACTCTTATTTTTTCAAAATATTGCTATCACTCCCCTATGCCTGTGCCTCCCTACCCCGATCCTACTCTCATATCCCAACCATTGATAAAATCCTTCCTTGTAACAAAATTTTGTTAGGAAAATAAACCAACATAGTCCACACCTAGCACCCACCACCTCTCTACCAAGAGGAGGAAGATGTGTCTGACAATTTAGAATCAAGATAGGCTGGTAGTATTCTGCTGTCTTTGTTTTTCTTTTCTTAACATCACTGTGGTTATTGAAAGAGTAGTAATATTCCCCTGGTGATATAATGTGGAGAGAAACCATGAAACACCAGAACCACCAACATTGGAGGCAATGGAGAACTGGTTGGTGAGCATAAACACGCTGCAACTTGTTGACTGTAAGGACTTAATGTGCCAAGAGTAACATCAAAGGCATCATCCAGCCCATATACAATCCAATATTTCATGATAGCACTTTTTGTGGTAGCAAACAACTAGAAGCAATGTGGATGTCCATCAATTGGTAAATGGCTGAACAAATCGTGACACATGAACGTAATGGAAAATTATTGTGTTGTAAAAACCAGTGGAAAGGAGGAATTCAGAGAAACATGGGCAGATGTGTATGAATTGATATAAAGGAAATAGAACCAGGAAAACAATATATACAATGACTACAATGATCTAAACAAAAAGACCAATAGAATGGAGCTGAATGCCATTTACATTGAAGAAGTCTGAAAATGAGTGCAATATGTAACACCTGTGGACTTCCTGCTTCAAGAAAGAGGTTTTTGGGGGGTGTCTTCTCATATCTCTTCATTCAACTCATGCTGGATCTATAACTGATTTATAATTTTAAGTTGGTTTATAATTTTGACTTTAATTATAATAATATAACTATAGTGATTATAATTTTATTTATAATTATAAATTTATAATTTTGTTAAATTGACAAATTTGAATTTGTTGGTGTGACATTGATTGGGTTTTTTCCATTTACATTGTTGTAGTAACTGTGCATGTTTTCTTGCCTTTGCTTATTTTCACTCTGCGTCAGTTCACGTGAATCTTTCCATTCTTCTCTATATTTAACACACCCATCTTTCTTATAGCACAATAACATTCCAATACATTCACATATCCCAATTTGTTCAGTCAATTCCCATTTTATGAGCATCTGCTTTGTTTGCATTTCTCTGCTATAACAAAAAGTTTTGCTATAAATATTTTGGTGGATAAGGTGACTCTCTTCTTATCAATGACTTCCTTGGGGTATGAGCTTTGTCTGTTTGTTACAAGGATGTGCTTGCTTCAGAGGAATGTGGAGGAAGGGGATGCATCAGAAATGACTATGATGTAAAAGCAAAGGACATCAATAAAACTTCAAAAATAAAATAAAACTACCCTCTACAAGACGTATGCTTGGAAAAGCACATGGAGGGGCACACAGAGAGGTGAGTGATTAGAGGGTGCTCTTTACAAAAGGAAACCTTCACCACAAACTTCCTGTGCTCTGTCTCTAAAAGTTAAGACCCAAAGAAGTTTTAAATCATAATCTTTAAGATGTGTTTACCACTAATGATCACTAGAGAGAGCTGTGGGCCTTTAAATACATATATCACTGAGAAAGTCTAAAAGTATTTTCCCAGAATGCGAAGTCAAAAATGAAAACAAGAAAAGAAAAATATCTCACCTTGTTTTGTGGGAACTGAGAAAGAATGAAACTAGGAAAGAAGGTATCAATAAAATAAAGAAAAATTCCAAAGAATGTTTGTTTTTGGTTTTGTTTTGGGTTTGTTTTTTTTTTTGGGCGGGGTAGTGGTTTGTTGTTGTTTCAGTCATTTTTGACTCCTACTGATCCTATTTGGGATTTTCTTAGCAAAGACACTAGAGTGGCATGTCACTTCCTTCTCCAGCTCATTTTACAGACAAGGAAACTGAGGTACACAGGGATAAGTGACTTATCCAGAGTAACACAGCTAGTACATATCTGAGGTCAGATTTCAACTCAGGTCCTCCTGACTCCAGAGTTGGTGCTCTCTTTCCTAGCTTCCCCCCAAAGAAGGCTAGAAATTTTATATTCTCAGAGGTCACAAACCATGACCTTTTTTGATTTATAAATGCTCCTGATGCTCTTTCTCTGCCCTTTACAAGCAGAAGGCTACTTCTAGAGTCAGAAGGACTTAGATTCAAATCCTGAGTATGTTCCTTGTTACCTATGTGACCCTAGACAAGTTATCATCTTTCTGGGCATCTGTAAAATAGGGAGAATAATATTTATGCTGCCTACTTCATGAAATTTTGGGGAATAAAATACTTCATAAATCTTAAAATGCTATAAAAATGGAAGTTGACAAGGACAATAGAGGAAAATTGACCTTGTTCCTTCCACACCCCGACCAGGCTAGCCTTTTGTGGATTTTCCCCTCTTCATCCTCCTTAATCTCTCTGAAGTATCAGAGACAGAGAGAAACAGTTAGACAGAGACAGATAGAGAGAGACAAAGATAGGAGAAAAAGAGGGGTGAGAGACAGAGACAGAGAGAAAGACAGAGAGAGAGAGAGAGAGAGAGAGAGAGAGAGAGAGAGACAGAGACAGAGACAGAGAGAGAGAGTGAGAAAGAGACGTAGACAAAGAGAATTTATTAAATGCTTACTATGTACCAGGCCTTGAGCTAACTTCAGGAAATACAAATACAAGCAAGTAAGATAGTCCTTGCCCTCAAGGACTTTTCATCCTAATGATGGAAGTCAACAAATAAGAGGAACTGGAAAGGCACATGGGGTCATGGAAAAGTTATGATGAGACTAAAGCCACTATTATCGTCTTCTGGATGGTCTTGTGGCTTCAGAAACATGACCTTCTCATACTGTTTCTCTCTCTCTCTCTCTCTCTCTCTCTCTCTCTCTCTCTCTCTCTCTCTCTCCAAGTAAATTTAAAACCTTGGCCTAATAGTTTAACTCCTTATTATTCTTTTCTCCTCACTATATTCTAGTCAAGGCCTACTCTTTGACTTCTAGATGTGTCCCCAAAACTTGGCTGTAGCAAATATCTACAAGAAGCTTCTTTATCTGCTTTAACTGTTGAATTTCTTTCCTATTCCATTACCTTCCAGCCTAACTCAAATGCATCATGCTCCAGGAAGGTGAATAATAACCTTTTGTTTTTTGGTTGTTTTGCTTTTTCATTTGGCATAATTACTAGAATCAACTCCTAGTAAGCCTATTTAAAAAAATAGATTGATATCAATATCCTTTGTTTTTACATTACCTAGCCTTCTCCTTTCATCTTTCTTCTTCCCTTTCAGAGAGTCATCTTGTATAACAAAAAACTGTTCCAAAAAAAGGGAGGGGCACTGACCCTGGCGTCTGGAGGACCTAAGTTCAAATTTGACCTCAGACACTTGACACATTTACCAGCTGCGTGACCTTGGGCAAGTCACTTAACCCTAATTGCCTTGCCTTCCCCCCTCCCCCCCATAGAAAAGAAAGAAGAGGAAAAATCAGCAAAAATATCCATACATTAAAAAAAAGACATATACAATGCTCCACACCTAAGGACTTCTCCCCCATCACCTCTGCAAAGGAGTGGGAGGAGGGAATCTTCTTATTTTTCTTCTTTGGAGCCAATTTATTCATTGTCATTTTGCAACATTCTTTTCTTCAAAATTGTTTTGAGGTTGCTCTTTCCACCCACATTGCTGAAGTCATAGTGTTTTCTAAGCTCTCTTTACTTCGCATCAGTTTATAAAAGAATAATCTTTTTTCTGCTTTAATTTCACATAGCATTTTATTTGCACCTCCCACTTATTATGCAGTATTTCATATTATAGTTATGGGTGTTGATGTTTCATTATCCCCCACTGCACCCTTGAGGGTAGGGACTGGGTCTTACTTAAACTTTGTATCTCTCCCCTAGTGATATAGCACATAGTACATATATAGCCCTCTGCACACAAAGGTACAGTGGAAGCAAGGCTGGCTTTGGAGTCAAAGGACCCAGGTTTAAATCCCATCTCTGATGCTACCCATGTGACTGACCAAGAGAAAAGTCATTGGGAACTTTGTGCCCTTGTAAAGTGAGGGAGTTGGAATAGATGGTCTCTGAGAGCCTTCCAGTACTAGTTCTATGATCCTTTAACAAATGATTGAGTAGGAAAGCATGGTAAGGAAAAATGGAAGATACATACATATATACATACATATAGATGTGTACTCTCTCTATTCCTTCTAAGTATACTATGTTACTCTGAGAGATCACAGTAATCTCACCAGTATAGCCGTTATCTTGCTAGATGCAAATACACATTTCATGCATTGCCCACTGACCATAAATTTATCACTAAGTGACCAGTTTCTTTTGATGAGCCTTTCTGTGTTTGACTAAGCTGGTCCTTGACTGGTTTCATATATAAGGCCTTTCCATATTGATTGGATCTCCCAGAGTTTGCCTTCTCCTATATTCACACACACACACACACACACACACACACACACACACACACACACACACACACACACACACCTCTTGAGGGGAAAGGCTTTGGCAGAGGATTTTGTGTCAGAAATAGTGATAAATGTAATTACCGGTATGGTGAGAGGTCTGAGAACCATTTGTTGAAGAAACTGGCGGGTAGATGGTACACTGAAACCAGCACTGGATTTGGAGTCAAGAAAAGCTCAATTTGAATCCTGCTTCAGACACTTAATAAAGCTGTGATCCTGGGCAAGTCACTTAACCTTTGTTTGCCTCAGTGGTATCTGTAAAATAATAAAACCTACAATGCAGTGTTACGGTGAGAATCAAATGAGATAACATATGTAAAATGCTTTGCATGTCTTAAAGCAATATATAAATGCTAGTTACTATAATTATTGTTGCTGTTAACTGATAAAGTTTAGGCTACAGAAGAACCTCACTGCTCTCAAATATCTGAAGCCCTATAATATAGAAGATGGATTAAGTTGATTAATTATTTAGTTAATTAATTATTAAGTTTATTCTCTGAGGACAGAACTAGAACCAAAGTATGAAGTTTCGAGGGATGGTGGGTTAGGGGTAAATTTCAGTTCAATACAAGTGTAGAAAGTTGGTCAGATGACAATGACCCTCTGAAATTTCGATGCTATAGAAGGCCTGTCCAGAGGATTAGAGGACATCTCCTGAGGCATGCCCACAACATTTCAATGAAGAGGAGGCAATCTAAGTCTCAATAATTTCAGATAAATTGAGAGATTCATACTCTTGTGAGTGAGAAACACTTCTTTTGCTGGACCTATAAAAAATGGCAGGGAGAAGAGTGACATTTTTGCAAGGATCCTGAGAGAGGTGAGTATAAATCAGAAAGCAGCAGAGAGAAGAGAGGGTCTGGGTCATACAGGCAAGGGAGGGACAGTCTGTCTGCCTATGCACATAACCGTTAGTGACTGCTAGATCTATTTATTTAGTGAATTATGGTCAAGTGTGGTGGGGACAAAGGAAGTCTAGACAAAGCTCTAGGAAAATTTGAGACAGGAGAGACTACTTTAAGCTCAAGCGAGGAAAGAAGACTTCATAGCAAACATGCTTTAGAGGTGATATACCTGGAACCTCTAGATGGCATCTATATACCAGCAATATATAGGAAAAGTCTATTATATAATTACATTATATATGATTATATATAATTATAAGGAATACATATATGTATGTATATGTATGTGTAACACATACAGAGAGAGACAGACTGACAGAGAGGGAGAGGGGGAGAGAGAGAAAGAGTAATCAGGGTTAAGTGACTCACTCAGGGTCATCCAGCTAGTAAGTGTCTAAGATCGGATTTGAACTCAGGTCTTCCTAATTCTTGGCCTAGTGCTCTATCTACTAAGTCACCCATTAGCCCATTAGGGTTAAGCTAAAGCTACTTTTCTCCAATTATTTAATATTTTATTTTTTCCCAATTACATATAAAAACAATTTTAAATTCTCTTTTTTTTTCAAATTTTCATTTCCAAATTCTCTCCTCTCTCCCTCTACATTGTGATCCTCTCTCACTCTGGTGCAACAGACATTTCTTGCTGACCTTCAAAGTTGACTTGGGGTGGAAAATTGTTTCACTCTGTCTTTTTTCTGGGCTCAAAAACTCTAGAATTTAGTTAGAGTCATGATTTAAAGGTATTTGGAGAGGTTTGGGAGATAGCTATGGTGAGTTCCTGCCTTTACTCAGCCATCTTCACTCTGCCTCCTGAAGCTACTTTTTTATGGAAGCGTTGCCCAGACAGCCCCAGTGAGGGTCTCTTGGGTGTCCACACACAAAATGCAGAATCTGATCAGATTCACAAGCTGATCATGTGAACTTGCATAAGTCTCACATTCCTCAGTCTATTTTCTCCTCTCTAAAATGGGAATAATAAAGTAATTTTACATTAATAAGAACTCTATATTGGAGACACATTGAAAAGTAAAAAAAAAATGCTGGGGTGAGGGACGTTTTAATGTTCTCAATATTCCTGCTTTGGAGTTCTTCATTATCTCATTGTATCCTGAAGGCAACCTTAGGTTCTCCATCATGATACAAATGGAAAACTAGCTCTGAATGGCCTTTGGTGGGGTTGCTTCAGGGTCCCAGAAGGAGCCCAATTAAATTCTATAAGGACCAAGTATCAGGCTGGAAAACAGATGTTAAATACTTTTTGGATTTAGATTTCACAGAGAATGTCAACCATTAGAAGGGTTGGGACCTGAAGTGGTGGGCAGGTGTGTATGGGACATATTTCTAACTATTTAACAACTGGCTTTCAAGAAAAAAAAGTTTAAACTGCATAATTAATATTTTCTCCATCATTTTCTTAGGTCTAGACAGTCATCATCAAAATAAATCAAGCCCTGATACATTCAGTCATTTTTCAGTCATATCTGACTCTCCATGACCCCATTTGGGATTTTCTTGGCAAAGATGCTGGAGTGATTTGGCATTTCCTACACCAGCTCGTTTTATAGATGAGCAAAATGAGTAAAACAAGGTTAAGTGATTTGCCCAGGGTCAAAAAGCTGGTAAAGGAGTCTGAGTCCAGATTTAGACGCACAAAGATGAGACCCACTGATTACAATAAGAATCAACAAGACTACTGATCATATAAGACAGAAAGTTTTTTTTTTCATTTTAATTTTAAATTTTCAAATTTTAAAGCTGTCTCCAGTATGCTTCTGGTTGCATTTCTGACATCTGGAAAACTATGGATACTTTCAATTTTCTAAGTAACAATGCTTTAAAAAAATTGTGATATTTTAAATTTTGTGATTTTAATTTTTTTAAATATGAAGATGTGACATTTAAAATTATTAAGACCTTTATCTATTTAAAAATTTTCATTATTAATTTTCTTGTTTAGTAAAAAAGAAGTCAAGTGTGATAGGGACAAAGGAAGTCTAGACAAAACACTTAAAAAGTTTGACACTATACATTGACCTCAAGAGAAGACACACACACACACACACACACACACACACACACACACACAAACAATCAGGGTTAAGTTACTAACCCAGGGTCACAGAGCTAGTAAAAGTCTGATTCCAAATTTTGACTCCTCCTGACTGCAGTGCTGGGACTCTATCCATTATACCATCTAGCTACCCCTATGTACTATATTTTAGATTTCTCCTATTTCCTAGCATCATTCAGCATAATTCTGAGCAGTTGATTGATAGGCCCATATTTTGTTATCATTGTTTGATTGACTGTCCAGCTTGTAAGCAGCAATATATTTCATTGAGCTAAAATAGACCTGAACCCTTCCTGTTTACAAATGAGGAAATTGAAGTTCAAAAAGACTAAGTGACTTGAACAAAGTCACACAGATAATAAATGTCAGATGGAAGACTTGAACCCACAACCTCTGACTCCACTGCCAATGTTCTTTCCACCAGACCCTACTGCCACTAATCTAATTCAACAAAATTTTGTTAAGTGTTTGCTACCTGTAAGAGGCCTCTATTAATCAATGGGGCCATACCAACTCTAGCTAAGTCACAGTCCCTATCCTTATAGAATTTAAAGTCTAATACGGACTATGATATATGTACAGATGCTAGACTCCTGAGAAAAGCATTCTGGAATAATGGAGAGGGTACTGGACTTTAACTTAGGAAGATCCCACTTTAAATTCTGCCTCTGGCATTTACTCCCCATGTGACCAAGGGCAAATGTTTAATCTCTTTTTCTCTTCAGGCAACTGGTCAATTGTCTATGGCATAAGAGTTCACAATTTACCTGTGGTAGAGGGAACTTCCACAACAGGAGTTATAACACTTCCTAAATGTGGGGGTAATTAGGGGCACAGTGAATAAGGTAAGTGAACTGGAGTCTGAAAGACTTGAGTTCAAACATCTGATACACACTCTTGACCCTGGGCAAGATTCTCAATCACTACCTGCCTCAGGTTCCTCATCTGAAAAATGGTGATAATTATTTCAAGTAGTTTTTAGTGGATTCTCTAAGTGTACTATCATATCATCTGCAAACAGTGTTTGTGTGTTTCCTTGTCATCTATTCTTTCAATTTCTTTATCTTCTCTTATTGCTAATGCTAACATTTCTAGCACAATATTGAATAACAGTGGTGATAGTGGACATCCTTGTTTCATCCTTGATCTTAATGGGAATGCTATTCTTCATTACATATAATTGCAGAGGGTTTTAAATAGATACTACTTACTGTTTTATGGACAACTCCATTTATTTCTATGCTTTCCTGTGTTTTCAATAGGAATGGGTGCTGTATTTTGTCCAAAGCTTTTTCTAAATCTATTGAGATAATCATATGATTTCTGTTAATTTTGTTATTGATATGGTCAATTATGCTGACAGTTTTCCTAATACTGAACCAGCCCTGCATTCCTGGTATAAATCCCACTTGGTCATAGTGGTCATACCATGGTCATATCATCTTCATGATAAGTTGCTGCAATATCAATGCTAATATTTATTTTTAAATTTTGTGTCAATATTCATTAGGGAAATTGGTCTCCAATTTTCTTTCTCTGTTTTGGCTCTTCTTGGTTTAGGTATCAGCACCATATTTGTATCATAAAAAGAAATTGGTAGGACTCCTCCTTCATCAATTTTTCCAAATAGTTTATATAGTATTGGAATTAATTGTTTTTTTAAGTGTTTGATAACATTCATTTGTAAATCCATCTGGCCCTGAAGATTTTTTTCATAGGGAGCTTATTGATGGCTTGTTCAATTTCTTTTTCTAAAATGGGGTTAATTATTTTCTTTCCTTTTCTGTTAATCTGGGAAATTTATATTTTTGTAAGTTTTCATCCATTTAGCTTAAATTATCAGATTTACTGGCATACAGTTGGATAAAATCATTCATAATTACTCTTTTAAATTCTTTTTCATTGGTGGTAAATTCACCTTTTAATTTTTTATACTGGTAATTTGGTTTCCTCTTACTTTTTTAAAAAAATCAAATTAAAAAATGTTATCTATTTCATTGTTTTTTTTTTGTAAAAGCAGCTCTTAGTTTTATACATTAGTTTAATAGTTTTTTTAATTCAATTTTATTAATCTCTCCTTTAATTTTCAGAATTTCTAATTTGGTATTTAATTGGGGATTTTTAAGTCATTCTTTTTGTAGCTTTTTAAGTTGTATACCCAATCCATTGATCTTCTATTTTTTTCTTTTTATTCATGTAAGCTTTTAGAAATACAAAATTCCCCCTACAAACTGCTTTAGCTACATCCCATAAGTTTTGATACGTTGTCTCATTACTGGCATTCTCTTTGATGATATGATGGTATACTTAGAGAATCCTAGAGAATCAACTAAAAAACTACTTGAAATCATAACAATTTTGGCAAAGTTGCAGGATATAAGACAAACATAAATCATGAGCATTTCCATATATTACTAACAAAGCCCAGGAGCAAGAGATATAGAAATTCTATTTAAAATAATTATAGAGGGGGTGGCTAAGTGGCAGAGTGAGTAGAGCACCAGCCCTGGAGTCAGAAGGACCTGAGTTCAGATCCAGCCTCAGACACAACACACACAAACAAAAACTTAACCGTGTGACCTTGGGTAAGTTACTTAACCCTAATCGCCCTCCAAAAAATAAAAGAAAATAATAATAATTATAATTATAGAAAATATAAAATATTTGGGAACCTACCTGCAAAAACAAGCCCAGGAACTATATGAACACAATTACACAAAAACACCTTTCACAGAAAAAAAGTTAGATCTAACTTGTTGGGAAAATATCAGATGCTCATTTGTAGTTCAAGTTAATATAATAAAAATGAATAAGTTTGCTTACATTAATTTACTAATTCAGTGCCATATCAATAAAACTACCAAAAACTATTTTATAGAGCTAGAAAAAAATAATAACAATATTCATCTGGAAGAACAGAAGGTCAAGAATATCAAGGAAATTAATGAAAAGAAATGAAATGAAAGGAGGTATATCTGTACCAGATGTAAAACTGTATTATAAAGTAGCAATCATCAGAACTACTTGATACTGACTAAGAAATAGAGTGGTGAATCAGTGGAATTGCTTAGGTACATAAGACACAGTAGTCAATGACTACAGTAATCCACTGTTTGATAAACCCAAAGATTATAGCTTCTGGGATAAGAACCCAGTATTTGACAAAAACTGCTGGGAAAACTGGAAAAACAGTATGGTAGAAACTAGAGATAGACCAACATCTTACAACACAGGCCAAATAAGGTCAAAATGGGTACATGATTTAGACATAAAGGGTAATGCCATAAGCAAATTAGAAGAGCAAGGAATAGTTTGCCTGTCAGATCTATGGAGAAGGGAAGTACTTTTGACCAAACAAGAAATAGAAAGCATTATAAAATGCAAAATGTATAATTTTAATTACATTAAATTAAAAAGATTTTACACAAACAAAGCCAATTCAACCAAGATTAAAAGGAAAGCAGAAAGCTGGGAAACAATTTTTACAGCTAGTGTCTCTGATAAAGTCCTCAATTCTAAAATATATGGAAAACGGAGCCAAATTTATAAGAATACAAGTCATTCCCTGATTGATAAGTGGTCAATGAGTATGAACAGGAAGTTTTCAGATGAAGAAATTAAAGCTATCTACAATCACATAAAAAAATGCTCTAAATCACTGTTGATTAGAGAAATGCAAATCAAAACAACTCTGAGGTATCACATCATACCTATCAGATTGGTGAACATGACAAAGCAAGAAAATGATGTTGAAGAAGATGTGGAAAAACTGGAACACTAATTCATTGTTTGTGGAGTTGTAAACTGATTCAACCATTGTGGAAAGCAATTTGGAACTATGCCCAACAGGCTATAAAACTGTGCATACCCTTTGGCCCAGCAATACCACTTATAAATCTGTATCCCAAAGAGACAATAAAAATGGGAAAAGGATCCACATGTACAAAAATACTTATGGCATCTTTTTTGTGGCGGCAAAGAATTGGAAATTGAGGGGATGCCCATCAGTTGGGGAATGGCTGAACAAGCTGTGGCATATGAATGTAATAGAATAATATTGTTCCATAAGAAATGATGAGGAGGTGTACTTCAGAAAAACTGGAAAGACTTGCATGAACTGATGCTCACTGAAGTGAACAGAACCAGGAGAACATTGTATACAGTAACAGCAACATTTTGCAATGACCAACTTTTATAGACTTAGCTCTTCTCAACAAGACAATGATCTAAGACAATTCCAAAAGACTCAAGACAAAAAAAAAATGCTATCCACATCCAGAGAAAGAACTATGTAGTCTGAATATTAATTAAAGCATACAATTTCCCCTTTTTGGTATGTTTTTGTTCTTTATTCCTTATGGGTTTTCCTCTTTGTTCCGATTCTTCTTTCACAATGTGACTAATGTGGGCATATATTTAAGATGATTGTACATGTAGCCTATATCAGATTGTGTGTTATCTTTGGAAGAGGGAAGAGGAGGGAGGGCAGGAAATTTAGAACTCAAAATCTTATAAGGTCGATGTTGAAATTTTTTTTGAAAGTCATAGAATTTCTGGGGACTGGATCAAGGCATCATGAGATTTATATTAAGTTGTAAGATAAATATATTTATTATTTCTAGCTAGGTGTATATTAAATATAGCATTAAATTTTCATCTACAACTTCAAATAGATGATGAGCAGGTGGATTTCAGAAGAACTTGGAAAGACTTATATGAAATGATGCTGAGTGAAGTGAGCAAAACCAGGAGAACATTGTGCAAAGTAATAGCAACATTGTGCGATGACCAACTTTGGCAGACTTAGCTCTTCTCAGCAATTCAATAATCTAAGATATAGGTTCCCAAAGTGGGTAATATTGCTTCTTGGGGATGGGAGATGCTAGAATGATCCATTGGGAGGTGGTAGCCTTGGGTGCAATTAAGGAGTGTTGAATAAAAATAAGGGGGTAGTAGAAGCATAAGGAGAGAAAAGAGAAGATTAAAAAATTTTGAAGAACCATTTATACATGTTTCATCCATTGTGTAATAGAGTTAAAGTCTTAGTTTATTTTCCAAATAAACACATAAAATGCAAGTTATCACCAAGCAGTGGTCAAGTCCACTGACAGGTCTTAACAAGCAAGTGTTGGCAGCTAAGTGTGTCATGCATTGTAAGGAAGTCCATCATGTATTTGTAGGAATATATGCATGTAATGACTTGTTTCAAATATTGTACTATATAGTTACATGACTCAACATTGTATCACCAAAATTTCAATGCAGGAAAAAACCCCACAAATTCACAATAAAATATTCAATTTAAGATGCATCACTATTTTTAAAAAATATTTTTGAACTGATGAAAATTTCAAAAGAATCATTACAGGGTTAAAGAAAATAGATTGGGGAAGGCTGAGATTTTTTTTTCTTTTTGAAAAGGGGGCAGTAAAATAGGTGAGTTTGGGAACCTCTGATCTAAGACAATTCCAAAAGACTCATCATAAAAAATGCTATCCATATCCAGAGAAAGAACTATGCAGTTTGAATGCAAATTGAAGCGTACTATTTTCTTTTTTTCTTTCTCATGCTTTTTCCTTTTGTTCTTATTCTTCTTTCACAACGTGACAAATGTGGAAATAGGTTTAATATGATTGCACATGTATAATCCATGTTAGATTGCACACAATCTTGGGGAGGGTGGAGAGGAGAGAGAGAGTGAGAAAAAATATTTGGAACTTGGAGTGGCTAGGTAGTGCAGTGAGTAGAGCATCGGCCCTGGAGTCAGAAGGACCTCAGTTCGGATACGGCCTCAAACACTTAACGCACACACAAATAAAAAAAAAAAAACCTAGCTGTGTGACCTTGGGCAAGTTACTTAACCCCAATTGCCCTCCAAAAAGCAAAAAAAAAAAAAAATTGGAACTCAAAATCTCATAAAAGCAAATATAACTTGAAAAAATAAAAAACTATTACCTGGAAAAAGTGATAAGGGAAACTATTTTACTAAAAGGTACCACAGACAATGAATATCAAAAATTTTTATAAGTTTCTCTAATAAAGGCCTCATTTGTAAAAAAAAAAAAAAACAGAAAAAAGAAAAAAAGAGAATGGTGATAATAATGCCTACCTCACAGGGTTGTTCTGAGCACAAAATGAAGTAATATTTGTAAATCATTTTGCAAATCTTAAAGCATTATCTAAGTGCTAGCTGGTTAAATCTCTGAGTGTTCCTGGCTTCAAGAGTTCAGATATCCAACGGAGTCACTTTTCTGTTTCCTAATTACGTTTTCCCCTCTCTCCACCACTGCTACCATATCTTGTTGCCTGCTTCTATTTCAGTTTCAATCTCCAGCACCTAGTGTAGTGTTTGGAACATAATAGGTGTTCAATAACGTGTGTTGATTGATTAATTGGTACCCATTCTCTTGGCTCCCTTACTACTGCACTTATCACCTCAGAAAACAAGAACAAGACTTTTCTAGTATTTTTTAACAAGGGAAAAAGGGAATATTCAGAAATATCAGGAAGGGATATATAATAATGTGAGAATCAAGAATGGGAATTCAAGTCATTTTAAATGTACATAAATTGTTTCATACCAAAAAGACCAAGAGTGCTACATTAATATGAACTTAAAGTTCCCCAGATCTGACAACTACAAACATCTGTACAACAATTTGGGATCCATCCAGCTGGGTGTTCTGGAAGGAGTTTATTAGGCCTTTCTACATTCCTTCACCATACTCTTAACCAATCAAGAAAACTATTGATTGCTAATACATTCCAGGTGCTATAACTATAACAAGTAGGCATGCTATAACATGCCTACTGGCTACCTAGATATAGCCCGCTTCTTCCCCCAAAGTGGAGATAGAGAAAAGAATTCATAAAACCTATCATCACTTCTTTTGTGCCTCATCAGCCAGGAAAAAGTCAGTTTAAATAACATGCATTTTGTCCCAAAGTGTATCACTTATTCCCCTCCAAACTGCTCTCCAAAGTATCTCCAAACTGCTTTGTTCCAGGACCTAGCACCATCGAAACTGCAACTAGATGCTTAGTAAGGCTCTTTGACACTGATAAGATAAGGAAGGAATCTATTTGAAGAATTTCTGCCCTGGGGCAGAAGATGTTAAGGGAAGGCAATGTGATATGGTTAGAAGAGTTGTGGCTCAGTAGTAAGCAGACCTGGGTTCTAATCCTGCCTCTGATGATTACCACCTGTGTGACCTTAGGCAAATCATTTACTTCCCTAGGTCTCAACTCCATCATATTTAAAATGGAGTTGGATTAGATGGTCACTGAAAGCCCTTTTTGTTCTGGATGTTAAGTGTACACATTTGATCTAATTATACACCAAATTCCTCATTCCAGGTCATGAATTAAAATGAAAAGCAAAACAATGAATATAAAGAAATCAGAGAAACATAGGAAGACTTATTAGAACTAATGCAATGTAAAACAAGCAGAACTGGGAAAAACAAGATATGAAATTACTATGACAACATAAACATGGAAAGAATTACAACAATAAAACAAAATGAAGTGCCATGCAAGTGCCAAGTTTGGCCATGAAGAAGACAGGAGATGCATCCTTTTTTGCAGAGGTGAAGCCTATGGGTATGGAACATTGCATACATGATCAGATTCAGTTGATGTATAGATTAATTTTGATGAATTTTTTCCCATATTTTTTATTCATTGTCACAAAAGATGATTGTATTGGGAAGGAGTTGAGGGATCTATTTTTAAATGAAGGCAATATAGGATAGAGTAGGAATACAGATAGGACTGGACCAGTGATTTCACTAATATAAAGCAACTCCTGGTGATAAAAAAACAAAGAACAACAATATTTTTTACAATGTGTAGAAACTTGTTTTCCTTCACTGTTCTTGAAGCTCTGATTGCTCCTTTGAGGGAAAATAAATCACATGGCACAGAACATATTCTCTCTGGGATTATCATTACTTACTTTACTTCTTACTGAGAGGCAAAGCAAAGGAGTCCTCTGGGAAAGGAAGAGGAAACATAATTTGTCCTATATCTTTCTTTCTGTTCAAACTGGCTTATTTGTCTTATTAACTCTGCTGTCTTGGGCTGTTATTCCTGAAGTCCATGAGCTCAATCTACTTGTAAGTCAGTTAAATTTTGTGTCTTCCATAAACCAGAACTGAGACTTAACTTTTGTTGGCCACCTGTAAATATTTTCTGTGTGGTCAACAAAGAGATCTGTTTTAAAAAAAAGTACAGATGATTCACTTCTGCTCATCATTACCATTGGTAAGCCCTCCTTCCAAAATGTAAAGCTGGCAAATTGGGAGATTCAATTCACAGAATGGCATAGTAGATAAAAAAAAAAGATGGCTTCAGAATCTGGAAGGCCTGAGTTCAAGTCATGCCTCTGATAAATACTGGCTGTGTTGACACTCAGAAAGTTTTTTAACCTCTCAATTTTCTAGGCAACTCAAGACTTGGAAAGAAGGTACCCATCTTTTTTGGAAGTTAGAAAACCAGAGTTCATTGCTGAGAATCATTGATTCAATAAATTGATGACATTTGTCTAGTATATTAAAGTTTGCAAAGTCCTTTTCCTTCATTATCTCATGAGAAACTCATAAATATTTTACTTTTATAATACAATCCAAGGTTCACATACAACCCTGTGAAGTAGGTACCCCAAGTCTTATTAACTCTATTTTATAGATGAAGAAATGGATCACTGTAACAGCAAGCACCCTAGCATACCCAGAATGGCTGCTAGCACAGTTTCTTTTATCTGCTTTTCAAAAGGAAAGCAACTCAAAAAGTGTTAACAATATTAATCTAATCAAACATATATATCATTTATTTAGTTCAGGGGGAAAAGTCAGCACCCTGAACTTCAGAGAAAATACAAACACAAATTACAAGCAGACAAAAATTACAGAGAAAATAATGCAATTCAACAGACCAACAGACAGGGCTTCTAACTGTCCGGCCATTACATACATACATAGTTAGTTACCAGAGAGAGAAGCATCAATATCTGGGTTTTCAAAGCCGGGGGGGGTGGGGGCGGGGGGCTCAACGATTGGCCAGAATATCATCTGGTCAAATCATACAAATTTTCCCATAAGTTCGAAAGCCAAACCTCACTTAAGAGTGTGTGTGTGTATATATATATATATATATATACACTTCTTCAGGGTCAGAGAACATCACAACCTTCGTGACCCACTGCTTAATTGCAAAATAACAAAAAATTTGGGCCTTCCAGAAAAATAAGCACCCCCCCCCCAATCAAGCCCTTCCTCTTGGGTTCCATTTGAGGCCCATTAAGGGGCAGGGAAGATTTTCAAATTCCCTTACCATTACAGTCACCTAGCCCTTAAATGTCATTCAGTTGGACTACAAATTTCTGTTAAATGCCTACTATGTACTAAGCATTGAGGATGCAAAGAAAAGCAAAAAATGGAGCTCTCAGTCCAAGGGAGGAGAAAACAGAGAAACAACTATGTACAAACAAGATGTAGTGGAATTAATCAGTTGAGGGAAGATAAAGAATTAAAGGAGATCAGGAAATGTTTATTATAGAAGTTTGGCTGGAATTTTAAGGAAGCCAGGGGATTAATTAGAGGCAGGAATGCAAATCTTGACATGAGGCAAAGTAAAACATTCACTTTGTCATTCTACTTCTGGGAGAATGAAGTGACCAGCCAATGGTCATGTAGATAGTAAGTGGTAGATCTAGATCCTTTCTCCTCAAGTCCATCCCTCAGCTCATGAAACCAGGACTTTTTAAAATTTAATAGTATTTTTTCAATTACTTATAAGGACGATTTTCTTTTTTTCTTTTTTTTCTCTTTTTTATTTTTTTGTTTGCATCATTCATTTCCACAAGATTTTGAGTTACAAATTTTCTCCCTATTTTTCCCCTACCCACCACCCCAAAGGAGCAATCCCACTGAATATCCCCTCCCCCAATCTTCTCTTTTCCATATCTTCCCCCATACTCGCTCCAACTTTGCAGTAGGGCACAGTGGATTTCTATGCCCCAATACCTATATATTTTATTTCCCAGTTATATGTAAAATAATACTAATTATATATATATATGCATATATATATATTAAACATATGATTTTAAAACTTTGAATTCCAGATTCTTTCTCTTCCTCCCTTTGTCACCCACCCTTACTGGGAAGATAAGCAATTCAATATAGGTTCTACATGTGTAGCTACACAAAACATTTGTTGTGAAAGACTGACTATATTTCCATCCATCCTATCCCACCTCCCACTTGTTCTATTCTCTACTTTGACCCTGCCCTTTTCCAAAAGTGCATGCTTCCGACTTCCCTCCCTTGCAGCCTGCCCTCCCTTCCATCATCCCCCCTGTCATCCCCTTCCCCCTACTCTCCTGTAGGGTGAGATACCCTATTTACTGTGTATGTCATTCCCTCCCTAAGCCAAATTCAATGAGAATAAGGTTGACTCATTTCCTTTTGCCTTCCTGTTCTTCCCTTCCATTGTAACAGATTTTCCTTGCCTCTTCTCTATGAGATAATTTACCCCATTGTGTTTCTCCCCATCTCCTCTCAGTATATTCTTCTCTAACCTCTTAATTTCACCTTTTAAGTATTATCCCTTCCTATTCAATTGTTTCTGTGCCTTCTGTCCATGTATATCTGTGCCCATATATACACACAACTCACATATGTATTCATATGCCCATAAACCCTCCTATATAGACATATGTATGTATACATATATATGTGTGTGTGTGTGTGTGTGTGTGTGTGTTTGTGTGTGTATTTCTATTCCCTTCAACTATTCTCATACTGAGAAAAGTTTCACAAGTTACAATTATCATTTTTCCATGTAGAAATGTAAATAGTTCAACTTTGATAAGTTCTTTATGATTTCTTTTCCTTGTTTACTTTCTCATGCTTCTCTTGATTCTTGTATCTGAATATCAGATTTTCTATTCAACTCTGGTTTTTTCATCAAGAATGCATGAAAGTCCTCTATTTCATTGAATGACCATATTTTCTCCTGAAACATGATATTCAGTTTTGCTGGGTAGGTGATTCTTGGTTTTAATCCCAGCTCAGTTGACCTCTGGAATATCATATCCCAAGCCCTTAGATCCCTCAGTGTAGAAGCTGCCATATCCTATGTTATCCTGATTGTGTTTCCACAATATTCAAATTGTTTCTTCCTGGCTACTTATAATATTTTCTCCTTGATCTGGGAATTCCAGAACCTGGCTATAATATTACTAGGAGTTTTCTTTTTGGGATCTTCTTCAAGGAGGTGATCAGTGGATACTTTCAACCTCTATTTTGTCCTCTTGTTCTAAAACAATGAGGGCAATTTTCCCTGAGAATTTCCTGAAGGATGATTTCTAGGTTCTTTTTTTGATCATGGCTTTCAGGTAGTCCAATAATTTTTAAATTGTCTCTCCTGGATCTATTTTCCAGGTCAGTGGTTTTTCCAATGAGATATTTCACATTGCCTTCTATTTTTCATTTGTTTGGATCTGCTTAACAGCATCTTGATTTCTCATAAAGTCACTAGCTTCCATTTGCTCCAGTCTAATTCTGAAGGAATGATTCTCTTCAGTGAGCTTTTGAGATTCTTTTTTCATCTGGCAAATTTGGCTTTTTAAGGCATTCTTCTCCTCATTGCCTTTTTGAGCCTCTTTTGCCATTTGAGTTAGTCTATTTTTAAGGTGTTACTTTCTTCAGTCAGGTGGTTGACTCTCATTTCATAATATTCTTGCATCATTCTCATTTCTCTTCCCAATTTTTCCTCCACTTCTCTTCTTTGGTTTTCAAAATCCTTCTTAAGTTCCTCTATGGCCTGTAACCAGCTCACATATTTCTTGGAAGCTTTTGGTGCAGGAGTTCTGACTTTGCTGTCTTTCTCCTGTTCCATGTTTTGATCCTTTTTGCCCCCATAATAGGAATCTAATGTTGGTTTGCTCTGCTTGCTTTGCTTCCTTTGCTTGCTTATGTTGCCACTCAATTACTTGACTTTTGAGCTTTCTGCCACAGTAGAAAGGGGAGCTTTGTCCCATTTGATGGGGTTTTCTCAGTTGTCAATGCTATTAATTGGGTGCCCTCTCTGAAGCCTCCACAAGTTCTGGCACACTGGTCACACACCCCAGGACCTCCACCCCAGACAGTGATCCAGATCCAAGCAGGTTAAAGCAAGAGTGATTACCCCTCAGACTGGTTGCTTGGTCCCCCTACAATCTGCAGGTCAACTAGCTCTGAAGCAGCCACGCAGTGGCAGCTGCACAGCCACTGCACCTCAGCTACTTCTCCCTCCAGGGGTAAAGGCTGGACCGTACTCCAAAACTCCCAGATCCCAAAGTCCACACTGTACTGACCTGTCACTTTGTCCTTAGCACCTATGGGTCGATAATTCTGGAAACCACCACAGCTGCTGGTGATCTGAAGTCCCTCCTGCCTGTGGCTGGTTGTGGCCACCCTGAGGCTAAAACCTGGGGTTGGAGTGGGGCTGGGCTCAGCTCCCAACAAGCCATATTGGCCGCTTACTGCCAGCCATTCAGGCTGCCTTCAGTGGTAAGTTAGTTTCTTTCTGTCATTTTGTGGGTTCTGTAGCTCCAAAGTTTGTTTAGAGTAATTTTTCACATGAATTGGAGGAGGTGGAAGCTGGAGCTGCATGGAAGTCCTGTTTCTACTCCTTCATCTTGACTCCACCCCTGACAATTTTCAACATTCATTTTTTTTAAAGATTTTGAATGCCAAATTTTTCTCCCTTCTTTCTTCTCCTCCCCCATGCTCAAAATGGCAAGCAATCTAATATAGGTCATGCATATGCAATCATATAAAACATATTTCCACATTAGTCATGTTGTGAAAGAAGAATCAGAAGAAAAGTAAGAAAAAAACTCACTCAAAAAAGTAAAAATAGTATACTTTGACCATTCAGACTCCATTAGTTCTTTCTTAGACGGTGGATAGTACTTTCTATCATCAGTCTTTTGGTATTGCTGAGAAGAGCTAAGTCAATCATAGCTGATCATCACACAATATTACTATATACAATGTTCTCCTGAAAACCAGAACTTTCTAAAAGGACCCTTTACTTGACATAAGACTCCTGAAAATGGCTGGATGTCCCAATACACTTAAGGTATGATTCAATTTACACAATTTCAGTTTACTCATAATTCTCTAGGAAAGGATACCTACAGAGGCATAAGAGGAGTGGAGAGGTAAAGAAGGGAGGAGAAAAGGAACCCTAGTCTGCATTCAGGATTTAGCCTCAGCCCAAGCCCCTGGGGCAGGTGTCTGGGCTCTAGGGAAGGGTTTTGAAGGCATCAAGAAAACCTAACCACAAGGGAGGCTGATTTCTTATTTCATTTCCCAATTGGACCTCATCCAGGGCCCCTGTAATCTCAGCTATCAGGGGATGAATTTTACTTATCCTGAATTTACTCAAATCCCTTGGTTAATCCTTTGCATGGGATGGAGTTCCTTTAGGCAATTGCAGTCACCCCTGGCAGATGCTCTAATCCTGCTCCTCAGAAAGTCCCAAGGGAATGGCATTCATGGATTGGCACCATGTGTCCCTGGGGTTGCAAATGATATGTATAGGTATGCTGGACTCATTTCTGTCTGAAACTACAAGGGGTTTGTGTGCATGAGGGACAACTGGGAGAAGCTAATGGCTACTGGGATTTATTTTCATAATTTTTATCCCCACCAGTATTTTACTCTAAAATGGCTGAAAAAGGAAGAAGTGAAGTGTATTGAGATTGGCAGTCTGGAACTTACATTCACCTGGTTTACAAGTGCAAGGAGTGAGTGGACCTCTAGATATGCAGATTTATACACACACACACACACACACACACACACACACACACACACACACACACACACACACACACACACACACACACACACCCTTCTTCATCTCCCCCATTTGCCTTTTGTTTCCCAATTCAGATCACCTGGAAAGTGAATGGTTTCAAGGCATCCCTGCTCTATAGGGTTAGCTGATACAGTCAAGAGGGGACCAGAATGAGAATTAAAAGAGATCTGGGTTAATCTCAGCCTCAGACATTGATTGACTATCTAACTATCTAACCAGAGAAAGTCATATGGTCTATCTAAGCCTCAATTTCCTCAACCGTAAAATAGAGATGACAAGAATACGTTTGCCATACCAGGAGTGTACAAATAAATGTTTAACAATCAGTCTGCCCAGAAAAAAAAAAGCATACATATATGTTTAAGTTCAATCTGTATAATTAATACCTTCTTAAGTCTAGAAATCAACAAAATAATAAATCAAGCCCTAATTTGTAGCAATTATTTGTTTCTAAGGTATAAATGTTCACACTGAACATTTAACAATAGGCTCTCTCAAGAGTGTTGTCACACTTGTACTGGCCTCACTACTAGAGCAGGATAGAGAGATGGTTTTGGTACTAGAAGACAGGGTTTACTTCCTACCTCTGGCACATACTGACTTTATGACCAGGAACAATGAATGCCCTGGGTAACCCCTTAGGTTAAATCAAATAACAAAGATGAATCTGAATGGGGACAGATAGGATCTCTCAAGTCAATGAAATCAATATGGCAAAACAAACTCCTGGGTCTCTGAATCCATTAAGATAATATTTATAAAACACTTTGGTGGAAAATATATGGCCACTTTAGTGATAAGTTGTTATGTTACAACATTGTGAATGCTGTACTTCAGTTCCTGTGAATGTTTCGCTTTAGTTTACTGCTGAATAGAGAGTTCACTATACTGTGTGATCAGAACCTTAAAGCTGTTCATAGCAGCAGTCCTCTGGAAAGCTGCTTGTGCTTGGCTTTACAGACCTCAGAGGCCAAGATATTGGGGAAGCCTCTTCACCAGGAAACTCATCATCCTGCAATATTGCATTTTGCTTTGGTAACTCACACCTCTTCAGCATCCTATAGCCCTTTGACTGGAAAGCTGGAGAATTCCTGCCAAAGCTTCCATTCAACAAGAGCCCATAGAACAGTCAACTCTTCATTGCCTACCAGCTACACTGCTTAGACTGGACTCTGACTTCATCTCCCATCCCACCTTTTCAGCTCTCTTTTCTGTATTGTCTTTCTCCATTAAAGTGTAAGCTCCTCAAGAGGAGAAACTGTTTTTCTTATCTGCATCCCAACACTTAGCACAGTGCTAGGCACATAGCAGGTAATTAATAAATTTTAATTGATTGGTACATAAGAAAACTGAAACCCAAAGAAATTATGTGATTTCTCCAAGATCCCAAAGTGGGCTGGAGGATGAGAGGGAAGAATGGGGTGAAAGGGATGAGGAGAAGGTCAGTAGAACTCTTGAATCCTGACATCAGTACAGAATTCCTTACACTATAGAAACTATACACTATACACTCTATACTATACACTATACATTACAGCAGCCATTGCTGCTGCCTTCTCCCCAGGGGAAGCCAGTATCCACAGAGTTTGTGTCCCCACCCAGTAGACCCCAGAGCCCATACCTCCAAATACATAACACCACCAAAATTAGAGGGTGGTAGATTTAGAGCAGGATCTAGCCTAGTCAATAGGTCCCACTTACTCTCTTTACAGATGAAGAAACTCATCTGAGATTGAATCATCAGAGAGACTGAATAATTTTGCCTGGTTTAATACAAATAGAAAGTGACAGGAATTGAAATCAAATCCAGATCCTTTGACTGCAAATCCAGTGCTCTTTCTGTGGCAGCAAATTAAAGAATCACAAAGTTTAAAGGGACCCCAATCACTATGCAGTCTGACCAGCACTTGAACAAATCTACCCTTTACAACATATATGATTAGTAATCCTCCAGTTTTTACTTAAGACTTCCAATGAAAGGAACCCATTTCTGTACCACCACAACACCGCCCCCCCAGCAATCTCATTGCTTTTATTAATGGTTCACATCATTAGAAACCTTTTCTTCACATTGAGTTAAATCTGTCCAGTCTTCAACTGTTGCCCCTGGCTCATTCTTATGTGGCCAAATAGAAAAAAATCTAATCCCTCTTCCACATAATCATCCTTCAAATACTTGAGAACATGGGTCATGTCTTCTATAGGTTTCCTCTTCATTATAACATATCACTGCTTGCTGCTTCCATTGTGATCCTTAAAGCCCTTTCTAGTTTGTTGCTTCCATTGTTCTTAGAGATCTCTTTGATCTTTCTGGGTTATCACAATGTGGATTATTAGATCAAAAGATATGGGAGGCCATGGTTCATAATAAATAGGATAGATGTCATTGATCTCAGAAAGACCTAGTTTCAAATCCTTCATCAATCCTAGGTTCAAATCCTTCACTCCCAGCTGTGTAAACCTGGGCAATCACCTAACCCCTGGGACCTCAGTTTCCTCATCTGTAAAATGAGGTTGTTGGCCTTGATGGCCTCTGAGTTTCCTTCCACCTCTAGCTTTATGATCCAGTGAGACCCACCCCTGAGAGAAGCCACTTGAAATCCTAGGTTTCCAGTGGAGTGGGAGAAATTTGGCTCATATCTTTGGACTGTTCTTCTTACATCCCTGATGCTTGGAGCCTATGAGTAAAGAAAATCAATAGACCCAAGGAAAAGGCTCTAGGTTCAGGTAATTTATGAAGCTCCTGGGGAATCAGAGAGTGTGGTCTGAGTCAGAGAAAGTAAAACCAGAGCCCATTTGGGAAATAAAGTGTTAGAGTCCAAATGTTGTCATTTCATTGTTATCCATGATGAAAATAGACTGTTACAGAAGCTTTTGTAAGTCTATTCCACATCATATCTATTTATTCCACCTATAAATGTTCAACTGGTCCGTTTTAGGTGTGTTGCAACAAGTTTCTTCGGATTCATCTTTCTTTACCCCATCATTTCACTCTTATATAAGATGATATTGCTTGTAATTTTCCACCACCATCCTCTGTGTCATTCAGTAATTCAGTCATATCTGACTCTTTGTGACTCCATGGACCATAGTACACCAGGCCTTTCTATCCTTTACTATCTCCCAAATTCTATCTGGGTCACAGTCATTGTTTCCATGATACCATCTATCTATCTCATACTTTATCAACCCCTTTTCTTTTTCCCTTCAATTTTTCCCAACATCAGGGTCTTTTCCAATGAGCCCTGTCTTCTCACTATGTGACCAAAGTATTTAAGTTTCAGCTTTAGTATTTGACCTTTCAGTGAATTGTCTGAATTAATTTAAGTATTTAGGTTTAATTTAGTTAATTTAAGTATTAAGGTTTGATCTCTTTACTGTCCTTGGGAGTCTAAAAAGTCTTCTCTAGCACCATAATTCTGAAGTATCGATTCAGCAGTACTTAGTTTTCCTTATATTCCAAGTCTCACAGTCATAAATACATTGCTACTGGAAAAACCATAGCTTTGACTATATGTACCTTAATGGGCAAAGTAATGTGTCTACTTTTTAGTATGCTGTCCAGGATTGATGTGCTTCCAAAAAGTATCTTTTAATTTCATGACTGCTGTAACTGTCTGCAGTAGTCTTTGAACCAAGGAATATAAAATCTGACATTGCTTCCATTTCTTCTCCCTCTCTTTGCCAGGAAATGATGGAAACCATTCGCCAAGATCTTGTTTATTTTGTTTTGTTTTCTTTCAAATTAAGCTTCAAGTCAGCTTTTACCCTCACCTCTTTCACTCTCAAGATGTTTCTTAATTTTTCTTCACTTTCTTCCATCAGAATGGTATCATCTGCATGTCTGAGATCACTGATATTTCTCCCAGCAACCTTAATTCTGGCTTTTGATTCATTCAGCCTGGCATTTCACATTATGTACTCTTCATATAAGTTAAATAGATAAGTCAATAGATACAGCCTTGTCCTACTTCTTTTCCAATCTTAAACCAATTAGTTGTTCCATGTTCAGTTCTAATTGTTGCTTTTTGGCCTGGATACCAGTTCCTCAGGAGATAAGTAAGAGGATCTGATACTCCCATCTCTTTAGGACTTACCACATTTTGTTGTGATCCACACAGTCAAAGGCTTTAGTGTAGTCAATGAAACGGAAGTAGATTTTTTTTTTTGGAACTCCCTTGCTTTCTCCATGATCCAGTGAAAGTTGGTAATTTGGTCTCTGGTTCCTCTGCCTTTTTGAAAACCAGCGGGCTCTTCTAGTAATTCTTGGTTCACATATTGCTAAAGCCCATCTTGCAGAATCTTAAACATAACTTTGTTGGCATGTGAAATGAGAGTCATTGTTTAGTAATTAATTTGAATATTCTTCGTGTTGCCTTTCTTTAGGCTTGGGATATAAACTGATCTTTTCCAATCCAGTGGCCACTGTACAATCCTCCATACAATTTTGCAAATGAGTTTATTTTCTCAATTGATACTGCCTTTTGCTGTAATTTCTGTTTACTCTTCTTTGAACAAAATTTTCTGTCTTTCAACTCTAGGCATTCAGCTGGCTCTCATGCCTAGAACACTCTCCTTCCTCTCTGCCTCATGGCTTCCCTGGTTTCCTTCAAACCTCAGCTAAAATCCCATACCCTAATCCAATGCCTTCCCTTTGTTGACTGTCGCCAGCTTATCCCATATATAGTTTATTTGCACATAATTGCTTTCATATCAACTCCCTATTAGACCTGGTGAGGTCCTTTAAAGTAGGGATTAGGTTGGATTTTTTGCTTGTTTGTTTTTACATTTCTTTGTATCCCCAATGTCTGGCAGTGAGAGGCTAACAAAAGTCTGTTGACTAACTGAAAGGAGAGCAAATTGTTTCTGACTAAGGCAGTTTCTGGGCCCTTTTAATTTTTCTCTTTGTTGTGACTGCTTTATATCATTAGAACTTCAGTAGGAAATGGTGATAATCCATGTCAGTGTCCTTTCTTTTATCCAGTTCCCATTTCTTGCATCAGTAGCTTCTTTAGATAAACAAGGTTAGATCTGATGCAATTGTATATAATGTCTTTTTCAGGCTTATCCTTTCTTTAGGATGAAAAATTATTAACAACCTTTGCTTTAAAGATTTAATGATCTGATTCACACAGTAGTTTCAGAAATGACTTGCTCATCAGTAACCAGATACTTCCTATCCATGAAAATACCATTAGTTTCTTTTTTTCTGGTGATATTAGGGATTTTTGCCACATCCAAAACCTTCCAATTCTCTTCTTAGAGATAATTAATCATGATGTATAGATTTGAGACTTCTGAATAGTCTAAAAAAAAAATTGGCCACTTTTCCCCTTTTAATACTGAACTGTATTTTCTAACAAAATCTTTCTCTGTCTCCCTTAGCTTGCCTTTGCATGATAATGAGAAAGTCACTTAACCTCTCCAGGCCTCTTTCCTCACCTACAAAATGAGGGTATTTGACTTCTTGGCATCAAGGTCCCTTCAAAGAGGCATAGATCTGATTTCATGAAAATACCACCCAGACAAAGTGATTGAATTAATCACTCAGCCTTACTTGAGTAATTATTTTAATCAGATGTGAACACCCTATTTAATCAATCAGTCAACTAGGTGTGAAAAGTCCTTGATCGATGTACATGTGCCTGGGGACTGCTAGATGAAATGGAATGCATAGGATGCATGCTTCCATTAGTTGAGGAGATTTTGTCCTGCCCTATGGGTTTTACATAAGTTAAGATCCAATTTAGAGCCCAGACATTATTTGAGTGTCTGGCAGCAGAGAGGAGAGAAGACCCTGAGAAGGAATCATATGAAGGGGAGGGAGGAGATCCCCAACCCTAGCCTTGGCCTCAGTTCTCCTTCCCTCTTTCCTCCTCAGATAAAAACCTTGGCAACTCCAGCTGGACAGAGGATTTGGACCACTTAATGTCTTAGCAGAATCTCTGGAACAGCAGTAACTAATGACTGTGTCTACATTGAGAGAACAAACTAGGTAAATAGGATTCCTCAACTAGGTTGAGGAATCTATATGGAGCCACACAGAAAAGGTACAGTGCATCTAAAGGGAACATCTTTAAAATTCCAACAAAATGACCTCTTGAGTTATGCATTAACCCCACACACACTCCTTTGCCACAAAAGCTTGTTTGAGTCCTCTTTTCTCTGGATTCTTTTCATAGTGGTAAAGAAGTATCAACAATTTTTGATGGGGCATCTTGTACCAACCACACTATTGTAGTAAATATCCATTTCTAAAAGCTAATCAAGTCTAGATGGCAAATATATATTGGCCAATAATTATGGAAAGGAGAATCATACTGGCAGGAGCTTGTGAACTATATCTTTAGCAAAACCATCCCCTAAACCGCTCGTGGTTATCCTTACACCTCCCAAGGAGACAAACATCTGTGCTTTAGGGACCTGATCTGCTAACATGAGTGTAACTGACATGGAATATAGGGGAGAATAATACCAGAGAACATGCTAAAATGTATATGTTGACATCTATGATTATTGCCTCAGAGACGTGAGTCAGAAAGCAATCAAGCAAACTGTCACAGAATTCACCAGTTGGGTTAACATGGATATTGTTGCTCTTGGGAGACAGACTTACAGGAGAAAGAAGCAGGAAATGAGTCCATCTTTTGGCCTTGTGACCAGACCATCTGGGCCTGGGCAGTGAACTGGGCAGTGGACTCTAATCATAGGTTCTAAGAGGCTGCCTCACAGACCAAAGGACTCTGTTAGTTCCTGTTGTGGACAACAGTGGTCAGAGGCTGAGGAGCAACTCCTTGTGGAGAGGGGCCTGCTGACAGGTATGACTGCTATACCACAGACAGGGCCTTTGGCTTTTGACCTGAGACTCCTTCCTGCCCATCTTGTTGGGGGGGCGGGAAGCAGAGTAGGGGAAGTGAGGAAGAAAAAAGAGAGGAAAAAGACAGAGTAGGGGAAAGGAAGGGAGTAAACCAACATTTATTAATCTATGTGCCAGACACTGTGCTAAATGATTTATAAATATTATCTCATTTGATCCTCACAGCAATTCCATTTTATAGTTGAGGAAAGTGAGACCAAGAGAGATTAAATGACTTGCCCAGGATCAATCAGCTAGTAAGTGCCTGAAGCTGGATGTTAACTCAAATTTCCACCCACTGTGCCACCTAGCAGTGATTTGTCCCTTCCAGGCTGCCACCCCACCAAAAAAAGCAGGCATGCTCACATTTGTGACTGTTGTCTGTGATCCTTTCTTTGCTACCTCATTTGTTTTTTTCTGAAAAATCAAGAGACCACCAAAAATCCCTATTGGAGCGATCAATAAAGGCAGAGAGAGACCAAGGGAGGGAATTTTATTCCTCTCCCCCATAAAGAAAAAATATTCCCTATCACACAAGCAAAGTCAGGGAAGAGGGGTTAGAGAGGGGCCCCTTTGGGGTCCCTAAAAGAAGAGAAACAACTTAGAAACCTAAAACATAATCCCCTAGACTAGTTAGAGAAGTCACTGAGGCAAGTGAAAGCCCCTATAGAAGAGCCTCCCTTAGACTAAAGGATGAGGAATTGGGAGGTGGGGTGCAAGTAGGCGGGAGAGCATGGGAGTTGTGCCAATTTTGCTACCAGTACAGGAAGGACATCTAGCACAAAACCCAGGTGCCCATCATGCCTTTCCAGGAAGGCCATATGCACACTATTCCTTCCAAGATCTACTAATCACCAGACACTTATTTTTATTTCTCCAGTACTCTGACTCATGCTTGGTTTTGAGGATCTTCTTAAATCCTTTGTCAGACTTCTCAAACATCTGTACATTCGAGAGATGTTGGCAAATAAACTGTCACTCTCTTCATGTCACCTTTTGTCTTATGGCCTTCTTGAGCACTGAAAGGCAAGATGACCAAGTATCCCATCAAGATGTTTCTGCTTGCCTTCAGGATCATGGTAAAACCAAGTCATTAAACTCCTTTATTTCCCTTCCTAAAGAAACATACTTCCACTTACCTATAGCTTCCTTCTGTCTTCTGGTTATCTTCCTTCAAGTCCCAATAAAACCCCACCTTCTGTAAGAAACCTTTCCCAGTCTTCCTTAATTTTTAGAGGGAAGGCCCTCTAAAATTATCTCTGATTTATCGCATATATGACTTGTTTGTATATAGTTGTTTGCACACTGTCTCCCCCATTAGATTTTGAGCTCCTTGAGAGAATTGATGTTTTTTCTTATTTTCTTCTCTGTCTCTGTCTCTCTTTCTCTCTCTCTCTCTCTCTCTCTCTCTCTCTCTCTCTGTCTGTCTCTCTCTGTGTATCTATCTCTATCTCTGTCTCTCTCTCTCTGTCTCTCTCCTCTCTCTTTTTCTCTGTCTCTCTCCCTCTCTCTGTCACTCTCCTCTCTCTCTGTATCTCTCTCTCTATGTCTTTGTCTCTGTCTCCTCTCTCTCTCTCTCTCTCTCTCTCTCTCTCTCTCTCTCTCTCTCTCTCTCTCTCTCCCTCTCTCCCTCTGTGTCTGTCTGTCTCTGTCTCTCTTTCTCTCTCCACCCCCGCCTTGTTTTGACCTTTCTTTGTATCCCTAGCACCTAAGAAATGCTTGCTGAATTGACTTTACTTCTACCACTCTGCTTCCATTATTACATAAACAGAAGGGAAGAAAAGCTGGGGGGGGGGGGAGGGGCTGGAGGGGCAGGGAAGAGAAAAAGGAGTAACACACAGGACTGAGACCATTTTTAATTTTTTCCTGTGTTTTATGATTTGTCTTAGTCAATGAATTTGTCACCTACAAGCCGAACTGTTAGTGAAGAGTCTCTTCATCTCTATTCATTTAGTTAAACTGGTCCTTGGAAAGCTCATGCAATCTATTGCCAGGCTTTGAAGTCATTCCAATCAATCAATCAAGCTAGCAAAAAGAATTTGTTAGATGCATACATTGTGCTAGGCATTATGCTAAGGTGCCTGGTGAGGTTTAAGTTTGAACTAGACAGAGATTGCATTTCACTGGCATAAACTTAGAAATCCTAGGTCAGGAGTTCTTAATCTTTGTGTGTGTGTCTTATGTCCTGTGGTCACCTTCTCAAAATGTTTTCAGATTCATGAAATGAAATGTAGATGATTACAGAAGAAACCAATTATATTGGAATATAGTTATCAAACTTTTTTTTAGTTTGTGATCCCCAAGTTAAGAACTACTAACTACTGCCCTGGAGTGGGTGAAGGAGGGGGAGAAGGAAAGGAAAAAAAGGAAAAAAAAGAAATTTACATGATAACTTTACTATACATTTAAAATGAATGGCAAGTTGCATATAATACACCTGCAGTTTCATGTGTAATCATCTTTTTTATTATACTATGTTATGGGAATGCTTGTCTTATTCCATAAATTAAAAATAAAAAACAAATTTTGAAATAAAAGTTATCTCTATGTCATGGGGGCATCAGAGAGATTTTGCAGGGTGAGCCATAATTTCTCTGAGATCACGTGCATGCCTTTTACTTTTGGATTTTATTTTAATTCTAAGAAAACTAATTTTGTAACTTATTCTGAGTCATTCTCTATATATACATACACATATTTTGGGGAGAGAATGAGAGCAAGAGGGATAAATGAATATGAATGAGAGGTTTATTTTCTTGGCGGGAAGAGCTCTTATTTGAAGGGAAAGTTAGCCAAAAATTACATCACTTCCAAAATATCCTCCATCTCATGGATAAATATAGAGATATGTGTCACTGGAGGATGCTTGCAAAACAGAAAGAGGAAGAAGTACTTGCGGAGGTTGCTGCCAGTTGTCTCCCCCTTCATTTCATCTCCTCCTTGTTCCCACCCCCACAGAACCTTGTACAGCTGTCAACTTTCATTGTTTCTGAATGAGTGAGATGACCTGCTCCCATCTCAATGCTAAACATTATGGGAGAGTAGAGAAAGTGGGGAAGGGAAAAACCAGGTTAATAGCCTTTGCAATCCAATGCTATCCTTTCCAGAGAGAGCTCCTGGTCAAAGGGACTGCTTTTTCCAATGGTCTCTGAGTTGGAAGGGGTATGTATCTGTGCCTATCTAGTTTGAACTGTATCACCCCCCAAAAAAATCTCTTTGCAATATACTTGACACATGATCAAGCATTGTAAAGCTTGAATAATTCCAAAGAATGAGCATCCACCCCTTCCTGAGGGAACCCGCTCAGTTTTCATAACAACATTGCTCTGTTCAAAATCATCTCAACTAGCTTATCAAGGGTGCCATTCTTCCCTACCACCTGAATAAAAATGTCCATCAATAGAGTCAGACAACCTATATACTATAATATTTAATAGATAATATTTCTTTTTATATAAAATGTTTATTGATCATTTTTGTTTTTATGTAACCTATATTTCTCATTACATTTTCCCCCATCCATCTCCCAGTGAACCATTCTTTTTATCAAAGTATGAAGAAAAGAAGAAAGGAAAAAAGTTAAGACAAACTATATAATATGTCAAAAAAGTTTTTGGCATATGTAGTTTCTCATATCCATAGTTGGGGAAAGGGAGAGCTGTCCTCTCATAACTCTTTTTCATGATAACTTAACAATATTCAGTTTTATTATTCTTTTCTTTTTCATTTAAATTGTTATTATCATTGTATATATTGTTTTCCTGGTTCTACTTACTTTACTTTGTATCAGTTCATATAAGCCTTTTCATGCTTCTTTGTATTCATCATTTTTACACAGAAATGTTTTATTATATTCATATAACAACAATTTGTTTAGCCATTCCCCTATCGATGGATATCTGCTTTGTTTCCAGTTTTTTGTTATCACAGAAGTTCAACTACAAATATCATGGCATATGTGGAGTCTTTCTTTTTTTTCCCCAACAGCTTTTTTGGATTATGTGCCTAGTAGTAAAATATCTAGATCAAAGGGTATGGGCATTTTAGTCACTTTCTTTGTATTTCCAGAATGATTGTACCAAATCTCACCTCCAAATAGAGTGCCTGCTTTCCACAATACTTCCAACATGGACTACTATCATTATTTTGTCATCCTTACCAATTTGTTGGGTATGAAGTAAAACCTCAGGGTTAGTTTGATTTTTATATCTCTTAATATTCATGATTTAGGGTATTTTTCCTCTGGTTGTGTAAAGCCACGCATGAGTAGCTTTCAATAACAAATCAGAGCAAAACATTCACAGAAATCAAGATACAACATTCACAATGTTACAACTTATCACAGAAAATCAAAATATAGCATTCACAATAACTTATCACTAAAATGGCCACATAGTTTTCACCACAATGGTCACATAGTTTTAAATGAAGTACAATCACTTAGTCAATCAATCACTTAGTAACTCAATCATTCAATCAATTCAATCATTCAATCATCCTTGAGAAGGCTTGCCTCCAAAGGGTAACAAAATAAAAAAGTCAAAGTACTCCACCCCTGTGTAGTACATTCATTTAGTCAATCACAGAGTCCTTAATTCAATCACAAAATACAATCACAAATAAATTACAATTCCATCAGTTACTACTTAACAGAAAATAACACAATTCAGCAGACAGGGCTTCCAGCAGTCTGACCATTACCTCCATACCTAGTTAGGTACCAGAGAGGGAAGCACCAACATCTGGGTTTTCAAAATGAGGGTTCTCAATGGCTGCCCAGAGTCTCATCTGGCCAAATCACACAACTCTTCCCAAAGTGAGTCCCAAAGCAAAACTTCACAACAGGGTCAGTCACTATTCAGTATTCATGGAGAGGTCTTTTCATCTTTGACTCAAGGCAGGCTTTCAGCTTCCATGGTTTCCCTTCCATGGTCCCATCTCTTACCTGAATTCACCAAACTGACACCTGGGTTCAAAGGTAGACAGCTCCCAGCTCCTTGTCCAGCTCTCTATGCATGTCCTTCCACACTGAAGTTCAGTGTCCAGTTTCACCTTAAATCCTTCACAGTCTCTATTCCTGGGAAGTCAAAGCTTAACAAAGCCACAAACAGACAAAGTACTGACACCACAGTCATGCTTCCTCTTGCAGCTCCAACTGGCCCTTTGAAGTCTTCAGCAGCTTGACTGGCCCTCAGAAGTCCTCAGAAGCTCCAGCTGGCCTTTGTAAGTCCTCAGTAGCTTGGCTGGCCCTCAGAAGAAGCTCCACCACCACAAGTTCCCAGGAAATTCTGGCTTTCACAGCTGGGGTTTTTCCTTATATACAGCATTGCTCCTCCCTGTTCAGCCAGCAATAGGGGTTCCTATTAGGAACCTACTTAGGTTCCTAATAGAAAGAAATTAAAGATATCTATAAGCATATGAAAAATGCTCTAAATCACTATTGATTAGAGAAATGCAAATCAAAACAACTCTGAGGTACCACATCTCACCAGTCAGATTGGCTAATATGACAAAACAGGAAAATGACAAATGCTAGAGAAGATGTGGACAAATTAGAAAACTAATGCATTGCTGGTGGAAATGTGAACTGATCTAACCATTCTGGAGTGCAATCTGGAATTATGCTCAAAGGGCTATAAATAATTTCATACCCTTTGACCCAGCAATACCACTTCTAGGGTTGTATCCCAAAGAGATCACAGAAGTGGGAGGAAAACCCATATGTACAAAAATATTTATAGCAGCTCTTTTTATTGTGGCAAAGAATTGGAAATTAAGGGGATGCCCATCAATTGGGGAATGGCTGAACAAGTTGTGGTATATGCATGTAATGGAATACTATTGTGCTATAAGAAATGAGGAGCAGACAGACTTCATATTTACCTGGAGAGGCTTATACAAACTGATGCTGAGTGAAAAGAGTAGAGCCAGGAGAAATTTGTACACAATTACAGACACAACATATATGTAATAACCAACTTTGACAGACTGGACTCTTCTCAGCAATGCAAGGTTATAAGTCAACCCCAAAAGACTCATGATGGAGAGAGATGTCTACATCCAGAGAAAGAACTGAGTTTGAATCCAGATTGAAGTAAACTACCTGCTCTTTTTCTTTTCATTGTTTGGTTTTGTTTCCTCTTTCCCATTGTTCATTCCATCTGATACAATCCTTCTTTTTAACCTGACTAATTTCTAATGTGAAAGTATTTGCAGATCCTATATTTGGTTGTATGCCTCCATGAGGAAGGGGGGTGAGGGGAGGGAGGGAGAGAAAATTTGAAACTCAAAGAATTGTGGAACTGAATCTTGTTAACTAAAAGTAAATAAACAAATTAATAAAGACCAAAAAGATAAAAAAACAATTAGAAACTAAGGAGATACTCATTAATTTGGGAGTGAATGAAACAAATTATAGCATATGAATATTATTGACTATTATTGTGCCATAAGAAATTATGTAAGGGACAGTTTCAAAGAAACCTGGGAAGATTTGTATAAACAGATGCAATGTGACAGGATAACAATCAGGAGAACAATTTGCACAATAACTACACTATAAAGATAAATAATTTTGAAAAACAGCAGTTCTGACTAACGAAATGATCAATCATGATTTCAGAGGATAGAAGATGAAGAATGCCTCTTACCTCTTGACAAGAGATAATTGACTGGAGATGTACAATGAGACACAAAATTTTGGACATAGCCAATGCAGAAGCTTGTTTTGACTCACTGTGTATATTTGTTACATGGTTGTTTATCATTTTTCCCACAATAGGAAAGAGGAGGGAGAGATGAGGGAAAGAGAAAATAAACTTTTATTACTTGAAAAAGAAGTAAAAGAAAAGAATGAGGAGCCTACTCATCTCATAAATAACATTTGCTTCAAATTATACTCTAAATTGAACAAATAAATTTCAGATTAATGCCTTTTTACTGGATGTTATTTTAATTGCTTCTAAAACAAATTAGGCATTTTAAATAACTGTTTTACATTTTACCCTTGCATACTGAGATAATTTAATTTCAAAGGTTTTCACTCTATAAATCAGAAAAAAAATTAAGGAAATGTATTCATGTACAGAAAAAAAAAATTAAGCTTTAAAAAAAGGAAACCAATGTTACAATATTGTCTCCTAAATGCTGTTTTGAAAACACACATAACCTGCTTGGGAGGCCAAATAGGAGTCTATGTTAACTACTTTCCAAGAAACTACCCAGCTTCCTAGCTGAATTCCTAGTTTCTTGTTTAATTTGAACTTTTCTAGATGAATTCCATGCTTCTTTGCTTAATTAATATTTTGTTTTGACATAACACATGCTGCTCAACAAACATACAAACCAATCTCTGATTAAAGTATACGGAAGTTGTTAAACCATACCAGTCACTAGTGACTATGCCTGGTCATGCATGCCTTTTCCACTTTTGTAGTTATCAGGAAGGACAAGGGTGTGCTTCATTTTTGATAGTATGATGCTAAGCTTATCAATTATGTTCTACCTAACTTTTACTGCCTTTTAGTGTTGTCTCTATTGGCATTGTTGTAGTGATGACATACATTGGTTCCTTTGTTCTGCTTTCTTCACTCTGCATCAGTTCATACAAGCCTTCCTATATTCCTCTGAATTCTTCATGTTCATTATTCCTCATGGTGACATAATGTTCCATTACATTCCTGCAAATTGTCCCACCATTCCTCAATAGCTGGGCACATGTTTTATTCCCAGTTTTTTATAATTACAAATAATGCTACTGTGAATATTTTGTACAGATAGGTGTTTTCTTGGCCGTCATTAAATTCTCAGGTGTGCGAAATTTGTAGTGGGATCTTTGAGTCAAAAGGTATGAGTGATTTAGTCATTTTTTCTTACATAATTCCAGTATTTTTTTTTCCAGAATGGTTGCCCCAATTCATCACTCCTTTATCAGTGAATTAGGATGTCTGTCTACAGCCCCTCCAACTCTGAATTTTCTTATCTCTCATGATCACTTTTACTTTGATGTGTGTGAGGCAATTCCTCAGAGTTGTTTCAATTTCCTTGTCTCTAATGGTGATTAGTGACATTGGATAATTTTCAAATGGTTGCCATTAATTTCTATTTCTCTGGAAATCTTCATATACTTTAACCAGTTGTCTATTGGGAAATAACATTTACTTTCAAAACAACCTAGTATACCCAAAGCCTTACAAAGCCCATGTTAAGTAAATATGTGTTGAATTAATTAATGAATAAATGTGACAATTTAAAACTAGTTTATGTTCAAAGGTATGTGATTATTTTTTGGTCAGGTTTAAACTGGCCTGGGGAAAGGCTATCTGGGCTGAATTCATTTTAGCAAATACTCAAGGCCAATTCAACACTGAAACTGTCCTGACCAAACTCAGATGCCTGGTCACCATATGCAAATGTCAGCATTCCTCACACCTCTGATTTATTTCTCTCTAATTATGACCCAATTTTACTTGGCAACAGATTGGATATAGGGGAGAGGGAGTGAGAGAGTGAGGAGTCAAGGATGTGATGTTCACAAGAACAAACCTCAAAATCAAAATAGTTTTAGAAAGAAATTTATTGTGTTTTTTGGAATTAGGAAAGCAAGCTAGAAAGGAGGTATGGCTCTCTATCCTCAGGTTCTGGAAGGTTTGCATCATAGAGGATTTTTACAAGAGATTTCACCTCAAATAGCAAAATTTCACTAATCATAGCTTAGGACTGCTATTATTATTTTTCTCATGTTGCAATAACAGTTAACAAGAAGTACATATAAATACAAATTGGCACATATAAGGCCTTACTGTGTTTATCTACTCTAGATTAAATTCATCCTGGAAAGAGGCTGCTAGGTGGTCCAGTGAATAGAGCATCGGCCCTGGAGTCAGGAAGACCTGAGTTCAAATCCTGCCTCAGACACTTAACACTTACTAGCCATGTGACCTTGGGCAAGTCACTTAATCCCAACTGCCCTTCAAAAAACCAAATAAATAAATTCATCCTGGAGTAGAAATGATTTGGAATTAAGAAAAAAATACATTCTAGAATTTCACACATGAGTGAACATGTGATAATTTATTCAAAATCCCAGAAAAACAACAGCTACTGTAAGCCTCCAGACTAACACTATTGCCTATTAACCCCTTAGGCAAAATGAAATCTTTAAACATTTTAAAGTGTTTTGTTACTAAGTTGTTATTAAGTTACACAAAGGTATAACTTCAATACATACTATTTATTAATAGGTACATCATAATTTTCATAAGCAATGACAAAACAATCTATCAGATAAAACTCCCTCTTTAAACAACCTGTAAATTCTTTGCGACTTCAAGACCTGTTATATAAATTTTCAAATTAACAGCATTTTTTGCGCAACAGTTTCACAAAAATTCACAAGAAAAAATTAAAAATCTAACAATAGTATAAATAATATTCATTGTAAAAACATAACACAAAATTTGCTTCCCCAAATAACCGATTTTCCTGAATGCATTTCCAAATTCTCTTATGTAAAAAAATCACCATCTATCAATCTGACCTTCTATACCAATTGCATACAAAAAAACAGTATAGATTAATTATATTTAATAAAAAAAATAGCTAATGTTATATAGTGCTTACCATGGGAGGCAGTATGCTAAGAACTTTACAATTATTGTGTTATTTGATCCTTACAATAACCCTAGGAAGAAGGTGCTATTATTATCCCATTTTACAGAAGAAAAAATTGAGACAAACAAGTGAAGTGACTTGCTTAGGGTCACACAGCTAGTAAGTATCTGAGACTGAATTTGAACTTGAGTTTTCCTGATCTATGCAGTTTCCAAACATATGACCTTAATGCCAAATAGCAAATGTATTTCGCATTGTTTTATTTAAATGTATTTTGCATTAACTTTTCATTTTCCTAAAAGAAGAATACATCTCACTGTAAATAAGACTATGTTATAATTTAGTTTTGGGACAAATTTCGACAAACTCAAATCTGAATTTATAATCACAAATAGTAACATTCAAAACCTCAATTTTCCCAATGGCTATTTAGCTGCCCATATGTCAATTAAAGAACCCACTGCTTTTAATTAGCTCAGTTTCAAAGATTCATGGTGACAGTCTTACATTCCTGAACTTTCTTTTATTGTGGGGGGGGGGGGGGAGGAGCCAATGAGACTCTAAGGATTGGGAAACACCCTTCTAGTGGTCCTAATGTGAGACTGGAGGTCAGGAGAGAGATTAGGGCCAGACTTATACCTCTGAGTCATGTGCATATAGATGATAATTGAATCAATAAGAGCCGATGAGATCATCAGGAAAATAGTGAAAAGATAGCCCTTGACAAAATGCACCTAACAGTTAGTGGGTATGACCTAGATGAAAATTCAGGAAAGGAGACAAAGGTGTATTGAGACAGACAGAACCAAGAGAGCAATGCCACTCAAACCTAGACAGAAGAGAGTATCAAGAAAAAGATGGTAGGGGCAGCTAGGTGACTTAGTAGATAAGAGCACTGGCCCTGAAGTCAGGAAGACTTGAGTTTGAATCCAGCCTAAGACACTAACTCTGTAACCTTGGTCAAGACATTTAATTAAAATTTAATTAATTAATTAATTAATTAATTAAAATTTAATTAAAAAGAGAGAAGCAGAGGAAAAGGGAGAAGAGGGAGAAGGAGAAGAAGCCAGCAACTAGGGTAATTGAAGATTAACAAGAGAGTGGGGATGACAGAGGGACTGATCTACTAGAGAAGATGGATTAGAATGTGATCACTTGTGCATGTAGAGACATTTGCCTTGGCAGGAAGAAGGGCTATCTCTTCATATGGCATAGTAGTAAAGAAGGATATAGGGGGAATCTGGGTGGAGGAGAAGAAGGAACTCACAGTGAATGGCCTCAACTTTTCCAGTGAAATGTGAAGCAAAGTTCTCAGCTGAGAGATGGGTCGAGGAAGAGGCAAGGGAAGCTTGAAGAGAGATGTTTTCAAAGAACCTCTATGGTGAGTAGGATAGTGAATCAATTAGGGAAGTGTAAGGTGATTGCCATGCCCTGGTGAAGGCCCACTGGAATGACATCTTTATTTTCACTAACCCAAGAACTTAAATTTAGCATTTCTTTCAATTATTTAAAGACATGATTCTGCGTAAGGGTCCATAGATTTTTCAGACTGCCAAAGGAGCCCATGACACCAAAAAAGAATCCCAGTTCTAGACGGTGAGGTCCTCTGCCTGTTTCTGTTCCCAGGTTAAATTGTGCTGATTGTATCCTTATCCAGAATGCTGCAAATCCTACGGATGCATTGCCTCTCAGTAAAGATTACCAAAGCAATCCACATAGTTAAAAACTAAATGGATGAGAAATTCATATTCCCAGATTGCAATACAGATTAAATGGGAAGTCTATTAAATTAGTACATCTTCTGTACCGACAGAAGATGACTAGACATCTTGGACCAACACTACAAATTGTCAGTGAACAGGGCTCATAAGCCAACAAGAGAGTAGGTTGGATTGCTTTTAGGAAACTGTAGCATGCTACTAATGATTTCAAATTGTTCCCTGGGGTAAAGGGAGAATTGTGCACCATGGTGGTCCATAACTTGCAATCATATAGCATGAAACACATGAAGGAAAGAAGGAAGGAAAGGAGGAAGGAAGGAAGGAAGGAAGGAAGGAAGGAAGGAAGGAAGGAAGGAAGGAAGGAAGGAAAGAGATATTTATTAAATACTTACTAGCTTACTATATGTCAAGCACTGTGCTATGTACTAGGAATACAAATAAAAGCAAAATTAAAAAAAAAAGTCCCTGTCCTCAAAGAGATTATGCTCAAATGGGGGAAGATAATTCACAAAAGGAAACTGAAAATTTGAAAGGAAATGAAGGTACCCTGTTTGGGAGGGTGGGAGTGGCACATGATTTTGATTTCTAGAAAGTCAGAAATGGGGCCAGGAGGTCTTTTGTAGAAGTGAGAAATCCACAAGTGTGGTATGTTGCATACATTTTCGGGCTTTTGCAATGTATTGATCAGTTTTACTGATTTTTCTATTCTTTTCCTCTTTGACTTTTAAAAAATATTCTTTGTTATATTAGATGCCTCACTTGGAGGGGAGGGATACTAAGGAAAATGTTGGTGATATTAAAAAACATCAATAAAATTTTATTTTAAAATATGATACCCTAATCCATCTAACAGTTGACAAAAGGAAGTTTAGTTAGACATACCAGGAGAAGAATGTTCAGAGTAGGGATGGGATGATCATCAGGATAAACACTGATTCACTTAAGCATAGCTTCTCAATCTAGTTCATGCTGCTGGTCTCTGACCAGAAGTATAAGATAAGGATCCCACCCTGATGGTTCTGGCTGTTTTGTACCCAACTTTCAGTTACTATTTCAGTAGTCTAAGCCTTAATCAGTAGAACCAATCAATTCTGAAGTTGAGTCCCAATTATTTTTTAGGAAAAACTGACCTAACTTGCATTGATGGGAGTGAGCTGGGTGGAGAGTGAAGGAATGGAAGAACATTATCCCAACCAGAAAAGGGGCTCATTTTCTACTGCCTTATCCCCCTCCCCCAATCCTCCACCTTTCAGTTTTCTTTCATATGTTGTCTTCTTCCATTAGATTGTGAGCTTCCTGAGGGTAGAGAAAGTCTTTCTTTCTCATATATGTAAACTAAACACTTAGCACAGTGACTGGAATTTAATAAATGTTTGTTGACTGGTATTAACTGATTGACATCTCTCATCTCTTATCTAGAATTCTAGTTTTTTTTAAATCTATATTTCTAACATTTTCATAAAATTTATTTACTTCTATACAGATTTCTTCCTATTTAGATTTTCATTCTTCTTATGAGATTTCCAGGTTTTTAGCTATTTTTGTAACTTTGTAGCTAGGTTTCAAATCTGGCTGCTAAATCTCTTTGTTTCTTGACTGTGTTTTTATCTGTTTTTTCTTATCTTTCTAGCTAGATTCTAATTTTTAGCCATATATTACCTGGCTGTGTAAATTCTAACTACCAAAAGTCTAAGCTACTTTCTTAACCACCTATCCTACTGGGAAAAAAAAACAGTATGTGAAATATCAAACATATAAAAAATATCCAAAAATTTTCCAAAAAAGTATCAAAACTTGTGTCCCCCATGCCTGGAACTTCCCTTCTCATCTCTACCTCCTCACTTCCTTAGCTTCCTTCAAGGTCCAGCTAAAAATCACAATCCTCTTTAATGATATATAATCCTTTCTCTCTGTTGATTACCTCCAACTTATCCTGTACATACCTTATTTATGTGGTATTTTGCATGTTGTCTCTCCCATTAGATTTTGAGCTCCTTGAGAGCAGAGACTGTTGGGTTTTTTGTTTGTTTTTTGCTTTGTTTTTTTTCTTTCTTTGTATCTCCAGTACTTAGACTAAATGACAATACACTCATCAAAACAAAATGCAAAATTTCATTGATTATGGTCAGCTCTCAAAGACAAAGTCACAAGACAGTCATTATCTCTACTAGTAGCAGCAGTATTCACATCCAACAGAAATCATAGATACTTGAAGCATGGCTGAATTGACACTTTCACAGTAAAAGTCTGGAAGATCAGTACATTGGTAGTAATCATCCTTCAATTTAAAGTTTTTATAGCTTTAAGGTTTATTTCCATCTTGTTCGCTGAATACCTAAATTTCTAGATAGATTGACAAATTTCTAAGTTATCTTTCTATTTCTCTATTTCTATTAGTAGGTTTCTAGCTAGAGGTGATACAGTGGATAGAGTGCTGGGCCTGGAGTCAGGAAGACTCTTAATTCCGAGTTCAAATCTGGCCTCAAACACATAATAGCTGTGTGACCCTGGTCGTCATTTAACCCTATTTGACTTAGTTTCCTCATCTGTAAAATGATTTGGATAAGGAAATGGAGAACCTCTCCAGCATCTTTTTCAAGAAAACCCCAAATGGGGTCAAAAAAGAGTTGGGCATGACTGAGACAAGTGAAAAACAAGAAAAAACTAGATTTCCAGCATATAAACTACTTTTCTAACTTTCTAACTTTGTTTATTGCTTTCTAGCTGGATTCCAGCTATCTGTAGTGATTGTAGTGACCTAATCTAATCAGCTCATGGGTTTACTTCTTTCTAGATAAAATCTCTAAAGTGTCTTCTTTCTCTAAATCCCAGGACCCTGAATGCTATAAAGAAGGCAAATGCTTTGTTAGGTCTTCATTTCAGCATCTGGCAAATGGTGGGGTTGGACTGGAGGTTCCTCTCATGTCTAAGTTATAGATCCTCTAATTGACCAAATTACTTCAGGAGGTCTTAGATCATTTTGATGCATTAGGTATCAATCTCTTTAGGGGAAAAAGGAGGAATTTGACATTAGAACTTCCATTTTCTTCTTGCCAGGCTGTTGCATCAATGTTTTTGATTTTTGCTCTTTCCAAGCAAAAGCCTATTCAATTCTTCACCAACTCTGAAAACAAAGCCAGGGCATCTAGCTTTGCTGAAGCTGCTAAATATCTTCCATGATCTAGTTTGATAAAAGTAATAATCATAACAATCCTATCACAAAAAAAAAAAAAAAAAAACAGTCCTCCTGACTTCCCTTTATCTGTGGAGGGCGACACCATTCTCCAAGGCACTCAAGTTAACAACCTAGAATAACCCTCAACTCTTCACTCTTGTTTACTCCCCAAATCCAAACAATCACCAAGTGCTGTCAATTCTAACTCTACAATATCTCTCATGTATGCCTCCTCTTCTCTTACATAACCACCTCCTGTTTCAGGTCCTCATGGTCTCTTAACTGATTGCTCTAATAGTCTTTCATCTCTATTCTTTTAGCCTCACCCCCTTCTAAACCATACTACACAAAGCTCCCAAATTAATCTTCCTAAAGTGCTGATCTTATCGTATCACTCAAGAAATATCCTTGGCTTCCTACTGCTTCTAAGATGAAATACAAATTTCCCTGCTTGTTTGTCCACTTTCTTTCCAGATTGATTTCCCATCATTCCCCCTCACACACTCTATTCCCCAGTCACACTGGACTACTTGATATTCACTGTACTTGACAATCCAACAATCCATCTCCTTCCTCTGCCTCATCACAAGCTACCCCTCCCCATATCTAGAATGCTCTTGAGCAAAGGGTAACAAAGCAAAGGAAGGAGATGGATTGGAAATTAAGCTTCTGGCTCCTTTTAAAATTCACCTCAAATTCACCTCCTTCAAGAAGTTTTTCCTTATTCCCCAATTATTAGTGGACCCCACCACCCCCACCAAATCACTGGGCATTTTGTTTATATCTATCCTATATTTATCTATGAGCATATTGTATGCCCCAGCAGAATATATGCTCCTACAGATCAAGGCCTGGTTCACATTTATATCTGAATTTCTAACATCTACCACAGTGGCACTATACTTATTAAGGGATTGCTGATTGACTGATAGATTGAATGGAATCAATGAGTTACTTCATTGTCCACTCCAAAAGAATATTCCATAATGCTGTTTTCATCAGCACAAGAATGCCTCCACAATATTGAGTATTATTTCCCATCTGCATATGAAATAGCACACCACCATGAACATAAGTAACTATTGCTGACCACAGACGCTTCATCTTATTTGACATGGGAGCTGGGCTGGGTCACAATATGCCAGAAGCCATTCAAGCACTACACTGACAATTCACAGAATAATAAAATCTCAGAGTTGGAAGGGACCTCAGAGGTGATGTAGCTCAATCCCAAATTGAAATGGAAATAACCTTCTAGCACCAAGCTCCCTCCATTCTCAAAGTGATCCTACTGCCTTCAACTAAAGACCTCCAGTGATAGGGAACTCACCACCAAGTAGAGCAGTCACTTCATCCCTACCTCAAGTAATGAGATTTCTGAATACTAGGTGAGAACAATTGACTTTATCACACACCTAGCTTAACTAGGAAGCTACCCAATGGATGGATCTCTGTGGGAATGAGGATGAAACGTGAGGTGGGGTTGGCAGACTCTCCAGAAATGGTCCTGAGGCAGAGGTAAGCTAGAGCCACATCCAACAGGGTGATTGTAAAATTTTCAGTGTGAGCATTTATATCTCAGAAATAGGTAAATCTATCAATCATGGTTTGATTTTTTTGTTTATGTTGATTGTCTAGACTTAAGAAAATGTTAATAAGGTAAATTAAACTTAAAAGTGCATAAGTAATATTTTTTTCTGTAAAGCTGATTATTAAGTATTTACCAGCAAACCCCTGCCTGGAATTATTCTTGGGGTCTCTGCCTTCCCATAAAGGAGTACTGGTCTGGGCAGAATTTGTTGTGGTGCCCCAGATGCAAAAATTCCCAATTTTCTATCTATCATTAATTCATGATTTATTTACTTCATTTTTGGTCATATATTTCCTGATTAAGATACTTTACTCTGTTTCTCACATGGAAGTAAGTCATCATTGATTACTCTGGAGCTCACATGCACATATATGCCATATGTCCCTCTATTGCCCATTGGATTACTCTTAATTTTGACTTTATGGAGATCATATTTTCCCATGACTCACAGTTATATAGCATCTTGGAGAGAATGCTGATATTAAAAACATATGGTTTTGTGCAAAGAATAACTTGGGATCATTAAATGTGCTGAAAATTTTCCCAAATGCAATCTAGTTCACTCATTGAATTAACCTCCCTTTTCAATTATGAGCCCAACTCACTCTTCAGCTATAAGCTTGTCCAATATATACAAAGAGGTAGACTAACTGGGTAGGCCACTTAACCAAATTTATAGGAAATAGGTATTTTTAATCCATTTAGTTTTCCTTGTGTGGATGATTACCCTCTCACTTTCAAGAATCTATGTCCCTCCCTGAAGAGAATCTTTAAATCTTGCTAGAACTTTACATCAAAGTATAATTGTAGTTGTATCTATTAAAGAATCATATGTGATTTTAACATATGCACATATCTCTTCCTTGTTGAAAAAGAAGGTTTTAGGTCATGTTTGTTTTGTTTCTGTTGTTGTTTTCCAAGTACCTATTTTAGCAAGGTTGCTCACTAAAATAGTGAGTAACAGAACTGGGATTCCAAACCCAAATCCTGTGATTTCAAATCCAACATCCAAGTTACTATTTGGGCAGCCAGGTAGAATGCCTAGCTCAACACTGAATCAAAAGACCTGGGTTTGAATGCTTCCTTGAATATTTACTAGCTGTGTGACCCTGAACAAGTTGTTTAACCTCTCTAATTCTCAATTTCCTCATCTGTAAAATGGAGATGATAATATCTATTACATTGTGTAGAGCTGATATGAGGATCAAAGACCCTTAAAATGGGACTTAGAGTACCCTTAAAGGCCTGTAAATAGATGTCAGGGCCTCCTTAGATTTAGAGGGGGGAACTTACATCTTATTCCCACTACCTAAGTGAAAGTTACCATTTCTTGCAGTTATGAATTTTCATTAGAAATTTTATTCTGAGAAGGGGTTGTAATGGAAATGCAGATTTAAAGATCTTCCCTGCCCCTAGGTTAAGTTCACCTGGAGCCTGTGGTGGGAGGCTTGTTTTTCAGGAAAACCCACACCTTGATACTTTGTGATTGGGCAGTGGGTCAAGAAGGTTGTTACAATCTCTGAGCCAGGAGAAGGCTATATAAACCCTGATGGGAGGCTTTGCTTTGGGGCTCAGTTTGAGAAGTGTTGTGTGATTTGACCAGATGAGATTCTGGGCAGCCGTTGAGAGTCCCCCGGCTTTGAAAACCCAGATGTTGATGCTTCCCTCTCTGGTAACTGTGATTTGGTATTGATGTATGTAATGGTTGGGCAGTTTGGAAGCCTGTCTGTTTGATCTGTCTGTATACTCTGAAGTTCGGGGTGCTGACCTTTTTCCCCTGAACTAGGTAAATGATATATGTTTGTTTGATTAAAGTAAGCTTGTTAACTGATTTTGAGTTGCTTTCCTTTTGAAAAGTAGATCTAAGAACTTGTGTTGGCAGCCACCCTGGGGATGTTGGGGTGCTTGCTGCTACAGGGGTTCACTAGATTGCCAGAGGGGTCAGTGATACAAAAATGATTAGGTACTCTGAAGATAACATCTTTAAACTACTTAGCAAACCTTAAAGGACTATGCAAAAATGTCAGTTATTATTATACCACAGTGTTCAAACCAAATACTAGGCCCAGGGGATAGATGCACCTGTTCTGAGTTTTCAAGAACCACGAACAACTGACAATTTCATTCCCTAGATAAAGGTGATGGTGGTAGTGGGAAGGAGGGCAAATCTCAGGAACGATGTGTTCAGGGAAGAATGTGTTCACAGAGTTTGTTCCACACTCCCATTGTCCCTGTCTGTTGTGGAGGGAATAATTCCCCTGGTATTTTGTGAATGGATCAGATGATGAGCCATTAGAAAGGAGATAAAGTGTTCAGCCCAAAATAGTTCTGTGAGGTACTGCCAGGGGGCCCAGTGATACATGTTTACAGAGACATTTTATTATTTGGACAGAGCTATCCAATTGTTTATGGAATTCATCTGTTGAGCAGTGATTTGGGATTACATAAATGTCAGATACACAAAAGCAGAAATACCTAAAACCAGCCCATTTCTCTCTTAGAGTTTATATCCATGATCTCCCCCTGGCTACAGAAAACTCCACTGGGCAAACACCTAATCAAGCAGATGGGCCCAGGTCCAGAGCCTAGTCACATCCTAGTGAATAAGGGAAATAATGTCAGGAAATGAGGGTATTCCTCAGAAAAAGCTCATCATTTCAGAGCTAGAAGGGGCATCAGAAGTCATGCTGGCTTTTGCCTATGTGACCCTAACTTCTCTAGACCTCAATTTCCTCACCTATAAAATGAGAGGGTTGGACTAAATGATCTCCAGTGCTCCCAATAGTTCTAGATCTGTGTTCCCCAAGCTAAGAAATAAAGGGAAGGGGAAAGGTCTGAGATGGGCTTCAAAAGTTTGTTAGCCCTTAGATGTCATAGTGGATAGATCACTAGACCCAGAATCAGGAAGACCTGAGTTCAAATTTAGCCTCAGGTACTTATTAACTTGGGATTCTAGGCATGACACTTAATTTCTGTTTGCCTTAGTTTCATCATCTGACAAAGGGGACAAAAATGGCACTTCACAGGGTTTTCATGAAGAAAAAATAAGAAAATATTTGTAAAGTAATATATGTAATAAAATAACAAATGTAAATATTAGCACAATGCCTGGCACAAAATAGGTAATATATAAATGTTTGATCCCTTCTCCTTCCTCTGATTTCCTTGCTTCTTTCCTCTAAATGGCTCAGCATCGTATAGATACCAGTGGAACACATAGGCTCTCCAGTGAAACCTCATGCAGGCCCACTCCCTGTTCTGGTCATCTGTCGTCTCCTTCATGTCAATTCTACCTTCCAGTTCTTCACTGCTATATCTTCAGGCCTCTCCACTTTGGGAAATCCAGTATTTTAGTTCCCCTGAGACTATGACATTCTATGACTTACATACAGATAGCATGGGCTACTTTTTAAAAACTGACCTTTGTTTTAGAAAACAAGAAAGTGGGGCCATTAAAGCACTATAGTTTCCCAAAAGCAAGCAAGCCTGCATTCCTCATGCTATTCATTTCTGGGCCTACTTTGTGATCCATCCAAAGTGACTCTCCAAGATAAGGGGATCATGAGTTATCTGTTCAACTACATGTCATAGTCTATAAAATAGGCATTTTCTACCTACTCATTCTTTCCTTGAGTGATGACCAGGCCATACTCTTTTGAGTAATTATGGATTCCATTTAGGGAACTCTAAGATGTCATCAGACTTCAGACTTCATTCAATCAGTATAACATAATACATAACAGAGGACATCTGGAGGACCCTATTATCTATAAGAGATATTTCTTCTATTTGAACTTTACTCTAGATGCTATACACAACACTGAAAAGCATCTATGGTAAACATATATCTCCCTTATTTATTATTCACTTGGTACTAATAATCACCAGTTCATCAAGCAAATTTATCTCTCTTTATATCTTATGAGGAATACTGTGTCTAGCATATAGTAGGTGCTTTCAAAAATGTTTATTGAACTATTGTGCTATAAGAGATGATTAGAGGACAGACTTCAGAAAATCCTGGAAAGACTTATATGAACTGGTGCTGAGTGAAGTGAGAAGAACCAGGAGAACATTGTACACAGTAACAGCCACATTGTATGATGACCAGCTTTGATTGACTTAGCTCTTCTCGGCAATGCAAGGATCTAAGACAATTCCAAAAGACTCATGATGGAAAATGTTATCCATGTCCAGACAAATGGAGTCTGAATGCAGATGGAAGCATACCATTTTCTCCCTTTTTTGTTTTGTTTTGTTTCTTCTTTCTCATGGTTCTTCCCATTGGTTCTAATTTTTCTTTACAACATGACAAATGTGAAAATATGTTCAATATGAATATATATGTAGAGCTTGTATCAGATTGCATGATGTCTTGGAGAGCGAGAAAGGGAGCAAGGGGAAGAAAATTTAAAACTCAAAATCTTATAAAAGTGAATGTTAAAAACTAAAAATAAATAAATTCATTTAAAAACAAAAAATGTTTATTGACTATTAACTGGCACAAGCTTGAGACACACCTTATTGGAGAAGAACTTTTAGGGAGGCATTTTGCTCTACTGAATCAAATGTTTTTTAATAGACAGCAATCAACAACCACAGCAGAATACTGTATTCTCTGGACTTTTCAATCAATACTATGACTCTTAAAATACAATATGCTATTTTAGGAGGCCTGCTTGAAGTGATTGATGCAGGACACATACCATACCATTAATGCCTTACAGAAGCACTATAGCTGGTTTAGTAGGTGCTTCTGGTGTGGTGGGATTTATCCCAGGACCTGATGGGGGGTATGGGGTGGAGAATCTAATGGTAGGGGTTGGGGGCTGCAAACTGAACACATGGGCAGAACACTCCATCTTCGAACTCTTCAGGCTTGGAACGTACTCTTTCCTTACCTCTTTCTCTTGGAATTCCTCTATGCCTTCAAGTTACAGCTCAAACACTACCTTTTTCAGGAAACATTTCCAGATTCCCTCAGCTTCTAGTGCCTGCTTCAGCAGCCCTGCATATAATTGCTTTGTATCATATACATATGTGTATATATATATATATATATATATATATACATATACACACATATTTGTTACATGTAAAAATAAGCATAGACAAGGATGGTGAAAATTACATTGAAAAACATGGTTCAGGATGGAGAGAGAAAAAGAAAAAAAAAGAAAGGTCAAAGGCTGATAGACCCTTGAGAAGCTTCATGTGTATACACACAGACACACATATGTACATATATAAACATATAAATATATACACATACATATGTTATATATATATAATATTACATATATAAGCTATTAAAACTTAAAACTGAGCTAAGGCTTTAGGGCATATCCTGTATCCCATGGTATACATATACCATATGAGTATGTGCATGCATGTATATAAGTGTGTATTCTGCATATACATATATTTATACCTATTACATCCAAATCCTAAGATCCTGTGATTCTCTAAACTAGTCTTGATTTTGGCTGTCATGTCTCTATTTGGTAAGGAGAACAAGTGCTTGCTGACTAAAGCATTTTCTAGGAGGTTTTAATCTTCTCTTTGTGATGATTGATTTACATCAATTAAGGTACCTTAAGAACTAGCAATTGACTGTGTCAACATCTGTTATTCTACCCATTTCTTATTTTCAATATCAATAGCATATTTAAATAGGTCAGGTTGGAGGTATCTTATTTTTGGCATTGATTTTGATATTTGCTCCAAGTAAATTGTGTGATGATATATAGACAATAGATACAGAAATGACTACAATATCAGCAGCCAGTGTCTAAATATAATCCATTTCTATCTCTGAATATAATCGATTTTATTTTTGTGAGGTTATTTGGTGCTTATTATGTTCAATGTTTCTGAATTCTTTTCTTAAAGTATGCATGTGTGTATATGCACCTGTATATACATACATACTTTATATATTTACACACGTTTATGTTTATGTATGTATATATACTCATGTATATGTATATATACATATATGTATTGGCACACATGTGTATGCATGTACATATACAGGGTATGCCAAAAAGCCTTAACTCAATTTTAATAGCATACACATATACACACACTATATCTAGAGAGGGGGGCGGGGAGAGAGAGAGAGAGAGAGAGAGAGAGAGAGTAGTGTGTGCATGAGCATAAATATGAAGCTTCTGCATAGTCTACAGGTCTTTGGCTTCTCATTTCTCATTTCTGAACCATTTTAAAGCATATTTTCCACCATCCTTGCCTATGCTCATTTTTATATTTCATATAAATTTTAAAGTATATCTTGATTTCATTTAACCTTTTCATGGATAAAATGGGGATAATAAACCCTTCTCTAGCACATTCACTAAATGGAATGATGGCAACAAGGGGGACAGAGGGTCGAACAAGAAGATTCTAAGTATCAACAGTGATCAAATTCTTCTGGTCTTAGAACAATTTAAGAATACCTTTGTGCCACTTACAGAAATTAAAATTAAATTAAAACTTTCCCAGGAACCAATTCAATTAACAAACATTTATTAAGTACCTACTATCAGTAAGATAGGAGGGCTCGATGGTGGGATTAGAAAGCTGGGCCCCAGTGTCAGGAAGATAAGTTATAGTCTCACTTCTGACACATATTGCCTGTCAGCCCACAAGCCTTTATTAAGCACTTACTACTTGCCAAGCTTGTGAAAAATGCTGAAGAAAGGGGGGAAAACCCACAATCCCTTCTCTCAAGAAGCTTACATTATAATAGGAGAGAATATGCAAATAGCTGTGTACATACCAGATTAATACTGTCCAGTATAGATAAGGAAGTCATCTCAGAGGGAAGGAACTATAAGAGTGAGTGAGGGGGATTAGGAAGCACTTCTTTCAGAAGTTGGATTTTATCTGAGTCTTAAAGGAAATCAGAAAAGACCAGAGGCAGAGATGAGGAGGGAGAGCATGCCCAGCACAGGAGACAGCCAGGGAAGAGGCACTAACTTGTGTGACCAAGGCCAAGTCACTTAACTCTCAGAGATCCATGCGACTCCCTAAAACTAAGCTACGCAACAGTTGCTTGTGTGCATCCTCTCGGGGCACATTCTACACTGCTGAAATCTCAGGTCTAGACTGAAAATCAATTACAAAATATTGTACTAAGCACTGGACATAGGATGAATGTCAAAAGAGGTAATTCTTTGAAAGGACAGTGAATGAGTGAGATAAGAAGAATTCACATCAGAGAAAAAAAAGTAGACAGTTTTCTATTACTTATCAATCCCTTCTACCTAAGTCTTACCTCTATCATCTCATAATTTAAGTGACTTGAGTTTTTGAAGGCTAGGATAGTAAAATATGTGGTCTGGCAGATCCTACCAAGTTAGAAAACTTTCAAATATTGGCTCATGTGCCAATATATTTTTGTCATCCGAGGGCAAGATTAATTAAATGCATCAGTGTTCATCAGTAGAAGGTTGATCCTCCCAGATGATATGGGGGCAGGAAGATTGGCCACCAATGATGATTTAATCTGAATGCAGCAAAACTGTCATACCCCTTCTTTAGGGGTAAGGATTTCTCAAGGCCAAATACAAGAAGGCAATTTCAGGTAAATAAGAGTAGATAAAGAGAGTAAGTTTGTCCACTTTAGGAGACAAAACATGGCAGCTCTCCCTCAGTTCTGGATGCCAAGAACCACTTTGCTTGCTTATTCATAAAGGATATATTCTTTTGAAAAATTTATTTCTACTCTGTTTCCATTTAGGTTCTCACAGCTGGTAAAATCTATTTACATTGAGTGAAGCTTTAGAATATGCTACCACAATAATTTGGTGGCAGCAGAGTGGAAATGTTCAGGCAGGAAAGCAGTAGCTGCTGCCAATATCCCTCAATTACAAGAGCACTAATCTGTCCCTCCTCTTAGGTGTCTATAGTCAGTAGATAAAAGCAAGTCCTAAAAGCTGAGGCTGGAGGTTGTTGCATTGACCCTGATATTGTGGTTTCATAACTAATTGCCTTGAAAAGTAAAAGCAAGAGAACTGGGTAAAACTTCCTCAAGGCAGACCAGTGTGGCTCTGGAGGTGTTCCTGAACGGTTTTCCTTGGGTTTGTTGGCTTTTCTTGTTGGTTGTTTCCTTGTGTTACATTTGTATCAGAGGAAATTTATGAATCCGGCAGTACTTGGGAGCTGCCTGGAGTCAACACACAGAATACTAGTCATTCTTTGTAAACTGAACTAAATCTCAAAAGTATTTAACAAGATTAAAAATGTTCTTCCCATTCCGACACAAAATAAGTTGGGCAGTTACTTTTTTTTAACTGTCACTGACTTGTTTCTTTCTTTTTTCTCCTGGGTGCTAAGAGAATCAAGGGGTATGTTCTAAAATTTACTCATAAATTAATAAGATGCATAATCTCTCTGTCAGTAATTAATTGACCCAAATTTATCCTAGAGAGAGTTCCTTTCCCATAATCTTTTTCTTTTCCCTCTGTTTCTCATACCCCCTATTTTTATAGACTTAACTAAACATCACTGTTGCTGGTTACCTAGGAGCTAGGTGATACAGTAGATAGAGCACCAGGTCTGGAATCAGGAAGACTTTTCTTCATAAGTTCAAATCTTACTACAGACACTTACTAGCTGTATGACCCTGGGCAAGTCACTTAACCCTGTTTTGCCTCATTTTTTCTCATCTGTAAAATGAGCAGGAGAAGGAAATGGCAGACCACTCCAGTATCTTTGCCAAGAAAACCCCAAATGGAGTCACAGTCAGACATGACTGAACAACAAAATAAAAGTGCAACCATGTAAAAATAAATAAATAAACTCAGTCTTCTCAAGAAATGTCTCCAGTCTTTCTTCAAGTCAATTCTCTCAGTTTCTTAGAAAAAAGTTCATTTACTCCCTTCTCTCTCTACCTCACAGTCTCTTGCCAGCCTCACATTTTCTTTCTCTGACAATTAAACTGCCATTCTCCTCCAGATTCTATTTCCTCTTAAATATATAGCAGCATTATCCCTAGTGTCTGTGGGAAGGGCTATTAAAATGCAATGCATTATCACATTATAGAACTCAACCTGATCATGATCCAGCTCAGTATTAAAAGTTTGTGATACAAGCAAAAGAAGGAGAATGTATGCCTGAGTTTATTAATATATCACTTTCTTGTGGTGCAGTGAATAGAGCACCAACCCTGGAGTCAGGAGGACCTGAGTTCAAATGTGACCTCTGTAATGGAAATGCAAATTTAAAGATCTTCCTTGCCCCTAGGCCCCTTGATGGGCTTAAGAGACTCTGAGAACCTTCCCAGATTTGAAAATAAACTCTGCCCCCTAATAGGCTGAATGTGGTCACATGGAGCCTGTGGAAAGAGGCTTGGTTTTCAGGAATGTCCACACCTTGATACTATGTGATTGGGTCAAAAGGGTGGTTACAATCTTCTACCCAAGAGAAGGTTATATAATCCCTGATGTGAGGCTTTGCTTTGGGGCTCACTTTGAGAAGTGTTGTATGATTTGACCAGATGAGACTCTGGGCAGCCATTGATGACCACCCCACCCTTTGAAAACCCAGATGTTGATGCTTCCCTCTCTGGTAACTGTGATTTGGTATGGATGTAATGGTTGGACAGTTTGGAAGCCTGTCTGCTTGATCTGTTTCTGTCTTGTAACTTCTGTCTGTATACTCTGAAGTTCAGGGTGCTGACCTTTTTCCCCTGAACTAGGTAAACGATATATATTTGATTGATTAAAGTAAGCTTGTTAACTCTTTTTGAGTTGCTTTCCTTTAGAAAAGCAGATCTAAGAACCTGTGTTGGCAGGATGCTGGGGTGCTTGCTGCTACAACTTCAGATGCTTAACACTTACTAGCCATGTGACCTTGGGCAAGTTACTTAATCCCAATTGCCCTGCCTTTTCTTCTCAAAAAAAAAAAATACTTTCTTCTGTCTTATTAGGTTTTGAGCTCACTGTGAAAAGATAAGAACTCTGGCAAATGGGTGACTCTTGCTAAACCTGCCACTGTTCATCAATAATTTTCTAACATGTTTACCAGCATGTGCTGGTTGGAAAAAAAATCAATCATGTCCCAGGTCCCTCCTCCTCCTTCCATCATAACACAACCATTGCCCTGAATGTGGGTATTTTCTCATTAATTCACAACTCCACTCATAAAGTTGGCTTAGGCAAGAGGGGAAGCAAGCTCAATTCATTTGGAAGTTTGTGTTTCAGCACAGTAAGGAAACCAGGGCAACTGAGGTTCAAGGGCAATAGAGATGTCAGTTATCTATAGTCAATAGCTACATAGACTTAACTAATTTCTCTCCTATGCTAGAGATAGTAGGGGAGGAAGCAAATAAAATCAGGGGGGAAGCAAAGATCATGCCTGGTGTTTCTAAAATCTATCCTACTTTGTTGTTCCTGAAGTACTGATTGTCATGGAATAAAGGACAGAAAATGCCCCCAGGAGAGACTTCTCTGTGGCAGTGCAGCTAGAGGGAGTCGTCCAGTTTAGGAGAAAGATCTCCTGCTCAGAGGTCATGGGAGGACAGCCAGACTTGGTCTGCTTCAAGGGCCCCCAAAGACACAATAGTAGTTAGTCCTGTTGATTGCACCAATTTGACTGCTTGTCCGGTCTGTCGAAAGTCAGCCAGAATGACATCCAGGTCTTGTGAGTAATCTAGTCTGTGAGTAGTCACAGACCATGGAAACTGCAGTATACCGGTAAAAAGAGAAGAAGAAAAAACCAACACAGGTGAAGAGGAGAGCTTCTATACAAGGACCAAATTAGAGCTGGAAGAGACTATTAAGCCTGGGTTTATGAACTTGTCATTGTAGGTTTTTAAAAAATATTTTGACAACTGTATTTTAAAATATTTTAAATAAATATTAAATAAAAATTTTAAAGTATTTTGATAATTGTATTTTTAAATATTTTAATTAAATATTAAATGAAAATGTTAAATATTTTGATAACTATTTCAGTACAATTAATTTCCTTTATAATCTTCCATATTTTATTGTCTAATTTAAAAATATTATTCTGAGAAGGGGCCCGTAGGCTTCAACAGACCACCAAAGTGGCCCATGTCATAAAAAAGGTCCACAATGGTCGATCCAGTGCAATCTTCTATTTTGTAGATAAGAAAATTGAGGCCCAGAAATATTAAATAACTTGTCCAAGGTCTCACAAATGGTGAATAGCAGAACTAGAATCTGGACCACAATCCTCTGAATCAAAATTCAGCCTTCTTTCTATTACCCCACTGGTAAAGGGTATATGCTATATCAATGAATGGATCAAGTTTAACAGAATCCTGCTGCAAGAAGTTGGCTTGGGGAGGTCAGTCATCCTTACTGTAGTAAGGATAGCAATGGAAATGTTGTTCCAGGATTTAATTTATACAGTCTGTCTTCCTTTTAGAACAGAAATTATATATCATAGCCATACCAATTAAACTACCAAAAAATTATTTTTTGGAGCTAGAAAAAATAATATCAAAATTCATCTGGAAGAACTAAAAGTTCAGAATATCAAGGGAATTAATGAAAAGAAATGCTAAGGAAAGCCATATAAGATCTTAAATTGTATTATAAAGTAACAATCATCAAAACCACTTGCTACTGGCTAAGAAACAGAAGGATAGATCAGTGGAACAGATTAGGTACACAAGACATAGTAGTGTAATGGAAATGCAGATTTAAAGATCTTCCCTGCCCCTAGGCCCTTTGATTGGCTTAAGAGACTTTGATTGGCTTTAAGAGACTCTGAAAACCTTCCTTGATTTGAAAATATGCTCTGCCTCCTAATAGGCTGAATGTGGTCACATGGAGCCTGTGGTGGGAGGCTTGGTTTTCAGGAATGACCACACCTTGGTGCTGTGTGATTGGGCAGTGGATCAAAAGGGTGGTTACATTCTTTGAGCCAGGAGAAGGCTATATAAACTCTGATGAGGGGCTTTGCTTTGGGGCTCACTTTGAGAAGTGTTGTGTGACTTGACCAGGTGAGACTCTGGGAAGCCGTTGTTGAGAGCCCCCCGGCTTTGAAAACCCAGATGTTGATGCTTCCCTCTCTGGTAACTGTGATTTGGTATTGATGTATGTAATGTTGGGACAGTTTGGAAGCCTGTAACTCTGAAGTTCTGTAACTCTGAAGTTTGGGGTGCTGACCTTTTTCCCCTGAACTAGGTAATGTGTGTTTGTTTGATTAAAGTAAGCTTGTTAACCCATTTTGAGTTGCTTTCCTTCTGAAAAGCAGATCTAAGAACCTGTGTTGGCAGTTACCCTGGGGATATTGGGGTGCTTGCCGCTACAAAATGGCGACGAGGGATGGGATCTGCTGAGTAAAAGGAAAGTATGGGGGCTGGGATAATTGTTTGTTTCCCAGTTGTGGTAGCTGTGATTCTGTGGAGCCATGGAGCAGGAGAGAAAGACCTGCATGCTGACTTCACTGAGCTGAGAGCAGGAATGGTGAGCTGCCTGCATGGAGACCTGTGGAAAAGCCTGGAGCTGCTGCCTTCTGCTGGAGGAGAAGGAACCCAGGAGTTTGGAGTTCAGCCACAGGACAAGATAAGGACTGTGTGGCAAAGCAGGGGCACTGAATGTGTTTCCTTGTTGCATCCCACAGTTTGGGACCCAGGGGGAGGATGGACTTGTAACTATGATGGGTGGGATGAAGTGCCATGCACCCCAAGGACCCCACATTGGTTTTGTTGCCCAGCTCCCTCTCTGGATTTGGAAGCAGGGGCTGGAGCAGTGTTATGGGAAGGACACCCCCCTCCTCCCAAGAGAACTTTATGTGATAATGCTTTGTATTTTGTGAATTGATGTGATAATGCTTTGTATTTTGTGTTTAAGGCCCAGTGGCCTTTGGTAACTTTAGATGTACCTTGAAAATGTGACCTAAGAGATGTTTTAGTGCTAATTCAAATGTAAATTGCGTATGCTATGGGCATGAAAGATCTTGGGGCCGAATGTAATGGAAATGCAGATTTAAAGATCTTCCCTGCCCCTAGGCCCTTTGATTGGCTTAAGAGACTTTGATTGGCTTTAAGAGACTCTGAAAACCTTCCTTGATTTGAAAATATGCTCTGCCTCCTAATAGGCTGAATGTGGTCACATGGAGCCTGTGGTGGGAGGCTTGGTTTTCAGGAATGACCACACCTTGGTGCTGTGTGATTGGGCAGTGGATCAAAAGGGTGGTTACATTCTTTGAGCCAGGAGAAGGCTATATAAACTCTGATGAGGGGCTTTGCTTTGGGGCTCACTTTGAGAAGTGTTGTGTGACTTGACCAGGTGAGACTCTGGGAAGCCGTTGTTGAGAGCCCCCCGGCTTTGAAAACCCAGATGTTGATGCTTCCCTCTCTGGTAACTGTGATTTGGTATTGATGTATGTAATGTTGGGACAGTTTGGAAGCCTGTAACTCTGAAGTTCTGTAACTCTGAAGTTCGGGGTGCTGACCTTTTTCCCCTGAACTAGGTAATGTGTGTTTGTTTGATTAAAGTAAGCTTGTTAACCCATTTTGAGTTGCTTTCCTTTTGAAAAGCAGATCTAAGAACCTATATTGGCAGCTACCCTGGGGATATTGGGGTGCTTGCTGCTACAAGTAGTCAATAATTAAAGCAATCTACTGTTTGATAAACCCAAAGTTCCGAGCTTCTGGGATAAGAACTCACTATTTGACAAAAACTGCTGGAAAAATTGGAAAATAGTATGGCAGAAACTGTTAGACTAACATCTGACATCATATACCAGAATAAAATCCAAATGGGTACATGATAGAGGTATAAAAGCTGATACTAAAAACAAATTAGAGTGGCATAGAATTTATCTGTCAGATTTATGGAGAATGGAGGAATTTATGATCAAACAAGAGACAGGAACATTATGAAATACAAAACGGATAATTTTGATTACATTAAATTGAAAAGGTTTTGCACAAACAAAGCCAATGCAACCAAGATTAGGAGGTAAGCAGAAAACTGGGATAGAATTTTTATAATCTATTTCTCTGATAAAGGCCTCATTCCTAAAATATATGGAGAACTGAGTCAAATTCATTACCCAATTGATAAATGGCCAAAGGATATAAACAGGTAATTTTCAGAAGAAGAAATTAAATTAAAAGACCCATAGTCATATGAAAAAAAATGCTCTAAATTACTATTGGTTAGAGAAATGCAAATTAAAATAACTCTGAGGTACCACATCACACCTATTGGATTGGCTAACGTGACAAAACAGGAAAATGATAAATGTTGGAGAGGATGTAGGAATGTTAGAACACTAATTCATTGTTGGTGGAGCCGTGAGCTGATCTAACCATTCTGGAAAGTAATTTGGAACTATGCTCAAAGGGCTATAAAATGTGTATATCCTTTGACTCAGCAATACCATTTCTAGGCCTATGCACTAAAGAGATCATAAAACTAGGAAAAGGACCCACATGTACAAAAATATTTATAGTAGCTCTTTTTGTGGTAGCCAAGAACTGGAAATTGAGGAGATGCCTATCAATTGGGGAATGGCTAAACAAGTTCTGGTATATTAATGTAATGTAATACTACTGTGCTATAAGAAATGATAAACAGGCAGACTTCAGAGAAACTTGGAAAGACCTATATGAACTGATGCTGAGTGAGGGGAGCAGAACCAGGAGGACATTGTATGCAGTAACAGCCATGGCGTACAAGGACTGATTTTGATAGACTTAGCCCTTCTCAGTAACGCAAGGGCCTAAAACAATTCCAAAGAACAAATGATGGCAAACTCCAAACATAACCAGAAAAAGAAATATGGAGTTGGAATGCAGAATGAAGCAGATTATTTCCTTTTTTGTTTTGTTTTATTTTTTTTCCTTCCCATGGTTTTTCCCATTCATTATAATTCTTTTATGCAACATGACTAATGTGAAAATTTGTTTAATAGGAATATATGCGTGGAGTCCATATTAGATTGCAAGCCATCTTGAGGAGGGAAGGGAGAGGGAGGGGGAGAAAATTTAAAATGTATGGAAGTGATTGTTGAAAACTAAGAATAAATAATTTGATAACTTTAAAAATGTATATTATAGAAAAGTGAATCTTTACCTGCAGGATTATGAATAGAACAGTCCAGAAATTTGAGATAAACTGAGGACCCTGAGCAGAGATGATAAGAGAAGGAAGAACCCTGGACTACTTCTATTACCCCATTGGTAAAGGGATATTGGCAGCAGCTACTGCTTTCCTGCCTGAATATTTCCACTCTGCTGCCATCCATACACTGTATGAATGAATGGATGGAGTAATAACAGAATTCTGCTACAGGAAGTTGTCTTGGGGGGGGGGGCGGGGATCAGTCATCCTTCTTGTAGTAAATATAGCAGTGAAGATGTTGTTCTAGGATTTAATTTGTACCCTTTAGAACAGAAATTGTATATTGTAGACATACCAATCAAACAGCCAGAAAATTAAATTTTAGCACTAGAAAAAATAATATCAAAATTCATCTGGAAGAACAAAAGGAAAATTTCCACTAGGAAATGATTTTGGCCTAAGTCATGGGTAGATGGTCCAGCAAAAAGGAAGAAGTAAGTCCTTCTGGTTAGGATGCCTGCCACCATTAGAATGACCTACTGATTGGGGGCAGACCTATAATGAGATGGGAAACTAAACCACTTCCATTTTTATTGTCTTAGGAAGATTCTGAAGATCACCTGGCAGGATAAGGTATAGGACACTGAGGTCCTTTCTCAAACCAAAATGCCAAGTATTCAAACTCTACTGCAGACAGTACAATTCTGACGGACTGGACAAATGTATGCTTGCTTGAAAGACTATTTTATGGAGAACTCACAAAAGGCAAGCACGCACATGGTGGTCAGAAGTGATACAAGGACACTCTCAATGTCTCTTTGAAGAACTTTGGAAATGATTGCATGACATGAGAAACACTGGCACAGGACCACCCAGCATGGCATGCCCTCATCAAAGAAGAGGCTGTGTTCTATGAGTAAAGCAGAATTGCGGTAGCTCAAAAGAAAGGCAAGATGGGCAGATTTAGAGAATCCACTCCAAATATTCACATGGATTATTTGTGCCCAACCTGTAGTGGAACCTTCCAAGCTTGTATCAGTCTTATTAACCCCAGTCAAACACACTATAATCTGACTCTAACACATCGATGTCATTTTGGTCCTCTTTGAGAACAAAGGACAACAACCACTACCACTGATGTCTCTCCCACTTAGGAATGGTAACATTGGCAAGGTTATAGCAAGCCTGCTGGGTGCTTGGCCTGAGCATATACCTTGCATGATTGAACATACATGGAAGTCACAGACAATGATGAAGTCTTTAGCGGGGCCCCTTTTGGCCTATCTTTGGGATATTGTGGCAAGGCCAGAGATATCTAATAAACCTCACCAGAAGACATAGAAAATATGAGCAGAAGTGCATGAGTCTCCTTAAGGTCAACCATCCTTAAGGAGCAAGTGGCATGGCCACCTGGAGGATGGACACCTGGCCCTAAGAGTCAACGTCCTATATCCTGCTTCAGCAGATGAGTTCCGCTGGCTTTGAATGGAGTCTCTTGGCTACAAAGCTCATACTGTGTAGAAAAGCCTCTTTCTAGCCTGCAGAAGAAGCAGCTGTAACAAGATACTGGTGAGGGCTGGGAGGGGGACAGAAAGCAGCTTTGTACTTGACCTCCGTTAGAAGGAATTTGATAATACAAAGAAGATGCTTAAGACTCAATCATAGAGAAAACGGGGGTCAGGCACTGAGGAAGCAGCAGCTGTTTGATGGGAGGAGTCTGGGGCTGACAAGGGCTTGGCAATAGGAGACAAGTTCTGAATGAGTCTTTGTTTTCTGCTGGAGAGGAAATTGTTGTGGGCTTTTGTTGACTTACAGCTCCTTGAGACTTTAAAAAGCCTGAGTTAATTCTACCCAATTCAGGAAGAGGGCAGGTGCACTGGGTGTGGGTAGTCATTAGAGAAGAATTGGGTTGTCACCAAATCACAGAATTCTGAGAGTAGGAAAGACCCTCAGAGATTTGCCAGCCCAATCCCCTTAACAGATCTGGCTGCTATGACCTACGTATGATCTTTAGCAAGCCATGGGACCATAGAATTTAGTCAGAATGAATGAACAATCAGTTATTGAATGAGCACTGTGTGCTAGGCTCTATGACAGGAGACGAATACAAAATATAGCCTCTCTCCTCCGGGAGAATCTGATAGGGGCATAGGACACATATAGGGGAGTAGGGCCCAGGGAAAAGAGTTTGGGTCTGGGAAATGACAGGGATTGTGAGTGGAACCATAGGAAAGTTATAATCAGGTGGGACCTGAGATACAATGACTTCCAACACTGTAGATTTATGGATAAGGAAATGGAGTAAAATTACTTGCCCAAGGTCATCAAGGGAGTAAACATCAGAGTCAAGACTCAAACCTAGGTTTTTGAACCTGGTTACTCCTTCCACTATGCTCCAGTTTCCTTACCTGTAATAGAGGGAGTTGAAATCTGTGATTTCTAATATGGTGTCTTATGGTTCTATGGTTTCAAGATGGTGGAGGGATGGGACTGAGAATGCAAAGTTAGGGACAGGGGTAGGGGCAGAACTTCTGACTCCCTTCTAGTCCAGGGCTCTTTTCACAAACTGATTTTACCTCTTTAGATAATCAACTTTTGGGTTTGGGTTTTGTGTGTGTGTTTTTAAAGAGGAAAAATACCTGTTGATACAAAGAGTAATACTAACAGCAATAACAACAGCTAACATTATACAACACTTTTCTTTTTATAAGGCATTTTACATGTGTGAATTCATTTGATCCTCACAATAACCTTACAAATGAGGAAACTGAGGCACAAAGAATGGGCTTGCACTGGACTTATGGGGGTTTTTTTGGTATGGGAAACTCCCAAGGAGGAAATTCTTGCTACCAGGTAAAGAGTGAAGAACACTATATATAATTGGTAGCAGAGATTAAGACATTATAAAACACAGAACTAATGTGTTGTATAAACACTAATTAGAGAAGGAGAATTCATGGGGACTTGAGTTCAAATCTTGGCTCTACTACTGTGTGACTTTGGTCAAGTCACTTCCCCTTCATGGGCTTCCTCTGTGAAATGAGAAGGTGGAATTACACATTTCTCCAGGTCTGACTACTACAGTGGACTGCAGAGGTTGGGAAAAGCTTCATGTAGAATATGAGACTTTGGAGCTCATCCAAATGGACAAGAGTTAGATAAAGAGAGAGGAGTAACACAGTCACTGCCATCCAATGCCAATACTGGTTTACTCATGACATAGAAGTACAATTCTCCAAACAAAACAAGGGATAAACTAATGTGCATAACAGCCCAGGGACCCTAGAGAAAGTAAATGCGAATTCTCACTTTTAAAAAGGGAAAGAAAAAGTCAGAATTTTATAATACTAAAGCTTAGAAGTTTGGGAAGAAATAATCCCCAGGAGTTTCCCCATGATCAAACACCTGCAGGAAATCAGAGCAAATCATCCTGCCTCATGTTGCTAGGTAACCAAAGAATCACCATTTGTTGCCATGGGGATATCACTTTATCATCATTCACCTCTCAGATCAGATAAATACATCCAGAAGGAATGAATATGCAGGTTTGTGGCCCTGAATAACAAAGCTCCATGGCTCTAAGCCCACCATTGTATAAAGCAAAGAACTAAATTCAAATGGTCAAAAACATTTGGATGAGGTTCAGGCAGAAGGCAAGCAAAAGGTGAAAAGGTGATGGGCTATGTCCCAGGATTAGTTACAAATGTGAGAAATGACTCTGCTCCCCATCCCCTTACCCCGGACTTTCCAATGTTTCCCTCAGTGTTCCCAAGAAGAGGGGTTCCACAAAGATTACAGTAATTTATGAGGCACTGGATTCATCATGGAAGAGAAATATGTTTCTCTATAATAGGCCAGGTTTAATACTGAAGTTTAATACTTCTCTGATAGTAAGAAATGCTGGAACCAGCTCAGGTGTTATAGAATACAATGCAATTCAATATCATAAGGGAATTGTGGTTATTAATGTTATCATTTATCTTGGAGGCGGGAGAAAGGAGGGGTTCCAATAGAAATAGTTTAGGGTAAGTTGTACTCCTATTATTCTTCTTTTATATTTGATGTTCTGCAAACTATTTCACAGGTAAATAAAATGTCTAGTTTTTATAATTGAATAAAATTATTGGGATGTATGCTCATCTTCTGTTAACTCATTGGGACAACTACAATAGCAAACAGTATGGCAGAGAGAACATGTAACTTGTCCTGTTCTCATGTGGTTTTAATTTCTTCCACTAGATCTCTATATTTTGAGAGTTTTTCATTCTCTGTTGTTTGGAAATTATGAACATTTTATATGACAGCATCTCAAGTTTTTATAGATCAATACTATGTTTAAATGGTTATAGACGACAGTTCTGTCTGGCATGGAGCTTAGGTTTCTTTACAATCTGCATGTTGAATTTTCAAGAATATTTTTGGGTTAGTATTTATAGAATAGGAATTTATCATCTGATATTTTATAAGGGATAGAGAGCTGATGGTATATAATTCTAGCTATCTGATTGTGCCTTTCTAGGCATCCAGGAGATGCTACATTTTGTAACTTGCTATGATATTTTGCATTGTTCCTATCACCACTTATTGCATAATTTGCATCAGTCGATTAGACCAGCTCCTCAGGAATAGCTTTCATGCAACTCTGGTGCATTGTAGTATAGAAAAAAAGAAGTAAAGCTTCTAGAGATAGAGAGAGTGGGTTCACATCCTACCTTGATGCTTGTCATTATTGTTGTTGTTATTAGTCCTACATACTCAAAGAAGGTCAATGACACCACAATGTTGGGGTCAAGGTACAGTGTGTTTGACTGTGCATGATCAATCCAATACAAGCCAGAAAGGCTTTACCACAGGTAAGGCACAAATTGAACACTTGGGATTCAAGATATCTCTAGATTTGCACATCTCATGTTTCCTTTGTGTTACTATGATTCTGCTTTGCTCATAGAGCACAGCGTCTTCTTTGATGTGGGCATGCCATGCTAGGCAGTCCTGTGCCAGTGTCTCCCATGTCTCACAATCAATACTAAAGTTTTTCAAAGACCTTCAGAATATCCTTGTACCACTTCTTCTGCCCCCCATGTAAGCACTTACCTTGTATGAATTCTCCATAAAATAGTCTTCTAGGCAAACGTATGTTTGGTGTTCAGACAAGATGGCCAGTTCATCCTAGTTGTACTCTCTTCAGTAGAGTTGGAAAGCTTGCTATCCATGTGATATTTGGGCAAGTCTCTTCACCTCTACATACAGGCCTGAGTTTCTTCATCTGTTGTCTGAGGTTCCATCCAGTTCTATGTCTATGATCTAATCCTGAACTGTTATCACAAACCCCTTCATTTCAATTACCAAATGAAATGACTCAGCCCTTGGTGTGATGTTTCTTTATTGATATGTTGTTGGTTTGAGTCCAGCTGCATGTCACCCACAAAATGCCTTTGGGTTCCATTTTTTAATCTTAGCTGATGGGCTCCACCTGGAGATAAATTACTTTTAGTTACCTTTGAAAAATTCAAAAGTATACACATTTACTTTGTGAAGTGATCCATTCTGGAAGAATTTCTCTACATTTTAATCTGTTTATCTGAAAACATTAATCAGTTCTCTTCCTCCTTTTTGAAGAGGAAATGTTCCTTTTTCTGTAACTGCCTTGGGGTAATGAATCCATATTTCATTAACATTGTATGGGTTTTTGTTTGGGCACCCTCTAGACCATTTTATATATTTTACTATGTATGAAGTGATGGCATTACAGAGCTGTTAATTGCTTGGGTGTGATTTTTTCCCATTAAGTTTTGACTTTAGGATGTCTGTAAACCAACCTCAGCAATCCCTTTAATCACCTAATGTTTGATTTACCAGGAGATCAGGTATTTCTTCATCCATTGGTTCAACTTGACCTCTGGATTCATGTTCAAAGTCTCCAGTTCTGTTGGGGGTTTACGTGCAGTTCCCCTGAAGGCATGAGACCTGGAGCATGCTGACTCTGCAGTAACCCTGTGAAAGTGAATCAGATGTTCCATGAGACAGATCTGTTTCTGGATGGGAGCTCTGTGACCTTCTGACTTGTTGCCAACCAAGAGGGTTTTCAAGGGAAGAGAAGCCTTGAGATTCCAGGGAGGTTTAGAGAGGCTTAGAACATCCTGCCCAGTACTCAGAGCCTAATACAGAGTACACAGCTGTGACATAAGAGGCATATGGGAACAAGGACAATGGTGTACTCCCATTATACACTATATAATCTGAACTCTTAGCTGATCATGTAGAAGTTAGGATGTAATTGCATAAGAAACTGCTGAATAAAGTCTTGTTACTCTTTGACCTTCTGGCTTAGAACTCTGTTCTTGGGGAATGTAGCTGGACTACAACCAGGTATACACTGAAGGCCAGAAGCAGGCAACACCCTGCTGCCCTTGACTCTGGACATCGGATCACAGTTCATCCTTGGTGTACATTAAAAATTTTGCACTTATCAATTTCAAATGACATTTTGATAACATTAGAAAAAATTTTCATAAAATAAGGTAGTTTTTAATATACTTTTCAGTAGTCATATAACTTGATGGATATCAGAAATGTACATGGGGGTGGCTAGGTGGTGCAGTGAGTAAGAGCACCAGCCTTGGAGTTGGGATGACCTGGGATCGAAACTGGCCTCAGAAAATGAGCACCCACACACAAATAATGACTAGCCGAGTAACCTTGAGCAAGCTACTTAACCCCAACTGCTTTAAAAAAAAATTTTAAAAAGAGAAATGTACATGGTGATTGATACAATGCTTTAGATTGAAAGCCATGTTCAGTTCTATTCAGGAGAATGAAAATGGATTTACAGTCAGATAAAACCCAAGTGTGTTTAAATTATCTCCTAGGAAGATGTCATGCATTATGTCAATTGTTCTTGAACTTATTGTATTGGTGTCATGTTTTGTTTTTTGGTGGAATGTTTTAAATTTTAAAAAGCAATAGCATAGTTTTCCAAGCAAACAACATACTCCAGCCTCTTCCTTATGTTTGGATCTATTCTATATATATATATATTTTTTTTTAAAGCAATTGGGGTTAAGTAACTTGCTCAAGGTTACACGGCTAGTCATTATTTATGCGTGGGTGCTCATTTTCTGAGGCCGGATCTGATCTCGGGTCATCCAAACTCCGAGGCCGACGCTCTTACTCACTGCGCCACCTAGCCGCCCCTCTATTCTGTATTTTTATAGGATATAGTAAACATGAGTGTGGAACTGAGTCAAAAGCTTTGAAATAATCAATGAAGGTAGTAAAAATGTTATGTTAGATTCAAATGGTTTGTTTAAAAATCACCGATTTTGGGGGCGACTAGGTGGCGCAGTGAATAGAGCGCCGGCCCCGGAGTCAGAAGGACCTGAGTTCGGAGCCAGCCTCAGACACTTAATCCGCACAAACAAAAACCTAGCCGTGTAACCTTGGGCAAGTTACTTAACCCCAATTGCCCTAAAAGGGGCGGCTAGGTGGCACAGTGAGTAAGAGCGCCGGCCTCGGAGTTGGGATGACCCTAGATCAAATCCGGCCTCAGAAAATGAGCACCCACACACAAATAATGACTAGCCGTGTAACCTTGAGCAAGTTACTTAACCCCAATTGCTTTAAAAAAAAAATCACCAATTTTCTCATGTTTATAGATTTTTTTGAGTAAATATAAGTTGTGAATTTTTTTTTAGGATGAAGGCAATGGAATTTTCATCTTTCAATAACAAAAGTGTGATTATTTCAATTTTTAAAAAATATATAGGTTCAGGCTTGCATAAGAGATAATTGGTAAAGTGTTTTCTAGTAATTTGTATACCACCGGGAAGAACTTTAAGCCCTTCATTTAGCTTAAACAAATTGCCACTAACTAGTTGTCTGACTGTGGATAAATGACTTCTCTGGGCCTCAATTTCTAGGTCTAACAAATGAAGAAATATCAGATGATTTCTCAGATGCCTTCTACCACCATCCTTCTAACCTTGAATAAAGCATTAGACCATGTTAAACATGGCTAACCATTAAGTATGGATCAATAAGATAAGCATTTACAAATATCCTCCTTTATAGCTCTGAGTTTTATTCTCTTAATCACTGAATTCCTAGTGAATTGGTCTATACTCATCAATTTAGTGAAAATAATTTTGTTCAGTCAATCAGTAAGCATTTAGTACTTACTATTTTCAGAGAGTATGCTAGACACTGGAGATGCAAAGATAAAAATAAAATAGTTCCAAAAATTACAAGATAACTTATTTTATCTTATTTTTTCATGAAACCATATCATGGCAGGGGGGAGAGAAAGAAGCATTAGTAGTTGAGGGAATCAGGAAAGACCTCATGTGGAAAGTGGTTCTTGAGTTGAGTCTTGAAGACCAGAGATTCTCAGAAGTAGGGTTAGGAGGGAGGGTTTTCCAAGCATAGAAAACAGCCTGGGAAAATGCAGAGATATAGGAGATTAAATGTCCTTATGAAGAAAAAAAAGAAAGCCACTTTGGCTGGAGCATAGATTATATAAAGAGAAGTATTGTGTAATTAGACTAAAAATGTAAGTTGGAGCTAGGTTGTGAAAAACTTTGAATGACAGGAAATTATATTTGATCCTAGAAATGATTGGGCACCACTGGGGTGGTGATGGGGCCAGACTTTATTATTTTTAAAGTTATATTTCCTGGGGTATATTATCCTCTCTGTTTTATTTATTCATTTATTTATTTATTTATTTTTTTTAAGATCACCCTCAAGCTCACTTTCTAGTGTCTGGGGCCTATGATAGGAGCAATAGCAACAATGTAAGCTAGACCATTTTTTCCTTAAAAAGTACCAAAGCTGGGGCAGCTTGGTAGTGCAGTGAATAGAGCACTGGCTCTGGAGTCAGTAGAACCTGAGTTCAAATCCAGCCTCAGACACTTAACACTTACTAGCTGTGTGACCTTGGGCAAGTCACTCAACCCCAATTTCCCTGCCATCCCCCCTCCAAAAAAGAAGAAAAAAAAAGAAACATTTTGGGGATGGGTAGGTGGTGCAGTGAATAGAGCAGCAGCCCTGGAGTCAGTAGAACCTGAGTTCAAATCTGGCTTTAGACACTTAACACTTACTAGCCGTGTGACCTTGGACAAGTAACTTAACCCCAATTGCCCTGCCTTTTTCCCTCCCAAAAGCAAAAAAAAAAAAGTACCAAAGCCACCCTTGAGATTTAATTGTCTTGGGGACTAGGAACTGGTCATTACATGATGTCTGACCTGCTGGCATTTGTATCACCAGCATGTAGCACAGTCCCTGACACATAGTAAGTACTTTAAATGCTTTTTCATTCATTCAGTGGAATGACAGGTCCAAACCAAAGAGATACCTGTAATAGATAGCTTCCCAGTTGCCTAAGTACAAAAAGGCATAGACAAAGACTCAGTAGCTGTTCCCCCAGGCTCTGGCAGGCAGACTAGTGTGGCCAACACAGAGGAGGGAAGCTACTCCCAGCTGCATCAATGCTGTGTCTTTTCTGCACAGCCATTCCTGACTATGGGTAAGTCAAGCTCTTTTTGGTAACTCTAGGTTGTGTATGAGTATCTCATTTTGTTCCAATTCTGAACTGGAAACACCAGACCTGCCTAAGTCAAGTCTGGCATAGAGCAGCATAGATTATAGCATCTAACATTCTATGGATGTCGCAGCATTCAGTCAATCACTTTGGCTGAATTACCAAGCATTGTAGGCAGGACTGAGCTGGGATAGATCCAGCAGGAAGGATTGTAAGTATTTAACAACTGGCTCTCTGAAAATATATAACATACTTTCAAAAAGTTAATCTGCTTTACTAACATTGTTCCCATCACTTTCCTAAGTCTAGTCAATCGACAAAACAACAATCAAGCCCTGATTCATACCACTTGCTGATTTTTGAGTTGTTAATGATGCTCATGCTAAAAATTTAACAATCAGCTCTCACAAATCAGTCTGAGCTAGCTTGCAGCACAATCCTGACTGGAGACAACACATTAACTCCCTTGGTGCCAGCTCATGTCTAGAACAAACAATTTCCCTAAATAAACCAAGAGGTCCCAGCATAGCCATAAAAAGGCTTTCTATTCAGGACATTGAAAAGCAAATTGCCTATTAGCCTGGGCTCACTCAGTCTTTTCAGCTGGGAGCTCTCACCATGTGCTAAGCGTCAAGTCTTTCAGCAACTACATTGAGCCATCTGGCCTCTGGGTGTCAACATTTTTAAGAGATTTCCCTGACCAGATGGGCCCTATTATCATGTCACTTGGGATCCCTCTTTCAGCTTCAGCTATCACTGCTCTCTGTCAACAGCAAGAACCTGTTGCTGTTGACAACACGGAAAACTCCCTGAGGCTCTGGGATGCACATGCTGAGTAGGAAGTAAATAAACCCACATGTGGTAAGTGAAAGCTACTGGCACCATGGAAGCAATGTGGGAGAACTCACTGAGAAGGAAGGTAGAGAAACACAGAGGAGAAGGAACAACCCCATAGATGGCGCACCTGGAATAGCTTTCTCATCATTTGCTTTGTCTTGTTGGAACCAGTCTGAGACCAGCATCAAGGATGCCTCTGATACTGATCAGTTTGGCTGCCTTTTTAAGAGAGGCCATGAAGAATCAGAGAAGCCTATGCCATGTCAGAACCTGGACACTTATGCGAGACCATGTGAAGTACGGAATTCCTCTCCATCATCTGGTATCATCCCTTGGTCAGTCATTCGGAATTGGTGCAAGGAAGATGTGTCCTGTCTCATGTCCTTAGGAAATAAACCCAAGCAACCCAAACTCATATTGGATGGAGTCCAGGTGTTTTGAGTAGGGGAAAGGGATGCATTAAATTGCCTTCTCAAGTATCTAGCATAGTACTAGGCTAGGAGTCAGAAGGCCTTAGTTCTATTCCCAGATTGCCAGGGACTCCATCAAGTGATTTCTCTTTCCTGGACCTCAGTTTTCCCGTCTAAAAATAATGCTGGACCTCAGTTTTCCTGTCTAAAAATAATGATTCTTCCAGTTTCACCATTTTATGCTTTTTATCCTGCCACAGCTGGAAAGCTGATTCCTGAAGGGCTGGTTTAAGTGGTCCCTCCAGCTAGTCATTGACTGTGACTGGCTTCCTTAGAACTTAGGCACTTGAAGGAGGGCTACATGTTGTGGGTTGGGGGTGATCTCGACTTCATGGTTTGGGCTCCACTTTGGGAAATTTTGACCCTGAGAATTCCCAAGGTTCCTGGGACACCCTACAACCCATTGTCAGGTTGCCTCATAACTTTGTTCATTGCCACCCTGTCCACATTCCTGTTCCTTTAGGAAAGGGGAGGAAGAGGGAGTCTTAGAGTACTTGTTTCCATGAAAACCAGACACTGAGAAAAAGTAAGAGCAAATATAAAGGAAGAAGAAAAACAAAACAACAACCCTTGCTCTTAAGATGATACTAGGTTAGAACCTAGAGATTTGGGTAATTTACTTTGGACGCCTCAAAGCCCAACAGCAGAAAATGAGTCTCCTGGGCCTGACCTAACATGATATGGTGAGAGAAGAACAAGAAGTTTCATTGCACCCCAATATTTTCCTCAGTAATGTAGCACATTCCAAAAGTCATTCGTTTTTGTTCAAGACAATGTCTCTAGAAGGCAATACTTGAAAGAAAAAACATTAGCACCTACTAATACTTAGTATATATTCATTTTAGAAATAACCAATTGTGAATGTAAAAAGTAGAGATCGGGATGTTGAAAGAATAGCATATAGGATTAGCAAGGTAGTGGCTAGGAACTAGAGAGACAGAAAAACCTAGAAAAAAATAGGAAAAATCCTCACATTTTCTAATTTTTTTTCTGAGAACTTTTTTAACCAAAAGAATTAAATTATTATTTTACCCCAGAATTTTTCCTTAGGATAATAATTATTTATAAGACACATGTTATTGCTTGATTTTTACTTTGCAAAAGTAATTTATAAAAATTACACAGTAAAAACATTTTGATAGGGAAAAAAAGTTGAGGGTCTTGATGTTAGAGCCCATAAGGGAGTTTGAAGTTAACTGATATGTCTCTCTTATTTTATTGATGAGAAGACTGAGGACCAGAGAGGTAAAATAACCTGCTCACATTTACACAGGAAGGAAGTGGCAGAGGCAGGATTCAAACCCCTCCCTATCTTCTATCTCTGACCTATCAGTCTTTCCACTCTGCTACTCTATGGATGAACCATATCGCTAGTATATTGAGCCAAAGTATTAAGGTACAGATCTTCTATGTAGCAAGCAGGAAAATAGATTTCAACCTACAAGGAAATTTCCATTTTCATAAGAAATCTAAGGACTCAGTGCCTTCTTTACTTGTTGGCTTCCCCTTATTAACCTTGGTGTAGAGTAGGATTCACATATTTCTTCCTGCCTGGGCCTCAAGGGACAATAGGTTTAGTGGACCATAGCAATAGCATCTACGGTAGATTAGAGGCAATCAGCTAAAGCAGAACCCTGGCTCTATAACCTTGAGAACCCAAAGGAACTGAAAGAAAATACATTTCTTATCAGAATTTGTCTGAATTTAAAATATTGAAATATATTGTATTTTGTTGCTATTTAATAATTTTCAGTCACATCTGACTTGCATCTAACTCTTTGTGACCCTTTTGAGGATTTTCTTTGCAAAGGTCCTTGAGTGGTTTGCCATTTCCTTCTCTATCTCATTCTATAGATAAGGAAACTGAGGCAGATAGGGTTAAGTGACTTGCCCAGGATCACACAGCTAGTGTTTGAGGCCCAGGTCTTTCTGACTCAGTGTTCTATCCACCGTGCTGCCCCAATATCTTATTAGCATCAGCATATTTCCATATCCTGTGTAAAGCATAACTGAATGTTTTCTCATCTGATGCCTTGTGGGGACAGTCACTTCCGTTCACTCAGCAGCATGACCTGAGTGAGCCCAGGAGGACCAGCAAGTTGTTTACAGTTTTACAAACTGAGCACACCCTCTGTACGGCTGTTGCTTACTTCTAAGTCATCCAGACACTCTCCTGTACTTTTCTTCCCCTCCTTCACCAAAACAGTGGAATTTCCTTCCAACATGCAGAAGCACTTCTACCCATCAAGTTATTGTAGAAAAGGAACCCAGCATAGGAGACATAGGGCCAGCCTCAGAGTCAGGAGAAACATGATCCTCCCTCTGATCCTCCTTGGCTATGTGACCTTGGGCAGGTTACTTAACCTCTCAGAGCTACAGGTGACTCTTTGAAAATTTGATTTCCATATAATCTGATAGTCTTCATTAGGGGAAGTTTTTTAAAATAATAAAAACTAGCAATTGCACAACATTTTACAAATACTATCTCAGTTTCTCCTGACCACAACTCTGGGTGTCAGGTGCTATTATTATGTCCATTTTACAGACAAGGAAACTGAGGCAGACAGGTGAAGTTATTTGTTTGAGCTCACATTACTAGTAAGTGTTTGAGGCTGCATTTGAATTCATCCTTTTAATTCTAAGTCCTGTCCTCTAACTGCCTAGATAGGGAGAGAGATAGGGAGTTCCTCACTAAAGTTTAAAAAACAAAACAAAACAAAAAAACCCTAAAAGAAATAAAAACAAAAATGAAGTTATCTTGGCCAAAGAAAGACAACGTGATTTGCAAATCCTGAGAAAGAACATTTACATGTACACACTTTAAATGTTGCTATGATGACCAAATGTAACTTGGTATGGAAAAGGAAAATAGAAGGCATTTTTAAAAAATCCTTCACAAGTGTAATAGATGAGAGTCATAACAAGGAAAATAGTTCTTCCGGTGTCTTTGGTCCAAAGATTATTCTCATTTTCCTCCTGTTGCTGATGCCATGACTTCTCTGATATCAGCAGTATCACAAAGGACTGATGAAGCAGGACTCTTAAGTAATCAGATACTGACTTTAAAAAAAGACACTTGAAGAGCAAGGGGAAAAAAATTGACCAAGCACTTGCAGACTGAATATATTTTCCTGGAGGACATGAGGTGATCATAGAAAATACCATTGGATAGGGAGACATAAAATGCCCACGACTGTAATCATTTACCCAATGGACATTCTTAGAGCATCTTGTCTCTCTTATCTCTCTTCACCGCCCCCCCCCCCAGATTCCAGCCTCTTTCATTACTTAGAGCTGAGGGGTGAGAATGAGTCCTAGACTTGGGGATAACATTTGCTATTACTGCCAGTTTTCTTTTTTTTTTTTTATAGAATCACTGAAACAGCTTATAAGTTGTGAAACATATAAAGACCCCACTGGAGATATGAGGAGTTTGTTTTAATGACAGACAAACCTAGTGGAAAGAAAGCAGCTTGGGAGGGCATGATGGAGAATATTCACATACTGTAGCCATCATCAGATGGGCACACTCTGACCTATACTTCCTTTATGACAGCATGAAGTTGGAAATTCTCCATGAGAGTCATAGGAGAGCCAGGAAAGTGAGAATGAATGTAAAATCTGCTTGTAATATAGCTGATGTCTTCCAGAAGCAAGAAGGAAAAAATGAAAAGAATATAGGATAACAACCCAGAAACTTGATGAGGATGGAGTGGTAATGTCCCTAGAGAGTATGCTTTAAAAAAAATGTACGTACAAGGAAATTCTCCAAGACACAGTAATAGCTGAGACTCCTACAGCCACATTTAGACTACTCCATCTGTTGCAGAAAAAAAAAAATAAGATTGGTCTATGGAAATGATGTTACCAGATCAGGAAATAAACTTATAAGTGAAAGAATAACAATGTTTGTCTCAAGTCTGGCAAACCTTTATGATTTGCAAATCCATGAAGATGATAAAAGAAGGCTCAGAAAAAGCAGAAACTGCTGCGCGTAGTTGTAGTACCAAAAATAGATCTGATTATGCAAAACTTCATGTGGCAACAGTTGTCTTAGGAAAGCATCCTCTCCCCCAAACACACACCATTAGATCCTTTTCTGAAATGACTGCCTGGGACATCTGTGTGACACTATGGAGACAATAAAGAGGCTTAAGATAAAATTTCACCTAATGGGTGGTATACTGCAATCTCAACACTTGTATGACCCTTAGAACCTGCAAAGAAGCAAAACAAGTTCTCTTTTTTCTTTTCTTTTCCCCTGAGCTGCCCAATCACTGACACAAAGCCCATGCATGAAAACACATGTGTACAGGTATACATAGGAGAGTCTCCCAGGTACTCAGTTTTTTTTTTCAACACACATTTACACAATCCTTTAATGACTTTCAAATTGTTTTCCTCACAAAAATCCTGAAAGGGAGGATAAAAAATATTATATCCTAAAGAATCTTTTTATTATTAATTATACCCTAAAGAATAGAACACCTAGGTGATACAGTGGATAGAGTTCCAGGCCTGAAGTCAGAAAGACTCATCTCCATGAGTTCAAATCCAGCTTCAGACACTTAAGAGCTGTGTGACCCTGGGCAAGGGTCTCTTCTAACTCTCTTTGCCTCAGTTACTCAACTGTAAAATGAGCTGGAGAATAAAATGTCTAACCACTCCAGTATCTCTGCCAAGAGCTCTCCAAACAGGGTCATGAAGAGTCAGACCAACTAAAACAACTGAAGAGTAATAAAGAATCTTAGTCTTGGAAGAGCCCCCATAGGCCACTGAATCCAATCCATGTCTGACCAAGAATGCCCCCCTACCATATTCCCAGAAAATGGTCCTCCTGCCTTCATTTGAAGTTCCCAGGTGAGCAGGAGCCACTCTTTCCTGAGATCAGTCATCCTACATTTAAATAGCCTTCATTCTTAGGACATTACCCCTGACAGAAGGACCAACACCTGCCTTTTAATAATGTCCTCCCATTGGTCCTAGTTCCACCCTTTCTTTTTTTTTAAATTAGATTTTATGTTTATTTTTAGTTTATATCATTCATTTCCACAAGATTTTGAATTACAAATTTTCTCCCCATCTTTCCCCTACCCACCACCCCAAAACAGCGATCCTACTATATACCCCCTCCTCCAATCCACTCTCTCATATCCTTCTCCATAACCCCTCTGACTTTCCAGTAGGGCAAGATGGATCTCCATACCCCAGTGCCTATATATCTTATTTCCCAGTTGCATGTAAAAAAATGATAATAATATTTTTTAAACATTTGATTTTAAAACTTTGAACTCTAGATTCTTTCCCTTTCTCCCTCATCACTCACCCTTACTGGGAAGATAAGCAATTCAATACAGGTTGTACATGTGTAGCTATGCAAAACCTTTCTGTAATGGATATATTGCGAAAGATTGACTACATTTCCCTCCATCCTATCCTGCCCCCACTTGTTCTATTCTCTACTTTGACCCTGTCCCTTTTCAAAACTGTGTGCTTCCAACTTCCCTCCACCCCAACCTGCCCTCCCCTCCATCATCCCCCCTCTCATCTCCTTCCCCCTTATTCTCCTGTAGGGCAAGATACCCTATTTAGTCTGTATGTCATTCCCTCCCTAAGCCAAATTCAATGAGAGTAATGTTGACCCATTCCCTTTGGTCTTCCTGTTCTTTCCCTCCATTGTAACAGTTTTCCCTTGCCTCTTCTGTATGGGATAATTTACCCCATTTTGTCTCTCCCCATCTCCTTTCATTATATTCCTCTCTCACTTCTCAATTTCACCTTTTAAGTATTATCCCTTCCTATTCAATTGGTCCTGTGCCTTCTATTTATATATACCTGTACATACACACACACACACACACACACACACACACACACACATATACACACACTCATATATGTATTCATATGTTCATATACCCTCCTATGTAGACATAAATATGTCTCTATATACATATATGTATATATACACACATATACATATACATATATCTATACATACACATATATGTACATCTATCTATATATATGTGTGTGTATATATATATTTATATTCCCTTCAACTCAAACTATTCTCATAAGTTACAATTATCATTTTTTTCCATGTAGGGATGTAAATAGTTCAATTCTGATAAGTTCCTCATGATTTCTTTTTCCTATTTACCTTCTCATGCTTCCCTTGCTTCTTGTATTTGAATGTCAAGTTTTCTATTCAACTCTGGTTTTTCCATCTATTTCATTGAATGCCTATATTTTCCCCTGAAACATGATCCTCAGTTTTGCTGGGTAGGTGATTCTTGGTTTTAATCCCAGCTCCATTGACCTCTGGAATATCATATTCCAAGCCCTTCGATTCCTCAATGTAGAAGCTGCCAGATCCTGTGTTATCCTGATTGTTTCCACAATGTTCAAATTGTTTCTTCTTGGCTGCTTGTAATATTCTTTTCTTGATCTGAGAACTCTGGAACCTGGCTATAATATTCCTAGTAGTTTTCTTTTAGGGATCTTTTTCAAGAGGTGATCATTAGATCTTTTCAACCTCTATTTTGCCCTCTGGTTCTAAAATATCAGGGCAATTTTCCTTGAAAATTTCTTTTTTTTTTTTTTTTTGCTTTTTGGAGGGCAATTGGGGTTAAGTAACTTGCCCAAGGTCACACAGCTATTTTTTTGTGTTAAGTGTCGGAGGCTAGATCCGGACTCAGGTCCTCCTGACTCCAGGGCCAATGCTCTATTTACTGCACCACCTAGCCACCCCTGAGAATTTCTTGAAGGATGATTTCTAGGTTCTTTCTTTGATCATGGCTTTCAGGTAGTCCAATAATTTTTAAATTATATCTCCTGGATCTATTTTCTAGGTCAGTGGTTTTCCCAATGAGATATTTCACATTGCCTTCTGTTATTTCATCTGTTTGGATCTGTTTAATAGTATCTTGATTTCTCATAAAATCACTAGCTTCCATTCGCTCCAGTCTAATTCTGAAGGAATTATTCTCTTCAGTGAGATTCTGAGATTCTTCTTCCACCTGGCAAATCATTAGAGTTAATCTATTTTTTTAAGGTGTTATTTTCTTCAGTCAGGTTGTTGATTCTCTTTTCATGATTTTCTTGCATCATTCTCATTCTCTTCCCAATTTTATATACACTTCTATTATTTGGTTTTCAAAATCCTTCTTAAGCTCCTCTATGGCCTATAACCAATTCATATATTTCTTGGAAGCTTTTGGTGCAGGAGTTCTGACTTCATTGTCTTCCTCCTATTCCATGTTTTGATCCTTTTTGTCCCCCAAAAAGGAATCCAAAGTCAGACTGCTGTGCTTGCTGTGTTTCCTTTGCTTGCTCATGTTGCCACTCAGTTACTTGACTTTTGAGTTCCTTGCCACAGTAGAACTCTGCTTCCAGAGAGACCTTTGTCCCAAATCTCTGGGGTTTTCTCAGCTGCTAGAGCTATTAGTTGGCTGCCCTGTCTGAAGCCTCCACAGGCTCTGGCACCTGGCCACCCACCACAGGACTTCCACCCTAGACAGCAATCCACATCCAAGCAGGTTAAAGCAAGAATGATTACCCCTCACAATGGTTGCTTGGTCCCCCTACAATCTGCAGGGCAGGAGCTCTGAAGCAGCCACATAGTGGCGGCCACTGAGCCTCAGCCGCTTCTCCCTTCCTAGAGCAGAGGCTGGACTGCACTCCCAGTCCCTCTGTTCCCAAAGTCCACTGACCTCTCACTTTGTCTTTGGCATTTATGGGTTGATAATTCTGGAAACCACCACAGCTGCTGGTGACCTACTGTCCTGAAGTCTCTCTAGCCACAGCTGGTTGGGCCACCCCAAAGCTAAAACTGGGGGCTCAAGGGGCTGGGCTCTGCTCCCAGCATGCTGAGATGGACCCTTCCTGCCCACCCTCCAGGCTGTCTTCAGAAGGTGGTTTATTTCTCTCTGTCACTTTGTGGGTTCTGTAGCTCTAAAGTTTGTTTAGAGTCATTTTTATAGGTATTTGAGGTAGTTATGGGGGGAATGCAGGGAGTTTTCCTCCCAGGTACTCATTTAGAACGCTTTTACTCTTATCTTACACATAATTCTAACAAATTTGATTAGGTCACAGCATGTCAAAAGCAGTCATTTAGAGGAGTGGGAGAGAAGCACAGTTAGAGGTAGGCACATTGACAACCTCCAGAACTGATAGCTCATGGTCCCATAAAGAAAAAACTTCAAAGGATCATGAAGGGTCCTCAAATGTCATCCCATAATCATTAAAGAGTGAGAGCGTCTAATCACCTCATATTACAGATGAGGAAACTGAGGCTCAAACAGACTGTGACTTGCCCAACCAAGGCCAAGTAGTAAGTAATGGAGCGGGAATCAAATCTATGTCCCCTGACTAACTCTACTCTTTCCACTTAATTTTGACAGACAATCCAGAAGGAGAGGATTTCTACTCTGTTCAATTAAACAAATATGCCACAAATATTGAAGCTATAGGAGGGTGTAGAAGTAAAAGTCCCAGGACCTTGTCTTTAAGAGTTAACAGTCACATAGGTAAGCTGAACAAAACGTGGGGAAACAAACAAACCAGATCACTAAATATAGCTTTAAAAACTCCTGTGATGGGGGTGGAACCAAGATGGCGGAGTAGAAATACCAAGTCCAAGCCACTCTGCCCCCAGATTACCTCCAATTATGTAAAAGGGGACTCTGAACAACTTCTGGAGCCCCAGCACCCACAGAACAACACAGAGAAGCTTACCTCCCACTGAGGACAGCCCAGCAGCCATGCAGGAAGGACCAGCGCAGTGGTCTGGGAGCCGGCAGCACAGTGTGCAGAGCACGGGGAGACCAGCACAGGTCTGCCTGAGTCGCAGTTTTAGCCCCAGGGCGGCAGGGCCAGCAGCTGGCTGGAGGGACCCCAGAACACCAGCAGCTGTGGTGATTCCAGAATTATCAACATAGACATGCCTAGGACAAAGTGAGAGGTTAGTGCCCTATGGACTTTGGGACTAGTATTTGGAGAACGGGTCGGCTTCATCCCCTGGGGGCTAGAAGCCACTGAGGGGACACACCATTTCGTAGTTTTCAGAGGCAGCTCCAGCTCCTGGCCTGCGAACTATAGGGAGATCCAGCGATCACTCTTGGGGGGTAATCGCTCTTGCTTTAAGCTCCCTGGATCTGGATTGTGGTCTGGGGTGGAGGTTGTGGGTGGGTTTACAGCTTGCCAGAAACAAAAGTTGCCCCCACACACACTTTCAGGACGAAAATTCCCCTATCTGGCGGCAAAGACATACTGTGACAACAAGCCCAAAAGTCAAGTAATTAAGTGGCAACATGCCAAGGCAAAGGAAACAAATTAAACAGAAAAATGCAACTCTAGACTCCTACTTTGGGGGCAAAGAGGGTCGAAGCATAGGGGAAGAGGACTGTGAGGTCAGAAGTCCTTCTCCAAAAGCCCCAGGGGAAAACATGAGTGGGTTGCAGGCCATAGAGGACCTTAAGAAGGACTTTAAAAATCAAATAAGAGAAATGGAGGAAAAATTGGAAAGATAAATGAGAAGGATGCAGGAAAAGTATGAAATGAGGGACAACAGCCTGACTGAGGAAAACAACACCTTAAAAAATAGACTAACTCAAATGGCAAGGGAGGCCCAAAAGGGCAATGAGGAGAAGAATGCCTTAAAAAGTCGAATTTGCCAGATGGAAAAAGAATCTCAAAAGTTCACTGAGGAGATTCATTCCTTCAGAGTTAGACTGGAGCAAATGGAAGCTAATGACTTTATGAGAAATCAAGATGCTGTTAAGCAGATCCAAACAAATGAAAGATTAGAAGGCAATGTGAAATATCTCATGGGAAAAACCACTGACCTGGAAAATAGATCCAGGAGAGACAATTTAAAAATTATTGGACTACCTGAAAGCCATGATCAAAGAAAGAACCTAGAAATCACCCTTCAAGAAATTCTCAAGGAAAATTGCCCTGATGTTTTAGATCCACAGGGCAAAATAGAGGTTGAAAGAATCCACTGATCACCTCCTGAAAAAGATCCCAAAAAGAAAACTCCCAGGAATATTATAGCCAGGTTCCAGAATGCCCAGATCAAGGAGAAAATACTACAAGCAGCCAGGAAGAAACAATTTCCATATTGTGGAAACACAATCAGAATAGCCCAGGACCTGGCAGCTTCTACACTGAGGGATTGAAGGGCATGGAATATGATATTCCAGAGGGCAAAAGAGCTGGGAATGAACCCAAGGGTCACCTACCCAGCAAAACTGAGTATTTTGTTTCAGGGGAAAATATGGTCATTCAGTGGAATAGAGGACTTTCAAGCATTCTTGAGGAAAAAACCAGAATTGAATAGAAAATTTGACATGCAGACACAAGAAGCAAGAGATGCCTGAGAAGGTAATCAGGGAAAAGAAATCAAAAGGAACTTATCAAAGTTGAACTATTTACATTCCTATATGGAAAAGCAATAACTGTGACTGATGATATCTTTCTCACTATGAAAATAATGGAAGAAGGGGGTGTGGTCATATGAATACATATGTGAATGTGTGTGTATATGGTTACAGTTATATATGGATAGAGGGCATAGGTTGAATTTGTTGGGAAGGGAGAATACTCAAGGGATGAAATTATGAGGTGAGAGAGGAAAGTGGCAAGAGGAGATGGGGAGAGACAGGGTAGGGTAAACTATCTCATGTAGAAGAAGCAAGGGGAAGTGGTTGCAAGGGAGGGGAAGAATAGGAAAGCAAAAAGGCAAAACCACATTCTCATTGAATTTGGTTCAGGGAGAGAATGACATACATACTAAATGGGATATCTCAACCTATAGCAGAATAGGGGGAAGGGGGATGAGAGGAGGGATGATGGATGGGAAGGCATCCTTGGGGGGAGGGGAGGTTGGAAGTATCCACTATAGAAGAGGGACAGGATCAAGTAGGGAATGGACCAGGTGGGGGGGGGGGATGAGTGGGAGGGAATTATAAGCAGCCTTGTGCAATATATCTACTATGATAATGTTTTGCATAGCTAGACATGTACAACATATACTGAATTACTTATCTCCCCAGAGGGAATGGGTGACAAGGGAGGAAGGAAATGCATCTGAAATTCAAGGTCTTAAGATTAAATGTTTAAATATATATTAAAAAATAGGAAAATAAAATAGGTTTTCTAATTCCAAATCCATTAGTCTTTCCACTACCTTCACTACATTACATACCCCAAAGAGGATGCTTTGTTCACTCAGTTACGATAAATTTTAAGGAGACATCTACAACCAAATACATTTTCTTGATGATATTTGTTTAGGCTTCAACAGAAAAATGGCTTATCTTATAAAACAAAGAACTATTTCCCTAAATAAGAGCAGAGAACATTTGCCATGAAGATCCTTAAAGAGAAATTTGAATTGAGTGGGAAGTTGAACTAAATGAATACTCAAGGCCCTCTCCATCCTAACATTGTCTACTTATTTCACACAAATTTAGGATTAAGAACTGGAATTGATCTTAAATAAAATGTAATTAGCTCTTTAAAAAAAAAAACTCCTGTGACTCCTATTACCCTCAGGATGAAATATTCAGTTCTCTTTCTGGTTGGCATGTGAAGCTCTGCACAATGGGTTCCCTTCCTATTATTTTCATTTTCTTACAAGGGATTCATCTCTTGGCATTCTAAGCATCAGGCCTACTCACCAGTCTTCAAACATGGCTCTCCAAGTCCAAGGTCTCCAGACCTTGATGCTGGCTGCTCCTTGAGCCTGGAATTCTCTTCTTCCTCACTTCTACCTCTTGAAATCCCTGGCTTCCTTCGAGAGTCAGCTCAAGCAGTCACCTTTCAAGGGAGGCCTTTCCTGTGTCTCCCCTCTCCCAGCACCAGCCCCAGTTGCTAATGCCTTCTTCTCTGTTATCTTGTATAGCATAATCTTCTTTGTATGTATCTTGTATATATCTCTTTAGGCACACATTGCCTCCTTCCTCAGAATAGAAGGTTCTTGAGGGCAGAAACTGCTGTCTTTGTACCTTCAGTGCTGAGCAGACTGCCTGGAACTTGAACAGCCATCAGTAAAAGCTTGGTGATTTATTTGAAAGCCATTCATGAAGAGTAGGTAGGGCAGACCAATGTGGGCTGCAGTGCTCAGGATACCTTCCTGGGACAGTGGGCCTTGAATTCAGGCCCTGAGGGGCAGAGGGCCAGGGCTGGAGGAGGATCAGTCAGGCGGAGAAAGCCCGAGCCCCGCTGGTGCCAGGACTCTTGGTTTAACAGGCACCAATCATATTCTAATTTGAATCACCTGGACAGCTCTTCCTTTTTAGCTGAGTATGCTGGGAACAGCTCAGTGCAGACAGTGGGTGTGGGCACTCCCAGTGTCCCTCTCAGTACCACACTAAGCCCATTCCTCATAGGTGCCACTCCAGGGTCCTTTATATTTGCTCAAAAGCCCCTTCCTCTATACTTTGGAGGGGTGGCATCCCTTCAGTGACCCTTGTGAATCTGCTCTTGGGAGTCAGCTTGGACTTATAGACATCCTAAATCCTAGCTTGTTTCAAAGGCAGATAGTTACTGAGTGACAGGGAAGTATACAAGAATCGTGCCTGTTCCCAACTTAGGGCTCAGCACCCTGCATGCCTCAAGGAAGACCCAAGTTAAAATCCAGCCTCAGACACTTACCAGCCATGAAACCTTTAAGCTCTTTCTGTCTCAGTTTTCTCATCTGTAAAATGGGGATAATACCCCTACCTCGCAAAGGGGTTGTGAGGATAAAATGACATAGTATTTGTAAAGCACCTTGCAAATTTCAAAGTGCTATATAAAGGCCAGCTATCATCATCATCATCATCATCATCATCATCATCATCATCATCATCATCATCATCATCATCTCCCTTCATTCTCATGTTTCATCCTTTGTACCTTATAAAGATCTTTCAGATGGGGAAACTAAGGTCTTGAGAATCTAGGTGGTATACTCAAGGTCACATAGGTCTTCAGCTTTAGGTTTAGTGATCTGTCATCTGAAAAATGTATTCCCTCCAGGTGAGTGAACAGTCCCGTCGTGGACACACCAATAATAAATACTCCAGTAGAACTTTGATGTTGCCCGAGCACCCACTTGCCATGCTGAGTTCTTGATTTTAGGGGATCATCTTCCAATGGCTGAGTCAGCACTGGGACACATGTAGTATAATTTCCTTCCTATAACTCCTTCCCTCCTCCAACAAGCTTAAGGGAGATGCAGGGTAGTATAGTGGAGAAAGTGTTGTATTTGGAATAGAGTGACCTGGGTTCCAGTTACATCTCTGATGTTACTGTGTGATCAGGAGAAACAGTCACCTAACCCATCTGAGCCTCAGTTTCCTGGTAATTCGCATAGCACTTACCCACAGTATTGTTGTGAATATCAAATGAAATACTGTGTGTAAGATGTTTTAAAACCCTGAAGTGTTCTATAATTGTCCATTACTATTACTACTACGGTATTGGACTGAGAATCCAACAATCTTCAGCCAAACCCCACCTCTGACACTTATTAGGATTTTGACTCTGGGGAAATTACTTAACTTTTCTGAAACTGAATTTCTTCATCTGCAAAATGGAGTTATTAGTACTTTTGTTTCTTATTCCACAGGATTGTCATGTGGGGAACTCAGTATAAACCAAAGAACTGCATCGATGTAACAGTATTATTTGGCAAATATTCATCCTTTGTCACAGAACATTCAGTAACACACTCTGTACCCATGATCTGGCCAAAAGGAAATTATTTTCAGGACGTCAATATCCTTTGGACTGGGCACTGATACTAGAATCCACTATCCACCCCCACCCTCACTCTGGCTGTTGAAAAGGAAACATGTGACTCACTATCACCTTGCCTAGGGAAGCAGAGAAGGGAAATGAGGGGAAGGACAAGGTTGTTTTAGAATGGGTACCACACTACCTATGACTCAAGGAGAAAGACACTGCTGTGACCATTTTTTTAATTGTTGCTCTAACCCAGGAATGACACATATATTTGTCATCTGTGAGCATTACTAGAGAAATGCTTATACAGGCAACTGCAGTTTCCTTCCAAGATGAAGTTATTGAAACAGAAAATATTATCCAGTTTCAATTTTTTTCTGTGTGAAGAGGGTAGATTGGATGTCATCTGAGGGTCTTTCTAATGCTAAGACCTAAGACCTAATCTAAGACAACTTGCTGGGTTTCGTTTTCCTTTATTATAGTAGGGGTTGGATTAGATGCAAAAGTACTCTGGTAAATATTTAACAACTGAAGAAATGTGTATACAGGACACACTTTTAAGTTTAATTGGCATTAACATTTTCTTCAGTCTAGACAATTAATGAAATAAGAAACCGAGCTCTGACTTTTAGTGGTTGCTGATTTCTAAGGTAGAAATGCTCACACTGAAAATTTAACAACTGGTGAATCAATATAGCTAACTTTGGCCCACAGATAATGGAGGGGATTGTACGTCCCCTAGAGTATCTTCCATAACCAACCTAGGGAGCTAGGTGGCAGAGTAGATAGAGCATTAGGCCTAAAGTCAGGAAGACATGAGTTCAAATCCAGTCTCAGACACTAGCTAAGTAAGCTAAGTGACCCTGGGCAAGTCACTTAACCCTGTTTACCTCGGTTTCCTTGTCTGTAAAATGAGCTGGAGAAGGAAATGGAAAAACACTTCAGTGTCTATGCCAAGAAACCCTTAAATGGGGTCATAAAGAGTCAGTCACAACTGAAAATGACTGAACAACAAGAAAATATCTCTTCCAGGTTTTAAAATTTATGACTTCTTTATGACTCTGTGACTTAACCCTTCTTGCCCTCAGTTTCCTGATTGATAAAATGTACATGTTGGATTCGATATTCACTACAGCCCCTTTCATCTCTAAAGGCTTATGGTATTCTGTAGTATACAATAGCAAACTGATCCCTCTCATGATATTAGCTTGAATTCTTATAGGCTTGGAGGATCTTACACATATTAGCTAATTTGGGCCTGACCACAACCCTGTGATCTAGCTACTACTAGATCCCCATTTTACAGATGAAGAAACTGAGACGGAAAGAGGTTAATTGATTTACGCAAGATCAAAGGGTGTGAGGAGGGATTTGAACCCCAAGACTATCTTGGCTATTTAGCCATGATGTCATGTTGCTACTGCTTATGCTAAGGCAAATAATAGTCCCCTAACAGGTATACAGTTGAGGATAGCAGTTTATTCATTTTTAAAAATTATTTATTTATTTTTAGGTTTCAATATTCACTTTTATAAGATTTTGAGTTCCATTTTGAGTTCTCCCCTCCTTTCTTCCCTCCCCAAGATGGCATGCAATCTAATATAGGCTATACATGTACAACTATATTAAACATATTTCCACATTAGTCATGTTGTAAAACAAGAATCAGAACAAAAGGGAAAAACCATGAGGAAGAAAAGAGAGAAAATAGTTTGCTTTGATCTGCATTCAGACTCCACAGTTCTTTTTCTGGATGTGGATGGCATTTTCCATCATGAATCTTTTGGAATTGTCTTAGATTCTTGCATTGCTGAGAAGAGCTAAGTCTATCAAAGTCAGTCATCAGACATTGTTGTTACTATGTATAATCTTCTCCTGGCTCTGCTTACTTCATTCAGCATGAGTTCATATAAGTCTTTCCAGGTTTTTATGAAATCTGCCTGCTCATCATTTCTTACAGAACAATAGTATTCCATTACATTCTTATACTGCAATTTGTTCAGCTATTCTCCAATGGATAAGCATCCCCTCAATTTCTAATTCTTTGCCATCACAAAAAAGCTGCTATAAATATTTTTGTACATGTGTGCCCATTTCGTTTTTTTATGATCACTTTGGGATAAAGAACTAGAAGTGGTATTGCTGGATCAAAGGTTATGGACAGTTTTGTTGCCTTTTGGGCATAGTTCCAAATTGCTCTTCACAATGGTTGGATCAGTTCACAACTCCACCAACAATGTATTAGTGTTCCAATTTTCCCACATCTCCAACATTTATCATTTTCCTTTATTGTCATATTGTCAAATCTAATAGGAATGAGGTGGTGCCTCAGAGTTGTTTTAATTTGCATTTCTCTAATCAATATCCATGATTTGGAGCATTTTTTCATATGACTATAGATAGTTTTTTTTTTCTTTTTGGAGGGCAATTGGGGTTAAGTAACTTGCCCAAGGTCACACGGCTAGGTTTTTATTTGTGTGTGCGTTGTGTCTGAGGCTGGATCCGAACTCAGGTCCTTCTGACTCCAGGGCTGGCGCTCTACTCACTGCGCCACCTAGCAGCCCCTGACTATAGATAGTTTTAATTTCTTCATCTGAAGATTTCATATCCTTTTACCATTTATCCATTGGATAATGACTTGTAATCTTGTAAATTTGAATCAGTTCTCTATATATTTTAGAAATGAGGCCTTTATCAGAGACACTGCTATAAAAATTGTTTCCCAGTTTTTTGCTTCCCTTCTAATCTTGGTTGCATTGGCTTTGTTTGTGCAAAATCTTTTCAACTTAATTTTGCATTTCATAATGTTCTTCATCTTCTATTTAGTCACAAATTCTTCCCTTCTCCATAGATATGTCAGGTAAACTATTCCTTGCTCTCCTAATTTGCTTATGGTATTATCCTTTATGTCTAAATCATGTACCCATTTTGACCTTATTTTGGCATACAGTGTAAGATATTGGTCTATACCTAGTTTCTGCCATTACTACTCTCCAGTTTTCCCACCAGTTTTTGTCAAATAGTGAGTTCTTATCCCCGACACTAGGGTCTTTGAGTTTATCAAACACTAGATTAGTATAGCCATTGATTACTATTTCTTATGTACCTAACCTATTCCACTGACCCACCACTCTATTTCTTAGCCAATACCAAGTAGTTTTGATGATTGCTGCTTTATAATAAAATTTAAGGTCTGGTACAGCTAGACCAACTTCTCTTGCATGTCTTTTCATTAACTTCCTTTATATTCTGGACCTTTTGTTCTTCCAGATTAATTTTGCTATTATTTTTTTCGAGTTCTATAAAATAATTTGTTGGTAGTTTGATTGGCATGGCACCAAATTAATTTAGGTAGAATTGTCATTTTTATTATATTTGCTGACCTACCCATGAGCAACTGATATTTTCCAGTTATTTAGGTCTGACTTTTTTGATGTGAAAAGCATTTTATACTTGTGTTCACATAGTTCCTGGGTTTGTCTTGGCAGGTAGACTCTCAAATGTTTTGCATTGTCTGCAGTTATTTTAAATGGAATTTCTCTTTCTTTCCCTTGTTGCTGGGCTTTGTTAGTAACAAATAGAAATGCCATTGATTTATGTGGATTCGTTTTATATCCTGCAACTTTGTAAAGTTACTAATTATTTCAAGTAGCTTTTAGTTGATTCTCTAGGATTCTCTAAGTGTACCATCATGTCATCTGCAAAGAGTGACAACTTTGTTTGATGCTTACTCTAATCCTTCAATTTCTTTTCTCCTTTTGCTAAAGCTAACATTTCTAGTACAATATCGAATAATGGGGGTGACAGTGGACTTCCTTGTTCCACTCCTGTTCTTATTGGAAATGCTTCTAGCTTATTTTCATTACATATAATGCTTGCTGATGGTTTTAGGTAGGTGTTATTATCATTTTAGGGAAAACTCAATTTATTGCTATGCTCTCTAGTGTTTTTAATAGGAGTCGGTGCTGTATTTTGTTAAGAGCTTTTTCTGCATCTATTGAGATAATCATATGATTTCTGTTAATTTTGTTACTGAGATGGTCAATTATGCTGATAGTTTTCCTAATATTGAACCAGCCCTGCATTCCTGGTATAAATCCCAATGGTAGTTTAATTCAACTTGTGTGCTTTATGGGATGAGACTGGGAAGAAATAGAAATGGGGCTTGTGAATTTGCAAAGCTGTTTTTGAAAATGTGCCTGCACAAAACTTATGTCTGAGCAGGGAAAGCTTCCTGAAATGTGGGTAAAATTCAAATCAGGGACTCTGTTAAACTCAATTTCATAAATGTTTATCAAGCACCTACTATGTATAACTTTTCAGTACCCCAGGCAGCTCTCCAAGACCACAAATTTCAGAACAGTTGTGTAGCTGGTAGATTCACCTAGGAATTCTCAGATCTAGAACAACAGCAACAACAGATAACCAGGAACTATAATAGACACTAGGTGTACAAAGCGAAAACAAAACCATTGCTGCCCTCAAGGGGCTCACCTTTTATTTGGATACAGACAGGGAAGGCTTCATACTTCTGTGAAAAGACTCCTCAGAGGTAGAATCTAAAGGTCTGGCTCCACATCGTGGCTCTGACATATGACATTTTTGTCATAGTTGCTTTACCTGGGACTCTGTTTCCTTATCTGTAAAATGAGGTTATAGTAGAGAATCTCTTATGCCTTTTCCAGTTCCAAAGCCAAGATTTTATGATCCTGTAAATCACTCTAGGCCCCCTCTCTGATTTCAGTTTTCTCATCTGAAAAGTGAGATTAGACTCGAGGACCACAAAGACCCCTTCTGCCTCTGAATCCAAGTTTTTGTGACCTGATAAATCACTTCACCTTGGGCTTCAGTTTTCTCACCAATAAAATGAAGGGATTAATCCAAAGACATCTAAGGCCCTGCCAGCTCTAAATTTATGATACTACAATTGAAGATAGATAACTGGTGAAGAGAGAAAAGTAACAACTGGTGTATGGTAGGGAAGGAAAGACAGAGAGACAGACAGAAAGGAGAGAAAAAGGGAGTGAGTGAGACAGAGAGAGACAGAGAGAGTCAGAGAGAGACAGAGATAGAGAGACAGAGAGCAAGACAGAGAGACAGAGTCAAAAAGAGAGACAAAGACAGAAAAAGAGAAAGAGAAAAAAGAAAGAAAGAACAAATGAATGAATGAATGAATCAGGGAGGGCTTCTTGAAGGAAGCTGAGGATATTAAAGAGGTACAGTTGCTGTCACCCACCGAGTTTGTCCTGCTCCTGTCATCACACTATAGCATCACCATATTAGGTCTCAATTTAATGCACTTTGCAGTCCTGGCCTACTCCAGGTTTTTCAGTTCTCCACCCCATCCCCGTTTATGGCTCAAAACATCTGGGTGGAAATGAGTTTCTCAGTTTCTAAAGAATTCACTGACTGCCTTTACTCTCCCATCTCACTATTCCTTTCCACACCTGAAATCATGGTTCCCTCCAGGCCCTGTTTATGAGTGTTTGCTGTGGAAACGGTCTTGGATTCACGAGCTGAGGGAGAGGACAGGTGGGAACGGAGTTCCAGCTTCTAGCAGCTCATATATGAGTCACAGAGCCTGTTTCTCATTTGGACAGGCAGGAATAGGGAGCAGGGGATGAGTATGGCAGAGGGGAGGAAGCACAGGCCAATAAAGTGCTCATTGGTTTTCCGTGAGGTGTTTGCTGGGTTTTATGAATATAGACCTTAGATTGGCTCCAGATGTGAATGCAAGTGGCCCTCTCAGGTTGGAAGGAGAGCCTTAGAGTGGCTGAGGCGGGCTTTTCCTGATTCAGTTCCAGAAATGTGCTCACTTCCTCTTTAGCACTGATCACAGTTTCTTCCTCCCCTGCTATCCTGCCCCCATATCTCCCCTCCCTTCTGCCACTTTTTTCCACATGGACTAAAAGACGTCATATTGGTTCTTAAGATTATAATTTTTGCAAAGCTCTTGCCAATTTGCTATGAATGTCTCCTGACCACCCTAAACCACATGCCCCAGGAGGGGAAATACTAGCTGGACACTGAAATGGGCAATTCAACAGCTATAGGTCTGCCTTCGTAGATTCACTTACCCATGAAATCAGAGATCCAGCTACCCCTCCACTCCACCAAATATATAAGAAATCACTGGGAATACAAAACAAAAGCAAAGAGCTTGCACCATACTTGGAGATACATGTATACAGATTGGGAGGGGGAAACTGAGGCCTAAGAAAGGGAAAATACTTTTCTAGAGTCTCATGGAAAGTCAACAATGTTGGGATCAGAGGGGGAAAATTATCTAGAATTGTAAGGTTTACAAAGCATAATTTATCCACAATCCCATTTCATCCTCACAACAGTCCTATGTTGTAGGGAATAAATACTAGTGGTATTATCTTCCTCCCTGGCTTCCTTTAAGTCCCAACTAAAAACCCCACTTTCTACAGGAAGCCTTCTCTAACCCTCTTAATTCCAGTACTTCTTCCTCTTTTATTTATTCACCACTTATCCTGGATGTAGCTTATTTTGTATCTTTTTGTTTGCATGTTGTCCCCTTCAATAGATTGCAAACTCCTTTTGTCTCTTTTTTGTATCCCCAGAGCTTAATACACAGGCTGGTCCATAGTTAGCACTTAATACATGTTTGTTGAACTCAATTAATGAGGAAACTAAGACTCAGAGAAATTTGGTGGCACAGGAAGTGTCAATTCAGAATTTTACCATAGCTGTTGCCTAACTCTAGTAAAGTATCATTTTCATACCCCACCCCGACTTTCCCAGCTGAGACATTTTCCATTCCCTGACTGAATGCATTGGGCCATGTTGCCTCCTAAAGTGATTTGGTCCATGGACTATCATTAACTTTCTTTTTAAAAATAAGTATCAAGAAAAACAAAATATTACATTGTCTACATTCTATTCTCTTCTTCGTCTTGATCCCTTGGTGAGCCAATTCAACTGAACTGTTCTGTTCTCTCTATTCCCTTGCCCCTTTGTGCTTTGGAAGATCTTGCCCTGCCAAATCCCAGGCTTGGACTCCTTCCATCATCTGCTGTCTTCACTCTTACTCATGTGACATGTCTCTTGCTGCTTAAAAAAGCTGAAGAAAATGAGTGCTCACTGGGCCTACTAAAAGTTGCTGTTACACAGTTCAAAGGAAAGAGAGCCCTCACTGAGACAAAACAAGCCCTTTACCCCTCCCCCATGGACATACTATCCCACTTTCCTCAGGCGCTTTGATAAACCTCTCCATCCCTCATCAAACCTCCCACAGCACTCTCTCTCTCTCTTTCTCTCTCTCCAGTCTCTCTCTGTCTCTCCACCCTCTCACTACTACCCTCCAAATACTATGAGATCCAGTGACACTGGCCTTGATCTTCCTCCTATGTGAAATTCCATCATCTAAATCTGAGTTTTTCTCATTCCTGGAATGATCTCCCTCTACCTCTTAATTCCCCTGGCTCACTTTTCATCCCAGCTATGAGAAACCTTTCACATTACTCTTTAATCTCTGCCCTCCTCAGAGATAGGAGTTACTGGGCTAGAATTATACCTATCTGCTCCCCTAAATATTATTAGGTTAAGGGATATGATCAGGTTCAATTTACTTCTGATCACTATTTCTCATTATTGGGGGGAACTCTATATCTAAATCTTGACCCTTTCCCCACTAATTACTCATTCCATAATGAATACATATAGTAAATATTGAAGAAATCCATTTATCCAAATAAGAACCAAACAGAAACCAGAGAAGATGCATATAGTAAATTATATATCAGACAATGCAGGGTGAAGGAGCTCTCTTCCCATTGGGAGCAAGATAATTCAGTTTGACAGAAAGAGTGCCAGGTCTTGCCCAAGTGGAAATTCCTTGCTATCTCTAGAGTAGCTATCTGGGGATAGGGCTATAATGGAGCCTGCTGGATCTTCTCATGTCTTCCCTGAGTCTTTACCTTCAACAACTTGAAGTGAGGTTGGCCCTTTCTATCTTCTGTCTCAAAGGTGCAAGCCAGAAGCTGAATTGGATGAGAACTGAAGCTCTTTCACTCTCTCCCACTCTAGCCAGAGCCTCACAAAGCATAGGGCCTTCATCTCCACCAATAAGGAGAGAGTCTTATACTAATGGTCCTTGGGACAGGAATTACATATCTTTCCCCACGATACAGATGAAGGTGTCAAGAATGAGAAGGGTGAAATAATGACAAGCCTGAGTGTCAAAGTAAACAATGACATAAAAACCTAGGGTTTGGTGGAAAATTCACCATTTCCCTTCCTAATTTAGGAAAGCTTCCTGGACACGATGGACAGAGGAAGAGATGCATTTCAATGATGAATGTGGGTTTTTTTTATTCAATAGATACTTAGAGAACACCTACTCTCTGCTTCTCATTGAGCTAGTAACTGTGGGAGATGAAAAGCTGAGTGAGACATAGTCCTGTGCCCTGAATATTCCTTCTCATCTCTGACTCCTGAACTTTGAGCAGCTTTCAAAGCATAGTTCAGGTACTATTTCATACACAAGGCCCTTCCTGATTTTTCTCCCAGCCCACCCTCCAGTTACTCCTTTTCCATACCTATACATGCATACACATACATACATACACATATGTATGTATGTATATGTAGGTATATGTGTGTACGTATGTATATATGCATATGCACACATGCACATATATATTTAGTTATATTTACTTATCATTGTTCCCTACTCTCCCTCACCCCAATAGAATGCAGCCCTTTAAAGACAATGACTTTTCGCTTTCTTGACTTTGTACCCTTAGTCCCTAGGACAGTGCTCAGCACAGAGTGTGGTCTGACTAAATTTTGCTCCTGAATCAAATTGAAGGATGTAAGACATAATTACAATACAAAGCGGTATATACTAAGTACCTATAAATAAGCTATAAAGTATCTTCCTCAGAGGAATAAGAGATTATTTCTGTGAAAGGCTTCATGGGAAAGGTCAAGTTTGGAGCAGGTTTTGAAAGATGGATAAGATTTTACCAGGTGGAAATGGAAGGAGGAGATGAGTAAAACATTCCAAATGGATGGGATTCTAGCCTTAAGAGAGAGAGAGACAGAGACAGAGAGACAGAGAGGAGAGAGAGACAGAGAGGAGAGACAGACAGAGACAGAGAGACAGAGACAGAGAGAGACAGACAGAGACATAGAGACAGGGACAGACAGAGACAGAGAGAGACAGACCAAGACAGAGAGACAGAGACAGACAGAGCCAGAGAGAGTCTGAATGAATGAGCTATCTGCCCTTAGTAAATCTCCTCTGTGCATCAAAGGAGGCACAGAATGAATGGTAAGGCCTGGGGTGAAGGGAGGGAGTTGATGGGGGTGACTGGAAGAGAAGAAAATTAGGTCTTGTTTCTAAAACAGTACACTTGTGATGCTTTCTTATCATCACTGCCTAATTGATTACACCATAAGTGTTTGTTACTGGAGGCACTCCAAGTTCTGAGGAGAAACAGACTATTCTTTTTGCTTCCTACATCACCAGGGTCCGTGCATCAGAAAATCTAATTAACCTGGAAGAAAGGAGTATATTTCTTGGAACATAGCATCTTGAAGTTTGGAGAAGCAACACTCCAAAACACTCTCTGTGACCAATGTCCTTGAGCCACTCTGCATCCCAGGAGCCAGCATGAGATCTGACCAGTTGGTAAAGCATTTCTATACCTCTCTGGGGATTCTCAGTGATGCCTCCTTCCTCTCCTGCCCCAATAAGCCACTGATATTCTGACTGTTTAGTTGGCAAGTTCTGGAACCTAAAGCAGCAGGTAACACCAAATCCTCCAGGAGGATCACAGAAGCTCAGATTTGAGAATATCTAACTTAGGAGTGGGCAAGCTGTGGCCCTCTAGGTCCTCAAGGGTAGTCCTTTGACTTCACAGAACAAATTCTTTTGGCAGATAACAGCAGAAAATATGGGTCTCTGTTAAATAGTAATAAAGTGGAAATTTCATCACAAACGATCCCAACATTTATTAGTTCATTCAAAAAATATTTATTGAGGTTGAGCTATAAACTTCAATTGACTCAAAGATTGGTTGCTGGAAGGCTCCATTTTATCCCTATGAAAGACAACAGTGGGAAAGTAGGGCACTGGATTTGGGATCAGGAAGATTTGGATTCAGTCTTAAGTTTTACTCAGATGATAGCGATGAGGATGAGGTTCTTGGCAATTCGCTTGACCTCTCTGTGACTCTGTCTCTTCATATGTAAAACGAGGAAGTTCCATTTGGGAGCCTCTTGGGTCCCTTCTAGCTCCAAATCTATGATCTTGTGGCCTCATGAGGCAGCTCATTCCATTATTGAATAGTTCTAATTGTTAGGAAATGTATCTTATACTAAGTTGAAATATGCTTCTCCAAAATGCTTCTGCATTCTTCCTAGTTCTGTTCTCTAGAACCAAGCAAAACAAGCTTAATCCCTTTTCTATACAACAGCTCTTCATATCTTTAAAGGTAGCTACTATGTCTATGTTTGCTGTCCTTATCTATCATTCAGAAATCAGTCAAATATGCTTTTATTAATGTGTCTGGCACTGTGCTAAGTACTAGAGACATAGAAAAGACAACAATAGTCCCTGCCCTCAGGGAGCTTACATTCTCCTGGGAGAGACCAGTGGAGATAATTAGGTATATTCAAAATAAATGCAGATTACAAATATTAAATATTGGGATAGGTTCATTTCCTCCCAAGGAAACAACCATTTCTTCTTAAACAATCAATCCTTTATTATTGATAAGAGTCAGGTCCCAAATAGCAGTTGTCCTTGTCTATTCTATCTTCCAAAAGGATTGAATTGTCTGCTTCAATGCTTGTCACTGTCCACAAAGGAGACTGGATGAAAGAGTATGTAAACCCATCCTCATTGATGGGAAAAAAAAAAAAAAGGATGGGTCATTACTGTTAGTCAAAGTTCAAAATTGTTTTCTCATATTAATGAATACTCCCCTTTATGTGTTTAGTTTAAAGTTTTTGTTCTTTGTTGTTTTTGTTTGTTTTTATCATGGAACAAAAACTATTCCCACCAAAAATAGCTGAAACACATGAGTTGACCTAGTAGTCAGACTCATTGCCCTATGGGAAGCCTCTCTTCATTATTACTCATTGTTGTTGTTGTTGTTCTCCTCCTCCTCCTCCTCCTCCTACTTCTTCTTCTCTTTCTTCTCCTTCGTCTTCCTCTTCTTCTCCTCCTCCTCCTTCCTCTTGTTCTCCTCCTTCTCCTCCTTTTTCTTATTCTTCCTCTTCTGCTCCTCCTTCTCCTTCCTCTTGTTCTCCTCCTTCTTCTTCTCCTCCTTCTCTTTCTTCTTCTTCTTCTCCTTCTTTTCCTTCTTTTCTTTCTCTTCCTCCTTCTTATTCAACTTCTCTCTAGGGCAGCTAGGTTATAAAATGGATAAAGCCTTGGACTTAGAGGAAGGAAGAGTTGAGTTCAAATATTTCCTTAGAAACCTATTTGCCCCAACACAGCAATGATACAGTGGTACTTAATTTCTTTGGACAAGGCCCTCTTGTCTCTATCTGGGAACTACCTCTGATCAATAAGTCATTAGGATAAGGTGGTTTCTGTGGACTCAAGCACTGACAAATCTGAGAAGACCTAACTATGTGTCACTAGGTCTTTTTATGCTCCCAGATGAAGAAGCTGCATCAGGGAAGATGAAGACAATCAGATGGTATGGGGGGAGAAAACTATATCAGAGAAGTCAAGGAAGCTGCATCAGGAAAATGTTATATTTGCATAATGTATAATTGCAAAAATGCATAATATTCTTCTTTATTATGAACTTAATAATCATCAGCAAGCAAAAATTCTAATATAGAAATCCACCAACAAGTATTTGTTTAATGCCTACTTATGTCAGGTACTCTGCTTCATGCTAGGGATATAAATATAGCAAAAAGAATAAAAAAGAAAGATTACATATGAAACCACAAATTCCCCTTACGTAGCTTACTTTTTTTGCCTTTTTTGGAGGGGGGAAGGCAGGGAAATTGGGGTTAAGTGACTTGCCCAAGGTCACATGGCTAGTGTTAAGTGTCTGAGGCCCAATTTGAACTCAGGTCCTCCTGACTCCAGGGCCAGTGCTCTATTCACTGTGCCACTTAGCTGCCCCAATAGCTTACTTTAAAATATGTGTGTGTGTATATATATGTGTGTGTGTGTGTGTGTGTGTGTACATATATATGTATATATACATACACACATATATTTATATATAATGTATATGTAATATACATTATATATACATATATAATTGTATACATATATATATCAAATGTAGTATAACAAAAACAAAATTGCCGTATTTGATGGTATTTCCTTCTGAAATTCTTTTTTTCTTCTTTGTATTTAAAAAATAATCTATTATCAATGGATACAGAAAGGACATTTTTGTTTGTTTGTTTGCTTTTTGGAGGACAATTGGGGTTAAGTGACTTGCCCAAAGTCACACGGCTAGTAAGTGTGTCAAGTGTCTGAGGCCAAATTTGAACTCAGGTCATCCTGACTCCAGGGCTGGTGCTCTATTCATTGCACCACCTAGCTGCCCCCAGAAAGAACTTTTGACAAAATATAATATCCCTTCATATTAAAAACTTAAAAAAAAAGAATAGTAATGAATGGATTATTCCTTAACCAAATAAGTAGTTTCAATCTAAAACCAAGAGCTAGACTTATCTGTAATATAAATAAACTAGAGACTTTTCCAATAATATTAGGGCTAAAACTAGGATGTCCACTGTTACCACTATTATTTAATGTATTTCTAGAAATGCTAGCAATAGCAATAAGATAAGAAAAAATGATAGAATAAGCAAAAGCAAAAAGGAAATGAAATTTTCACTTTTTTTCAGATAGCATGATGGTTTAGTTAAAGCACCCCAGAGAATCAATTAAAAACTAACTGGAAAAATAATTTGGTAAATTAAGATAATATAAAATAAACCTATATAAGTCATCTGTTTTTCTTTCTGTTACCAACAGAACCTAACAGAAAGAAATAGAAATTACAACTACAAAATACTGTTTATAGAAAAAGACAGACCTAAGTAATTAGAAAATATTAATTGTTCATGATGACAATCTTGCATAAATTAAGTTACTTATCTGGTGCCATACCAATAAAAATGATGAAGAATTACTGTATAGAACTAGAAAAAATAACAGAATTTGACTTGAGGGACAAAAGGTGAAGAATCTCAAAGTAAATAATGAAAAAAAGTGAGAAGAACGGAGCTGAGCAACTCCAGATCTCAATTATACCACAAAATAGTAATCATCAAAACTATTTGTCCCTCATTAAAAAATAGAAAACAGCATGACATATTAAGTACAAGATCTAGAAGCAATTGAACATAACAGCATGATATGTGATAAATGCAATGACTCCAACTATGGGAAAAATAACTCACTATTCAACCAAAATTGATGTGAAAGTTAGAAAACAATCTTGGAGAAATTAGGTTTAGATAGATATCTCAAACCATATACCACAATGGGTCCCAAATGTACCCATGGCCTAGATATAAAGGTTATATCATCAATAAATTAGAGCTACAGGGAAGGAGATGCCTTTCATCACTATGGATAGGAAGAGTTCTTAACCAAACACAGGATACAGACAATCAGATAAAAATATCAATTTCAATAACCTGAAGTCAAAAAGTGTTTTGCACAAACAAAATCAACATAGTAAGAATTAAGTGAGAAACAGTTAGCTGGGAAGGAAAAAAATTGTCAATAAATTTCTCTGGTAAATTTTTGATATCCAAGAGGGAATTGATACAAATATATGAACAGGAGCTATTCCCCATGAATAAGTGACCAAAGAATATGGGCAGTAAATTTTCAAAAGAAGGAAAGCAAGCTATCAACAACCATATGAAGTCATATCCAAATCACTGATGATTAATTAAAATTAAAACAACTCTGATATTCTACATCATACCATCAGATCACCAATGTTGACAAAAACAGAAAATATAAACAAAAAGGAAAAAAAGAAAGGAGGGCATCAATGAATCTTTTTAAAATGCACAGAATAAGAGGGAAGGAGTTATTGCCTACATCCCCACCCAGAGAGAGATCCTGGCTTCCTGAGAGCTCAAGGACCTTCACCCACCTGGATGTCCCTCCTCCACTTGAAGGAGGCCTACATTAGTTCTTTCTCACTCCAACACCAACTTATTAACCAATTGACTGTTCTCTTGAGTAATCATGAGTCATGTAGGGACCCTGCCATGTTCTGGAGCTTGACATAAATTGCATGATGTCATCTATGCACAAGAGCTTTGACAGGAGCCCACCACATAAGAAGAATCTCTCTTACATCTGGACTCTACAAGACACCTTCCCTTGACAGTTGTCACCTTTGGTGAACATACCTCTCAGTATTTTATACATCATCTTATTTTAATAATGCATGGTGATTAAAAAGGGTTCTCTATGGTTGCATTTGTCAAGAAATCTTGTAGTATCTTAAAATATTTACAAGAGATGCATGGTTAAAGGAGATTCTTTGAAAAGTCTTTTGCTCTGATCAGTTAAATGCTTTTTAAAAAAAAATATACATCATTTGTTTTTATAGCACCTACATTACCCAGTATGTTCTTTCCCTTCTACCACCCATAGAGAAATTTTTTATAACAAAGAATAAAAGAGGTCAATAAACCAGTTTAACAAAATTAGTCAACATATTCAAAAAAAAAGCATGATGTTATATAGTACTCCCCATTTATAACGCCCCGCCAATGCAAAGAAGGAGATGAAATAATAGTTTTTCATATTTTTTCTTTGGGGCCAAGTTTGGTCATCGTAATTTCACATTGTTTCAATTTTTTATTAAATAGTTCCTTCCATTTTTGTTAGAGTAGTCACTGTGTGTAGTTTTCCTGGTCCTGTTAACTTCATTTTGCATTATCATATATCTCCATATGCATCTTTTTCATATTCATCAGCTCTTAAAGAGTAGTAATAACATGTGCCATAACTTATTTAGCTAATCCTCCATCAAAGAGTCATCTACTCTGTTTCTAGTTCTTTGCTGCTATATGGGTTCCTATAAATATGTTGGTGTACATGGAGCCTTTAAGTCAAATGCTTTTATATTTTAAAAATAATCTTTCCATTTAGGTGCTACTTCTTTTTAGCTTCTAATAGAGAATGTCAAAATGTATTTGGTTCAGTTCTTCCAATTCAATTCAAGACACATATCCCTCCTAAATCTTCTCTTTTCTAGTTCAAACATTGCCACTTCCTTTAAATAACCTTTCTATGACTTCTGTTGGGATCTTTTACTATCCCTAATCACCCTTCTCTAGATCCCTTCCATTTTATGAATGGAATTCTGAAAATAAAAATGAAAATTCTGAAAATGGAATTCTGGCCAGAATTGAGCACAACACACCATATTTTTCTGATTGTGGCATAATAAAGTGAGACAACCATCTCCCTCATTCTGAACACTACATCTCTCTGGGATTTGGTTTTCTAATCTGCAAAGGACTTTATCTACTTTAGACAGTCCTCAATGCCTCTTCCAGTTTTAACATTCTGTGATTGTGTGAAGTACAAAAAAACACACAGGATCTTAACTGGACAACAGTGACACAGGGTAAGTGACCATAAAATAATTCAAAAATAAATTAAAACCAAAATCCCAAAATACAGACTTTAATAAGGTACTCACTTATTTATACAAGTTCTATGGCCAGCTTATTTATTTACCTCTCAATGCAGGGATAGTTTGGCTTCACAAGGTCATCATAATGACTGATGTCATGCCCATCAGTGGTAGGTCCAACACTGACATGAGAACAGAGATGCAATTCCCAATTTAAACTCCAAAGAAAGACAAATATATTTCCCCTCCCAGTTTTTTGTTTTTTGTTTTTGCTTTTTGGAGGGGGGAAGGTAGGGCAATTGTGGTTAAGTGACTTGCCCAAGGTCACATGGCTAGTTTTTGTGTTAAGTGTCTGAAGTCAAACTTGAACTCAGGTACTCCTGACTCCAGGGTCAGTGTTCTATTCACTGCGCCACCTAGCAACCCCTCCCCTCCCAATTCTTAATGGTTCCTTAGAGGAAAGATAGAAAGAAGAGTTGTGAAGAAAAGAAAAAGATTATTTGTGAACCTTAAGGCTATTGATTTTCAGCAGTCATTTCCCTGGAGATGGGGTGAGGGAATCAACTCTCTCAACAGATGTTAAAAGTAAAATATGGCACAGAAAAATGAGGCATTCTAACATAGGACATGTCAGATCAGGGCACCCAGATATTGCTTAGGGCCCTAAGGAATCATGATAGTAGAACTTATAGTGAGATAGGAGAGATTCATTAACTTAGAAGGGATACAGACTGAACTGGATCAAATCTTTTTTATATGTACTTCCCATGTATGTTAAGCTCATGTATGATTTTTGGAAATTCCATTTTTCAGCCTTAAAAATAAATCAACTCCAAAGGATCTGGGATTTTTTTTAAATTAGTATGTATATTCTGTCTATGAATAGTGCAGTTCCTCCCATGCTTTCTCTGCACTTTGTGTCAATGTCTTTCCATCAATCATCCACAGAGAATCCACTGAATCTGCTGGAGGCTTTCTTGTGGTTCTTTTCATATCTTGCAGGCTTCAATGTCCCATGCACACTGTCTCTCTGAAGCCTTGTCATTTTTCCCTTTTACCTCTTTCTCCTTTTATAAAGGCAACTTGCATTCACATAGTAAGTACATCAAGTGCTGAGATGGTAAGTAGAAATACATTATTGTTGCTCTCACTATTGATGAAATAAGTTTGCTATAAAAATTCTGGCAGATCTCTTCCATTTGCATCTGTTCATTGTCTTCTTTCCAGTTTTACCTACAAATGTCCTTGGGGATGATCTGACCTTAGCTGGATCTTGTGCCCAGGTCTTATGCCAAGAGCAGAAATCTAACCAAGAAAAAGGGGCTGAAGTTAACTAAGGCCTTCTGAAGGCACATCTCCCTTCAGTCCCAACTCTGCATCCAACTTTAATCAAGGAGCCTGCCAGTTGCCATGTGAACCAGAACCAATGACAGAATGTCCATGCATACTCCAGAGTGTCTTCAAGGCACTTCCATTCTATGCATCATGACTTTCCCAGAAACAGGCTTCCAGCCTTTTCCACATGGTGAATTTATCACTCAAACATTCTCATGTATTCTGCGTAGGCTCATGGGACACTGGGTTTATTGTCCAGTCTTCTGTTAAACAAAGCAATGATGACAGTTGGAAAAAATGCCTTTTTTCCATGTCCCATTTTTCAGTCAACAACTTGTTTAAACAGGTTGGGTTAGAATTGCTATAATTGTGCATGCCTCCTCTCATCTCTATCCCACCTTTGCTCTAACCCTTGAATGTCTTCATGTATAAAAATACTGATTCTTAAGTGATTTCTAATTACATCTACAACAAGTCATTTGCTGTGGCAACAACAACAATGATGATGATGATGATGATGATGATAAATGTCTTAAACATCAGTAAATTGGGCTCTGGAGAAAATAATGATTGGGTTAGCATCCTAGTCGGTGTGATGTAACTATTACTAAGAGGCAAAGAAACGAATAAGGAAGTACAGAGTTGTAGTCTGACTCTACTCCTCAAAATCATTGTTACATTTGGCACCAGCTTACCACAGAGGACAGCAGAGTGAGAGGTACCCCTTTGTTTTCTAGGACAAGGTACATCAGAACAAATCAGAAAAACCAGTACCTCATCCAGTGGACACACTTCAGTGCATACGACCACTGAAGGAGAGCAAACATGAGTGCCTATGAAATGGACCAAAGGTAGAAAGCTTTCACTATGGGTCAGAATCAAATCATAACAAAGTTGGGAAGAGATCTTATTAGTTATATATAAGGGTTCTGACTCCTTGTTTAAGGACACACATGACCCAGCAATTTAGTTCCCAAGACTGGGATGGGCATTAAGGATGAGCTAAGAGGAATCCTTCTCTTCAGAAGACTATAAGAGTTACAGAAAGGATCCATCTCTCTCTCTCTCTCTCTCTCTCTCTCTCTCTCTCTCTCTCTCTCTCTAGCACAACAGACTTCTAGTTTGGGTGCAGCTACAAGTACATAATAGTTAGAATGGATGCATGCCTAAATAAGCTTACTGCTTTGGATCTCAAGTCCCTGGATGCCTTTTCTGATTTTTGTTTCTTTCCCAAGGGAAAGGTAAGCTGGACAGCAATCCTGAGAGATGGATGGTTCCAACCTTGTCAAGTACCAAGAATTTCTGGATTCCAGAGTTAGTGCAAGCTGTCTAGCAGGAAATGCTTCCTGGAACTTCACTGATTCTCAGAGTTTGGGTGACTATTGACATAAGACCATCCTGCAGGGATGGTGGAGGGCCTGAAAGGAGTGGAGGGTCATGCCTGGCTGGCCAGAAGATTTGGATGCTGTGAGTTATATACACAGTACAGATACATGGTGAATGTGAAATATTCATCCAGAAGTTCTACAAAGTTGCCCTACTTCCCTAGAGAGTATAATAGGCATAAAAGTTTGTTTTAGGCTTAAACAGTTTAATGTACGCTTTGGAGTCTTTTGTATTTTATCCATTTCTCTCATTGTGAAGGAAGTAAATAGCTGGCCCATATTTGATATTTTGTACATTAAGATACTTTCCTAGACCTGGTCCTATTAATCCCTTTTGGGGAGGCCCTAGACAGAAATTATTCCTAAGTTTTGTTTTGAAACTTTCCCAGAGTATAAGACACACACACACAAAAAACAAAAAAAAACAAAAAAAACCAGAGAGTGTAAGAAAATCCTAGCTCCCTCCCTCTAGGGTCAGGTTATCCTAAGGATGAATTCAGGGAATCTTGAGTGCAAGGGAATTTGCATTTTTATCCTAGGAGACATCATATAAGATAGATAGACATGGATGGGTTATGGTCTCCATCACTCCTGGGAACATGCACATAAATATGATCATGGAGGTGTTTGAGTGTTTTTGGTGAAATTCAGAGTAGGGGCACAAGCCAATCAGATGTCAGTCAGTCAATATACACTTATTAAGTACCTACTAAGTGCTGGGCACTTTGCTGATCACTGGGCATACAAATTTGAAAAAAGAAGAACAGTTTCTGTCCTCAAGGAGTTTATAATCTAATGGGGGAAGACAACACACAAAAGGCAAAAGAAGTTCTAAGAAGTGAGGGAGGGAGGAAGGAGAGGGAAGAATGAGGAAGGTCAAAGAAGGGGATGGAGCAAGTCACAGAAGTCCCAAAGTAGAGCAGCCAGATGAGAAATGAGAAGATATTCTGGGCTCAGTTCCTTGTTGTTGTTTTGAATCTTTCTTAAAAAACATCAGCTTCTAAGAATAAAGAATGTTTGGAGCCCTACTTAACACTCAGCTTACACAGATGTATTTTAAATGGGTCCCTCTCTCAAGACCAAAAGCCATTCCACAATAGATAAATGATCAAAGGATAAGAACAGTTTTCAAAAGAATTCCAAACCAACAATGGTCTATAAGAGTGCTCCAGACCACTAACAAGAAGAGAAATGCAAACAAGTGTAACACTGAAGTTTCATTTCAAGTCCAGAAAATTGGCACTCACAAAAAGATGAGAATAGTCAATTTTGGAAGCATTGAGAAGAGGTTGATACAGTGATGTATTACTGGGGATCTATGATGCAATAAAAATGACCATTAGCACATACTCCCTGGAGGTCAATAACAAAAAGAAAAGCTCCATACATAAATATATATGTATGTATCTATATGTGTGCATGTGTATATGTATCTATCTATACCTATCTATCTATCTATAGCTATATAGATATATCAGAACATTTTATAGTAGCAAAGAACAAGAACAAAGTAGATACCTATTAACTAGAGAATGACCAAATAAATTGTGGTACATGACTGTAACAGAATATTACTATGCTATAAGAAATAATGAACATGATGAATACACCTAAGCCTAGGAAGATTTATATGACCAGATGCAGAATTAAGTAGGGAGAGCAAAGAAAACCATACTGCTATAACAATATGAATAAAAGAACAATAGCAAATAATCCAAGTTGACTGTTATGAAATTATAGTGTCCAGCCTTGACCCCAAAGAAGAAATATGAGAAGGGTTTGCCCTACTCTTTTCATCAGTGGGGGATGATGAGTGTTGAAAACTATATATAAAAGATTTTTCTGATATATAAGTTGTTGTTGTTCAGTCATTTTTCAACTATGTCTGACTCTTTGTGATCCCATTTGGGGTTTTCTTGGTAGAGATCCTGGAGTGATTTGCCATTTTCTCCTCCAGTTCATTTTATAGATGAAGAACTGAGGCAAACAGGGTTAAGTGACTTGCCCAGGGTCATACAGCTAGGGAATGTATGAGACCAGATTTGAACTCACAAAAATGAGTCTTCCAGACTCCAAGTCTGGCATTCTGTCTACTGCACCACCTAGCTAGTTAGTTTAGCCGTCATAAAGGATGGCTCTTTGGGAGCAAGAGAAGGAAGGGATATGTTGTGACATGCAGATGATGTTAAAATAAAAGATGTTGATAAAATTGTATTTAGTTTTAAAAACAAAATGGGCTCCTTTTGATTTCTTTTCCCTCTACACACACACACACAGATACACACACGCACATACACACACACACATATATACACACATAATCTCACACATGCACAGACAGAAATACACATACATACACACATACACACACGTGCATGCACGTATACATACAATCTCACACAGATAATCCATCATGCTTTATAGCACTTTAATAAAAAAAAATGTACAGCAACAGATTATCATTCTCAAATCAGATTCACAAGCATTTATTGTTTACTATCTACTAGGAACCATGCTAAGTGATAGAGATAAAAAAAAGCAAAACCAGTGCCTGCCTTCAAAATCTAATTTTAACCTTATAGTGATCTTGTGTAATAGCCACAGCAGGTATTATCATGATTATTATACGGAATAGGAAACTGAGGTCTCAAGAGGTAAAGGACCCAAGGTACGTACTGATATTAATTCAGTATAACCACAGAACTATAGCTGTTAGAGGTGGAAGGGACCTTTAGATTTAGAGGTCATCTAACCCTGCTCCCCATTTTATGGATGAGAAAACCAAGGCCTAGACTAAGTGACTTGCCCAAGGCCATCCTTGAAGTAGTAACAAAATTGTGTGTGCTGTTGCTATAAACACAAGAACCGAGGTTGCTTAACACCAAGGCTGGCATGGATCATCACTGTGTCTCTGTCTCTCTCTGTCTCTGTCTCTCTCTCTCTGTCTCTGTCTCTGTCTCTGTCTCTCTGTCTGTCTGTCTCTCTGTCTCTGTCTCTCTGTCTGTCTCTCTCTCTCTCTCTCTCTGTCTCTCTCTCTGTCTCTCTCAATTCTCTCACCTTTCCTAGGGACAGAATGAGCAAGAGGTCAGATTAGGAAATGGGAACAAAAACAACAGGAAACAGGGTGGATGAAGAGAGGGAACAGAGAGCAATTTGTCTGCCCCTCCCCTCTTCTGATGATTTCCAGAATTCCACCTCTGCTCCTCTCCCAAATCTCTACCTAGAAAAGGAAGAGGACATCTTTTATGTCATTCACACAGTGTCCTGGTGTTCCCAAGCAACTACTTGGACACCAAAGGCTATTTCAGGAAGAAGTACAGCATGGCCAGAGGCCCTGTGGAGGGAAGAAGCCAGAAAGAACATGGTGAGTCAGCAGAGGAAGACAGGCTTGGGAGACGATGATTCCTGCAGGACTGCCCAGCCCTGACTGAGGAAGCAGGTTTGGCTCATGCAAAGTTGCATAAAAGTCAACAGGAAGAGAAAGTCTGCTCCTTTTTACTTGGGGGTGTGTGTGTGTGTGTGTGTGTGTGTGTGTGGAGTCAATGGCTGGAGGCCAGCCTTCTCAGGGAAATCACCGGGGAAATAAATGGTCAGAGGAAACAAGAGTCAAGGTATAACAGTATTCTTCCCCTCCTCTTTTCTTAGGTTGGCAAATCCCACTACTCCATCCCCTTGTTTGAGCCCTCTTTATGGCATATCTGAATGACTGCAAAGTCCTCCCTCCCTTGTTTAAACAGAGAGGTAACTAGCAGTTTTAGCACCTGGGGCTAATTCACCTTCTGTCCAGAAATTTTCCACCATAATGCAGCAACCTCCTCACTCTGGAATAGCTTTCTGCCCCTGCAGTGTTGTCTACTCTCTGAGTCCATCCCCTCTCTGTCTGGAGGTGGAGAGCATCTTCATAATGAATCTTCTGAAATCATGGTTGATCATCATATCGATAAAGGTTCCTAACTCTTTCAAAGTTGTTTGTATTTACATGTTGTTATTGTTATTCATTCAACTGGTTCTACTCACTCCAGTCTGATCCAATTCAGACAAGTCTTCCCAGGTTTCTCTGAAACCATCCCCTTAGCCATTTCTTTTTTTTTCCTGGAACATATATTTTTTTTTATTTTAACAAATGTTTTATTAACTTCTGATTTATATCATTCATTTCAGCCAGATTTTGAGTTACAATTTTTCCCCATTTTTTCCCTACCCACCACCCCAGAATAGCAGTCCCACAAGATATCCCCTCATCCAATCTGCTCTCTCCCATATCTTCTCCCATACTGCCTTCGACTTTGCCATTAGGGCAAGGTGAATGTCTGTGCCCCAATGCCTGTATATCTTATCTCCCAATTACATGCAAAATAGTATTAATAATAGTATTTATATACATTTGAAACATTTAATTTTAAAACTTCGAATTTCAGATCCATTCCCTTCCTCCTTTGTCACCCACTCCCTCTGGGAAGATAAGCAATTCAGTATGTGTTGTACATGTATATCTATGCAAAATATTACCATAGTCGATATATTGTAAAAGACTGCTTATATTTCCCTCCCACCCATCCCACCCCCCACCTGGGCCATTCCCTACTTTGATCCTGTCCCTCTTTGAAAGTGGGTACTTCCAACCTCCCCTCCCCCCAGAATGCCCTCCCCTCCATCATTCCCCCTCTCATCTTCCTTCCCCCTACTCTCCTGCAGGGTGAGATATCCCATTTAGTATGTATGTCATTCTTTCCCTGAGCCAAATTCAGTGAGAATATGGTTTTGCCTTTTTGCCTTCCTATTCTTCCCCTCCTCTGCAACTACTTCCCCTTGCCTCTTCTACATGAGATAGTTTACCCTACCCTGTCTCTCTCCATCTCCTCTTGCCACTTTCCTCTCTCACCTCTTAACTTCACCCTTTAAGTATCATCCCTTCCCACCAAATTCAACCTATGCCTTCTATCCATGTATACCTGTAAACATATATACACACATTCATATATGTATTCATATGCCCATATACCCTTTTTCAATTATTTTCATAATGAGGAAGGTTTCATCAGTCACTGTTATTGTTTTTCCATATAGGAATGTAAATAGTTCAACTTTGATAAGTTCCTTTTGATTTCTTTTCCCTGATTACCTTCTCAGGCATCTCTTGCTTCTTGTGTCTGGATGTCAAATTTTCTATTCAACTCTGGTTTTTTCCTCAAGAATGCTTGAAAGTCCTCTATTCCACTGAATGACCATATTTTCCCCTGAAACAAGATACTCAGTTTTGCTGGGTAGGTGACCCTTGGGTTCATTCCCAGCTCTTTTGACCTCTGGAATATCATATTCCATGCCCTTCGATCCCTCAGTGTAGAAGCTGCCAGGTCCTGGGCTATTCTGATTGTGTTTCCACAATATTGAAATTGTTTCTTCCTGGCTGCTTGTAGTATTTTCTCCTCAATCTGGGAATTCTGGAACCTGGCTATAATATTCCTAGGAGTTTTCTTTTTGGGAGCTTTTTCTGGAAGTGATCTGTGGATTCTTTCAACCTCTATTTTCCTCCTCTGGGTCTAAAATATCAGGACAATTTTCCTTGAGAATTTCTTGAAGGGTGATTTCTAGGTTCTTTCTTTGATCATGGCTTTCAGATAGTCCAATAATTTTTAAATTATCTCTCCTGGATCTATTTTCCAGGTCAGTGGTTTTTCCATGAGATATTTCACATTGCCTTCTATTCTTTCATTTGCTTGGATCTGTTTAACAGCATCTTGATTTCTCATAAAGTCACTAGCTTCCATTTGCTCCAGTCTAACTCTGAAGGAATGAATCTCCTCGGTGAGCTTTTGAGAATCTTTCTCCATCTGGCAAATTCAGCTTTTTAAGGCATTCTTCTCCTCATTGACCTTTTGAGCCTCCTTTGCCATTTGAGTTAGTCTATTTTTAAGGTGTTATTTTCCTCAGTCTGGCTGTTGACTCTCATTTCATACTTTTCCTGCATCCTTCTCATTTCTCTTCCCAATTTTTCCTCCACTTCTCTAATTTGGTTTTTAAAATCCTTCTTAAGGTCCTCTATGGCCTCTGTAAAGCCTCCACAGGATCCGGCAAGTTGAATACCCACCCCAGACCTCCCCCTTAGACCACAATCCAGATCCAAGCAAGTTAAAGCAAGAACGATTAACCCCCATACTGATTGCTGGATTTCCCTACAGTTTGCAGACCAGGAGCTGAATCTGCCACTGAAGCTACAAAATGGCATCTGTGCCCCATCTCCTCAAGGGCTTTTCGCCCCCAGGGGAAGAAGCAGAGGCATTCCCCAAATACTGGTCCCAAAGTCCATAGGGCACTAACCTCTCATTTTGTCCTAGGCATATCTGTATTGATAATTCTGGAATTGCCACAGCTGCTGGTGTTCTAGGGTCCCCCCAGCCAGCTGCTGGCCCGGCTGCCCTAGGGCTAAAACCACGGCTCAAGTGGGCCTGGGCTCAGCTCCCATAGTGCTGCGCTTGGCTCCCGGAGTGTTATGCTGTGCTGTGCTTGCCGCTCCCTGCAGGGCTGCTGGGCTGTCCTCAGTGGGAGGTTAGTTTCTCTGTGTCATTCTGTGGGTGCTGGAGCTCCAGAAGCTGTTCAGAGTCCGCTTTTTACATAGTTTGGAAGTGGTGTGGGGCAGAGCACCTTGGAAGTGCTGTTTCTACTCTGCCATCTTGGCTTCCCCCCCCCCCTTGGCCATTTCTTAAAGCACCATAGTATTCTATCACATTCATTATATTGTACATATTGCATATATATTTACATATGCTTACATTGTCTTCCCTAATAGACTATAAGATCCTTGAGGGTAAGGTCTTCATGTCTTCAGTACCTAGCACAGTATCTGGCCCAAAACAAAAAGTTAATAAATGTCTATTAATTTTAATTCACTTCTGATTCAAGTATTCAATGATTCAGTAATAACAACAGAATGATAACAATAATATAAATTTCCTTCTTCATAACAATAGTATGTGAGAGATAGTACAAATATTATTGTCTCTACTTTAAAAATCAGAAAAGGCTTGGAGAGCTAGGATGAGTTGCCCACCATGACGTTGCCTATAAATGTTGCAACTGGGACTTGAACCTATATTCACTAACATTCCTACACTCTTTCTATTATCCTAGACTGCCTTTATTAAAAGTGCCTCTTATGTGCTAAGTTTTGAAAGAAATACAAGAGAAGTACTTAGTCCCTGTACTCAAAGGACTCATAATATTGTTGGAGAGAAAAGATATTTTTATACAAAGGTTAAATACCAGAACAACTCAGTACTAAAACAGAATGTCCAAATGAACAGCACAGATGACAAATGCCAGAGTTTGGTGCCACATAAAGAGGACTTGGATACCTTAAAAAAACACCTTATAAACTAGACAATCATAAAAGCACAGTCATATTGTTGCATGATTTGTGTAGACAGAGATGATGCCCATTAAACTTGCTCCATCGAATTGATGGTGAATGTTAATTGAAATGTGTTGAAGTTCTTGTTCCACAACTAGCCTGAAGTCAATGTGACCAATACTTCAAATGACAAATATTAGAACCTGAGGATGGCAGCCCAGTAAGTTCCAGACAGATGATGTTAATATGGAAATATGTTTTGCATGATTTCACATGTATTATTGATATCATATTGCTTGTCTTTCCAATGGGTAGGAGAGGGGCTAGAAGGAGGAAATGAATTAGGAACTCAAAATGTTTAAAAATGAATATTAAAGTATAATCTTTTTTTAAAAAAAGAAATGGATGGAGAAAATGTTAATAATAATGCAGATTAAATTTTAAAGTGTCTTGCTTTTTGGAGAGTCAATAATTAAATATTTACCAGCATCCCCCTGATTAGATTTTTTTTTGGTTTTTGTTGTTTCGGCAAGGCAATTAGGGTTAAGTGACTCCCCTGATTAGATTTGAAGTGGCAGGCCCAAGATCCCACAACTAGTGAATACTGGAGCCAAAACAATGAGTTTTGAGAATTTTGAGTTTTGAGAGTCTCCAGTTCCCAGTTTATTGTTCTTTCCATAGTATATACTATACTATGATGCCTATGAGTGCACATTTGTCTAAAGAACAAATTGGGGATGTTAATGACCATGGGAAGGTTTGAGCTGTTAATTCAAAAGTTCTTTACCATCATCCATCTAGAACTTACTGAGCCTCCATCCTCAGGTTCTAATATTTGCCATCTGAAGTACTGGTCACATTGACTTCAGATCAGTTGTGGACAGGAATTTCAACACATGCCAATTGACATTCACCATCAATGAGGTCTTTAACAGAGAAACTAGCTTTGAAAATTATTTCCTACTTTCCTGCCTTCCTTCAGATTTATTCATTTTACTTTCCATGATCTTCTCTATCTCTTCTTTGGTCATAAACAATTATGCCTTATCCATTCTTCATCCATTTCTTAAGTCTAGACAATCAACAAAATAATAAATTAGGTACTGATTTGTAGAGTTTGCCTTTTGCAGATCGCTGAGGTCTAAATACACTGAAAATTCAATAATCAGTTCTCAAAAGTCTATTCAAGGGGGCTCTAGTACACCCTTACATATAATACAATAAACATTAGGTGAAGACCAATAATGTACCAGAGATTGCACTAGGTATTAGAGATAAAAAATAAAAATGAAAAAGTCTCTGGGACAACCCCGGACACCCAGATGAGGCCTGATCAATATAGGGGCAAGTTGATCCACAAAACCCCAAGGGCCTATCACTGCAGGGCTGAGAGTAGATGGATCAGGGTAAGAGTCAAATGCAGGGCCCCTGGCAGGGGCAACAACTACTCCTGGGACTACCAATCTACAGCCTAGAAATTTTAAAAGTTCCTATCTGGACTTCCAGGGACCAGGATGGCAGAGTGAACCCCAATGCTCCAATTCTCCCCTCTGACCCTAAAAGTATAGTAATTATTGCCCCAGAGCAAAACCTTGAACAGTAAAGGCTTGGGAACCCTAGAGGAAGGTCCTGCCTCAAAAGGTGTAAAAAGCAGACTACAAAGACAAAGACTCTGGAGTCCTACTATTCTGAGAGTGAGGAACCAAATTCAGAGGGAGACAGTGTTGACTCCACACCCACAGCTGAAGCCTCAACAGGGAACTGGTCTCAAGCACAAAAAGTATTCTTAGATGAGCTCAAAAAGAACTTTTATCTTCTATCTTTAGAGAGCTAGAAGATAAAATGAATAATTCTTTTAAAATAAAAATTGCAAAATTAGAAAAACATTACAATGAAGAAAACAGCTCCTTAAAAAGAAAATTGAGTGATATGGAAAAGGAGCTCCAAAAACAAATGAAGGAAAATAATTCACTAAAAACTAGAATCAACCAAATTGAAATGAATAACTCTATGAGGAACCAAGAATCAGTCAAACAAACATCAAGAATGAAAAATTAGAGTGGGGAAGCTAGGTGGTGCAATGAATAGAGCACTGGTCCTGGAGTCAGGAGGACCTGAGTTCAAATTTGGCCTCAGACACAACACACACACACACACACACACACACACACACACACACACAAAAAAAAAAAAAACTAGCCATGTGAACTTGGGCGAGTCACTTAACCCCAACTGCCCCCAAAAAAGCAAAAAAAAAAACAAACCATATTTGTAGCAGCTCTTTTTGTGCTGGCAAAGAATTGGAAATTAAGGGGACGCCCATCATTTGGGGAATGGCTAAAAAAGTTGTGGTATATGAAAGTAATGGAATACTATTGTGCCATAAGAAATGAGGAACAGATAAACTTCATATTTACCTGGAGAGGCTTATACAAACTGATGCTGAGTGAGAAGAGCAGAACCAGGAGAAATCTGTACACAATTACTGACACAACATATGTGTGACGACCAGCTTTGATAGACTGGACTCTTTTCAGCAATCCAGGGTTATAAGTCAAATCCAAAAGACTCATGATGGAGAGAGATGTCTACATTCAGAGAAAGAATTGAGTTTGAATCCAGTTTGAAGCAAACCACCTGCTCTCTTTTTCTTGTTTGGTCTTGTTTCCTCTTTCCCATTGTTCATTCCATCGGTTACAATCCTTCTTTATAACCTGACTAATGTCTAATGTGAAAGTATCTGCAGATCCTAAACTTGATTATATGCCACCATTGTGGGTGCGGGGAAGGGAGAGAGGGGAAGAAAATTTGAAACTCAAAGAACTGTGGAACTGAATCTTATAAACTAAAAGTAAACAAATCAATAAAGACCAAAAAAAAAAGTCTCTGCCCTCAGAGGGCTTCCATTCTATTACTCTAGTATGAGCACATAAATATGTTTGCAAAATAAATACACATAAGGTAATTCAGTGGGGGCATGAGAGAGAGGGAGAAACTGGAGCCTGAATGGAGCATTTGAAGAACATTTGAATGATGAACAGGTTTGACTGGACTGCAGAGTGTGTGAAGGCGACTAAAGTGTATTAAAGCCTGGAGAGGTAGGCTGGAGAGAGATCGGAGTTAGGTGTTGGCCATGCAAAGCCAAATTAAGGAAAGTCTCTTCTCTTTAGCATCTTACATTTTGCTGGGGCATACATGTACACATATTAATACACACAGGCCTGATCATGAGAAAGCACTGACAACTAGGGAGATGGAGGAAATGGAAGAAAATAAGTATTGATATAGGGCCTACTCTGTGCCAGGCCCTGCACTGTGCTGAAGGCTTTACTAATGTCTCATTGGATCCCCACAACTACCCGGATAAGCGCTGTTATTTATCACCATTTCACAGATGAGAACCCTAAAGGAGACAGGCGCTAAGTATCTTGCCTCAGTGTTTGAGACGAGATTTGAACTCGGGTCTTGCTGGCTCTAGGTCCAGTGCTCTATGCACTGAGCCATCTTAGCTGCCCCTATTAGAAAAAGCACAAAAACTGAAGTTTAAAAGAAGCAGACATTCTGAGAGGCCGTGGTAGAGTGCATGCTATGCATAGGAAATAGCTTTGTACAAATTCATCTAGGAAGATGGGAGGCTGAGTTTAGCTTTGGATTTTACTTTCTTTATAAAAGGGATTAGGATTGGACTCCATGAAATCTATGGGCCCATCCAGGGCTGACACTTTGTAATTAGTACATCTGGGTCTCCATTTCTAGGCCCCAGCTGAGAACTTGCCCTGTGCTTCTAGAGAACAAACATGCTGCTGATCTAGAAAAGGTGGAACACACTGATCAGGAACTAGGAGGAGTCAAGAGATTTGTGGGGATTTTGACTTTTTTGTGTGCAATGAACTCCCTGTGACAGTCAAATGAAGCCCATTCTCTAAATAGTGTTTTTAAATCATTAAAAGAAATACTAAATTTCAGTTAGAGGTTAAAGAAAATAAAGATGTATATTTTTTCCATTCAAATTCATGGATCCCCTGAAATCAAACCATGGACTGGAACCCAGGTTTATAATCCTTGTTCTGGAAGGATCTTTTGCAGTGAAAAATACACTATTAAAGTTAATATTTGCTTGACGTGTCCCAACATAAATTTTCTGTCTTGGAAAATGGTGCTTGGCATGAAGTGAATAGCTATTGTGGTCCATTGCTGGGACTTGGAGGAACTTTGCCAAAGAACTAGATGAACCAGGCAGTGCTGAAGCAATGCACCCATTCATTTGGCATATTTAAGGGAAGGTCATGTGGCTGAACTGGACTCTTCCTACAGAAACATGTTGGCAGAGCCAATAAAGGTGCTAGGGTAGAATTCATTCCCAGAATGAGGTTACCTTCAAACTGGGGTCTATTGGCACCTGTGCTAGAGCTAGGGCCAATCCTTCTGAAGCAGGACAGAAGAGGGCAGGTAGGGAGATGTGCTGTAGACCTTTGGTCTTTCACATTACGGCAAGAATCCATAATATGTATTTTGAGATTCTGAACCCTGGCTTCAGCCCCTCAATTATCATCATCACCATCATTAGTATCATTAGTGTCATTATTATTATTGCTATTATTCAGTGCAATCATCATAGCTAGTGTTTATATAATCCTTTAAAATTTGCAAGGCATTTTTTGTACATTAGCTCACCAAGCACTTGCCAGTTCCAGATCAGTGAGACTCCTAAGTCCATCTTCACTCCATGCTCAGGACCAGAGGAGAACCTGAGGTAATGTCTAACTGCTTTCTTCAATCTCTGATGCTACAGGTAGGGAAGATTTCTGGTTTGGAAGGCCCTAGAAATACAAGATTCCAAAAGTGGGAAGTTAAAAAAAAAAAAATGACCAGGACAATCAGTCAATCAAGTTTTTATTAAGCTTACTATATGCCAGGCCCTGTGCTTGGTGCTGGGGATACTCTGGATAGACCTCAGATGGATAAACAGACCTGGCACCTACAGATCAGTACAGAGCCTATAATTAACCCCACAGGAGCTAATGAAGCCACCAAGAAAGAGTACAGAGAGAAAAGGATCCACCCATGTTAAAGTCTTGGAAAGCCCCACAGTTACAGAATCTGAGACAGATAGTGAGTCAGTAGAGGAAACCAAAGAGTAGCAGTCAGACAGGTGGAAGGAGAACCAGAAGAGAACAGCCATGAAAACCCAGAGAAGAAAGAGTTTTCAGGAGAGAGCAGTCAACAGTCTCAAATACTGTAGAGAAGTCAAGAAGAATGAAGATGGAGAAAGGATCATAGGATTTGGGGATTAAGAGATTATTGCTGTGAAAAGAGATGCTGTATTTTGAGTGATGAGTTTAAAAATCAATATTACAAAGGTCTGAGAAGTGAGTGAGAGGAGAAGAAGGGGAGGTAATCAAGGTAGATCGCTTTTTTCCTAGCAATTGGGTTGAGAAAGGGAGGAGAGATATAGAATAAAGCCTTGAGAGGATGGCTGAAACTAGTGAAGGGAGTTAAAGATGGAGGTGAGAGTCTTGGGCATGTTTGTATGTCAGAGGGAAATAACCAACACATAGGAAGTTGTCAAAAATTTGAAGGGTGAATGATTGAGAATCTGTTAGAGATAATGAGTGGTTAAAAACAAAAATTTTCAAGTGACTAACTCCAGAAGTTGTAGGAATGATGAATATTTTCTAAATCAACTCTGATTATAAAGGTCCATTTGTGTTAATAGCAATGGGCCATTAGAAAGTACTTATTTGAATAATGTGATTTGAATTCCATACAGTGAGAATAAAAGGGGATCGTTAAGCTGCTTGCTTAAAGATCTTCAAGATAGTGGGGTAAACCAATATTAGCGGCAGAATTAGCAGCAGAAACAGTTTTCTCTCCTCAGGTCCAACCTATAGATTCAATGAGCAGAAAAAGCAGAAAACCAGAAATACTTGGGAAATGACACAGAAACATCATACTCATTTATCCTAACTTTACCACTCAGAGACCAAAAGTTGTACTGAGGGTCAAAGTGGCCAGTGGGGTTTCCTCTCCTATTTTAGGATCTTTAATGAATGTAATTAACATTTATTGAGTCTTTCAAAAGGACTTCTGAAGCTTCCAGCTGCTGATTCCTTGAGAATTCTGGCCACCTGGGTAACTGGGACATCATTTTGATGCAAGCATTAATGAATAATTTACTGATGTACCTCATTAGTTTTTTCTTTCATCAAAACCATAACAATTCTCGAAAATTATGCTAAGTGATTTTTTTAGTGGTACAACACCCTTTCCTTGTCAGTTTACTCCTCACTCCTCCAGCATTCACTAGCACTGGCAAGATGGATTTCTCAGAAAGAAGGCTTCTACTTTTGGGGTTCTACCTGTAGGTAGTTAAACTCCTAACACTAGCTCACAAATCCCAATAGTGTGCTTCCCCTTAAAAGCCAATAGACTCTGTTAGTTCCTTAGCAAAAGTATTCGCTCAGTTGACAAGAACTGGGGGCTCACTGTCCCCCCAAAAAACACAGTCTGTTAAGGGGGAAGACTGAATAAGAATTTAAAGTCCAATAGTGATGAGGTACACATGGAGGGAATATATGTGGCCAAGCATCTCATCCCCCTGGAACTTGTAGGACCTTGATATTCCGTCTTTCTCCAGAGGGGCTCCGTGTGGGTCATAGTGTTAGTAAAGGATAAGTCACTCACCTAGTCTGGCTTCTCTCAGGATGCCATGTCTCTGTTGGATAGGCAACTTGTTCCTTATAAAAGAAGATGTCTTGAGTGGATGGGTTTATCTGCTTGATTGGACTATGCTAGATAGGTCACTCAGCTGTTGGATTACAAGGCTGGGCCAAGCAATTCATTAAACCCCTGGATAGCTGCTTCTAGGCTGGGCTGGGCAGATTACTCTGCTGTGTATGAATTGTTGGAATTGAGTGAACCACACTGACTCCATCTTGTGACTCAATTCAGGATCTAATTCAGTTTCCTTTCTATTCAGTTATGGGACTAGTCCAATTTCTGTCTTGTGAGAAAACTTTATTCAATTGGGAGAATTGGGAAAAATTTTTATTGCATTGTTTGAACCTAGTTCTGCATGACTAGGAAGCTGTACCATCTCTACTTGTTGACTAGAGACCCTTAACTAAGGACGTAGGTTATACTGATTAGAAACCTGGTCAGATGTGAAGATTGAAGCAAGGAGTTTTCTCACAATTACATTTCTCAAGCAATCTATATGTCTTATCTGGAAATTGGCCTCATACGGGTCATTTTCTGTTTCCTTGTTCCTTTGATTGAATACAGACACTTGGGGATGAATAGGACACCTCTTTTTCTGAATTCAAGAAATTGCACCTGTTTGCACTCCCTCTTTCAACTTGGGAAGCTCCTACTCTTTCTTCCAATTAGAAACCAGATTGCCTAATCTTGTATCCTGCTCTATATCCTGTTCTTTTCTTTAAATGCATAAAAATTTGTCTTCCTCTGTATTCAGGGTCCACTGCCAAGCTAAGGAGACCTAGTTCTGATTTGTTATGCAATTGGCATGCATTGCTTGGTAAACTGATATGCTTAGAAGCTTGAACCCTTGTTTCCTGAGTTATTTAAAATTTCACCAGTCACATAATATGTCAATATTATAAAAATGAAAATCTTGGTGACTTTTACAAACTGATGGAAAAGGAAATGAACAGAAACAGGAGAAACATTTATGCAATAACAATATAAACACAAACAACTTGAAAAGATATAAAAACTAGAATCAATCCCATGATCTTTCCGGATTTTGAAGGAGAAAGGATGAAACATGATATCCATTGCAGAGACATGATGGATTTAGGGTGCAGAATTTTATATATAGGAGGGAGTGAGAAAAAGATTTGTTTTAATTAAAAAACTAGAGAGATGCAAGGCATGCTACAGGTGTGAAATGTTGCATGCACTTTCAGATGGAGTCACCGTATGATTGGTTTTGCTTACCTGTTTTTTGTTTTGTTACAAGAGATCTCTCACAGAATGGGAGTAATCTGAAAATATTTATAATATAAAAACAAAATGCATAGATAATTCACCTCCCACCCAGAAATCCCAAAAGTTCTCTAAAGTACAATAATTAAGCCAATGTCATGTAGCTAATAAATAGGAGATCTGGGAGGAAATATGACACAGTAAGAAGACTACTAGATATGGGGTCAGAGGATCTGAGTTCTAATACCAGCTTTGCTACTTACTATGTGACCTTGGACAAGTCACAAGTTCTCTCCATATTTGTTTCCTCCTTGATAAAAGGAGGGAGTTACCTCAGTAACTTCTAAGATTCATGACTGCTCTAAATCTATGATCAACTCTTTTGACTTCAAACCCAGAGTGCTTTCCACAATTTAAAGCCACATTTAAAAGTTCTTTGTTGGTTGCCCTTTATTAGCTACATAATAAAAAGGGATAGAAAGGAGATTTATAAAGGGCCATTGCTCTCCACACTAGCTCCCTTGATATCCCTGTATTTTTTGTGGTCTCAATTAATATGTCATACTTGTTGTAAAACCCAGGAATCAGGGTTTTGATTTTTTTTAAAGGGCTTTCATTTCCTTTTTAAATTAACTTATAAAATCTGAGGCAAGGGATTGAGCAGCTGCATTTTGATGACTTGGAAAGATACAAGAGGGGGAAAAATGCACAAGAAATAAAAAAGCTTCCATAGACAATATGCTATTTTTCTCCAGTCCTGATACTAATCAGATACTAAACCAGTACACATGATGGAATTTAGCAAAACACCACCCCTAGAGTAAAATAAGTAGTGCAGTGGATAGAATGCCAGGCCTGGAGTCAGGAAACCTCATCTTCATGAGTTCAAATCCAGACTCAAATGCTTACTAGTAGTGTGATCCTGGGCAAGTCACTTGACCGTATCTCCCTGTAAAATGAGATGGAGAAGGAAATGGCAAACCACTCCAGTATCATTGTTAAAAAAACCCCAATGGGGTCACGAAGAGTCAGAAATGACTGAAAATGACTGAACAAGAACAAAGAGTAAATGGTCTAAGGAAGTTGCTTATGTCAGCGGAGCCTTTGCCTTCTACTAGCTTCAGTTTAGGTAACTATAAACCAAGTGCCATTACTTATGAGGAAGTATATAAGGCCCTGTAAGGATGTGGAGATGTATAAGACATAATCATTAGTTGAACAGCTTTCACTCAGAAGAGAGGTTATAGAACCACAGAATTTGGAATGAACATGGAAGGGAACTCAGTGACTATCTAGAACAACTTAGATATGAAAGGACTATAAACTATATACTATTATAAACTATATAGCCAAAGAGCCTTGTAGCAGCAAGCACCCCAGCATTCCCAGGGTGGCTGCCAACACAGGTTCTTAGATCTGCTTTATTAAAGGAAAGCAACTCAAAACGTGTTAACAGTCTTGCTTTAATCAATCAAACATATCATTTACCTAGTTCACGGGAAAAGGTCAGCACCCCGAACTTCAGAGTATACAGACAGGCTACCAGCAGAAGTTACAAGACAGAAACATTTCAAGCAGACAGGCCTCCAACCGTGCAACCATTACATCCATACCTAGTCAGTTACCAGAGAAGGAAGTATCAGTATCTGGGTTTTTCAAAGCCAGGGGGCTCTCAACGGCTGCCCAGAGTCTAGTCTGGTCAAATCACACACTTCTTAAAGTGAGCCCCAAAACAAAGCCTCACATCAGGGATTATATAGCCTTCTCCAGGCTCAGAGAATGTAACAACCTTCTTGAGACCCACTGCCCAATCACAAAGTATCTCCTGAAAAACAAGCCTCCCACCACAGGCTCCAGGTGTACTTCAGCCTATCAAATGGCCTAGGGGCAGGGAAGATCTTAAATTTACATTCCCTTTACATTCCCATTACAAGCCTGTGACATTATCTCCTCTTGTTGAACTAACCCATACCCCTTTGGGCAGCTCTAATTGGCAGGAAGTTTTTCCTAAAGTCAAACCTAACTTTGTTTCTCTGTAACTTTTCCAGGGGTGGGGAACCTGTGACCTCAAGGCCACGTGTAGCCCTCTAGGTCCTCAAGTTGACCTCAAGGCCACAGGTTCCCCAGCCCTGGTTGAGACTGTTGTCTCAAAAACCATAATCCTACAATATGCTGTCTACAAGAAACACATTTGAAACAGGGGGGCACACATAGGGTCAAGGTAAAAGGCTGGAGTAGAATATATTATGCTTTTGCTAAAGTGAAAAAAAAGCAGGGGTAGCAATCCTTATCTCAGATGAAGCAAAAGCAAAAATAGATCTAATTAAAAGAGATAAGGAAGGAAACTATATCCTGCTAAAAGGCATCATTGAAAATGAAGCAATATCATTACTAAACATATATGCACCAAGTGATATAGCATCTGGATACCTAGAGGAGAAGTTAAGGGAGTTAGAGGAAGAAATAGATAGCAAAACGATACTAGCAGGGGACCTCAATACCCCGCCCACATCTTGATAAATCTAACCTCAAAATAAACAAAAAAAAGTTAAGGTGGTAAATAGAATTTTAGAGAAGGTAGATATAATAGACCTCTGGAGAAAACTGAATGGGGATAAAAAGGAATATCCCTTCTTCTCAGTGGTACATGGCACATACACAAAAATTGACCATGAATTAAGGCATAAAAACCTCACAATTCAGTGCAGAAAGGCAGAAATATTAAATGCATCCTTTTCAGATCATGATGCAATAAAAATCATATGCAATAGAAGGCCATGGAAAGATAGACTAAAAACTAATTGGAAACTAAACAATTTAATCCTAAAGAATGAGTGGGTCAAACAAGAAATTATAGAAACAATCAGTAACTTCATTCAAGAGAATGACAATAATGAGACAACATACCAAAACTTGTGGGATGCAACAAAAGCAGTTCTTAGGGGAAGTTTTATATCTCTGAATGCATACATGAACAAAATAGAGAAAATGGAAGTCAATAAATTGGGAGTGCAACTGAAAAAGATAGAAAAAGAACAAATTTAAAATCCCCAATTAAATACTAAATTAGAAATATTGAAAACCGGGGCAGCGAGGTGGCACAGTGAGTAAGAGCACCGACCCTGGAGTTGGGAGGACCTGGGATTGGTTCTGGTCTCAGACTTAACACCCACACAAAATAACTGGGCAAGTTACTTAACCCCAATTGATTTATTAAAAAAAAAAAAAAAGAAAAGAAATATTGAAAGCCAAAGGATAGATAAATAAAATTGAAATGAAGAAAACTATTGAATTAATAAATAAAACTAAGGGCTGATTGTTAGGGGTCTCCTCTCGGGCTGCAGTCCCGATAGGCCAACCTTACCTATACCCAGGTCTTCGGACGTCTCCGGCCCGTAGATCCAGCTAAGGGGGAATTGCACAACAGAATGCCAGGACTCAGGATCAGGCTCAACAGGTTTATTTGATGGCTGCTACATGACTCCTCTGCTATCTGAATACCCGAATTCCTTCCTCCCGCTCTTCTGGGAGTTTGCTCTATATATACACCTCTGGCTGGCGGGGGAGGAGACCATTCCCATTGGATGAAGCACTCTCAATGCACAGCAAAAGTTAATCTGCTAATTTGCAGAAAGCACCTCCGGGCATCTCGGGCCTTTCAAGACCCTGCACTCCCTTCATGCCAAATCCAGGGCTCAGGCCTTAGTAATTAGGCCCTAACAGCTGATTTTATTAAAAAAAAAAAAACCAATAAAGTTGATAGACCTTTAGTCAATATGATAAAAAAAGAAAGAAAAATCAAATCACCAGTATCAAAAATGAAAAGGGTGAATCTACCTCCAATGAAGAGGAAATTAAAACAATAATTAGGAATTATTTTGCCAAATTGTATGCACATAAATTTGATAATCTTAGTGAAATGAATGAATATTACAAAAAATATAAATTGCCCAGATTAACTAAAGAAGTAAATTACTTAAATAACCCCATCTCAGAAAAAGAAATTGAACAAGCCATCAATGAACTTCTGAGGAAAAAATCTCCAGGGTCAGACAGATTTACTAGTGAATTATATCAAACATTTAAAGAACAATTGATTCCAATACTTTACAAACTATTTGGGAAAACTGGAGAAGAAGGAATCCTACCAAATTCTTTTTATGACACAAATATGGTATTGATACCTAAATTGGGAAGAGACAAAATGGAGAAAGGAAATTATAGACCAATTTCCCTCATGAATATAGATGCAAAAAAATTAAATAAAATATTAGCAAAAAGACTACAGCAACTTATCCCAAGAATAATACACTTTGATCAGGTAAGATTTATTCCAGGAATGCAAGGATGATTCAATATTAGGAAAACTATCAGTATAATTGATCATATCAAAATTAGTAGAAAACATATGATTATCTCAATAGATGCAGAAAAGGCTTTTGACAAAATATAACACCCATTCCTATTAAAAACACTAGAAAGTATAGGAATAAAAGGAGTCTTCCTTCAAATAATAAGTAGCATCTATCCAAAGTCATCAGCAAGTACATGTAATGGAGATAAGCTAGAAGCATTTCCAATAAGATCAGAGGTGAAACAAGGATGTCCACTATCACCCCTCTTATTCAATTTGGTACTAGAAATGTTAACGGCAGGAATAAGAGAAGAAAAATAAACTGAAGGAATCAAATTAGACAAAGAAGAGACCAAGCTATCACTCTTTGCAGATGATATGATGATATACTTAGAGAATCCTAGAGAATCAAGTAAAAAACTACTTCAGATAATAAATAAATTTGGCAAAGTTGCAGGATTGTTATGGGAATGGAAATTTAAGATCTTCCCTGCCCCTAGGCCCTTTGACAGGCTTAAGTGAACCTAGAGCCTGGGGTGGGAGGCTTATTTTTACTTTGTGATTGCGCAGTGGGTCAAGAGGGTTGAGACATTCTCTGAGCCAGGAAAAGGCTATATATACCCTGATGTGAGGCTTTGCTTGGGGGCTCACTTTGAGAAGTGTTGTGTGATTTGACCAGATGAGACTCTTGGCAGCTTGGGCCCTTGGCTTTGAAAACCCAGATGTTGGTGCTTCCCTCCCTGGTAACTGTGACTAGGTAATGGTCAGACATGGAGGCCTGTAGGCTTGATCTGTTTCTCTGTCTTCTTATAACTTCTGTCTATAACTTGTTTGTATTCTCTGATGTTTGGGGTGCTGACCTTTTCCCCCTGAACTAGGTAAATGACTATATGTTTGATTAAAGCAAGATTGTTAACCCATTTTGAGTTGCTTTCCTTTAGAAAAGCAGATCAAAGAACCTGTGTTGGCAGCCACCCTGGGTATGTTGGGGGGGGGGGGTGCTTCTTGCAACAACAATATAAAATAAATCGACATAAATCCTCAGCATTTCTATATATTTCTAATGAAATACAACAGCAAGAGATAGAAAGAGAAATTCCATTTAAAGTTACTGTAGACATTATAAAATATTTGGGAATCTATCTGCCAAAACAAACCCAGGAGCTATATAAACACAATTACAAAACACTTTTTACACAAATAAAGTCAGATCTAAATAATTAGAAAAACATCAGTTGCTCATGGCTAGGTAGAGCTAATGTAATGAAAATGACAATTTTACCTAAATTAACTTACAGATTTAGTGCCATACCAATTAATCTACCAAAAAAAATATTTTTTAGAGCTAGAAAAAAATAGTAACAAAACTTATTTGGAATAACAAAAGGTCCAGAATATGAAGGGAATTAATGAAAAGAAATGTTAGGGAAGGTGGAGTAGCCATACCAGATTTTAATCTGCTTTATAAATCTGTATTATAAACTACTTGGTACTGACTGAGGAATAGAATATTGGATCAGTGGAATAGATTAGGTGCACGAGACACAGCAGTCAATGACTATAAGTAATATACTGTTTGATAAACCCAAAGATACCTGCTTTGGGGATAAGAATTCACTATTTGACAAAAACTGCTCAGAAGACTGGGAAACAGTACAGCGAAAACTGGGCATAGACCAATATCTTATACTGTATGCTAAAATAAGATACTGTAAGCTATCTGGGAAAGCAAGGAATAGTTGATCTGTCAGATTTATGGAGAAGGGAAGAATTTATGACCAAACAAGAGTTAGAGAGCATTATGAAATGCAAAATGGGTAATTTTGATTACATTAAATGAAAAGTTTCTGTACAAATAAAGCCAATGTAACCAAGATTAAGAGGAAGTGGAGAATTGGGAAAAAAAAATTTTTATAACCAGTGTCTCTGATAAAGGCCTCATTTCTAAAATATACAGAGAATTGAGTCAAATCTATAAGAAGTCATTCCCCAGTTGATAAATTTTGAAAGGATATGAACAGGCAGTTTTCAGAGAAAGTAATTAAAGATATCTATAAGCATATGAAAAAATGCTGTAAATCACTATTGATTAGAGAAATGCAAATCAAAACAACTCTGAGGTACCACATCTCACCAGTCAGATTGGCTAAGATGACAAAACAGGAAAATGATAAATGCTGGAAAGGATGTGGAAAAATTAGAATACTAATGCACTGTTGGTGGAGTTGTGAACTGATTCAACCATTCTGGAGAGCAATCTGGAACTGTGCCCAAAGGGCTATAAATAAGTGCATACCCTTTGACCCAGCAATACCACATCTAGGGTTGTATCCCAAAGAGATCATAGAAGTGGGAAAAGGACCTGTTGGTATAAAAATATTTGTAGCAGCTCTTTTTGTGATGGCAAAGAATTGGAAATCAAGTAGAAGCCCATCAATTGGGGAATGGCTAAACAAGTTGTGGCATATGAATGTAATGGAATACTATTGTGCTATAAGGAAAAAGGAGTAAGAACCTGGAGAGACTTCTATAAACTGATCCTGAGTGAGGAGGGCAAAATCAGGAGAACTTTGTACACAATTATAGACACATCGTATGTGTGACGACTAACTTGGATAGACTGGGCTCCTCGCAGCAATGCAAGGTTAAAAGACAACTCCAAAAACACGTGATGGAAAGGGTTATCCACATCCAGAGGAAGAACTACAGAGTCTGAATGCAGACTGAAGCAAACTTCTTGCTCTCTTTTTCTGGTTTTGTTTTGTTTCTTCTTTGTCATTGTTCACTCCATTGGTTGTAATCCTTCTTTACAACCTAATGTTTAATGTGAAGGTATTTGTAGATACTATATGATTTGATTGCATTTTGCCATGGGGGTTAGGGCAGAGGAGAGGGAGGGGGAGAAAATTTGAAACTCAAGGGACTGTGGAACTGAATGTTGTAAACCAAAAGTAAATAAATAAATAAAGACTGTTGTCTCAGCTTTTGCTCTCAAAGACAAACAGAACTGTTTGGGCTGCAGGGGGCAGAATGAAGAACCATTAGTTCAATATATGTGTGTGTGTGTGTGTGTGTGTGTGTGTGTGTGTGTGTGTGTGTGTGTGTGTTTGCAGGTATAGAATAAACAGAACAGACTTAAGGTGATGGAGGATTAGTGATCTGAAGACCCAATTAACACAATACTGAAGATACAAAAGTGGAGAGCATCTATTGTCATCACATAATATTGTTAATAGGATTTTACTGAGCCAGTCTCTAACCTGAGAATGAGAAAACAGCAGACCTGAGACAAAGTGCTAGTAATCAGGTAGCATTTAATTAATTAATTAATTTCATTATGAGGAATAGATTTGTACTTGGAGAATTCTGCTGATCAGAATTCCACCTTGCTGAAATGAAGAAAAAGGTTTATGTGTGTGTGTGTGTTTGTGTATAAATCACAAGTGGGAAGGGAGGGGGGAAGGTGGATTACAAACAGTCGTTTCCTAGGGCCAGAGTGGTTTCCCAGGACCAGCCACAAACCCCACAATACTAAGATACAAGTGTCCTGAGGTTCTGTGGGAACAGCATTGTTCAAGTCTTTCGGGGTTGTTTACTTTGGTAGGTCACAGGACTGGAGTTCTGTGACAGGAACAGGTTCTACAATCTTTGATTCACTTCACTTCAGGATTGTAAGACTTGTCAAAGTTTGATTAATCATTTCAAGCTGCAATTTGAGCTTCTGACTCACAAGCTAGAAGAGGCTTAAAAAATCTAATCTATTAGTATATTGATTATTATAATCATATATCGATAATTATAAAAATCATAATTCCCTTCACAGTATTTATAGATTTCTTACGTATCCCTATAACTCAGTGGGTGAATCATCATGGGCAATCCAAATAAAGTTTAAAATACTGAAGATAGGAAAAAAGAAATTTTTACCTACCTTCTTACTTACCTTTTTTCATTTAACATTATACCAAAACTATTGTCAAAAAGTCCAGCAAGGTCTATTCAGTTTTAAACATTTTCAATCGACTGAAAAATAGCCACTGAAAAATATTTCCAGGACTTTTTTTTACTTCCAGTGGGCCTGAAATTCTTGTCTCTATTTAGGGAACAATGAACTCTGATAAACATATTGATAAACTGAGGCAGAATTATTACCTTAATTACAAAAATTCTCAACTAGAAATTATGCTGTGTCTAACACACATCAAGGGAGCTTAAGAAATTTACCCAAGAAAAAGAGCCGGATAAGCTCCCATAGATTGGAAATCAACTTGATTTAAACCTCATTTAAGTCCTATGGGCTATAAATCAAGGCTAGACTTGAGAAATTAGACAGTTCATCAAAATATACTTAATAGCCAAATTCAATAAAAGTGTGGTTTCATTTTAAATTTTAAAACGTCAGGATTTTGTGAACTCTATGCAAAATCCTTTGGAATAAATGATTGAAACAAAAGAACATATTTCATATTTTTGAAGATGTAAAAAAATGGTGATGATATTGTATATCTAATTTATTTTATACTTTGTCCCTGTGAATTCATTTCAAGGCCTTCCTTCATCTCCCTATTTGCTAGGGCCTCCCTCCACTTCCCATCATCTTTTATTTATTTTTGCAGATATTTCTATGTTTGTGTGTCAAAGCTGATAGAATATAAGCATTTTGAAGGAAGACAATGTTTCATCTCTGTCTTCGTATTCCCAGAACTAGGACAGCTCCAGTCACATAGCATGGGCTTTAACAGATGATTTCTGGGTGACTCATTGAAGAGAAAGGACTTTCTATGTAAGTGCAACTGCCCATACAAAAGCACGTAGATTTTGTGTAGAGGGAACAGTTAAAGGTAAATAGTGACCAGATCATGGAACATCTTGACTGCCATACTAAGGAGTTTGTTGGGCTGTATGCTAGAGGCAACAGGGTCTCCTTTAAATGTCTTTAGGGAGGGGATGATAGCTCTCAGCTTTAGGGTCTAAGATGTAGAGCTGAAGAGACCTCAGAGGCTACTTAATCCAACTTACTCATTTTACAGATGAGGAAACTGATGACATCGATAGATGTTAAGTGATTTCTCTAGAATCACACAGCTTCTAAGTGTCTGAAGCAGGCTTTGAACTCAGATCTTCCTGACTGGAAGCCCAGTGCTCTATCCCATTGAAGAAATGAAACAGTGCCAAAAACAAAACAAGAGAAAACAACCAAACAAATGCTGAGCACTGTCCTGTAGTGATAAAAGGAAGACATGTGCAATTTAATACTTTTGCCACTTTGCAACTAACCTGCTCTGTGGCTTTAAGGAAAGTACTCAACCTCACTAGGCCTTAATTTCCAATGGGAAAATGAAGGAATCAGACACTCTAAAACACTGTGACTAATTCAATTTAGATTCTAATCTTGTTTCAAGAAAATTTTATAAATAACAGAAGCACCACAGTAATATTCACCTTGATCTAATGTCAGGGCAAGCAGCTAAGGAGATGTCTCACAATCAACCCTTTTCAGATGATACTCTTCGCAACCTGAGCGTGTAGACTGGAGTCAGAGAGCCTGGGTTCAGATTCTAGCTCTGGCACTTATTACCTGTATAATCTTGGGCAAATCACTTTCCCCCTCTGAGCCTCAGTTTCTCCATCTGTAAAGTGAGGAGGTTTGGACTAGATAACCTTTAAGGTTTATTCTACCTCTAACATTCTCTCATCTGATAATACAAGCAATACTTTAAGGAAGAGAAGTATACATGATGAATGGAAGTTTGACTGGGGGACTGAAGACTATGCAGGGATGGCAAACCTGCAGCCTCAAAGCCAGAACTTTGGATTCAAAGGGCTGCACTCGAGGACCTAGAGGGACACATGGGGCCTTGAGGCTGCAGGTTCCCCACCCCTGATTTAGGGTTTTGCATTGATTCAAGCAAGAGGCTTGAATTGGGGTGTTAGCAGTGGGAGATGAATCATTATAACCTTGTAGTTAGAGATTAATTCCTACAAAGCCAAAGTGGCACCAGGGGACCTCTCCTGCTAGAATAGAGTATAGGAAAATGGAGAGTCCTCCATTTATATGGACTTTCTACAACTTGCTTGAACTTCCCAAACATCTAACATAATATGGAGAATAGTGATGAAGTATTCTGAGTACCAGCTCCCTCTCCCCACGCTGACACACATGAACCAGGAGGTCCAAGGGGGTTTTGATTTGTAATATGTCCAGAGAGGTCTTGCTGTGATCAAGAATGACTTGAGGAAAGCATGTTGCATTAAGCCACTCCATCACAGAAGTCCAGAGTGGTAATTAGGGCATAGATCAGGCCTGGACTGATCTTGACTAGAATTCCTGGAGTAGTTATCAAGCTTTTAGAGTTCAACAAGGTTTTTAAAAGTTGCTGTTCCCCCATTTGGGGTTTTCTTAGAGTAGTTTGCCATTTTCTTCTCCAGCTCATTTTACAGATGAGGAAACTGAGGCAAAGTTAAGTAACTTCCCCAAGGTTACCCAGCTAGTGTCTAAGGTATGATTTGAACTCAGAAAGATGAATTCCTGACTCCAGACCTGGTGCTCTCTACATTATGGTGCCACCTAGTTGCTCCCCTTATAAGTATTCCTTTGTTTAAATCTGGGTTCCTATGCCATTCTGACATTTTGTTGGCGTAAGCAATCTACTTTTTTGATTTAAAAAAAAAATCAAAGTCAAAACTTTGATAACAGGACATAATATACAAGACACAGCTGCGATTCCTGATCCGAGCATGGAATCCCGTAGACGTGCTCGTTCTTTGAATGTTCCCTCCAAGCTAACATTCCTTATCTCTCTGCCTCTGCAGTCTGTGTATTTCCCTCGGGCAGGACACTGATGACTCACTTTGCTATGATTACATTACAACTATGTCCCCTTCCATGGCAGCATGGATTTCTTTTTGCCAGCGTGGTATCTGAATTCTCCTTATTCCCTTGTACAGGGAAAGAGAAACAGAGGTCTGATAATTATTCAAGCTTTTTTCCCCATCTACCCCCAACTCTCTTATAGCTTCCCCTTTAAAAAATCCATTTTTAAAAAAACCTGTTTCCCCCCCCCAGATTAAGTGAAAATTCCTGTTTTCCTTCCTCTCCGTTATTATACTCGTTTCTTCCACTGTCCTTCCGCTCTTCCACAGCCTCATGCCATTTATGTGATATTACTCTCCTCCTCTACCTATCCACCTCCTATATTTGCATATAAAGCTTCCTCATTAGTCTCTTGGGAGACCAGTGCTATTAAGTGAGTAAAGGCAGGCATTAATATTCTCATGGAGACAGGTCGGTAGGGAGATGGACAGAGTGCCTGGCCTAAAGTCAGGAAGACTCAGCTTCTTGAGTTCAAAACTGGCCTCAGACACTTCATAGCTATATGACCCTGGGCAAATCACTTAACCCTGTTTATCTCAGATTCTTCATGTGTAAAATGAGCTGTAGAAGGAAATGACAAACTACTCCAGTATCTTTGCCAAGAAAGCCCCAAATGGGGTCATGAAGAGTTGGATATGACTGAACAATATTCTAATTTTCTAGATGTAGCAACTAAGGAAAATAAAAATGACTCTGTGTGTGTGTGTGATTGTGTGTGTATAATAAAACAGTGAATGGGTGAGAGAGCCAGGATTTGAACCCAAGTCAATGCCCTAGACAATATATACACTTATAAAAACTATTTGGCATATATCAAAGTAAAACTGGGTGGGACAAAATCTCTCTAGTACAGGGTACCTGTGAGTTTCAAATGAGTTAATATATGTAGAGTACCTTGCAAACTTTAAAGTGCTTGTTTAGGTATTAGTTATTATCCTTACTGGGAATAAATTCATGAAAGGTATAAAATGTTTTAGGTTGATCAAAAAATGAAATTATTTTTGACAAGTATAAACAAAGACAAATAATTGAGAGTATGATGAATTTTGTGTAGTTATGTTGCTAAAAAGAATAAAGAAAATTTGAAAAATAAAGTCTGCTCAGGAACTATACTGAGAAACTTGAGAGTCTTAACAGTAATGACTATTAAAAGAGATAGTTCAGGTTAGATGTCGGAAAGCAAAGCAGAATGATCAAAAATCATCTTTCATTGAATGTAATTCACTTCACTCTTGACAAACCAGAAACACACACAGACACAGACACACACGGAGACACACACACAGAGTCACATACACATGCTGTTTAAGTATACCATTTTATTTTGGGATGTATGATACATGACTGATACATGACTCACAAAAATCTTAACATATTTCATGGATGATGAAAACTAAGGCCATTCTGTGAGTTTTCATATCTTGGTATTATTTCATACAATCCTCTTTTAAAATCAAGCAGGCAAATACTAGAATCCTTTCTGAAAACAAAATTTAAAGTAAAGGTAACACAGTCACTGGCAAATTCATTTATGCAGCCTGTATCACTGATCACAGATACAAGTCAATAATGCCTTGGATTTAAGTTGTTACCCAAATGCCATAAAATGCTATTCACTAACAACAGTAACAAGTGTTTAGAGACCACAAGCCTAAAGAGGTTTTCTTTGTTGTTGTTGGTTTTTTTCATGAATTAATAAAAAGAAACCTTTGTCTAAGGGACATAGTACAGAAATACCTGAAACTAAACCAGATCCTTAACCAAGGCACTAAAAGCATGTCAATTTATACAAAGAAATGTAAACAATACACCAACAAGTCCCCCCGGTGGAGCTTGCTGTAAAGTGCACAAAGGCATGGCTGTTGGGACCAGAGCTTAGAGACTGTGCAAAAAAAGCAGGAGGTCACATCTCCAATATACTTTTGATGAACAATCAACTCACAGAACTCTCCCTTCGAACTAAGGCTTCTGATAACATTATTTTAGAATGACTCCAATTTCTAATTGACCTAACTGTAAGGCATTCTAAGTGGGGTACTATTTTTGCATTCTAAATTTTACTAACAAACTAACATATAAAATTTGATAGGAAGTCTTTAAAAGGAGGGTTTTCTTACACATCCCTCTCCCATTTAAAGTTCACAAATGCTCATCCTTTACCATGTACTTTTAATGAATATTCAAATTAATGAGGTATTCTGTCTTGTGTCTTTACTGATAATCCAATAAGGTCAGGAAAAAGGATTCTTAATTAGTAACTTTTCTTGTGGGTCTTGGGGAAAATCATGTTCCATGCCCTGTATAAAACATGCTGACTTTTATTTATTTAAAATTTCACAGAATGACAATTTAAAAATTAAACATTATGACAACTAAATTATAATAATTTCCAAGGCTGTTTACAGATTAAGAGATTATTACCTCTGGATTGTAATGCAGCCAGGAGAGAAGCCGCTCTGTTTCTAGAGCACCAAGGTGGAGGTCTATGGAAGATGTAAGGACTGAAAACATATGGATGCATCTTTGCCATTTTCATATTAATTTTTCTGAGTCATTCCAAAAGCAATGGAATATTACAAACAAGTACCAATTGCTTTAACATCTTTGAAAAATGTACTTAAAAAACTTTTTTAAAACATGAAAAATGTAGAGAAAATTTCTTTTCTCTAGTTTAAAGGGCGAACTGGAATGCTCTTTTCTCCAAGCAAAAATTGTTTATTTCATTTTCTCTCCATCAACCCCTCCTCAATGCCTTGTAAAAACTGTTTTTCCCTGATGTGGGTGTCTGTAACTTCTGATTTTGAACTCTAGGTTTTGTTAGTTATTTTTTTTAAAGGCTTATAGTTTATCTTAAAAATATCTTCTGTGGAAAAAAAAAGTGTTTGTCTTTGCAAGGTTCAGAATTGAAAATGCATCAGATTAGATGGAAAATATTCCTCAGACAGGGAGCTACATAGCTTTGGACAGCAGCTATGATTTCAGCTTACAAAAACTGTATTATAAGGACAGAAAGTATAGCTTTTTCCTTCCTCCCTACAACAGAGCAATCCCAATTGTCAAAACTCTTTCCGAGTTTCTAAACATAGCCAAAGGAAGTCTGAGATAATCCTAAATTAGAAACCACTTTTATAAGGGAAAAAGGTTAACTTCCCTCCAACCCACAAATAAAACAAAACAAATAAAAAAAAAAAACCAAACCAAATCCATGAAGTTAAACAGATGGCTTCCAGCACATGTGTGTAATAACTAATTAGTAGCTATGTGCAGGGAATTAAAAGCAGCTGTTGTGGGAGAAGAGGTGATAGTTACAGCTAATATACTTGTATGAATTTTTTTGTTGCTGCTTTCTAACAAAAATTTTCCATCAATGTTCTGAAGGGTACTTCTGCAAGAATTTGCTATTTCACCAAACCATACTTACTATGTGTTAAGCCCTTTCTGTCATGGCAGGACAATGTTAAAACTTGGAGTAGAAGCCACTGTCCAGCACAAAAAGTTTGAACTAAGTGTAGTTTGAATTGTCAGGGATTTGATGGGAAATTCTTTGTTTCTAATTTTGCCTATTACCCATAACTGCCTTTGTTTAAGGCTTTTTTTTTTTTGAAAGGGCTAAACTCAGATTTTTATGCACAGAGAGGAAAGATAGCCTTCCCTTTTCTGTAGGACAAGGACAAAATCCAGTGAGCAAAGAACACAATGCAGTGAATAATTCTGGGAGCTGTTCAAAGAATGTAACAAAGCCGTTAGATTTGCTAACAGCCAATGACTTTAACTGCTTCATAGTTTTATTCCTGTGTCCACCATCTCCATATTATGGAAGAGGAGCCAGATGTTAAGAGGAAGACACTACAGAGTTTTTCTTGCCTCATAAAGAGACTTAAAGTTTATGTTGCTGGTTCCTTGGACTTCCACTGGTGGCGACATTTATTTAACTTAATCAAGGGCAAGTCTAAATGCTGCTATTGACTAGGTCAAAAATGTAGTTTGAATTGTCAAGGAAATGGTGGGAAATTCTTTTTTTTTTTTTTTAAGCAATTGGGGTTAAGTAACTTGCTCAAGGTTACACGGCTAGTCATTATTTATGTGTGGGTGCTCATTTTCTGAGGCTGGATTTGATCTCGAGTCATCCCAACTCCGAGGCCTGCGCTCTTACTCACTGCGCCACCTAGCCGCCCCTTTTAGGGCAATTGGGGGAAATTCTTTTGTTATGCAATTTTGGCTATTACTAATAACTGCCTTTGTTAAGGCTCTTTTTATTTTTAAGGATAAACTAAGATTTTTATTCAAAGAGAGGAACACTGTCTTCCCTTTTCTGGACGCTTTCAGAAAAAATTGAGAATCCATAGTTTGTTAATTTTAGAATGCTTTTATTTTGGAGGGGGGAAGAAGAAAAAGGCATTAGTATATATATATATATATATATATATATATTTTTTTTTTTTCATCTAGGCCTCCCTTATGGGCAAAGAGGTACCAAATACCAATATACTGAAGGAAAACTGGCACTGATCATATAATTATAACAACAAAATGAAGCAAAATTTCTAATTGCAAAATTCAAATTGATATTTAGAGTTGGTAAAACTTCTGTTTACTCATAGACCTGGTTCCCTCTATGGACAAAAGGGCACACAAGGTTTTTCACTCTGTAGGTCACCAAAAAACAAATATTAGCCTCTTATGAATTACTACATTCTTTGCGTTGGTTGGTTGTCAAATCTTTTGACTAATTTAAGGGGGACAAGAAGTTTCATTAAGGGGCCCAGAGAAAGCTGGAATGAGGATGATTTTTGGGAAAAGGATGGTCAAAGAACTGTAGAGGAAAAGGTAAAAAAGGGACAATTCCCAGGAATAAGTGAGGTGACCTACCTCTACCCTTCAGTGAAGAAGCCTGATGTGTGCTAGGGATTCCAAGTCACAGATCTATCTCCTTTGGCTAGACAGTTTGGCTGGATGATAGGGTTGGAGTTTACAAATCCATTGTGTACCTTGCCTATTAACAGCCTAATGATTGTTTAATAATCCAGCAAGAATTATTTCACCACTGCACCTCCTTGCTGAAACAATATTAAAATTACATTCTCAGATTAAAAACTATTTTCATATAGAGCAACATGGTTTTTTTTCCTTTTCACAAAATCAAGTGCAAAATGTCTTTAACAAAGAATGATGGTAGTAAGAAAGATCTGAAATTTTCATGCAAAAAAATCTTCTCAGTTTACAAAGGCTGTATGTAGAACATTTTAAAAATCCTTCGAGTTTCTGGCCTGTGAATCCTATATTCTCAGTCTTTTTTATTGTCAGCTACACTTGGTCGTTTCCATAAGAACCGGTAACATGCAAGTTCAATGACCTCCAGTCCACCAAATATTTTCTCTTGTAGCACAAAAAAGACAATTGTGATAAAAAAATACCACCGAACAATGCTGTAGAAATACATGAGAGCAAGCATAGCAGGGGTGAAGAAGGTCCAATAGAGGATGGATATCCATTTGATTATTAGTACCCTGGACTCTGATTTGCAAGGTGGAATCACACTCTTCCCTGTGAATTCAAAATTCTTCGGCCCCTCATAGAACATTCGGAGTCGCTCTTCTTTCTCTTGCCATCGTTTGTGGCACCAGACCTGAAGTTCTTCTTTGGAGTCAGGCAGGGTTTCTAGTGCATACCTGATGATGTGAAAGTGGATCTCCTTGGGGAAGTTTCCATTTAAGAGGTGCTTCTCTGTCTGAGGAATGTTGTGAGGGTATGCCACAGTGACGTCATGGATGGCGTCCAGATTCTTACCTAGGTTTGAAGAAAAGAAGCAAAGATAAAGAAATGGTCAATTTTTCTATTAATGTTGATTAAATTGCATGGCAAACCTGAAAACACTAAAAACTGAAAAAATTAACAAAGAAGAAGAAATGCAAGCAATAAATAATATTAGTCCTTACTAGTTATTTTTCTTCTTACTGATCATCATATAAATTGGGATGAGAGGAGTGAGATAAAAATGAAACTGAACTATGAAAATAGCAATCTGATTCTAAAACTAAATGGTAAAAAGGATAACATAAAATTGAAATTAGACATCAAAAAACACAAGAAAACATAACTATCCCTTATTCCAGAATGTGACTGATTTACTCTTATGGTATGCAATCTCTCAAAATCCTTAGCTCACCTGCCTTTATTAAACTAAATATTATGCCAACTACCAGGAAGAAAAAAAACATAAGCTCAACATGATTAGACACATAAAAACCTTATAATGAGCTATTTTAATGCATTAAATAAAATTTCCTTAAGATGCTGAACAAAACTAGCCATAGCCATCCCTGTCAATATTATGTTTGGTAGAACTGGAATATAATTCCAAGGATATGAATATTACTGCTGGTAAATTCTTTAAAGGCTCTTTAATTTCATTAGGTATTCCCATTTCCCATATCTGATTATAGATCAAAGCAAAAAAAGCATGGCAAAACCTTGCCAGGACTTGTACTCTCCTAGTATAGCTTTCCAAAACTCAATTCTAGGCTACCATGAAGTACTAAAGTAAAATTTTAGCAGATTAATGATGAAGAAATTAGTAAAATCCAATGTAAAAAAGTCTTCTTTCTAGAATAATATAGTAATATATGAAAACTTCGTAGATGTAGAGCCCAAGGGAACATGAAGACATTCAGTCCAACTTTCTGTTTTATAGATAAGAAAACTAATGCCCAGAGGTGGCATGACTTATAGACAGCCATGGACTAAAGCCAGGACTCTAAAATCAGGACTCTTCTATGCTATAAGCTATACCACAAACTCATACAGGCCTCTTGCTAGACTTCTGGGTGTATCATGAAGACAATGATCACATATTTCAACTCACCAAAGGCTATTCTCCCTTAACAGAAAAGTGAAAATGTCCCCCTCCTCACTTCCAGTTGAAATTCCAGCTTTTTCTAAGACATAGCTCAGGTGTCACCTCCTACATGAGGCCTTTCTTCATCTCTGCCCTGACCCACTCCCACCACTCACCTACATAAAAATTCTACATGTTGTTTCCTCCTGGTATAAGAAAAGCTCCTGAAGAAACTCTTTATTTTCTTTAATCTTTTGCTCTTTTGTTTTTGTATTCCCAGGGTCTAACAGTTCCTTGCTCATAATGGGGTCTTAATACATGTCCTTTGCCAACTCTGGCTCTGAAGCATCTTTCATATCTGTCTCCTTCCTTCTATTCCCAGAGATGATAACATTTTAATTCAGACCATCCTCACCTCTACCATGGACTACTGCAAGAACCTCCTAATGGATATGCACATCCCCAGGCACAGTCCTTTCTAATCCACCTTCCACCGACCTGACAAAATCATCTTCTACCAAGGTTCAGCCCTGTCACTGCCCTGCTCAAGACTGCTCTTCATTCTCTACTGTCTGTAGCATAAAACACAAATTACTCAGGTTTGTTGTTTAAAGTTCTCCATAGCCTGGCTCCCATCAATCTTTCCTGCTTTATTTCACATTGCTCCTCTTCGCACACTGTTATGTTCTAATCAAATTGGTCTACATACCATTCCCTAAATTTGGCATTGTATTTTTTTTTCCACAGGCTGTTCAGCATGCCTGGAATGCACAGAACTCCTCTTCAAATTTTTTAGAATCCTTAGTTTCTTCCAAACTCCAACTTAGATGTCACATCCCCTGGGAAGCCTTTCCCAATACCTAATCTACTCACTTAGTTTTTCATTTGTTAGCACCAATATGTATGATTTCTTCTCTAATTTAATATGCCAGGAATATATAGTAAACATTTAATAAATGCCTATTGATTTCTCACAACACTTTGCTTCATAGAACTGTGGAATATTCTTTTGATAAGAAAAGCAACTCTTGCAGGCCCCCTTTTCCAAATTACAAATCTGGTAAATGATATATTTAGTTAGTCAGTTAGTTATTTGCTTTTTGGAGGGCAGTTGGGGTTAAGAGACTTGCCCAAGGTTACACAGCTAGTAAGTGTTAAGTGTTTGAGGCCAAATTTGAACTCAGGTCCTCCTGATTTAAGGGCAGGTGCTCTATGTACTGTGCCACCTAGCCGCCCCAACAGATATATTTTTTTTCAAAGTCACATAGCAACACTGAGTTATGCTGCCTGATGGCAAGGTCTTCAGAAGAGAAAGGCAAACTTGAGAAGTAAATAGTTGGTTACAATGATGGTATCTAAAATTGGGATTTGGATTTTTGGACCACAGCATACAATTAAGGAATAAGTATATTCCATTCTTGGCAGTAGCCCAACAAAGGCTGGTAAGAATGAATCTGCCCAGAGTTTTGAAAACATAATTAGAAGACTTTAAACTGAAAAGGATGGAATCAAGGAAAGAGAAAATGGTTTATGTATAATCACTAAGTTAGATACTATCTACAAGAGCTAAAATACAGAAAGAATCACAGTAGAGATACACAAAAATTCACAGGAGACAAAACCTGAGAAATGACTAAGCAATAAAACCCATCATCTTGAATATCTATACAGAAAGGAAAAAAAAATATGAAAATGAAAAAGTAGGAGTTTCTAATGTAAAAAAGTAAATCTGACTTTCCAAGAAGCCATAACATTCAATGGAATGAAAGCTATGATTAAAAAATGGTTTGGGAATGCATAGAAAGAAATAGGACAGGTTTTTTAGTAAAGGCAAGAATACTACTGTATGTTAAGAAGAGAAAATGTAGTTACCAGAGAGAGAAAAGATTGGTGGACTGACTATATTTTAGGTGAAGATAAACAGAGGCAGAAACAGAAGCAATACTATCATCCGAACATCCTATAGATCAGCTGAAAAGAAAGAGGAAATAGATTAATAGTCCAGAGTCCAGATCATAAGTTTGGAACAGGGAAAAGTAACAGTAGTGACTGGACACATCTGCAGAAGCCCTCTCTAATTAAAGAAGGATTAATAAATTTTTGATTGTCTTAATAATAATTTCATACTTCAAAAGTGAAGAAAACAAAGAGGCAAATTTTATTCTGGCTCTGATTCTCCCCAACAATGAAGAACTGGTAACTTAGATATAGAAATGTGAAGAACACAGTAGATTAAGGAGACTACTACATTTTAGAATTTGTGGTAAGAATGAAATTGTCCAGAATTTTGAAAACATGATTAGAAGACTTTAAACTGAAAAGGATGGAATATAGAAATGTATGACCTACCATGCATCTAGTTTTGAGGACAGATTTCAAATGGTTTAGAGAGAGGGTAAAATCTGTGAACTAATTCTATAGAGTAAATCAGTCTAAGAGAGATGAAAAGCTCTCAAGAATGAAATTCTGAAAATAAAAACAAAAAAATCAGATGAGGAATGGGGGAATGAGTCTAAAGAGATTGTTAATGGATATAAAGAGAACTCAACAACATATGGAAAATTTTAAAAAGACATAACAGATGGGAAAAGGGGTAGGTAATGGAAGATGAAGACTAAAGTCTGGCATATCCCAGTAAGCCAAGTGACAGGAATGCTAAAGTTCATAATAAAGATGAGACCAGGAAGGAAAAGTCCAAGACAGCAAAAGGGTTTGCATTTAGCTACATGAGGAAAAGAGAAGGCTCAAAGTCAGGAAAGAACTACAGTTTAAAGTGGATGGGACAATAAATAAGAAATAATAGCAGAAAGGCAGAGAGAATGAGAACTGCTTAACACATGTTCCTTCTGCTTTCTCTGCTGAGGAAAACTATTTCCAAAAAAGGAAAAAGGATTTAGCCTACAAATTACAAGTGAGAAAACTTTAACTCTTGGAAAAAAATCCAGAAATTATTGGAAAGAGAAATGAGAAGGATGCAGGAAAAGTATGAAAGGAGGGTCAACAGCCTGACTGAGGAAAACAACACCTTAAAAAATAGACTAGCTCAAATGGCAAAGGAGGCCCAAAAGGGCAATGAGGAGAAGAATGCCTTAAAAAGTCGAATTTGCCAGATGGAAAAAGAATCTCAAAAGTTCACTGAGGAGATTAATTCCTTCAGAGTTAGACTGGAGCAAATGGAAGCTAATGACTTTATGAGAAATCAAGATGCTGTTAAGCGGATCCAAACAAATAAAAGATTAGAAGGCAATGTGAAATATCTCATGGGGAAAACCACTGACCTGGAAAATAGATGCAGGAGAGACAATTTAAAAATTATTGGACTACCTGAAAGCCATGATCAAAGAAAGAACCTAGAAATCACCCTTCAAGAAATTCTCAAGGAAAATTGCCCTGATGTTTTAGATCCAGAGGGCAAAATAGAGGTTGAAAGAATCCACCGATAACCTCCTGAAAAAGATCCCAAAAAGAAAACTCCCAGGAATATTATAGCCAGGTTCCAGAATCCCCAGATCAAGGAGAAAATACTCCAAGCAGCCAGGAAGAAACAATTTCAATATTGTGGAAACACAATCAGAATAGCCCAGGACCTGGCAGCTTCTACACTGAGGGACTGAAGGGCATGGAATATGATATTCCAGAGGGCAAAAGAACTGGGAATGAACCCAAGGGTCACCTACCCAGCAAACTGAGTATTTTGTTTCAGGGGAAAATATGGTCATTCAGTGGAATAGAGGACTTTCAAGCATTCTTGAGGAAAAAACCAGAATTGAATAGAAAATTTGACATCCAGACACAAGAAGGAAGAGATGCCTGAGAAGGTAACCAGGGAAAAGAAATCAAAAGGAACTTATCAAAGTTGAACTATTTACATTCCTATATGGAAAAGCAATAACTGTGACTGATGATATCTTTCTCACTATGAAAATAATGGAAGAAGGGTGTGTGGTCATATGAATACATATGTGAATGTGTGTGTATATGGTTACAGTTATATATGGATAGAGGGCATAGGTTGAATTTGTTGGGAAGGGAGAATACTAAAGGGATGAAATTATGAGGTGAGAGAGGAAAGTGGCAAGAGGAGATGGGGAGAGACAGGGTAGTGTAAACTATCTCGTGTAGAAGAAGCAAGGGGAAGTGGTTGCAAGGGAGGGGGAGAATAGGAAGGCTAAAAAGGCAAAACCACATTCACATTGAATTTGGTTCAGGGAGAGAATGACATACATACTAAATGGGATATCTCAACCTGCAGCAGGATAGGGGGAAGGGGGATGGGAGGAGGGATGATGGATGGGAGGGCATCCTTGGGGTGAGGGGAGGTTGGAAGTACCCACTATAAAAGAGGGACAGGATCATGTAGGGAATGGACCTGGTGGGGGGTGGGATGAGTGGGAGGGAATTATAACAGCCTTGTACAATATATCTACTATGATAATGTTTTGCATAGCTAGACATGTACAACATATACTGAATTACTTATCTCCCAAGAGGGAATGGGTGACAAGGGAGGAAAGAAATGGATCTGAAATTCGAGGTCTTAACATTAAATGTTTCAAATATATATAAATACTATTATTAATACTCTTTTGTTTGTAATTGGGAGATAAGATGTGCAGGCATTGGGACACAAAGATTCACCTTCCTCTAATGGAAAAGTTGAAGGGGGTATGGGAGAAGGTATGGGAGAGAGCAGATTGGAGGAAGCGATATCTTGTGGGACTGCTATTCTGTAACTCAAAATCTGCAGGAAATGAATGATGTAAAACAGAAGTTAATAAAGCATTTGTTTAAAAAAAAAAACAAGTAACAACAGTCCATTCCACTTCTGCATAGTTTCAATGGTTACCAGGTTTTCCTCTGCCCACCAAATCTAAACTTTTACCTTTGTAAATTCCATCTTTTATGCCTAGTTCTGTCAAGGACCAGGCAAAACACATTTATTGCCACCCCCACATTACAGCCCTTAAAATAACTCTTGAGAGTTTGAAAGGGAAGTAGTGTATATTCATCTTGGAAAGACGGGGGTTGTAAAGGGCTTTAAATGTCAAAAAGAAAAGTTTGAATTGGATTACTGAGACAAGAGGAAATCAATGACAATTCTTGAGCAAATGAATGACATGGTCAGATAAGCACTCTGGGAGCAGCAATTTGGCAACTGTGTAGAAAATGGATTGGAGAAGAGACTAGAGGCAGGGACACCAATTAAGATTGTAAGCTCCTTGAGGGGAGGCATTGTCTTTTGCCTCTTTTTGTATCCCCAGTGCTTGGCACATAGTAGGTGCTTAATAAATATTGACTGACTGATTGATTTTAGGGGGAAAGATAATGAATTTTGTTTTGGACATGTAGAGATTCTTATAGGACACTGAGGTGGAGAAAGAGAGTGACTTGAGAGGACAAAGTGGATAGGACCAATGGTAAGTAAAGGGGTCATACTAGGCAAGAAGGACCCCCTCTTTCTCTGAGACAGGAGCAAAGGAGAGAATGGAAGATAATTTTTAAAGGATTTGAGCTACAGAATTTAGGGAAAAAAAGAGTTTGTGATGATCTCTTTTGGTAAAGTATGAGAAGGGATTTTACACTGAGAGTAAGAGGGTTTGAAAATCGAAAACAAAGTTTAAAAGCTCTTCTTTGGCCAAGAACAGGCCAAAGGCACTCTATGATAGCCCTTCCTAGTTAACATCTGATAGTTAATGACTACTAATGGTCCATTCATTCATCCAGTTCTGAAAATACCTGAACATACTACCATCTAGCCTACATCATTCCATCTTTTTCATAAATATAGCCTAAGACGATTCGTGAAAAACTTTGTTCAAATGTAGGTAAACTATGTATATGGCATCTTCTAGCATTAATCAGCATACTATCATTGCCAAAAAAAGGAAATAAGATTATCTTGGCACGATCTGTTTTAAATTAATGAAGCTTTTAGTTCTCTCTCGTTTACTTTCTGGAACAGTTATAAAATATTCCTTTAGTCACATGTTCTTGATTTTGCCAGCCTACCTACTGTTTCCTGAACTGGAACTCTATTTCCCACTTCTGGACCAGTACTCAGATTGTCCCCAGTACCTAGAAATGCTTTCCTTCTTCATCCAGGCCCCTCAGAATCCATAGCTTCTTTCAAAGATCAGCCCATGTGCCATCTCCTACCAAAAGACTGTCTAATTCCCTTAGTAGGCAATTTAATGAGAGAACAAGCAAAGCACCAACATAAGTATGTAATCTGGGGACCTCTGAGCCTTGCCATTTCCACCTTTGCTGAACCCATAGGACTTTCAGGCTTTCCCCTCCACCCACTCTTTTATGTGCTGTCTCCAGAAATTAGAGCAAGAGCTCCTTGAGAGCAAGAACTGTCTAATTTTTTTCTGTTTATATCAGCAGTGCTTAGCATATGATAGGTGCTTAATCACTGTTTTTTCATTAATTCATACATTAATACATGTTTTTACATGTTAAATTTTCTTCCTGTCTTTCCTTGCCCCAATCTCCATGTAAGCTTTTTCAGTCCAAGGACTATTTTGTTTTTTACCCCTACCATCTAACACAGTACCTGATTGGATATATCAGTGGGGGAAAAAAGATAGAAAATCAGAAAACAAATGGTAAATACTAGAAACCTAAAAAGCCACTAAAATTCACAAATGTAGGTGACCATGGGATTTGAACCTAGTGAGGACCTTTGTGATTACCTAAATCTATGATCTCATGATCATTTTACAGAGGTCTAAAGCAGCTAAAGTCACATGAGGGCTGGAAAGCAACAGAACTGATATTTAAACTCAGGTCATCTGGTCCTAACCCCAGGGCTCCTTCTACCATATCAAACTGCACTATTCTCTTTCCATTTTGTAGAAGAGTATAAAGCACTTTGGATTTATTCTGAAGTTATTGTAAGGTTACCTATTTTAATGTCTCTCACTTGTAAACTATAAAGACTTGTAGGCCAGAATTACTGAAATAGATGCAGAAATAGCCACATTCTGGTTCTAATCTTACATAGCCTATCTCTCAAACCTACCCAAAGGCTTTTAATTAACTTAAAACAAAAATTCCATGTACAGCACAGAACAGATTCCACTGTTCTTTCTCAGCCCTGTAAAATTTGAAACTGCTATCCCTCCCTTCCATCTCTTGTCTCTTTTCTCTCTTACTGGAAAAGCAGCTCTATCAAATGCTCCCTTTAACTCACATCTCTCCTCTTTTTCTTGGCCGCTACATAATGGCAACCTTTTCAATAAAAGGGAGCTCAATGCACAGGAGACTCTTTGCTTTCAAGGATCTATCATGTTGATACTTAAATATTTTCTGCCAGTTAACATTCTTTTTCCCATGGTGATTGTTTTCACTGAACCCTACTGGCAAGAGAGTTATTTGCAAGGGGAAAGGGATGGGAGATAGCTACATGCTACTAAATAGCAGTGATTCCATAAAATTTATTTTCTGCTGGGCTGGAGTGGGGGGATGGGAACATTGGACAGGGTTGCTATTAAGGCTCGAAAAATCTTATCCACACATTATATAGACTGAAAATTTTTATAAACTAACACGGTCTTCTTTTAGAAGAAACATATCCTTTGTGTGTACTGTTTTAATTACCAATTCTTAGCTAAGTGTCATCATTAGTGAGTTTTGACTATAGTGAGTAGGAGAAGAAAGGGGATATTTTTGGAGTATGTAGCCTTTCCAATGTAGTTTGGGACTTAAAGGCGTTGGACCTGAGAAAGAAGGGTGTTTTAGGGGAAGGACAGAGGTGGAGAAAGATGGGAATGGCTAAGGAAGAGTTTTGCCCTATTTTTAATCTTGTGCCAACTTCATTCTTCAACTTTATTGAGGTTATTGGGGGGGTTATATTTGTTATGAGACTTTTAGAGTCTATGTCCTGTAAATCACATTATTTATTATGGTGTTACAAAACTTGCCCAGAAAATAGGATGTTGACAGCCCATGGTTTTCTTATCCTGTCTGCCTAAATTAAATTCAGGTTAAAAAGAAATGAGCCTTATCAAATTATAAACTGTGTGATCAGTATTCACATTCTAAAATACTATACAAATATGTGATATGCTAAGGGATTAAGTGGCTTACCTCTAATAACAGCAGCTAGACCATGGTAGAACAAAGAATAGAATCTTATAAATATCTGTACTTTGAGCTCAGCATGATCTTTTAAAACTACAGGATCACATTTTGCGAGGGAATTCCTTTATATATCATAGTTTTGGTAGTGAAAGGTGCTTTTGTTTCCACTGGAAAAGTGTTTTAAAAAAAAATTTCTGAAAGCCTCAGAGCTAGGACTGGTATATAGCCTATGACCTTGGCAAGTCATTTAACTCATTTCTAGTGCTCTATGTTAGTGGTGTCAAACTCAATTAGAACTGATCCCTGCAGTTGCACTTGACTTAGAAAACCACAAATTAACATTATTTATGCTGTACTGTATTTTTCACTTATTTTGTTTAAGATTTCCTAATTACATTTTAATCTAGTTCCACCAGGAAATTTTATGGGCCATATATGGACAATAAATATGATACCTCTGCTCTAGGCAATTTTCTAAGATTCTAAATTATAGATCATGTGCTGATCTGTATTGATAAGAGTTTCCTTATCCAGGTATCTCCTATCCCAATGAAGTCACTGTTCTAGTTTAGCCTTCATTCCTTCATCCTTTTATGCAGAATAAAAAGGGACATTTATACAGTGTCTTTAAAGTTTACAAAGGACTCTTCTCCACACTACTTCATTTGAGCCTCAACAAAATTTTCATGAAAGAAGATGAACTTGAGTTACACCCTGAGAGATGGGTAGGATTTAGCCACTCACTGAAGAGGATAAGAGAACATTTCAGAGAGTCTTATCAAGTTAAAGCCTTCAAAGTTAAAAACTAAAAAGAAGAAACTGGTCATAACAATATTATTTTCAAATAAATATTTCAAATTGTATTGGTTGAAACCAATACCCATTTATAAAAACTTAAATAGCTCTACTTTACCAACCTATAACTCTGACACTCTTACCATATTCAAACATTAAATGCCAAATATAAGTTAATCAAAATTAGTTCATAGCAGAATGAATATACTACTCTATAATAAGAACATGTGCGTGAAGAAATGTCTTAGTTATATTATACTCCCCAGGGTACCAGCGTTCTGAGTTCAACAGAACTTTATAGGATTATATTAAATACAGGAATGAATTTTTAAAAATCAATAAAATGAAGCACAGTCCAATTCTATCAGTAAAGAAAGTACTATGAAATGACTCCTTTACTGAATTGCATTAAGCTTAGTGATACAACCATGCATGGGACAAGTGAACACAATCACATTTTGTTTATTAGCTTTATATTGGTTTCTAAGGGGGGAAATGACTTTATTAGCTTCCTACTGAACACCAATCATGTTCACATTCTAAAAATCAGTGAACCTGTTCTCAGGTCAAAAAGAAAATATTCCAAGTATCCAGAAAGAAACAATTCAAGTATGGTGGAGCCACAGCCAGGATAACACAAGATTTAGAAGCTTCTACATTAAAGGATCAGAGGGTTTGGAATATGACATTCTGGAGGACAAAGAAGCTAGGATTACAAACAAGAATCACCTACCCAGAAAAACTGTGTATAATCATTCAAGAGAAAAAATGGACATTCAGTGAAATAGAGGATTTCCAAGCATTCCTGATGAAAAGACCAGACCTAAATAGAAAATGTGACTTTCAAATACAAGATTCAAGAGAAACATAAAACGGTCAACAGGAAAAGGAAATCATAAGGGATATCATATCCTAAGGTTAAACCGTTTACATTCCTACATGGGAAGATGATACTTGTAATTTATAAGAACTTTCTCATTATTATGGTAGTTAAAAGGAGTATATCTAGACAGATGGCACAGGTGTGGATTGAATAAGATGGGAAGATATCTAAAAAAATAAAATTAAGGGGGGAGAAAGAAGAATGCAGTAGGAGAAAGTGAAAGATGGAGGTAAAAACGGGGTAAATTATCTCACATGAAAGAGACAAGAAGGAGTTTTTACAGTGGAGGAGAAAATGGGGAAGTGTCAGGAAACACTTGAACCTTACTCTCACTGGAACTGGCTCAAAGATGGAATAACATACACATGCAATTGCGTAAAGAAATCTAACTTACCCTACAGTAAAGTAGGGGAAGAGGACAAGATGGGGGCACTGCTAGAAGGGAGGTGGTAATCAGAAGCAAGACGTTATTGAGAAGGCACAGGGTAAAAGAAGAGAGACAATAGGATCAACATGGGAGAAATAGGATGGAAGGAAATAAGTTAGCGATCATGACTGTGAAAAACTTTTGAAGCAAGTTTCTCCGATAAAGGCTTCATCTCTCAAATATATAGAGAAATGGGTCAAATTCATAAAAATAAGTGCCATTCCCCAATTGATAAACCATCGAAAAATATGAACAGTTTTCAGATGAAGTAATCAAACCTATCTTAGTCATATGAAAAATGTTCTAAATCACTATTGATTGAAGGCAAATTAAAGCAATTCTGAGGTACTACCTCACACCTATTAGGTTGGTTAACAGGACAGAAAAGGAAAATGATAAATATTGGAGAGGGTATAGGAAAATTGAGACATTAATGCTCTGTTGGTGGAGTTGTGAACTGATTCAATCATTACATAGAGTAATTTGGAACTATGCCCAAAGGCCTATCTCTTTGACCTAGCAATGCCACCACTACTAGGTTTGTATCCCAAAAGATATTAAAAGAAGATTAAAAAAAGGAAAAGGACCAACATATACAAAAGTATTTATAGCAGCTCTTTTTTGGTAGCAAAGAAATGGAAATTTGAGGGGATATTCATCAACTGGGGAATGGCTGAACAAGTTTTGGTATATCATTGTGATGGAATACTGTTGTACTATAAGAAACAATAAACTAGATGCTCTCAGAAAAACCTAGACTTATAGGAGCTGATGCAAAGTAAAATGTACTGTGTACAAAGTTACAGCAATACTGTAAGATGATCAGCTGTGAATGACTTAGCTATTCTCAGCAATACAACAATCCAAGACAACTCTGAAGAACTTATGATGAAAAATACTATCCATCCCCAGAGAAAAGAACTGATAAAAGTCTGAATACAGATTAAAGCACACTTAAAAAAAAAAAAAAACCTTTTTCTCTAGTTTTTATATTGTTCTATGTTTTTTTTTTATAACATGACAAATATGGAAATGTTTTGCATGCTTATACACGTATAACCTATATTAAATTGCTTGTCTCTTCAGTGAGGAAGGTGGTGAGGGAAGAATAGAATTTGGAACTCAATTTTAAAAACAAATGTTGAAAGGTTTTTTTTTTCATGTACTTGAGGAAAAATAAAATACTAAATTTAAAAAAATAATAAAATCAGTGAACCTGAAAGACAGACTGGCAGGTTCCTCTTCTGACAAGGCCCTGCACCACAAGAATCAGGAGGGATGTGGCACTAAAATAAATCCCAACTGCAGATTCAGAGATTCGCTTCTCTGCATGTCAATACGTCCCAACAACCAAAATGAAGGTAGAAATGTATAGGTATAAAACACCTTAATCATAGAAAAAAATCACACTAAAATATTATTAAAGTATAAGCTATCTGAGATCAGGGATTGTGTTATACTTTGTGTATCCTCAACAACATCTAACACAACGCTAAGCATATTATGGCTGCTCAAGATTGTTATGCAATCAACCAGTGACAATCACCTGGTGGCAACAGTGAAGCTACTCAGTCACATTAATTCTTTTGTTTTTAATAGGAACAATGAGAGGCAAATAATCTCTTTAAAATTTTTTAAACTTGCCTTCTGTGGAACTCTAGGTTTTGTAAAGAAAGTCATTTAGGGTAGGATAGGTAAGGAAAGATAAAGCAAGATGAATGTTAAATGCTACTTAGTGGCAAAAGTAAAAAGTAGGTCAGCTCAACTGTCCCTCACATCCATCACATTCAGCTATTAAACTGTGATTACTAGGAGCAGGGTGAGCAATCAACAGTACTATTTACTAAACTATGGGAAAGGCACTTTGAGTGAAACAAAGAAGTGTAAAACAAGGTCCCTACCTTTGTGGAACTTAAAAAGAATTGGATGAACAAGAATAAGCGATTTTCTAAGCATCACTTCCCTTCAGGGGAGTCAGTATGAGATCAAGATTTTTCTTAAGAACAAGGAAGTGTATCATTTTACCCTTAATGCATCTACCGAGACTGCTTTGGGAGAGGATTTTAGACACACAAGGTCTCTAATATGCCTGATGGAGTATGTAAGTAGCTCTTGTTGTCTTATTATCAGCCTTCCAATGGAAATTGCTATGATGTGTAAATCAGTTATTTTAATGTTTCGATGGATGTGTGATTTCACGGGTGTGGATATTTTTCCCTCACAAATACAGACTGGAACTCATCAATACTTTCATTTCCTGTGCAATTTGTGTGCCTGTTCTTTCATAGAAGATAAGACCGGGGGAGTGAGGAGGGATTTATGAATGACTTGTTTTTCAGGAAGACCTGGCTTCAAATTCTACCTCTGTCACTTATTATCTGTAAAATGTTGGGCAAATAATTTTAACATCTCCAAGTCCCAGTTTCCTCAACTATAAAGTAAGGGGATTAGACTTGGTGCAGTGGATAGAATGCCAGGCCTGGTGTCGGAAAGACTCATCTTTCTGAGTTCAGCAGTCACCTCCCAGGCCCATACAGCCTGTGGCCCACCAAAAATCCTCTGGCATGTCCACAGGTCACTTAAAGCCCACCGCCACAGGTTGTACAGGCCTGCCTCAGACACTCACTAGCTGTGTGACTCTGGCAAGTTACTTAATCCTGTTTGCTTCAGTTTCCTCATCTGTAAAATGAGCTGGAGAAGGAAATGGCAAACCACTCCTGTATCACTACTAAAAAAAACAAAAACAGATGGGGTCACAAAGAGTTGGACACAATCCTATCATCCAGAGGGTGGAAGGTACAAAAAGGTGCAAATTTAGACTTGATGTCAGGAAAAATACTTAAGAATTTAAAGCTAAACAAAGAAAGAGGAGCTATCAAGAGAGATGATGGGGGTGGCTAGGTGGCACAGTGAGTAGAGCGTTGGCCCTGGAGTCAGAAGGACCTGAGTTCGGATCCGGCCTCAGAGACTTAACGCACACGAACAAAAACCTAGCCGTGTGACCTTGGGCAAGTTACTTAACCCCAATTGCCCTCCACAAAGCAAAAAAAAAGGAGAGAGATGATGGATTTTCTTTCACTGTAGGTCTTCGAGCATAAGCTAAAGGACTGCCTGTAAGCTTTTTTATAATAAGTATTCTTTTTTAACAAATCAAATTACCTTTTCTTTTTTTTTCCTTCTTCAAACCCTTTATTAGACATTTAGATAAGTTCAGTGGCTATTCAGCCAGGGAAAAAGGCTCCTAAGGAGGCTGAGAAGATGATGATCTTCACAGGGCTGATGCAGAAGGAGAGACTGAGGCAAGGCCTCCAAAGAACAAGTCTTTGAAAGAGGAGCTCTTGGTTTACATACAAAGATATCATTAAGATAGTCTCATATGAGAGAATCCTCACTATACATGGTAAATGAATATTTTTTTGTTTGTTTCAGATTCTGGCTCTCAGGATAATGACCTTTTCTTAATCCACATCCTTCTTAAATTCTCTTTGACACTGTCCATCACCCTACCCTCTCCTCTTTGATACTCTCTTCTCTAAAGATTTTCTGGGAATCACTATCTCCTGGTTCTCCTGCTGTCTGTCTCAGCACTCCTCACTCTCCTCAGCTGGACTTTCATCCAGGTCACACTTGCTAACTGTGGGTTTCCCTAAGGCTGTGTCCTGGGTCTTCTTCTCTTTTCCTTCTATATTATCTGTTTGGTGATCTCAATCTGCTTTAAACTCTATGCCAGGGATGGGGAATTCGTGGCTTCAAGGCCTCAAGGAGTATGGCCCTCTGACTGAATCCAAACTTCACAAAACAAATCCCCTTAATAAAAGGATTTGTTCTGTGAAGTTTGGATTCTTTCAAAAGGCTGCACCCATTTATGGCCCTGACACTGCAGGTTTCCCACCCCTGATCTATGCTAATGATTCTTAGATCTATTTGTCTAACCCACTTTCCCAATGGTTTATGAGGCATTTTGAATTGGATGTCCTATAGACATCTTAAACTCAGCATGTCCAAAATTGAACTCATTATCTCTTCCCCCAAACTTTCCCTCCCCCTACGTTCCCCATTACTACTGTCTTAGGTAATACTAACCTCCCAGTTGCCCAAGGTTACAACACAGGTGTTGTCCTCGATTCCTTACTCTCTCTCAACTCCCTCTACCAAAAATAAAATCTGCTGCCAAGTCCTGTCATTTTTTCCTTCCTAACATCGCTTGTGTAGCCCCTTTTTGTTCTCTTCTGACACTGCTACCAGCCTGGTACAGGTCCTTATGATCACTAATGCCTGAATTACTGCAATAGCCTTCTGGCTGGTCTCCCTGATTCAAGTCTCTCTCCACTCCAGTTCATCCTTAACTGTCAAAGTGATTTTCTTAAAATACAGACCTTATTGTGTCGTGCTCCTATTTAATGATCTCTTTGGACCAAATATTAAGTCCCCTGTCTGGCTTTTAAAGACCTTTGTAACCTGGCCCCTACTTATCTTTCCAATCTTCCCACACCTTACTCCCTTTCCATGCTCTGCAATCCTATGATACTAGCCTCCTTGCTGTTCCTTGCACACAACACTCTTATCTCCTTCCTTGATATTGATAATCAGAGAATTGTTTACACCCATCAAAGAATCTACAATGTGTGGGGAACATTTTACTGTGGGCAACAACATCTTTCAGCTCTACCTGTCCAAGAAATACTGTGGCCCCTGGAAGTCATGATAGTTGATAATTAATTTTCACCAAAGACTCTTATCAGATCACAAAATCATTGATTTATAAATGTTAGGGGACTTTAGAGATCACCTCGTCCAGACCCCTACTTCTATAGACGAGAAAACAAAGATAGTTTAAGTGGCTCATACAAGGTCTTGTAAGTGGGTTGACAAGCAGGGACAGGACTCAAACCTAAGTCTCCTAATCTCATATTCAGAAATCTTGATATTATGACTGCGTTGAGAGAACCTTTTCAGTCTTAGTGATAGAACTGTAGCATGATGTATTATTTCTTATCTAACCAGATACACAGAAGCACATGTTAGAATATTGGGAGGAGGGGGGTGTCAGCCATAGGTAAGACAAGCAAAGTGTTTAGAGATGTAAGAAATTTGAAAAGGGCTCACTTTTTATGAGCCAGAAATCAACTATCTTAAAATATGACTAAATATATTTAGGATTCTTAACAAGGAAAACACAAAGGATTTAAATATTTTTAAACATAACTAATATCTTAAAATAGAAAATAGATAAAGAAACCTAAGGGGAAAAATACCAGAGCATAATATGCAGGTTGATGTGGTTTGGAATAAATCTGCACATGGTGTCCTGCAGTGGCACATTTTACAAAGGGAATTAAAACCATGAAATTAACATTTTAATGAAGTAGAGAGACCATTGACGTCAGGACTACTCACTGATTGCTGCTTCCAGGTGGCCTAACGAGATGAAAATGAAGTTTATACCTTCCGCTAGTCTAAGCCAGGGCTGTTTGGTGACTATGATTGAATTTAAATGAGAAGATACTACTGTGTGCAAACATATTTAGGCTGGTAAGTAGTCTGTTCAAATTTTGGCACCATAAATGCTAATTTAAAATATCTAAGGGGAAAAAAAAGCATTCACTTTCATTTTAACTCTTCTAAAGCATTTTCCCAACATCTAAGTGAAGGCACTGCACTCTAAAAAAACACTAAGTGTTCACTTATTTGTCAGATTCTGATAGGGTTATGAAATCTCAGAAATGTAAAAGCCATTGAACCCAATCTCTCACCCATTGCAGAAATCCTTTCTATGACATCTTTGGTGGGTGGTCATCCAGCTTCCTCTTAAATATTTTCAAGGACAGAAAACTCAATCATGCTTCACAGGACCAAAAATTTATAGCTAGAAGGAACCTCAGAGGTCATTTAGTTCAATATTCTAATTTTTACAAGAAGAAAACTGAGGCTTACAGAGGCTAAAGTAACTTCCCCAAGGTAATGGAGTTAAGTGATAGAGTCGAGGTTTCAACCCAAATCCTGATTCTTGCTAACTGATAGACATCTTTCATTGTCAGTTAGTCCTTCCCTCTTTAGTTAGATGGTCTCTAGATGCCTCATCATGCTAGTTAGCCTCCAGGTTTGTAAAAGTCCCTTTCCACACACTGCACACAGAACTGCACACTATTTTCCAGATGTGGTCTGACAGTCGTAGTGTACAGTAGGACCTGCCGGCATTGGAAGAAGACATTTTTTTATTAGCACAGTGATAGCAAACTTTTGGCTCTTGTTGAACTCATCAATCACAATAACTAGGTCTCTTTCAAATGAACTGGTGTCTCCCATTCTGTACTTGCATAAGTAAGTTTTGGACCTAAATATAACACACACATTTATTCCTGTTAAAGTTCATTATGCTGGGACTGACAGTTCCTAAATTCAAAACCAATGAGTGCCAAGGCTAGGGAAATCAGAATAAGAATTACACTGGCCACAGCAGACTTCAGGAGAGTGAATCACCAACAGCTGTGGCAGTTTCCAGGCTTCTCAACCCATAAACGCCAAAAACAAAGTAAAAGGTCAGTGGGGAACCCTGTTCATCCAGGTTGAGAGAAGAGCACAGTCCAGCCCCTGCACTCAGGGAAAGAGGTGGTGGTGGCACAGTGGCTGCAACTGCTGCCTTGTGGCTGCTTCCAGAGCTCCTGGACTACAGATAATAGGGGAACCAAGCAACCATTCAGAGGATGATCACTCTTGCTTTGACCTGCTTGGATCTGGTCCACACTCTTGGGAGGTGGTACTGGGGTGAGGAACACCAGTGTGCCAAAGCTTGAGGTGGCTGTAGAGGGCGGCCACCTCATAGCTCTGACAACAGCTCTGACAACTGCAAAAACCCCAATAATTTGGGAAACAGTTCTCTCCACTCTGGAATCAAAGTCCTACCATGGCAAAGAGTTCAAAAGTAACTCAAAGTAACTCGCTGGCAAGACAAACAGAGAAAGCAAAATCAGACTACAGAATCCTTTTTGGGGGACAAAGAGCATCAAAAACATAGAATGAGAAGACAACAACAAAGTCAAAGTTCCTGCATCAAAAGCTTTTAAGAAAAATATGAACTGGCTGAAGGCCACAGAGAAGCTCAGGAAGAATTTTGAAAATCAAGTAAGGGGGCAGCTAGGTGGCTTGGTGAATAGAGCACCAGCCCTGGAGTCACAAGGACCTGAGTTCAAATCTGGCCTCAGACACTTAACACAAAAACTAGCTGTGTGACCTTGGGCAAGTCACTTAACCCCAATTGCCCTCCAAAAAGAAAAAAAAAGAAGAAAAGAAAATCAAGTAAGAAAAGTGGAGGAAAAACTGGGAAGAGAAATGAGAATGATGCAAGAAAATAATGAAAAAGGCTGGAAGGACTTCAGTTCACTAGCAGCTGTGGCAGTTTCCAGAATTATCAACCCATAGATGCTAAAGACAAAGTGAGAGGTTAGTGGTGCAGTGTGGACTTTGGGAACTGGGAGCTGGGGAGTGTGGTCTGGCCTTTAACCTCTGGAGGGAGAAGCAGCTGAGGTGAGTCGACCATGCAGCCACTGCCATGTGGCTGCTTCAGAGCTCCTGGCCTGCAGATTGTAGGGGGACCAAGCAACCAGTCTGAGGGATAATCACTCCTGCTTTAACGTATTTGCATCTGGATCACTGTCTAGGGTGGAGGTCCTGGGGTACATGACCAGTTTGCCAGAGTGTGTGGAGGCTTCAAAGAGGGCACCCAACTAATAGCTCCAGCAACTGCAAAAACCCCAGAAATTTGGGACAAAGCTCCCCTTTCTGGTAGCAGAGGTTCTACTGTGGCAGAAAGCTCAAAAGTCAAGTAATTGAGTGGCAACATGAGCAAGCAAAGGAAGCAAAGCAAGCAGGGCAAACCAACATTAAACTCCTATTTTGGGGGCAAAAAGGATCAAAGCATGAAACAGGGGGGAGACAACAAAGTCAGAACTCCTGTGCCAAAAGCTTCCAAGAAAAATATGAACTGGTTACAGGCCATAGAGGAGCTTAAAAAGGATTTTGAAAACCAAATAAGAAAAGTGGAGGAAAAATTTGGAAGAGAAATGAGAATGATGCAAGAATATTATGAAATGAGAGTCAACAACCTCACTGAAGAAAATAACACCTTAAAAAATAAACTCAAATGGCAAAAGAGGCTCAAAAAGCCAGTGAGAAGAATGCCTTAAAAAGCCAAATTTGCCAGATGGAAAAAGAATCTCAAAAGCTCACTGAAGAGAATCATTTCTTCAGAATTAGATTGGAGCAAATGGAAGCCAGTGACTTTATGAGAAATCAAGATACTATGAAACAGATCCAACCAAATGAAAAAATAGAAGGCAATGTGAAATATCTCATTGGAAAAACATGGAAAATAGATCCAGGAGAGAACATTTAAAAATTACTGGACTACCTGAAAGCCATGATCAAAAAATGAACCTAGAAATCATCCTTCAAGAAATTCTCAAGGAAAACTGCCCTGATATTCTAAAAACAGTGGGCAAAATAGAAATTGAAAGAATTCACCAACAGCCTCTTGAAAAAGATCCCCAAAAGAAAATTCCTATGAATATCATAGCCAAATTCCAGAGTTCCCAGGTCAAGGAGAAAATATTACAATCAGCCAGGAAGAAACAATTTGAGTACTGTAGAAACATAATCAGGATAACACACGACCTCACAGCTTCTACGCTAAGGGATCAAAAGCCTTGGAATACGATATTCTAAAGGTCAAAGGAACTAGGATTAAAAACAAGAATCACCTACCCAGCAAAACTAAGAACAATGCTTCAGGGGAAAATATGGTCATTCAATGGAATAGAGGACTTTAAAGCATTCTTGTTGAAAAAACCAAAGGTGAACAGAAGATTTGACTTTCAAATACAAGAAGCAAGAGAAGCATGAGAGGGTAAATAGGAAAAAGAAATCATAAGGAACATTAAAGTTGAACTATTTACATTCCTACATGGAAAGATGATAATTGTAATTCATGAGACTTTTCTCAGTATGAGGATAGCTGAAGGAAATATATATGTATACATACATATATATGTATGTATGTATAGGAGGGTGTATGTGTGCATAAATATATGTGAATGTATGTATATGTGTGTACATGTATACATAGAGAGCACAGGATCAGTTGAATATAAAGGGATGACATCTAAAAAATAAAATTAAGAGATAAGAGAGGAATATATTGGGAGGAAAAAGGGAGAGATAGAATAGAATAGAATATCTCACATAAAAGAGGCAAGAAAAAACAGTTACAGTGCAGGGGAAGAGCAGGAAGGTGAAATGGAAGGGGTCAACCATACTCTCATTGAATTTGGCTTAAGGATACACACTCAATTGGGTATCTTACCATACAGGAAAGTAGGGGGGAAGGGGATAAGAGGGGAGCATGATAGAAGGGAAGGAAAATTGGGGGAGAGGGTAGTTAGAAGCAAATACTTTTGAAAAGGAACAGGGTCAAAGTAGAAAATAGTATAAGTGTGGGGGTGGGATAGGATGGAGGGAAATATACTTAGTTTTTCACAATATAACTACTATAGAAACATTTTGCGTAACTACACACGTACAACCTATACTGAATCACTTATCTTCCCAGTAGAGGTAGGTGATGAGGGAAGAAGGGAAAGAATCTGGAAATCAAAGTTATAGAAACAAATGTTAAAATAAATTGTTTCTTACATGCAACTAGGAAATAAGATATACAGTTACTGGGGTATAGAAATCCATCTTGCCCTACTAGAAAGTTGAGGGATGTGGGGGAATATATAAGAGAGAACAGACTTGGGGAAGGGGTATTCAGTAGGCTCACTATCTTGGGGTGGGGGGCAGGGGAGAGACAGGGAGAAAATATGTAACTCAAAATCTTGTGGAAATGAATGCTGAAAACTATAAATAAACAGATAGATAGATAGATAGATAGATAGATAGATAGATGAATGAATGAATGAATTGGGAAAAAATTTAAATCCTTGGGTGAGGAGAAAGACTACAATAATTTAAACAATAACAAAAAAGCATTCATTATGATTAAATTGGGTTATAAGAATGGTCAAATATTAGAAAAACCATTAACTTAATCCATCATATTAAAAACAAAAACATCCAAACACATATTTATCTCAAAAGATTCAGAAAAAAGTTTTTTTACAAAATACAACACTCATTTATGGCAAAAACTCTATAAAGTACAGTCATAGCAGGATCGATCTCTCTCTCTCTCTCTCTCTCTCTCTCTCTCTCTCTCTCTCTCTCTCTGGTATCTATCTAAATTCAATAGAGCAGGAGGTAGCTAGGTGGTACAATGCGTAGAGCACTGGTCCTGGGGTTTGGAGAACCTGAGCTTGGATCTGTTTTCAGACATTAACTATGTGACGGTGGGGGGGGGGGGGGGGGGAGAAGTCCCTTAACTCTTATTGCCTCTAAAAATAAAACATAAAAACAGCAAGCATTGGAGAAACACAAAAAACTTTCCCAATACATAGAAAAAGCAAGGATGCTCCCTTTCTCCCAATATTATTTTATATAGTTGTAGAAATGCTAGCAATAGCAATGAGACAAAAGAAATTAAAAGCATAAAGATAAGCAAAGATAACATAAAGTTACGCTCTCTTTGTTGATGACATGGTGGCTTACTCGGAAAATTCTAGGAAATCAGTGAAAAAACTAATTGAGATAAAGAATAGCTTTAGTAAACTTGCAGGCTGCAAAATAAGCCCATAAAAATAAATAGTATTTCTATATAATAACAAAATCCAGAAGGCAATAATAAAGTCCTACTCAAATTAAGTACAAAATGCATAAAATGTGTTTAAATTAATTTATCAAAGCACACACAATGTCTATAATGAGTAGTGGCTACAGTACTCAATATAGTACTTACTGGACTTGCATTTATTCCCTGATTTACTAGTGGTAGTGCTGCAACTAGAATATTCCTTGCTTCTCAATACCACTTCTAGACTCCCTCTATCACCATCACTTAGCAAGTTCTCCTCCTCTGAAATCCATGCAGTCCAAACTTATCACTCAATCCAGATGCTGCTGGCTGCAATCTACTAACCAGAAGAAGATGGGTAATAGCCCTCTTGGAGGGCTCTAGGCTCCATCTCATTTTTACCCCATTCTAGAGGACCAAACAAGTAAGGTGACACTTTTTCAAACACCCTAACTTCTGACTTTCTCAATTTTTTCAAATCAGTTCTTCCACTCCATCTCAGCTATGTTCAAATCCAATTTACGAGCAAGTCAAGACATCATCCTTGTGACGCTACTGGTCTTTAAGAATAAAGAACAAGTTCCAGTTCCGGCGGCTATTATTGTTGGAAGACGGCTGTAACCACGAGTGGGCAGCTGCTGGGCCAGGTCCACGCCCAGGCGGGGCAGCGCTCTCCAGCGGCGCCCACAGTGGCGAGGGCTCGGGCCGCCTGTGGAGGACACTGACCTACTTCGTGGCGCTCCCTGGAGTGGCGGTCAGCATGCTGAACGCCTACCTGAAGTCGCAGGAGCATCACGATCAGCCCAAATTCTTCCCCTACACCCACCTCCACAGCCAGACCAAGCCCTTCCCATGAGGAGATGGAAACCATACTCTATTTCACACCCATCACGTCAGTCCTCTCCCAACCGAGTATGAGGATGAGTAAAAACTGGGACCTCACTAATCAAGCACTGGGGACCACGGCAGCAGCTGGACCATCCTTTTCTTTCTATGTGGAACAGAAAATTACAGGGGACCTTAGGTTCACTTGCATCACACATGACAAATGACCTTTTAACATTTCGCTTAAGATTGCTATGGCTTAAATAAATAATTCTAACCACCCCCCAAAAAAGAGAATAAAGGACAAACAACAGCTACACATAGATTGTCATAACCAATAAATATTACACACTTCCATGTTAAAAATCTCTGAATTAACTTTATCTGATTATAACCTTTTATATATCCATCTTTCTCAAACTTCACCACTCCAAAACCTACTTTTTGTTCTCATCATGAAATGACATGCAATTGCATCATCCATCACTTGTATTCCAGTTCATCATCTCTGTTCTGTCTATATATTCCTCCTTTCTCAAATTTGGCTTCTTGGTGAAGCAGTTCAGCTTTATACTATCTTCTACTCTTAAATCCTTTGAGTATCTCATCACCAATCATGCCCTGCCAACGACTACATCTGTATTACTGATACCATCTTCCTCCTTTGCTCTTATTTATGTGCTACTGACTGGGTTCAATACAAATTTATGTTAGCTAATCTGAACCATGCCCTCACCAGAGCAAAGCAATCTTCCCCCTGCTCCTCCTTAACTGATTCCCTATTAAACTTACCACAGCAGCTGTTCCAGACCTTTCTTCTCTTCTCAAGCCTCTCATACCACATCCTCCTCCTGCTCTCTGCTAAAGACCATGCCTCCTACTTAAAAAAAGCTAACACTACTTGCTAAGTCCTGCCTTTTCTCTCTTCACTTCACATTCCTATGAAATTATCCCCCACTATCTTTTCACTTTAGTCTCTGATGGAGAAATGGCCCTTTCCTTGCTAAAGCCAACCTTTCTCCACATACCCTTGAGCCCTTCTTCCCCTATTTTTTTCAGGAAACAGCCCTGGCATCATACCCACTCTCCTATAGTTTTCAAACATTTTTTATTACTAGCTCTTTTTCTACTGCTTACAAACATACTCAAGTCCACCTCTTCTCTTTCTTTAAAAAGAAAACAAAACCTCACTAGATCCTGTCATGCCCACTAGCTATCATCCAATGTCTCTCTCCTTCCCTACTTAGCTAATCCCTTTGAAAGATTCTTTTCCTTCACTTCCCCTCCTTTAAATCTCTTCTAAACCATCTCCAGTTTGGCTACCAACCTCATTATACAACTCAACCATCTCTTTTCAAAGTTACCAATCAGCTTTTAATTGCCAAATTCTCTTGATCCTCCTCCTTCTTGACACCTACAGAACGTGCCCACCTTCTCTTATGTCTCCTAAGGCTCTGTTGTACTAGGCCCACTTTTCTCTCTGGATATTCTTACTGATCTCATCAGCTTCCATGGATTTAATTATCTTCTCTCTTCAGAACATTCCTAGATCTACATATCCAGTCTTAGTTTCACTCTCGAATTTCCATCTTATATCACAAACATTCTGTAGGACATTTTGAACCCAATGTTCCATATATAGTTTAAATGTGTCTAAAACAGAACTTATCTCTTCCCTGTGCCCCAAGCCCATCTTTCTTTCATACTTTCCTATTACTTTCAGGAACACCACCATTCTTCTAGTCACCCAGGTTCACCTCAGGACCATTCTTAATTCCCTGTTCTCACTCATCCCACATAAGCAAGCAGCTACTAAATCTAGAAATTTCTTTCTCTACAATATCTCTCACATATGCCCCCCTTTATTCCTCTCCCATAGCCATCACCCTACTTAAGAACCTCATTATCTCTTGGCCAAACTATTGCAATAGCCTTTTAATTAGTCTCCCTACCTCAACTCTCTCCTCACTCCATTTTTCTAAAACATAAGGTCCAACTGCATGACCCTACCCTACTCAACAAATTCCAAATGTTACCAACAGGATTAAATATAAAGTCCTTTGCTGACATTTAAAGCTTACTACATGACCCTTTCCTATATTTTTAATCTTCTTAAATTCTCCACCTTTATACATACTCTGAAGTAGTTCCTTGAACATAACACTCCCCCTGCTCCTGTCTTCATTTCTTTCCATTGGGCTCCCCATGCAAGAAATACTTTCCTTCCCAACCCCATGCTTAAAATCCACAGCTATCTTTAAGATTCAGATCAAATGCTACCTCCTCCAGGAGCCCTTTACTGCTTTCCCAAGCTGCCAAGGCTATCCTCTCTAAGGTTACCTTATATTTACTCTGCATTTATCTTTTTATGTTCTGATTTTATATGCTGTCTCTCCCATTAGGTTGTAAGTTTTCTGAGGATGGGGACTATTTTTGTTAGACAACATTTACAAATGCTTATTGATTGGTCATTTATTACTCACAGACAAACCATCTACTCCAGTTGGTTCATATCTTGCTTGTTCCTAAGCCCATGTTATTTCTTTCCTAACTTGAAGAATTCATACTGACTATATGTGTCATGCTGGCCATACACTCCTGCTTTCTGCTTGTTGAAATTCTCTGTTCAAGGCCAAGCTAAGATTCAAGGCTACTTCAGTCCAAAATCCTTCCTTAATTTCACCAGCCCTTTTATTTTAAGGGATTTGTTCAGCTAAATTTGGATTTATAAGGACCTAGAAGGCTGCAGTTTCCCCACCCCTGCCTTAAGGCTCTTAAAGTTCTGGCACTTTCTTCCATACTCAAAAAATATGGTCCTAGCAAGAGACTATCTGTTTTTGCAATACCAGGGTGGTTAAGTACAGAGAAACTGATCACTAGTGAATTGGTCACTTCATGATGAATTCTTTGGTTATGATAAATGATTAAAGAAATGTAAAATGGTCCTTAGTTCTGATTAGCAAACTTCTGATTCTGCAGAGATTGTGACAAACTGGAAGAAAAAAGGGCTTGGGGATTCTAACAATCATCTCAGGTGCTGGTACTCTAAACAGGAAATCCTTCCATAGGGACTGATGAGTAAATATACTGGAAGAACTGAATCGTGTAACTTTTGACATTTTTCTATAAAGGCAAACAGAGGACAGGAGTAAGTTGGAGCTAAACGGAATGTTAATAAGTAGTCTCTTCTTTGAGAGGTGAAGGTGAAGTTGATTTTATTATGAGTTCAAAGGCAAGAGGGAGCATCATTCCATGGTGTGCTCAGTCATCTTGTATTGCTGTGCTCCAGAGAAGAATCTGCAGAAAGACCACCATGAAGACAGTTGAAGTTTATGAGTCTATGTTGCAAAGAATTTAATTAAGTTCTTCCAAATTAGATCAACAATAAAATACCTCACTGACTTCAATGTGAAGATGAGGATAAAAAGGAATATGGGAGAAAAAATCAGAAAATATGGCTCAAGAGTAAGAAATAAGAAAAGCTAAAGGCTCATAGATTATATAAAAGCCTCACAACTACATAACATGGATCCTTTTTTCCAGAAAATAGTCTAGAGCATGGGTGGGGAAACTGCGGCCTTGAGGTCTTGTTCTGTGACGTTTGGATTCAGTCAAAAGGCAGCACTCGATGCCACATGTGGCCTCAACATCAGAGGTTCCCTACCCTGGTCTAAAAGAAGTGGACATAATGAACACTGAATAATATCACACAAAAAAGAAAATGACTATATTTTCATGAACAGAAAATGACTGATTACTTAACATGAAATTTATTTGGGAAAAACCTAGGGGTCACCCAACCACTGTCCTGTGAAAGAAAAAAAACAAAAACAAAAACAAAATCACTGCCAAATAAGAAAAACAGAAATGAGAAGACATGGCATGCAATTAAGACAATTAGAAGCCACCAATTACAAGGTAATCATGCTGAAAAAACAGGAAATATATAAAAGAACAGACATTGTTACATACTGGAACCATTTTTCTAAGGCTATACAACTAATGAAAATCAACCACGACAATGAGGAGATGAAGAAATCTAAAAAATGCCTTAGCCAGCAAAGTTTTGAAAGACATGGTACACTGATTTAGAATACAAACTAGCCTGTACAATTTTAATGGAGAAAGGCCAATTATAAGCAGTATAGCCTCATAAAACAGGAAAACACAGGAGAGAGGAAAAACAAGCAAATGGAGAGCTTGGTGAAAGCCCCAGGGAAGCCAGAGAACAAGCCAAGGCAGTGAAGGTTAAAAATGGAAGAAATGCAAGAGAAGAGAAAAGGAAAAGATCTAAAGAGACTTCCATAGCACTTTTTCTTCCATCAGTGGCCATGGGTCCAAGCATTTGAGAGCTAATATCACAGTCCCAATGTGCTACAAGAGGTAGGAACTCCATACAAGAGAACAAAGATGATAAGAACATCTAGGCTAGACCAAGAATCCCCATGAGAGCTCTGTGACGGATGACAATTTAGAGAGCACTGAGGGATAAAAATCTTTAGATATCTGGAGAAAAAAAGGGGGAGGAACACATATTTGGAGAAAATTATATACCTCATTATCACCTTTAAAAATCAATGAAGAAAATATCAAGAACTACTAATCAATATGATCACAAAATCTTTATCCAAAAAATCTACACCTGTATGAAGGTGTAAAAGACAAAAGGTGTGAGAAGGAGATAGTCAAGCTTTCAACAATGACATTCTACAGCAGAAGACATCTTTACTGTGACAAAAATGACCACAAGTTGGAGTAAATACTTTTTTTCCTTGAAACAGAAATCCATTTTTAGTATCAATTATTTTTCTGGTGATGTTACATGGTCTCTGAGGAACTGAAGAGTAAAATAGTGCCTGCCTTTAAGAAATTTATATTCTATCAGGTGTATACAACATGTTCACAGATAAGTATATACAAGCTATTTACCCAATATAAATACAATGATAATGGTAGGGAGGGGAGGCAAGGCGGTAACAACTAGGGGAATCAGAAAGGTCTTTTGAAGGAGATGTGTTTGAGATAAACCTTAGGTGTTAAGGAGACAGAGCATCCTGGACATGAGAGATAATATGTACAAAGGCACAGAGGTAGGAGATGGAGCTGACAAACAGTATTCTACCTAGATTTTTGGCCCTATGTGGATAACTAAGGTACATGTATTCTTGATCTATTTAAAAAGGCACGCATGGATCTTAGTCCTATACATGCAGAGGAGGGGTAAGATAAATTCACTAAGGGCTGATTTTGGGGCAATTCTATATGAACTGGTATGAGAAAGGAGATAAATCTTTTTGGACCCAATGTACTTCCCCCCCCCCACCCCCCGGGGACTGTTAGCTATTTGGGAGTATCTCCATGGATGAGATCGTAGAAAAACATATATATATTTTTAAATCCTGTTTTAATATTTTAATGAAAAGTTTATTTTTTCCAATCAATGAAAATATGCCTTCTATCCCTCCTTCTCTATCCCCATTGAGAAAGAAAGAAAAATTCCCCGTTATAGATTGAGTTGAGCAAAACAACTTCCTCCACTGGTCATATACAAAAAAAGCTAAGTCGAAATCTGCACTCTGAGTCTATCACCTCTCTACCAGGAGATAGGTAGCATGTTTCATTATAATTCTTCTGGAATTGTGATTTGTTACTATGCTGATCTTAAGTCTTTTAAAGTTATCTGTCTTTATGATAATGTTGTAACTTAATACATTGTTCTGGTTCTGCTCATTTTACTCTGTATCAATTCATACAAATCTTTCCAGGCTTCTCTGAAACCATCCCCTTCATCATCCATATACTATAATTCTTCAGTCATTCCCCAATTTATTGGCACCACTTCCGTTTCCAATTCTTTGCCACCACATAGATAGTTTTCTTCTTACTTTGATCACTCTTTTGAGTAAAGACCTAATATAGGTATCATTATGTCAAAGGGTACGAACAATTTAGCATCCTTTGGGACATTTCCAAACTGATTTCCAGTGTACTAGTGCACCTGTTTCCCCAGAGCCCCTTCAGCATTTATCATTTTCCTTTTTTGCCATTTTCTCTTTCTGTCAACTTTGCCAAACTAATAGATAAGAGGTGGAAGCTGTTTTAATTTGCCTTTCTTTATTAGTGATGTAGAGTATTTCCTATATGACTACTGATAGTTTGGATTTCTTCCTCTGAAAACTGCCTATTCAGACATATCCTTTGTAACAGGAGAATGGCTCTTTATTTTTATAAATCTGAATCAGTTCCGTATACATCTTAGAAATGTCACCTTTATAAGAGAAACTGAAAAATATTTTGCTGCAGATAAATATAAATATGTGTATGCATATATATTTTCCCATTTATCTGCTTTTCTTCTAATTTTACATGCACTGATTTTAAATTTTATGTAACCAAAATGAACCATTTTATCTCTATGAACCTTGAGGTTTCTTGTTTGGTTATAAATGCCTTCCATATCCATAAATCTCTTCCTTGCTCCTTTAATTTTATCTATGATGTTGCCTTTTATGCCTAAGGTATCTATCCATTTGGAGCTTATCCTGGCAAACAGTATGAAATAATAATCTATACCCAGTTTGTGACAGACTGCTTTCTAGTTTTCTCAAGTATTGTTAAGTATTGAGTTCTTACCTGAATATCTAGGTCTTTGGGTTTATCAAATATTAAGCTATTGTGCTCATTTGCTTCTCCATATTATGCATAATCCTTTTTATATTTTTTGGTCTGCATTTAGTATCATTTGCCTTTTTTACTCAAACTCTCCAGATCCCAAATTTGACTCAGAACCAGTAAGTCAATAAATATTTCTTAAATGCCTACTATGTGCCAGGCATGGTGCTAATCCTAGGGGATACAAAATGAGGCAAAAAATAGTCTTTGCCCTCAAGGAACTCACAGTCTAATGCGGGAGACAACTAGCAAACAAAGTCAATAATAATAATGGCCAACATTTATGTGGCACTTATGTGCCAGGCACTACACGTTTAGCACTTCATAATTATTACAACATTTGACCCTCTTAATACTCCTAGGGAGTAGGTGCTACCTACTATCCCCATTTTACAGTTGAGGAAACTCAGGCAAACTGAGGTTAAGTGTCTTGTCCATGGCCACACAGTCAGTGTCTGTGGTCAAATTTGAACTCAGGTCCTCATAACTCCAGGCCAAGCATTCTATTCACTGTACTACCTAGCTGCCCCAAATGTACAAACAAGTGATATACAGAATAAATAGGAAATTATTAAAAGAAAGAAGGTACTATAATTTAGAGGGACAGGGAAAGACTTCCTGTAGGTGAGATTTCAGTTGGGACTTAAAGGAAGCCAGGAAAGGCAATAGATGGGGGTGAGAGGGGAGAGCATTCCAGTCAGAGAAAATGCCTGGGGCTAACAGATGGGAGGAGAGAGGGTTTGTGAAAGAGTATAGAGGCTAGCTGTCACTCATCAACACCTGACCTAATAGTAAAACAGCAAATAGTTGGGGCAGCTAGGTGGTGCAGTGAATAGAGCACCCGCCCTGGAGTCAGGAGGACCTGAGGTCAAATCCAGCCTCTTGACACTTGACAGTTACCAGCCAAGTGACCTTGGGCAAGTCACTTAACCCCAATTGCCTGGTCTTCCTCCCTTCAAAAACAAAACAAAACAGAACCAGGGAATAGTTCAGTTTAGCCTAGAGCCTTGGGGGGGGGGGGGGAGGATGGGGGGAGGGAAGAGATGTATAGTCAATCTGGAAAGATAGCCTGAAGCAAGGTTATGAAAGGATTTAAAGCCAAAGAAAAATGTTTGTATTCTTTCCTAAGAGTAAGGAGGAGTAACAAACTTCAAAAGCAAGGAGATGATCTTAGGCAGACCTGCTCTTAAGGCAAATAAATTTGGCTGCAGTGACTGGAAAAGAGAGGCAGTATGCAGGAAGATCAATTAGGAAGTTGTTATAAGGGCTCTAGCTAAGGTGAACTAAGGCAGTTGGGGTGTGAGTATGAAGGCAATAGATCTAAAGGATAATCAAGAGATGGAATTGATAAGAATTGGCAACTGAATAGAAACAGGGACTGGATAAGAGAAAAGTAAAGAATGAAGGGTTATTTGTAAGTTGAGAACTTGGAATACAGGAAGAATGGTGGTACCTTCCAACAGAAACAGAGAAGTTAAGCATAGCCCTTGTTGTATAGAATCTACGCAGAAGATTTAGTGGAAGACATGGATTTATGTTGCAGACGGTATAAAGGTATGGTTTGCAGTCTCAGTGACAGACAATGATATCAGAGATCCTTCAGAATATCAGAATAAAAGTATTTTACACTACCTTTGTACTAAGTCATTCGCTTTTTTTTCAGTCCTGTCCCCATGACCATTTTTAGAAAATGAAAAAAGCATTTTTTTTTCCTGAAAATATGGGGCCTGCAAAAAGTAGGAATGAAAATCTTGGTTTTATTATCTTACAGCCAAAAGACTGAACATCAAGAAAAAATTAGACTCCTACTCTGTTTTACCATCTCAATAACTATATTTCATTTCCATGGCATTTTAGTATCGACACATTGCCCAGAAATATTACAGAAGTCCTCAGCATGTGGTAAACATATCGGAAAAGTGACAGTATGGCATATTGTAACAAAATCTCAGCGTTGAAGGAAAATATATATTCAAACCTACTGTTTGAAATTCATAAAATTAGGAGCACTTCTTTTGAAAACAAGAGTTTCATTATAGGATTAATAATTTAGAGCTAAAAAAACTCTTAAAGATCATCTAGTTCAATTGCTTAATTTTATAGATGAAGATAACTAATTTTCAGAAAGAATAAGCGACTTTTTGTCCAAAGTACTCAGTAAGTTGTAAGAGATGAACTGAACTTCTGTTTCCACAAGAAAATATGTAATATGCCAGAAGTCTTGTATATGCTGGGGAAGGCAGGGAAACAAATGGATCAGAAATTAGAAGTCAAGGTGGATGAGGAGACCTGCTTTTTAACATATCTAAAGGCTAAACAATTCCTTCCTAGTGCTTTATATAAAATCCATAACTTCAAAGGCAGGAGAAGAATTTCATTACTCTTCTTATATAAATGGTGAAGGAACCTTAAGACATCCTGGGTTGGGCCTTTTTATCAATTAAGGAAATTCATTTAAAAGAATTTATAATATGTCATTCAATAAAGAAAATGTGGAATTTGGCAGGAGTGTAGACAGACCCACATGGGGTGGGGTTGAATGAACTCTGAAGTACCTAGCCAAGGAGAGGCAAGTGGGAAATTCAAATAGGAAACAGCATAAAAAGGTTTGTATGTGTCTGAACAAATGGTAGTAGTCCATTAGGAACTACTCATTCATTCAGGAGGAATTAACACAAAAATTAGTAAAATCTTTGCTAGTTTCATAAAGAGCACTGTTCTTTTTTTTTAGAGTGAGCATGTTTCTCACAGAGTCAACCTCTAGTTGCTTCAGTCAATAATTCGGAGAACTGTTCCTGGCAATGCATTGATGGAGATCACTTATAAATGACACAAAGCTTAGAGGGCTAGCAAAAACACTAGATAAAAGAGTCAGTATCCAAAAATTTCTCAACAGGACAGAAAAATGGGTTGAAGATAATAGGAAAAAATTAATAGCAAATAAATATAAAGTTCTTTAAGGATAAATTACATTTCCCATAACTTTTGTCAATCACAACCTGTTTTTCAGTGCTGTCCATCTTTTCTTTTCTTTTTTTTAAAAAGCAATTGGGGTTAAGTAACTTGCTCAAGGTTACATGGCCACTCATTATTTATGTGTGGGTGCTCATTTTCTGAGGCCAGGACCAATCCCAGGTCTTCCCAACTCCAGGGCCGGCACTCTTACTCACTGCACCACCTAGCTGCCCCTATCCATCTTTTCAAAACAAATGTTCTCCTAGCAATGCCTTGTGGATATAATTCTGGAGGTACCACCTCCAAGGCATTAATTCTGTAAGTGAGCCAAAGGTCAGCAAAAAAAAAAAAAAAAGATGCTGGCATGCAATAATGACCTACATTCAAGAAATGGCATAAGGGATTGAGGAATGTATGGTCAGGAAAGGAGGAGGGAGTGCTGGGAGTAAGGTATTACAGATGGATAGCCTATATATTCCACTAGTACCCAAGATATATAAAAGACCAAGAGAAGGTCATCCAACATAACGGAGTGGAGTATTTGAGAAGAGTCTATAGAAAAACATGGACAGGTAATATATAATTTGAAGGAAAGCAGAGATATGTTTTCACCACTATCAGTATAAGGAATGAATACACACAATGAGATCACAAATCTACTTAAGTACTGAAATAAATATACAGACCCAAATAAATAAATGTATTGGGATCCATTTCACACACACACACACAAAAAAAATCTGGAAATATGGCCAGGCAACAATTGGTACAAAAACTATCTGGAGGTTTCAGTGAACTGCATAATAAACATTTTTTTAAAAACCTGTCATATCAAAAGGTTTTCTGGAGCTTCTCCCTGAAGAGAGATGGATTTCAGATGAGGAAAGAGGAATGAGAAGGCTACTTTAGATTGGGAGATAGGAAAGAGAAAAAATAGCTCTAATGTCAAAGAAGTATGGTCTGTTCCAGGAACAGAGAGAAGGCCACTCTGAATGGAGTGGAGTAGCAGGGGGCAAGTGGATAGAGCACTATTAATATGGGGCTTATATCTGGTCAATAGGTAATGGGAAGCCACTGTAGATTTCTAGTGAAATTCTTGGCAAGTAGGTAGATATCTAAAAGTGAAGAAAGAATGAAGCAGTATATGCATATTTTTAAAGTTTTAAGTGAAAAATCACATTTTTAAAAATTACAATACTGCTAACAACTGATCACTGTTGATTAATCCTATCCATAGTAATGAAACATACATGTATGTCATGGGCTGGGCTTTGACTCAGGTCAGCCTCCTAGTAGTATGGAATGAGACACTCATAGATCATTCAATAGTTAGCAATATGAGGTTTATTTAGCCATAGCAGGAAGCGGATATTCCACAAAGATACACACTGAGGACACCTCTAGTTAATTCAGTTGAGTGAAACTCCCCTCTATCAGTTGTCCATCTTATTCCACAAGCTAGGCATGAGATCATCCTGGGGATCCTTATGGCTGTTTTGCACTTAATTCAGAAGTAATGTCAACAGTGTCTGACTCTTTAGTAGCCTGAGCCAATTAAATCTTGAAAATAGTTTTGAAGGAAAAATCAGCCTTGTTTGGGGAATGGGGTAAAGTTATTGCTGACCACAATATACTAGATTATTCCATTTTTCTCTTTTTAAGTAACAAAGCTACTATCTCTCTCACACATACTACCTCATAAAGAACAACTTATCAAACATTCTGATTTAGAATGATCACTATTAGTGATCATTCTATTCTGATCACTATGCAGTGATCCCTTTGAGTGTGGTCAGGGACTCAGTCCAAAGGAAATCTCAGTGCTATGGTCTATTGTTTCTACCTGGCTGCTGCAAGACTTTGATTGTCAAGTGACAAAGTTTTCTCTTTCACCTGTCATTCAGTTTTGTCATTGGTTCTCAGCATCTTCTTTTACTTGACTCAGTTTATAAAAATGTCCTTCTGCTTTATTCTTTCCCCATCTTTCTGACATCTCAATTTACTCAGCTGCCTAGTTTCTCTGCCCAAACTCCCACTGAAGTCTTCAGCCCTCATGAACTGATTAGGGGATTCAATGACCCCTTGATTTGAGATTTTATCAGCTAAAATTTCATCCGACTTTTTTTTACTGGACTTTATATAGAATATCCTTCTAAGCCTAAAATTATGTAACCAACGCACGAAACCTAAGAACTGGAAGACTTCAGAAGCCATGGATTTCACCCTGTCCCTGAACAAGAATCCTTTTTAAAACATAACAAGTAGGGGCGGCTAGGTGGCGCAGTGAATAGAGCGCCGGCCCTGGAATCAGCCTCCGACACCTAATCCGCACAAACAAAAAAAAAACTTAGCCATGTAACCTTGGGCAAGTTACTTAACCCCAATTGCCCTAAAGGGGCAGCTAGGTGGTGCAGTGAGTAAGAGTGCCGGCCTTGGAGTTGGGATGACCCGAGATCAGATCCGGCCTCAGAAAATGAGCACCCACGCATAAATAATGACTAGCCGTGTAACCTTGAGCAAGTTACTTAACCCCAATTGCTTTAAAAAAAAAAAAAAACATAACAAGTATGTGGACAAATGGCTCCTCTGCTCTTAAGAGTCCAAATTCATTATACTGTAAACTCTTTGAGGACAGAGACTGTCTTCTGCCTCTTTCTGTATCCCAAGAGCTTGGCCTTGCACACATTTATTGATTGATTAGTGATTGACTGAAATCTAAGATAGTTCATGCTACTTTTGGACAAGTGTTGATTTTGGGAGGGGGGGGGGGTTTCCATTCCATCAAGGCTAAAATCTGGCTCCATGGAAGCCACTGTTTCTAGTTCAGGCCTGTGAAGCCAAGCAAAGGGCAGAACTCAAAATGGCTCTTCTGTAAGACAGCATTTCTATATGACATCTTTAAAAGACAGTTATCAAACACCCTCTAAATTTTCTCTTCTCTAAGCTAAACAAGCTAGATCTTTCACATCATCATGACATTTTCTCTAATTCTCTCATTATCCTAGATGGCTTGTTTTTGGATATGCTACAGTCTATCTATAGTTTTGTCAAATATGGCACCCAGGACTGAAAATAGTACTCTATATGTGCTCTAACCAGGGGAGAATCTAGAAAAATCTAGCTCTACTGCCATTGTGTAATTCAGCCTGGGACGTATTAGCTCTTTTGATTGATGTGACATCCTACCAGTTAATGCTTTGTCTTTGTTTCTCCAGTGCCTAACACATTGGCTTAAAAATAGTAGGTATTTGGTAAATGTCTGTTGAAGTGAATTTACCTGTGTTGTACCTGCTATTCTCCACGTAACCAGGATTGTGGGTAGTTTTCTTCTTTTCCCTCCCTTTTCAGTTTAAAGACCTTTTGATTACATACTTAAGACTCTAAGAAAATGTGTTTTTGACCATTCCTTAACAGGTATATTCCATTACTGGCCAAGATACCCTGATCTCATTCTTCTGGTACCTAAATAAAAAGGTTAGTTTTAAGATATAATAAGATACACCAAAATCTATGATATATGGGTTTATTTTGAAATACAGGGAACAGAGCAGAAGGAAGGCAGTTTTCTTATTACTGCATTAATAGTGTTAAAAAAAAAACCCTGTATATAACAGTTGTTTTATTTATAACCCTCCTTTCTATTTTGAGATGTTCATGTTTATATTCATAATGGAACATACAAAATTTTAAAATAAATAACTTGAAGAGCCAAACTTTTGGGATAAGAGCTCAACATCTGACAAAAATTGCTGAGAAAATTGTAAAGTAGTTTGGCAGAAATGAGGAATAGAACGACATCTCACAATATAAGATCAGAGTGGATAAATTATTTAGACATAAACAGTATAGAGAAACATTGAAAAATGTACCTGTCAGGTCTATGGATAAGGGAAGAATTTATGAGCACAAGAGATAGAATGGATTACGGGAAGTAAAATAGGTATTTTTACTTACATGAAATTTAAAAGCTTTTGCACAAACAAAGCTAATACAGCCAAAATTAGAAAGAAACTTTTCTACCAATTTCTCTGAAAAAAAAAAAAAAACTCATTTCTCAGTATCTTTGTCAAGAAAACCTCAAATGGAGCCAAGAAGAATTGAACATGACTGAATAACAACAAAGAGGATCAACTGTGAGAAATTTAGCTACTCTGATCAAGACAATGATCTAAAACAATTCCAAAGGACTCATGATGAAAAATGCTATCTACCTCCAGAGACAGAACTGAATGCAGAATGAAGCAGACTTTTTAAAACTTTATTTTGGGGTTTAGGGTTTTTTAGGTTTGTGTTTTCTTTTGCAACACAGCTAATTGGAAATATGTTTCAAATGACTTCACATATACAGTCAAAATCAAATTACTTGCCTTCTCATGGGGGAGGAAGTAAGAGAATTTGAAATCCAAAATTTTTTAAATGACTATTCAATTTTTTACGTTGTTATTGGGATATATATATATATATATATATATATATATATATATCCCAATAATATATATATATATATATTTTTTTTTTTGAGGGGAAAAGGCAGGACAATTGGGATTAAGTGACTTGCCTAAGGCCATTTGGCTAGTAAGTGTTAAGTGTCTGAGACCAGATTTGAACTTAGGTCCTCCTGACTCCAGGGCCAGTGCTCTATTCACTGTGCCACCTAGCTGCCCTGAAATTGGAAAATTGCTAATGAAATAAATAAAAATAATTTTAAAATAAGAGTGTTTATGTGGAAAATTTATTCCTTTTTTTTAAATAAAAGACTGATACTAAAATAAGCTAAATATTTTGAATAGTAAGAAGACCTTCTGAGATTATTAAATAATCAGTGATAAAGTGAAAAATAGTAGAAAATAGCACAGTAAAAAATAACAGAATTTGCGAGAACCGGCTTAGAAATTTAATAGAAAACCAGATGTATTGAGAGGATACTGAAAATGACAGACAAAAAAAGAGTGTTAAGGAAATAAAACAAAAGACATGCTAACTACCAGTAATTATCTACAACTAAACAGTCACAGTAATGAAAGGAAACAACATCTGTACAAGGTTATTTTAGCTGGGAAATTAGGACTGTTACCATTTGGAATATGCTAGTCCAAAAGGTACAATACAATGTGTTTTCTTTTAAAGTCAGTAAAAAGATGGGGCGGATCAGAGAAAGTAAATGGGCAGATACCAGACAGAGTGATAACATTAAGTTTCTGGAAAGGAGAAACTGACCTTTAATTAGCAAAAAGGTTAGGATTAAAAGTGACATAAAAGACAAAAACAAGACAACCCATACATATTCAATAAAATGGCCAGATTTTTTTTTCAGGAACATATTTATCTGAGGGGGTAATCTTTGAGTTCATTCTCTAAACACATAACAAATGTTCAATGTGGCTTTAAAGAAAAAAGATACATTTTGTTCCAAGGAATAGTAGTTAAATTAAGTTAAATGAAATGGCATCATGTTGGGAAGACAAGAGATTAGACACATCCAAAAGGGAATTCAAGGGCACCTTGAAAAGGTCTCCATAGGCGATAATAAAGGGAACTTTAAATACATCAAAAACAGAACACTAGCCAGGAAAGCAGTTGGACTATTTGAACAAAGTAAAAAGGTATACTCATAGATTAAAGGAAGAAATCAGAAAATATATTGGCCTTGAAGTCTATAGATCAGGGTTACAATTCTGACTCAGTTATTAGTCTGTGTGTCTACAGGCAAGTCAATTAACCTTTCTCAGCTTTAGTTTTCTCATCTGTAAAAATGAAACCAATAAACTTCTACTAGCTACCAAATAGAACTTTTGTATGGAAAGCACATTAAAAAGCAAAAGCACTACACAAATATTTGCTATTATTACTACCTACCTCACAGGTATATTAAAAGAAAAGGATTTTTAAATTATAAAATACAACACAAAGGTAAACTATTATTATAGTATGACTTTACATTTCCTGAATTCCTGCTGAATTCAGTTATTATGTAATTGGCACTTTATTTTGTATATTACTTCATGTGTGCTGGTTTCTTTTCTCAGATGAAATTATAAACTCTGGGATACAAGGAGTTACATGTATCCACCACAGTGCTCAAAATGGTATTGAGTATACAGCAGGCCTTGAACAAATACTTTTTGAATTTCAATTCTGAACAAATTACACATGTTTTTAAAGTGAAGCTATAAAGATGGGGGAAAATATAGAGAATAATTTATTAAACTATGAATTATAAAAGCCCAAGAATAAGAAATCTTACCATTTGTATGTCATGTATTTCATGAGCAAATGCAAAGTAAGGATAGATTAATTAATCTTGGTTATGCATTTCCTTGTTAAGTTTAATAACAATTTGAAATTTAGCACCATGCTTTCATAGGGTACTGCTGTCATACCTTGAACTTTGTTTTATTTCTATAAAAAAATTTAAATGACCTGGACTCAGGCATGCATCAAGTATTCATGATTAGTCTTCTATATATTTAATATATTTCCATGTCATCACCCACTGACAGATAATTAGTTCCTGGAACTCTTACTGAGTTTCAAATAGGGAAATGTAAGATGATCTTATTTAATGACAAGTTTCCATGTAGTCTGTAGTCCTTCTTTGAAAGCCATAACTCACTAATCCCAGAACAAGCATGTCAAAAAGACCTTCTCCAAAGCCTAAAACTAAATAGGTTTTTTTCAGCTTTTGAGGGCTTTACACATACTTATTTCTTCTAACTGATGCTTCTATTCATTCCTTTATCCACTTTGGAAATCAACAGATTCATTTTTCAGCTGCAAGTGGAAAAGCTGGAATTATTTTTTAAATGTTATTTCAGATTTTCTTTCTACCAATTACTAGATGTGAAGTGATAAAATCTGGATGAGTTTGTTTCAATGGAGGAGAAAAATAAAGAATGGTATTATAGAACCCATATTTTAAGGAAAATGCTAAGTCCAACTATGTCTTCATTCCTCTCAATTGTACAACTGACTCTCCAGACTTTTTCTACCATGGCAGAGAAACCTCTTCAGCTCAGAAGCTAACTCTACCCCCTGTTCTTCACACTGGAAGTACCCACTGTCCCTGCAGGTTCTCTCTCTAATGAGTTCCTCCCAAGACTTCCATTTTAAGGACACCCAGGCCAGCCTGTCTTCATTTCACATTAGATGACACTCCTAACTCTAGATTTTCTTTACCATTCCCTCTACCACTCTACACCTCTTCATTTTAAGTGTTGTCCTCCAATAAAATGGAAGCTGACAGCAAATACTGTCTTTCTGCTTGTATCTGAATTGCTAGTGCTTAGCACACTGGCTGGCACATAGTAAGCATTTAAATGCCTGGTGACTGACTGACTTATAGGAGCTAGTTTGCCATTTACTAGATACATGATCTTCAGTAACTCCTTAATCCCTCTGAGTCTCCGTTTTCTTGGCTATTGGACTAGATGACTTCCAAGGTACTTGTCAGCTCTGTAATCTTTGAATACATCCTGCTGTCTTAAGAGGCCTCATTCACTGAATGGGTGTTCCCTCACTCAAAGTGAGAACCTTAGCCTAAACCTCAGCCTAGAAGGTCCAGGGTCTCCCATTTTATCCTGGATCTATCTCCAGTCATCCTGATGAATATCTATCTGGTCACTGGAGACAGATGGCTCGGGAGGAGAAAGTTAGGCTGGTAACCTTGCAAAGCCCTCCCTCACTCAAATCAAAGTCAACTGCAAGTCATGTCATCATCTCCCTGACAACATGGTCCTCTTCAAAAATGAAGGACAAACACAACCTCCTTGACTGAACTCCTGCTTTGTTGTGAGAGTCACTTCCCCCCTAGATTTCTATACTCCCTAGACTTCTGAAAGGGCAGTTAGCTGACAATCCTGATAGGAATAAGAGTTGCTGGGGCCTGTAGATATCAATCAGGTTCTTGCAAAAATGCAAAGGGAAATCGGTTTGATTTAACCCAAGTAAGTTATGGGCTCTGGGCAACCAGCCAAGAGGGTTGTCAGTTGGACAGAGTTTTTTGGAAGCCTCAGACATACTCCATCATCCTTTACTACTTCTAACTTTCCATTTTCTGTAATTGCTAGAGCCTAAGTTTTTACCTTTTATGTTTTCTTACTAAGTTCTCATTTCCTAAGCCAAATCATCTAAAGGCAACAGCATAAGATGATTGTATTCAGCATACTAAGTTTCTTTAGCAGAACATATGCTCCTGAGTGAAAGGAAAAAAAAATCAAACCAGAAAGGGGAATGGGAAAGAGGGGGTAAAAGCTGATCAATAGTTTTATAGTACATTATCGTGCTAGCATTTTAATTGCTAGAAAAGGAAGAATTCTTATCAGTAAAACAAAACGCAACATGGAATTCATGTCTGGGTCTTTCTGAATTTTATTAATACTTTTCTGAATACTTTAGACAATACTAACAGGAAGCTTCTAAAAATCTATCAATTTAAACTTTTAAATTCACCAGTCACAAATATTTAAATGCCTATTGCAAGCAAGACCACTGGGAATGGAAACATGAAAAAACGACAACAGAAACATCTACAAATGAATGAGCATTCTCTAGTATGCTTTACTGCTTCAATGAAAAGGAAATTAGTCATATGCATAAAGTAATAAGCTTCAAACTCTGTAATAATAACTATTAGTAATAAATATGGCAATGAATTCTAGTTGTCCTGGCCTTCCATTTCAGAGCCATGCTTCCTACCATACACTTTAGGCACAGGAGATCTTGCTCTCTGGTTTCTTCATTCAATAAACACAGAGCATCTGATTCACTGTGTGGAGATCAGAAGATGTTCAAGGCATAGCCCCCACCTTCTAGGAATTTATAATTTAATGAATTATAAATAAGACACATAAATAACTACAAAACATTAAATGCATTATGCAAATAATATAAAAAGCTATAAAGAAAGACTTTTCCAGTCAAAGTGATTAACAAAGACTGATTCATGGAAGAAACTGCATTTGAGTTAGGTTTTAAAATGTGGTTGGGATTTTGATTAGTGAAGGGTATATTCATATGTCAGGGTTAGAGGGGAGAGGTTTTGGTGGCAGACAATGCAAGTAGAGGGACTGGCAAAAATAAAGGTAAAAAGAAAGAAAAGGCAAGGATATGTAGTCCACTTTGGTTAGAACAGAGGATATATTTTAGAGGAAGAGTAGGAGATAAGGCTGCAAAGATGAATCAGACTTACTTAGTGTGGTGAAGGCCTTCAGATGCCAAGTTAAGAAACCTGGATGATATTCTGAAGGCTTTTGAGCAAGGTTAAAACTAGACTGATCCAAGTTGAGATTGCTCTAAGTTGTCAGGCAGAATATTCCATTTGAACCCACAGTTATAGAAACAGCCAATAGGAATCTGGACAACCTATGTTCACTTAACACCTGTGATTCTCTGTGATATTACTAATAATAACTGACATTTATATAGCACTTTAAGGTTTTCAAAGTGCTTTATATATTATTTCACTCGGGTCTTCAACAATATTATGAGGTATGTAGGACACGTATTATTATCCTCATCTTACAGATAAGGAAATGGGCTCAGAAGGTTAAGAGATACATCTAGTGTCAAGGTGACTTTCAAACACAAGCCTGTTTTGACAAAGTCTAGGGCTTCCCCTACTATACAATGTAGCTACTGCCATGACAATACTGATTCAACTCAAATCAACATTTGTAAATACAAAATCATGACCACATTCCATCAAAAATCAAAAGGTGAACAAATTTTTAAAAATCTTAAAATCAGGGGGCGGCTAGGTGGTGCAGTGAGTAGAGTACTGGCCTTGGAGTCAGGAGGACCTGAGTAAGTTCAAATCCGGCCTCAGACACTTAACACAAAAACTAGCCATGTGACCATGGGCAAGTCACTTAATTCCAATGGCCCTCCAAAAGGCAAAAAAAAAAAAAAATCTTAAAATCATTTACAAAAACTGGATTAAGATTTCCATAATAATTCCCTTACAAACATCTAATATATTAGGATGATTTATACACTTTGCTCTATTATAGATTAGCAAACAATATGCAAGAACTTTCCTTTTGGATCAAAGCATAAGTAAAAAAAAAGTCTTCTTTTAAATTCACTGATGTTAATTCAAAAATTCAAAATAAAATACCATTACATTGATAATTTGTGTTTTCAGGTTTTATCACAACACTCAAAAAATAAGAAATCCTTTAAGAAAATTCTTTCAGAATACTAAGAAATAATCTATTTTCTACTCACTAGAATATTTATAAACTTAAGATTATCAAATTAAAATTGTATTTTCCCAACTTATCTTTTACTGCTCTTCGCCATAAGAAATCTCCGCTCCAGTAAGAATGATTTACTGTGATGCCCCCTCCTCCTTCCCTCCCAACTTTTTGAATTCTAAGAATGCACTCCCTACTTATCCAACTTTACATATTCTTCCAGCTTAGTTGAATTTTTGCTTTGATATCTGAGCCATTATAACCTGTCTAGCTCAAAGACCCCAATGTTTCTCTCCCCTGAACTCTAATACTCTCAGTTTTTTTAAACTACTATAAAATATCTATATTCCCCAGGATCAGAAATTCATCTTAAGAATGTAAGGGAAGTATCTCAGAAAACACAAAGAACCCAGAAACAAACACAAATAGGACACAGGTGTCTGCAAAAGAAAATATTTTAGTCATTGCAATAAGATTATACCAAATGAGTATCAATATTTAAGCTGAGATAAAATATCACAAAGAAACAGTATAAATATGAGACTCGTTAAAAAAAAATTTAAGCTCTTCGAGCAAATAGTAATAATTCCAAGGCAAAGGGTATAGGATATTATTGGCTCCAGATTATTCTGTTGTGGACTGGCTATTTCCCTGTTAATCATTTCCTCTAGAAAATAAGAGGGCTGAACCTAAAAGGTAAAGGTAATTTCACTTTTCCCTAAAAACAAATTTTAAATGGAATTTTATTTTTTAATAAACTTATTATTTTTAGCATTCATTTTTTTAAAAATTCAATTCTAAATTCTCTCTCCCTCTACTCCCTCCCCAAACCTATGACAGCTATGTACACACAATCTCTTTCAAAACGAAAAATATATTTTGAATATACTTTATGTATTCACATATATTCACATTCTAAATGGTATATATACACATGTATGTATGTGTGTATGTATATATATTTTCTATACTATGCACAGACACACACACATATGCACACACATACACACATATGTAATTATACCAGTATTGACTAAATTAGCTTTATATTCCAAAACAGACTCCTTGAAGAAAATTAGTGTGGGGGCTTTTGGTAATGAGATCACAGATGAACCACGTCTTTGTTAGTTACTAAGCCAATAATATATAATACAGAAAAAAATTCAATGGAGTAGAAGTGATATTGGGTGAAGAGTGTGTGAGCAGAACATAACCTCTAGAAGGGTCCCGTCCTTCCACCAATCTTGAAAGTCTGTAAGTAATGACCAAGTGATTGATGGACTATCTGTTATCCAAAGATAACAGATAAGCCTGGATAAATTCCAAGAAACTGATCACCAGGTTGGCTGCCAGGTAATTAGCTTTTTTTTTTTTTTTTGCCATAGCAATTTGTGAAGACCAATTCCTCAGTTAAGTGAAAGAGGGGATATGGTTTCCACTGGTCAAAAAAGTATGCACCCTAACTAAATTACAGGACTTTCAGGTAGAGAAGTAATATAACATAGAGCAAATGGGAAAATGAACTTCTCCTTTTAAGGGTATAATCCAGAAAGTTTTCAACATCATTAATTCAATGTTTTCTTCATTTAAGTTATACTGTCTCTTGAGGCCATAAAGTTCTGTCACTTTTTGAGTAAGAAAAAAAAGAAACAATAAATACAAAGTATAATATGCTTTTTATACTGGTCAGTATTATTTATCACGTTATTTGCAGCACTTAGAACATGCATCTGTTGTTTGGATTTTTTTAATGGAGAAAAGAAAGGGTTTGCTAACAAGGCAAATTATAGTTGAACAACTTGTGAGTGGGTAAAATTTTAGTAGTGATATTTTAAAAGCATAAAAAAGGAAACAATTCTTATAAAGTAAAAAGATAAATGCAGCTATAAGTAGAGGGAAAAAAGTACTTACAATCAAATTCAACAAAGTACTCTAACACTGCAATCAAAATGAAATTATACATTGTATAAATTCAAAAGGCAAAGCTCCTGTTGAGATGAATTTCTAAATTTAAGTATTCAACAACAAATGAAAGGGGGGGATTAAGTTCAGGTCAACATCTTATGCTGAAATTTTGATTTTTATATGAACAGGAAGCCAAAGTATAATGTTACATACATTTCCAAATATGTATGAGAAACCTTAAGGTTCTTCCTCAAATCATAATAAAGAGGCAGGCATAAAGCTTTACAAAATAATTTTTGGTCACCCTGAAAGTTAAATGTGGTGATTTTGGGAAATCTAATCAACTGATGTTTGTGATCTCTTTATTGATCACAAGAAGAGGAAAATTTCATGTATGTAACAGTATTATTAATAGTATAAGATAAAAGCTATGTATCACTCAATTGCAAATCCACAACTTCTACTTACAAATATAGCTTCTTCCATAAATCTGAATTTTCTAAAATAAATGTACATTTTATAAATGTCAGCTACACCAAAAGTTCTACTAGTGAGCTATACTTAAGAGAAATATAAAATATTAATAAAGTATAACAAAATTATATAGCTCAAGAGTTATAAATTAATAAAACACTGAATACATGTATTGTATATTTATTTTTTGCATATAAAAATGACATTATTAAGCAATACATTTTTAGTTGTTTCCTGCCTGGCCCCCAGTGGTCATACTTTTAAGGGTCTTTACGTTCTATGCTATCTAGAACTTTCTATAATGATAGGAAAGCACTAACTAGGCTGGTATTTGGATCCAACATATAGCCTAGAAGTTTTTCTCTTTTTGAGGCTAAGTGGTCCACACAAGAATTAAACTGTGGTAGTTGGCCTCATTAAAACCATGCTGAGATCTAAGAGCTGTCTCTAGCACACTAAGTAAAAATAGAATTGTACTGATAATAAATTTAATACCTATCTTTTTCATATCAAGTGCTCCATAAAATAATGAATTCTAAAATGGCAAGATTCTAATTCAATTAGACTAGAATAGAACATAGTTCTATAATTCTTACTTAGCTATGATTGCCTTCTAAGTCAATGACAGCTTCAAAATGTTTTTTAAAGAGAAAGTTGTATTTTTCAATGGTGAAAACAGAGAGGGGAGGGGGAAAGAGAGAAGGGCATCCTCATATCTGTATCTGGTTTTTAAAGCCCTTAGTGGATCAGTCTTCCTATTTCTAAAGTTCTAATATATTCCCACCTCAAATTCAAAAGTGGTTTCCATAATAGTATTTGGACAAAAAGGTAAAGCAGGTAAATATTAATCACATTTGCATAAATGAACAAAAGTATGTGCCAAAGAACAAGTAAGCTCTCTATTTACATACCTTCTCAAAGGATTTACAAGTTACAATACTAAAACTAATAATTACTATTAACTACATTAGCTGACAAATGACTAGAGAGTAGAATGTAATCACATAGAACAATTCTAAATAATATACAATAACAATCTCTCTCATCTCTATTCATTTATTCATAAATTTTAACTACCCTGGGTAGTTCTGAAAACTCCAAAGTAAAACAGAAGAGAAGTTCCTTTAGAACAAGAGGCACTCCACCCCCCCATCTTTTTGTCTTTTTTGTATTCCTGGCAGCACCTAGTATAATACCTTGCATATAACAGACACTTGATGAATATTTGTTGAATTGGTTAGATAAATAAAAGGCCTCAGTAAACATATACGTCAACACATACTAGTTGTGTAACAATGAGCAAATCCCTTAACTTCAGTGTCTTAAGCAATTCAGTAAGATTATAAATTGCAGTTGTTGATTGATGTACAACAAATGCTGAAAATTCCCTATACTGATGACAGAGCAGTGTCACCCTCCTTTTGTTGTTTTTGTTGTTCAGTTATGCCTTGCTTTTAGTGACCTCCTCGGCCATACCATCCATGGCATTTCTTGGCAAAGATACTAAAATGTTTTGCCACTTCCTTCTCCCATGGATTAAAGCAAACAGAGGTTAAGTGACTTCCCCAGGGTCACTCAGCTAATAAGTGTCTGAGTCCACATTTGAACTCAGATCTTCCTGACTCCATGGCCAATACTTTATTCACCAAGTCACATACCTAACTCCTCCTAAAAAAAGAAATAGCATTAAACACTGATAGTATATAGTCTAAACATGAAAACACACATTTTCATAGTAGGTTAGCCTCCCTCACAAATTCTATTTGCCTTTATCTTTTTCTGTAAAACAAGCTTAATTATCTGGTGCCTCAGAAGAGAACATACAGCATTCAAAGATCTAGAGCTATAATGGATTAGAGGTCATTAAATCCAACATCTTCATTTTACAGATGATGAAACTAAAGCACAGATAAATAAAGTGACTTGCCCAAGGTCATAACTAGTAATGTAGCCTAAAGCAGATTTGAACCCAGATTCTCATGAGTCCAAAGCCAGCACCCTGACCATTCTACCAAGAAGATCAAAGAGAAATTAGAGGATAACAGAAGAAGTAAATTAGAAGGACTAGAGCTGAAAGAAGGATAGTGAGAATAGCACAAAGTAAGAGTGGACAATGAAGAGACAGAAAACATATAAAAAGCTAACCAAAAAGTATGGCAGCCCAGGGCCACTTAAGGAAGTGGTAAATAATTCAACACAACTCAATCACCACTGAGATTATCACTGTATTATAGCACAGGAAAATAACTGATATCCATAATTATGGCTCTGAGTCATCAAGAAAGATTAAATGCTGAGCAATATACCTGTTTTAAGATAGTGAACTATTCTAAGAAATGCAGTGGCCTCTCCAAACCACTAAACAAAGAGGCCCCCAGAAGATGAAAAAAAAAAAAAATCAGACTCACAGTAATGGCCCCAACACCTTTTCTTGGCCAGCAAGGGAGGCTAAATTTCAACTGGCTCCTAACTTTCCTGAGTTAGTTCCAATCCCACGCCTTGACCCTATCTCCCAGGCCTGAGGGCCCCTAAACCGAAAGTCTATTCTTGTTTGACCCAGGCAGAAACCCCATAAAAACCCATGTGTTTTCTACCCTCCCTCCAGGCCCCCTGGGCACTGCCCTGTGTGTGTCCCTCCTTCCTGACTCCCCTCCCCCGTCTTAGTATCTCCTCTTAATAAGAGGGGCTTGTCCCTAAGTCCCAGCCAGTTCTCTTTTTAGAAGCATGAGACCAAGACTGACAAAAGACTGAAGCAGCTGCACCTTATGTTCAAGTCAGGTTTATGGAACACCAAATAAGGGCTGAATCTGGAACCATCTGCCTTGTAGGCAGGGCCCCCTTCCTTCTGCCTGACACCAGGGCTGTACTCTGGAGCTCGGCCCCAACTCATGTTCCTCAAGTGGCAAACAAGGGATACTGTCAACTTCCATTATATGAGATTCTGACATTCTAAACGCCCCAGTCTGTCTTAAGACAAGAGTGCCTCACATTTCACTAAGATTTCCATTTAAAATGGCTTAAATAAAAAGGATAACTTTCAGTTAACCTGGAAAATCCATTTGCATAGAGCATACCATTAACTGATGAGGACAGATAAATGTGCGTTATTAACTCTTTTTAAAAGGCTTTTTCCATATATTTTTATTTTTAAACTCCAGATATTTCATAAATTTTCATTCTTAAACTATTGTCAGGAAGAAAATCTGCAGGGGTGACTAAGTGGTGCAGTGAATAGAGCACTGGCCCTGGAGTGAGGAAGACCTGAGTTCAAATCCAGCCTCAGACACTTAACAAAAAAACTAGCCATGTGACCTTGGGCAAGTCACTTAACCCCAATTACCCCCAAAAAAGCAAAAAAAAATTTTAATTAAAAAAAAAGAAAATATGCAAACAGATCAAAACATTATAATCCAGAATTCATTTTCAGAATATTTTAAACAAAAATTTAACTGAGAAATAATATAGTATTTTCAAAGAAATAACAAACTTAGGAAAAGTCACATATTATAAAGCAAGATGTTTAAAAAATGTAAGACTGTCACATTTTCATATATTAAATACAGTGTTATAACAATTATTTATAACAAACATAATAACAAAGTTTTATACCACAGGTGTAAAACCACATAAGGTCAATTTTTAATTTTGTCTATATTTGTGATGCAGAGCTATAAAATTTTGTTATATAATAAAATACTTAGTGCCATCAATTTGGCACCATGAAAACATGATATTAAATCAAATTATTTTAAAAAGGCAAGTTAGTTCTATAGGAACAATTTCACATATAATTATACATGCGATTGTACATATAATAATCCTTTTTATGTTACAAAACAGGCATTCAATCAAATATTATTACAGTGAGGTTTGACAGCTCTGTGGTGAGGTTGGACTAAAATGAATGATGTTACCATTAGGGAAAATCCTCTTTGGGGTCCACTCTTCGGTCCATTCTTCTATGTGGGATTGTGTTGGGATAGGGAATAGATTTGTGACTTGCTCATACAGAGAACTCCAGGTTAGGGAAGCTCCCTCCACCAGTGTGGTTCAGCACCTCTTCTGCAAGTTCCAATCTTAGAGAGCTGTCTAGAGCACTGAAGGTTAAATGACTTGCTCATAGTCACATAGCCAGTATATATCAGAGACAGGACATTCTCCTATGTCTTCCTGTATTTCAGACCAGTTCCTAAGCTGTTACCCATTCTATCCCTTTTTACATGTAGGAGGATAAAGGTAATGGGATAGAATATGAGGGAAAAGGAGAAGTAAGGCAAAAAGAGCAGTATACAATGTTGTGAGAAAGAGAACAGACTCCAGTCACAAACACCCAATCAAAGTCCTGAGGATATAAGAATGCTGGGTTTCTGGTGAGATTTCTCCCCCAATTGCACCCCAAGTGCTACCTGGGAGGAACAGCAAAGAACGTAGTCTGATTCACTAAGATGAACGGAGGACGTGTCATAACAAGTACTAGTTCTTGCTGGGAATTCTTAGTCACTGCTAAACCCTATAGTTATTACAGGCGAGAAACAGATTGGATTTGAATAAGTGGACACCATTTATAACACTGCCTGTCAGCAGAGATGCCTGTCTGAGAATGGCTCACTACTTTTTTGTTTCCTGTTAAGTAACTTTCAGTAACTTTCTGAAGGGCATTCAACACACTGTTTTTCTTATTACAGTTAAAAGAGAGGGAGCTAAATACAGAACTCCTCCATTTGCACTTTCCTTTGATGCCAGTCTACTACTATCATCTAGCCCACTTACTTGAAGATTATTTTTCATCTACAAGGGATGACTTTGTATGTTTCCAGTCAATTGACAAAATATCATCCCTCATTCACTATATTAGGAATCATTTGTATCCTGTCCAAGTTTTTGATAAAAGTAGAATTCATTTCATTAATGAATATGGTTTTAGTAACTTTAACTTACAAAGCAGAATTACAGATCACAGAATGTGGAAGTAGGAAGGGACTTTTGTGGACTTCTGGGCCAATCTACATATGAAAGGAATCACTATAATACACCTGATAAGTGCTCATGAAGCTTCTGCTTGAAGACCTACAAAGCAGGGATACCCATCACTGCTTTAGGCAGTCCATTCCACTTCTGGGGTAACTCTTAAAAGTTAGAAAGTTTTTCCTGAAATCAATTCTAAACTTACCTCTTTGCAACTTCTAACCACTGCCTTTGTATATACAGAACCTGACAAAGAGTAAGCACCTAATATATGCTTGTTGACAGACTCACTCCTGGTTCTGATTTCTAGGGACAAATGAAAACCAGGAGAGAACAGTTTCATGGAAATCAAGAGAAGAGAGGATATAATAACAATAACAATAATAACTATAATGATACTCTCATTGAATCCTCACAATAACCCTCAGAAGGCAGAGTATAAGTATCTCCTACATATAACAGCCCTTCAAATACTTGAAGGCAAATATGCCTCTCTATTGAATCTTGAGTGGATCCTTCAACTGACCCTCATATGACCCTTAAACTTTATTAAATTATCCTTCATAATTCTGACTGCCCTCCTCTGGACACTCTAGCTTATTAATGTCCTTCTTTAAACCTTTCTGTAAATTCTGGTGGAAATGATCTAGGTCTTAATGTCACTATAACAAACTGTTCTGTTCCCCAAAACATGTTTTATCCACATGACTTGGTCTTTGCTTCTTTATCAACATAACAGTGTTGAATTAATGTTGATGTTACCCAAGCAGGGCCTTTTCAGGATTTTGGACACCGCATAGGTTCTACGTAGATACATACTACTTTGAATTACATTTGACCAATCCAGTGACATGTACCACTGTCAGCCTTTACTGCTACTCAGCAATGTTTGTTACTGTTGTTATTTTTATCTATAACAATAATAGTTCCGTGTCAAATTGAAAGTAGGTTTCCAATGAAGTATCCAAGGGATCTATGAACATGGTTTCTTATGCTATTTCACATTTTTTATCAATTACTTAGATAAAGGCATAGCTAGCATGCTTACCAAATTTGGAGATGGCAGATGAGTGGGAGGGATGGCTAACACTTTGGAACAGAAAATCAGGATCCAAAAAGATCTCAACAGATTAGAACATTGAGCTAAATCTAATAAACTGAAATTCAGTGGGGATAAATATAAAGTTTTATACTTGTGTTAAAAAGTCAACTTCACAATCAGAAGACAGGAGAGGCATTATTAGAAAGCATTTCACTTAAAAAATGAGAGAGTTTTAGTGGACTAAATAATCAATGCTAGTGATCACTGTGATGGAGTGGCCAAAAAAGTTACTGCAATTTTGGGCTTAGTATAAAAGAGATATAACTTCTAGACATCAAAAGAATCAAGAATTCTACTGTTTAACCTCCTGGTTGGGTTACATTTAGAATATTTTATTCAGTGCTGACTATCACTGTTTAGGATGGCCACTGATCTAGGAAAGCATCCAGAATAAGGCAACCAGTATGATGACAAGTTACGAGTCCCTATCATAGCCCGAGAATTGGTTGAAGAAACTAGGAGTGTTTATCCTTGAGAAGAGAAGATTTAGGAGGGGACATCAAAGATATTTCAATAATAAAAGTTAACATTTTTATAGTGTTTTAATTTTTGAAAAGCAATTTACATATTATTTGATTCTTACACCAACCCTATGAAGTAGATACTACTATTATCTCTATTTTGTAGATGAAGAAACTGAAGTCTTGAGAGATTAAAACATTTGCTCAGGGTCATATATCTGGTACCTGAGGTAGGGTTGGAAATCAGCTTTTTTTCCCAACTCCAATTCCAACATTCTATCCACTATCCAATTACCTAGTTACTTCAAAGATCTAAAGAAATGTCATGTGGAATAGAATTTAGACGTGGTCTGTTTGGCCCCAGAGAAAAGAATGGCCAAAGGGCAGAAGCTGCAAAGAGGCGAATGTCAGCATGACGTCAGGAAGAGCTTCCTAACAATTAGTGATTTCTAAATGGAATGAGATTCTTTGGGAAGTAACTGGTCCCCACTCACTGTACTTCTTCAAGGAAAAGCTTGATGAGGACTTGTTAAGTACATAGTAATGGGAATTCTTATTCAGTTATGGATGGGAATATACTGCTTCTGAAGTCCATCTCTGAGATGCCAACTCTCCATGATATGATGGGAAAATAGAAAGATTAGTAATTTCAAAGCATGGAGCAATGGAAAAGGACATTGATCAAGGCTTCTGACAGCTAAAGGGAAGCATGAAGGTACTAGGTAGAATAAATAGAATAAATCTGACACTTACAGGTAGCAGAATGGCCTTTTCTTTTCCATATACCTTTTTTACCTTCTAGAACTCCATTTTCTCTACCTCCCAGGTACCCAACATTATCCTAGGTAGATAGCATGGGTGCCCATAAACCATGTTAGGGAACCTTCTTACCTGGGCATTCAAAACCCTTCAAAATCTAGTCTTTCTAGTTTTAACAACTACTACTTTCTTATGAGAACCTTCCACTCCAGCTAAACTGATCTAATTACTATCTCTCAAACACACTTTAGATTTTCTTACCATAGTATGTCTGCTTGTATTCCCTTAGCTGAAATGCCTTCCATTCTTTCCTCACGCTCTTCAAAATCGACCTACATCTCAAGGTCTTGATTAAATACTATACTATATCTCACTCTGACAGCACTTAATAAAAATGGGCAGATAAGATCGTCTTTAGTGAAAACATGCTTAGTGAAAAATGTTAGAACCTAGTGAGTAGTGCAGCTTACACAATGCAGTCACCTTCATTCCTGGAGAGAGCATAAAACAACCAAATATATTTTGAAACAGATATTTACCTTCTTTTAGGCATTCCACTACAAAAGTAAAGCCTGTGGTTCTTGGATGTAAGACATATTCATATTTCTCAAGTCCATTCTTTTCAGCAAACTCATTGCTTTTAGCCTTGCTGTTTTCTAGACAAAATTATAGATAATTAGTAAGTATATAACATTGAAAGAAAAAATAGAGGGAGGGAAGAGGTACAATCCGTTTTGCAATATACTGACAGTAAATTATATTATAATTCTAATACATGCTCCTAATTTTTTAATTCTGAAAAGTACCCTAAATATTTAGTCATATGCCTAATACTAATAGCTAAGTTGGTTCTTTTACCAGTTAATAATTAATCAGTTATTAATTAAAATCTGTTTATTTTCTGATAAAAGAATAAGATTTAGGTATATTTTACTAAAGATTTAAATATGTTGAAATGTTGAAAGAATTCATAAGCAATCACTAATCATGGGAAAATGATAATACAAAGAACCAACCTAGTGTATGTCAAACTGCTATATATAAAGTGAGACTTTAAAATTTGCTTAAGAGAGAGAATATTTTTGAAATATATCATTAACATTTTTATCATTAACATTAATATATCATTAACAATATTTTTGAAATATATCATTAACATTTTTTACTAAGTTATAGTCTCTATCACTCACAGTAAATATATATCAACTTTTTCTAGGCAAAAAATATGCTAATATTTTAACCAAAACCTTCTTTTGGCTGAACAGGCATGCTATTAATATAGGATGAACTGCCAAATGTAGGTCTTGCTGAATACTGTAATAAAGGCAAGTATATACTCCCATTAATAGAAAAAGGAGTTCCTCTTTTTTTATTCTTTAAACTATAAAGTTCTCAAAAGAATTCCAAGGGAAGCACACAATTAGCAGGCTTCAAACACTGATCTGAGAACTCATTAAGCATAGCTTGAGTAGCTCAATGATAAAACCTACAGTTTTCAGTTCCTCTACCCTATATATACTACAGCATATACAGAACCAGGAAAACAAAACACATATGCCAATGATAACTTTCCTATACTTTAAGCATGATACATATTTTATTAAGCTTAAGAATACTGAGACCCACTTCCAAGGAAATTAAAGTAATTTAGATTTTACAGGATAAAATTAAATATTCTTGTAAGACAGTCATTGTGAAGGCATTATACCATTTCAGAATTGAAAAATGAGTCCAAAAGGTTAGGATTACAAGAACAAATCCAAAACAGAAACAACTTCCAATGGAGTCTGAGTTATCCATATTCCCTCTCTATACAATGGAGTTAGAGCCTATTAGTTTGCTGGACTTGAACAAGGGCTTGTACTAACATTTATTGTTATGAATCACATGATAGACAATTATTTCTAGTATAGGCCATAGTAGAAGAAACTTTGGAGAACTGGTTAGACATGAGTTCTGTCTTCACTCTGCCACTACCTAGAGATAATTTGAGCCAAGTCACTTGCCCTTACAAGCTTCAGCTTCTTCATGGGAAAAGTAGAATCCCTTTTTCTCTCACATCTGGAATGGCTCTCTTAGCCCCCTATTCCATTTTCTTCTCTGCCAGACACCTGGTGAAATCCTTCTTCTTCAATTCAGGGCCCAGCTCATGCACATCTTTCATGAAGCCTTCCTGACAGCCTCCCCCCTCAAATCTTTTATGTCATTCTATTTGACTTCTCTTATTCACTTAACTTATTCTAATTTGTCAAGTGGAAAAAGGTGTACTTATCTTTGGAAGTATATAAATTGGAAGTTCCATTCAGTTTCACTTTTGTATCTCCATCTGCCTAAGAGTGTCCCACATATATAATCATATTAAATACTTTAAAATATTGGTTAGATTGAATTATTCCAACACAAGACAACTTACCTGTGAAATCAGTCCCTTCTGGGAATATGAGGAGTTGAAGTGGTTCCTGAATATCACAGAAATAATTCAACATGTTTTCAAAGTGACTCTTATCATCTTTCCACCTCCTATGAATGAAGATATAGGCAGCAGCTTGCATCGCCCAACCTGGAATAGATTTGAGATGTATTTAAAATAGGCTAGTATTGTCTTTCTCAATGAATACGCACACATTTTGGTTAGCTTGTCTTTTATTTATCAATCAGAGTAAGTACCCCATTATGTAACTTCCATCCAACTGTGATCTGGGACCATGTGACCCCAATCTATCAGGATTGTTTTAAAGGGAACTCCTCCCCACCATTCCATCACCCCACACCTCCCACCAAGCCTGTCCTCTACAGTACTGAATCTATTCTTAAATACCACAGGAAATGCAATCCCATATTATCCTTCAAGAATTCATAATACACAGATAAATACACATATAAATATTGAATACACAAAAACCCAGTTAGACGAGAGAGAATTTTTTTTTTTTGCTTTTTGGAGGGCAATTGGGGTTAAGTGACTTGCCCAAGGTCACACGGCTAGTTTTTGTGTTAAGTGTCTGAGGCCGGATTTGAACTCAGGTCCTCCTGACTCCAGGGCCAGTGCTCTATTCACCAGGCCACCTAGCTGCCCCAAATATATATATATATATATATATATATTTTTTTTTTTTAATAACTGATGAATGGGAGGGAGGGAGTGAAAGTTAGAGGTTGGCTGAAAGAGATGTCTAATTAGGCATATGAAGTTAGGAAAGTACCTGCCAGCTTAGCTATCTGCTATCCTTGGTCATATTAGTATTTTCTATTAACTTCTCAGAATGAGGACAGGGAAGCATAACTAGTTCATTCTTCTCCCACTCAGTTCCTGCCTCAGAACAAATGGTTGAAAAACAGCTGATATGAATACACTGAGAGGACAATTAGATGAGGTTGTTAAGAAAGCAGGATATCCTCAATTTAAAACTTGAATGGCCTCTTAAAAGGGGGTCACAACTTCAGGGATACTGGAAATCTGTCTTAGACTTCAAATATAGGCAGATTTAAATTGCCTCCAACTTTCAGGGGAAGTAGATAAGTAACTTTGTAAGAAGGAAGATAATTATACCAGTACTGACAGAAGCAGTGGGATGGAATTAACAACACATTGAACTAGCCCTCTGCCCTTTTAATGATCTTTCTTTCCTTGGTGGGTAGGGTGGCGGACTGGCAGCAGGGCAGGGTTTTTCCTCTCCCTGATAAGGAAGCATCAAATGGCATCTCTCATTCTCAGGCTGAACTAGGCCCAGGAGAGCTTCTAATTATAAGACTTTATATATGTGTTTGTTTATAGTCAATATTGAGAATTAAATCCTCAATTTATGGAAATTGTTTTTGATGGATTTGTATGTACAAAACTAGAAATTTCCCAGGAAATCCATTAGGTGACAAGTACTAATTAAATATCTCTCTCCTTCTCTTGAAAAAAATTATCTGTTTATTTAGTTCAAGCTCAACCAACCTAGCCTCCTCTCATCTACTGCTTAAAAATCCCTTGTGCACCTGGATAAAAAAGGCTGATGAGTTGTAGTGGCAAATTCCTGCCCATGATGATACCGTTAGACATCAGTGTCAACGTGAGAAAAAGTTGTCAGCATAATGCTTAAGATCCCAATTTTTAGAAAAGCATTATATTAATGTCACTTATTTTTATCCTAACAAAAGGCTTTCTCCCTATTACCTCCAAGATCAAACATTTGTCTCTTAAAGTCCTTTACAACCTGGCCCCTTTCTGCCTTTCCAGTTTTCTAAGACAGAGTGAAGTTGATGACTTTGTGCAACTCTTCCTCATTTAAATCTAATCCACATGCAAGTCAAGACATCAGCTGTGATGTCGCCGGTCCTCTCCAAAACCAGAGGACAAGAATAACAGCCCCATAATCTTTTGTCATATACTCTGATCCAGTCATGCTGGTCTGCTGGATGGCCTCACCCAAGACATACCATCTGCCCACTCTGAATGCTCCCCTCCTCATCTCTATCTCTACCTCCTGGCTTCCTTCAAATTTTAGTTAAAATCCAACCTTCTGTACCATTCTCAGGTTACTTACACACACACACACACACACACACACACACACACACACACACACACACACACACACACACATATACACACACACACATCTCAAATGCACATATGTGTATATGTATGTGAGAGTATAATGAGAGTATAAGTATGAAGGGCGAAGAAGGGGAGGAAAGAGGGAGGGAGGGAGAGGGAAGAACAGGGAAGGAGGGGAGGGAGGAGAGAGCAAGAAAGAGATGGAGAATTGTATGCATGTTCTCTACTCCATTAGAATCTGAACCATGAGCTCTCATTAAGGGCAGAGACTGTTTTTGCCTTTCTTTGTATCTCACCACTTAGAATAGTGGCAGGCACTATGTTAAGCATTTAATAAATCTTGTTAACTAATCTTTCAACTTTGTGAAGCTACAGTCTATCTGAACTCTATTATGTCTTAATATTTTGATTTATTGATAAGAAATAATTTTGTGAAGACTTAGGGAAAGGGATCCTTCTGCCAGTACCTCTACCACTTTTTTGTACAAACATGTATACATATCTGTTTAATTTATGGTTCTAACTTCTGTGTTTTCCACAGGTTCCCCTTTAGGATAATAATGTCTTTCATAAATCACTCTGAACAGCAATTCCTATTAGAAAATCTGAATTCCTATGATTAAAATCTGAGAGTCATCGATCTATACAGCTAAGTACTCATTCTGGGATTACATCCAATTCTTGTAGTATTGCTAAGTTATTTATAATGCCATCTTTAGACCTTTCTTTCGTTATAACCAGGCTTCTATCACCCAGATATGGCTGGCATACTGGTTAAAGGATACTCTGCCATTTTCATTGTTTAGAATTTAGTTTGCATACTTATTTTTTAAAAAAGTCTAAATAAGGATGCATTTTATTGCTCACTGTCTCTAATTTTTGCCTCCAGTCCTTGATTCCTTTATTTATTTAATATTCCTGTGATATAAGATATCTTAATGGAAAAAAAAGCCCTAAAATCAATATTACAATAGTACCAATAGAATCAAGGAAATTCAGAAGTTAATAATGAATTGGCTAGACTTTAATTCATAAACTCTTTTTCATGAAAATATTTAATACACAATTATATATACAAATAAAATGTCCTAAGCATTTTTCATATAAAAAAATAAATGAAAGTCATTTAAAGCAATTAGGTGTCATACAAAAATAAATCTGTTAACACAAAGTCAAGGAAATTTCACTGAATTATTAAGTACTGAGGTGGTGGTATAAGGTATGCAAAATGTAACACTCTTGTATGAATTTGGCACAGATAAGGTCCTTGTCACTTATGGCCAAAGAATGCCTCACATGTCATGAAAGTTATAGATTTTTTTGTATCAACCAACCTCAAATACTTTATGTGAAAATTATGCTTAAAGAAAGAGAAAATTAATAGCAGTTAAAGCAAGTCACCAAAAAATAAGAGAACCTAGAACAGGAAAAAAATAAGCCATACAATCAATTAACAAGTAAAAATATTTTTGTGCTATTTGAATATTAATATCATTATTGCTACTCCTTTTGTGTTAATTCTCCAAATATTAGAATTCTGGAGCTGGTGGAGAGCTTGGAGGCCAAAGTCTAACTCCATCATTTCAGAGACAAGAGAGGGTGACTGGCCTAAGAGGTTTATAAAGGTTGAGGGCTAAGTCTGGAATAGAACCCACTCACATTATGACTCTATAAGCCAGGCCCACTGTAATTCAGCAATCTTTTGTTGCTTACTGTCATTACTCCAACAGTCAGTCTTTGTTAGAGTTCAATTTCTTTTTTAAACAACCTATCGTCACCAGCGAGGAAAATGATTTAATTTCTTGCCTTAAGCTATAAAATCAGAAGCTCAAAAAGTGCAAAAATGAGAAAAGACCTCAAAGACCATCTAATTCAGTCCCTTCATTTTACAGATGAGAAAACACATATTCAGAAAATTAAAATAACTTATCCAGGGTCACACAGCTAATTAGTAACAGGACTAGGCCTGAAGCCCAGGTCATCTCATGTTCTTTCCGCTCTACCATGCTATTAAAGACTTTCAAAGTTTCATATGGGTTCCCTCATGTTTTTATCTGAGTTTCCCTTGGATGTTTGGGAACAAAGTATTAAATTATTCCTCACTGACATTGACAAATTCACTCACTTGGGAAAAAATACAAAACAAACCTTCAATGGTTTTTCAAAGCCTTCTAAAAACTCTGGTCTGGTATTCCAAGCCTCCATGACCTAGCTCCAACCTACCTTTCCAGCCTTATTTCATACTATTTCCATTAATAAAGTCTATGATCTAGCCAAACAAAGCTCTTCACTTTTTCACCATTCTCGGGGCTGAAATCACTCCTAAAATATTTGTTATTAACTTTTTTAGTTATTAAAATGCCATAAAAGGTACTGCAGATATTAAGTCCTAAGGATCAGCTCCCATCCACATTTATGTCCCTCATTTAGAATGCCTGATAATTTAATTAGCTAAAAAATGTGATAACTATTACAACTGCCACTGGGGGCAGTCCCAGAGCTCCTAAACATAAACATAGCAATTCCTGGACTTTTCCCCATTCAATAAACATTCACTGTTGATAAGAGAATCCACAGCAGGTGGGGGTGGAGGGATTCTCAGGGAGTTCATGGAAGCACAACACAGGAAGTAGGACCTCTGCAGCCTTTTTCTATGAACGCAGGCTCCTTTAAAGAGAAGGGCTGAAGAGGTCTTATTTCAGATATACAATGTGTCCCCAAAAGTCTTAGTGCAGTTTTAAGCTTTAATACTTTAACAATGTACTAAGACTTTTGGAATACCCTGTATAAGGATTCTTCATTTTGAGGAAACAATGGGTTCTTCCCATCTTCCTCTTTTATTCTGATCCCAGGAACTTGAATTTAAAAGAGAGCAAGTATCAGAGAGCTTTATTTCTCTTGCCAAAGGAATTTGTTCTAGAATGCTTTGGAATAATATTAATCTGCCCTGAAGTAAAAGCTGCTTTTGATTCTATCTCTACCTGAGACTCTATGTTTTGGAATGGTTCTAAAGGTTCACATGGCCAATTGCTGTTACTTAACATAACATTTTCCCTGAAGCTTGTAATATGTATAATTATTAAATAAGAATTAGTTCATGTTTCCTTAACTGTGAATAACAATAACCTGGACCCCTATATGTGAAATCAGGCAGGTGTTATGGCTGCTCCATGAGGAGTTTAGAGCACAGACATTAAAGAAATGCTGAAAGGGGGTGTCAAATCATAACAGGAGAGCTTGTTGACACATCTCACAGCAGTGGCCTTTCTATTTACCAACCTTTTCACAAACAGAACAACCTACCTGCCACCACTATCAAGCAAATGTTGTAGAAGAAGGGTCATATAAAACAAGGAGAGGGGGAAAAAGTCTAACTTCATGATGGTACAAAGTGAATCCCAGAAAGTCCTAGTGTAATCAGGCTTTCTGGTCTCCTGATGGAGCATCCATTTGTAGCAGTAGGTTAACAATTTGCCATAAATGACAAACATATTACCCAATTCCATCCCAGGAAGGAAAGCACTATAAAGTAATTTGCTAGAGAATTGCCACTAGGAGCCAGAGACTAAAGACAATACTACCCACAGTGTATCTGTAAGCGTAGTCCCTTACTGAGCCATTTGGAAGCTATCTCACAGTTTTAAAATCCTGATGATGTGTATCTGGCTGCCAGATCATTTGTGAGAGGTAGCTATTTATTACCTATTCCCTCAGAACCTCCAGAAAGGAGAGCTGAACGGGCTTAAATTCTACACATTAAAATGTATTATTGGCATAAAAGACTAATTAGAGCAAAGAGGGAAGGTAGAAAGGAAGGAAGAAACAAAAGAAGGAAAGAGGGAAGAAAAGGAAGGGAGGAAGAAAGAAGGAGAGTGAAAAGTATTTATAATACTAAGTGTACTAAGCACTATGTTAAGCACTGGGGGTATAAACACAAAATCGAGAGACCCTGTCCAGAACTCAACACTGTAGTAAGGAGAGACAACACATAAGTTAGAAAGGGATGCAACTGGGAAATAAGATATACAGGCACTGTGATCTAGAAATCCATCTTGCCCTACTAGAAAGTTAGAGGGGGGTTGGAGAAGGATTGAAGGAGGAGAGAGAGAAAGAGAAAGAGAAAGAGAGAGAGAGAGAGAGAGAGAGAGAGAGAGAGAGAGAGAGAGAGAGAGAGAAGATTGGAGGAAGGGGTATTCAGTAGACTCACTATTTTGGGGTTGGGGGTAGGGCAAAGACAGGGAGAAAAAATTTAACTCAAAATCTCGTGGAAATGAATGTTGAAAACTAAAAATAAACAAGTAAAAAAATAAGTTAGAAAGGGAAGGGTGTTTTGGTTTGGAAAATCAACAAGAATGTTAAGTAGGAAGCAGTACCAAGATTTCTGAGAGGAAGAAGAATATGTTGTAGGACTAAGTAGACCTCATTGGAGCACCATATTCATATGTAGTCAAAGAAGGGCCACTTCCCCAAATGCAATCAAATACTGACTTGATTATTGCTCACAGAGGCACCAAGTGACACTGGCAAAAGCTGGGGGTGGAGGTGGCTGATGTAATAGGAAGTTGAGGAGTAGATGAAAAAAGGTGGCCAGGATGGCTGCTGGCTAGACAAAGTAAATCAAGTGCTTCTTCTACTGACTCATCAATCTGGACAACACATTTCCAGGGGGTGTTTCCAAAGCTGAATGGATTAAGCTATCTAGATGGTCTCAAGGAGGTCTCAAGGTCAAGGAGAAGCAACTTCAAGGATGGCAAGGAAATGCTCAAGGTGGATGGTCCCATAGGCTATAAAGATACCTCTTAAATCAAATGCCAATAACTCACATCTATACAGGACTTCATTACAAAATGTTCTGACACTTCAACAATTTATGTACATTTATTCATTCATATAATACTTATTAAGACTCATGCTATAGGGGCAGCTAGGTGTCACAGTGAATAGAGCACTGGAGTCAGGAGGACCTGAGTTCAAATACAGCCTCAGACACTTAACACACTTGGCTAGTTGTGTGACTTTGGGCAAGTTACTTAACCCCAATTACCCGCCAAAAAAAAAAAAGACTCATGCCAGATGGTGGGCAAATACAAACTTTAGAGAAGACAAAAGATCTTTGTCTTATCCTCAAAATGCACAACAAAGATAATAACATTTATATAATACTTCAATATTTGCTAAATGTTTTATTTATATTTATACACACACACATTATCTCAATTTGATCTTCACAACAACCCTAAGTATCTATAGGTATTATTATACCCATGACCAAATAAACACACACAGGCCTAGAAACTAGCCCATAGGCACAGAGCTAGTGTCACAGGTGGGATGAAAATTCAGGTCATCTTGATCTAATGTCCAGCACTCTGTCACTATACCATACTGTCCATCTAGCAAATACCAATATATTCATAAACATGCATATGCATATCAATAAAGAGTCCCTTAGCAAAGTTATATTTCCTTGATGCACTTTACTTTGATGGTAAAATTGCATAGCTATAAAATCTCTACTTATTTCTAGGGTCAGGTATTGTGAACCACTGCTAACTTAGCAAGTGGGATAGAATGCAGTAAAGTGGGGCATCAACTACTGTTCCAAGCTTCCATCCAGCATAAGTGATTTTCTTCCTGGTCTTCACACTTGACAGCTCATCACCTATTTCCATGCCTTTGCCAAGGTTCTCCCCAATGCCTGAAATGTGCTCTGCCTTTCAGAGGTTCTAGTTTCCTTTAAAGTTCACCTCAAGCCCCACTTACTACATAGGACCTTTCTTCATCTCCTAAGGGGTCATTGCCTCTCAATTAAATTACCTTGTATCTATACATGTTCTTTCCTCTTAGGGAAAATTTCCTTTATGTAAATTCCTTGAAGGCAGGGACTACATTTCTTTTCTTTCTTTCTTTTGTAGTCCCATGACTTAACAGTCAGTGTCTGGAACTTTAGCAAAGGATCAATAAGTGCTTGCTGATTGGTATTTTGTGAGAGGAACTATAATAACATGAGAGAAGAAAACAAGGGAAGAGCCAAGTAAAGGTAAAGGTATCCCAAACATATAGGCTAGGACCTGATTGATCTTAACCCTTTTAACAATGCAAAGAAAGGAAAATGAAGGTGGGTAGTAGAACCCACACAGTACCAAGATTTCTGAGAGGAAGGATGAATATGAGTTGTAGGACCAGGCAGACAACATCAGAGCACCATATTCATATGTAGTCAAAGATAGTACATTTTCCCAAATGCAAAGCCAGACAATCAAACTGATATGCAATTAGTAAGTGTCTGCTATGTGCCCTCAGGCACCAGACTAGGTAGTAGGGATTTCAAGACAAAAATTAAAGTCCCTGCCCTCAAGCAGTCTTTATTCTATCAGGAAGACAACATGTACTGTACAAGCATTTATAAATATATACTTATGTGTGTACATACACATACATAATATACATATACATATGTATACACACATACACAAAACAAATACAGGATGAGGGTACTAGTAGCTGGCAGGATTAAGAAAGGCTTCATGTAAAAGGTGACTTTTGTTTGAATTTTGAAGGAAACAAGGGATTCTAAGATTTAAAGGTGAGGAAAGAATTGTATGCCTATAGCAGGAGCTATGCAGTGTAAAGGAGGCAATTTTTTTCCAATCTGATCCAACTTGATATCCTCTTTTTATTACAACTCATTGTCCATCTGTGATGTCCATTAAAATAAACACATGCATAACAAAAATGAACTAGAGCCTATCTATCCAGCTGTATGCTATAATCCAAATGATATGTAATATTAATTTGCTTTCTTTTTCTACTATAGATAACATCACACCAATCTCTTGAGCACTGGTATGAGTTTCACTGGGGAAGTAGGTGCTATATTTTTCCAGGACTCAACGTAATTAGTACAATGCTTTATGAAAATAGGAGCCCTTTAGAAACTTTTGGCATGAACTGGAAATCATTCTTTTGCTTGGACTTTGTACAAGGTGTCTTCTCTGACCTTACAGAAAGCAAACTTGATTTAAAATGTCAGTTCTCAGGAAATAACTAAGTAAAGTTACCTCTGTGATCATGTTTCACTGTTTTACATAATCTATGCATAGTCTATGCACAGGAGATATTTGAATAGAACCTTTAATGTTGCATTTGGTTCCCGAGTTAAATTCTTAACAACAAAAAAATAGGGTCTTACATTCCATGTGACTATTTGACCATAAAGATAACATCTGTTGTAGAAAATAATCTGAAATTTCCCTCTCGTATTTTCATCAACAATATGGCTCAGTGAGTACATAACCATCCTGATGAAGATTTTTGGACAGATGAAAAAGCAGGCATATGTAGCAGCAAGCACCCCAATATCCCCAGGGTGACTGCCAACACAGGTTCTTAGATCTGCTTTTCAGAAGGAAAGCAACTCAAAATGGGTTAACAAGCTTACTTTAATCAAACAAACATATATTACCTAGTTCAGGGGGAAAAGGTCAGCACCCCGAACTTCAGAGTTACAGAACTTACAGATCACACAGACAGGCTTCCAAACTGTCCAACCATTATATCAATACCAAATCACAGTTACCAGAGAGGGAAGCATCAACATCTGGGTTTTCAAAGCCGGGGGGCTCTCAACAACGGCTTCCCAGAGTCTCATCTGGTCAAATCACACAACACTTCTCAAAGTGAGCCCCAAAGCAAAGCCTCTCCTCAGGGCTTATATAGCCTTCTCTGGGCTCAGAGAATGTAACCACCCTTTTGATCCACTGCCCAATCACACAGCATCAAGGTGTGGTCATTCCTGAAAACCAAGCCTCCCACCACAGGCTCCATGTGACCACATTCAGCCTATTAGGAGGCAGAGCATATTTTCAAATCAAGGAAGGTTTTCAGAGTCTCTTAAAGCCAATCAAAGTCTCTTAAGCCAATCAAAGGGCCTAGGGGCAGGGAAGATCTTTAAATCTGCATTTCCATTACAGCATATGGTTTCATAGTTGCTGAAATCTTCTTGTTATTGTTTTGGTAAAAGCTGTGACCAATATCTTTTCTCACACTCCACTATGAGATATACTGAAAAAATCTGGCCCTAAGTATCTTCAAAATGTGTCACCTCTAGACTAGCTTTCTAGTGATTACATTTGTCCAAGTGTAGATATTCTTTCTGATCATATCTAAAGTATTAGTCATTGTCTCATCAAGTACTGAAGAGTTAGACACCAAATGTGGTGATTCCACTATCACAGGCTCACAGCAGTTAAGGAGTTAGAAAAGACCTCAGCCTCCATCTGGCACAACTCATTCACAAATGAAGTCCCCAACCTTAGCATAATATACTGACAACTTATCATTACATTTTTGCTTGAAGAGGGAGGAACCACTACTTCTTGCTACCTCTTAAAGCAAATCATTCCAGTCTAATTTTTAGAATGTTTTTCTGAACAACTAATAAATATTTGAAACTTTGTAGTTTCCACACACTGCTCCTGGTTCTTTGGTCCTCTGAGGCCAATCAGTCAGTCAGTTACTAAATGTTTATTAAATGCCTACTAAGTGTCAGGCACTGTGCAAAGTGTTGAGGACGCAAAAAGGGGTAAAACAGAACACATCTAATTCTTCCCTCCATATGTCCTCAAATACCTGAGGACAACTAGCACAATCCTGCTATTTTCTAGGCTAAACATGCTCAGTTCCCAATATGACATGGACGCAAGACCAACTCTCCTCCAGCTTATCAATGTCTTAGCACCCAGAACTGAACATGAGGACAGAGTAGAATTAGGAGATCCCAATTCTTGGAAGTTATGCTTTTTTTACATAGCTGATGAATGTGGCCTCCCACATCAACCACCTAGTGTCCATAAGGTAACTGGAGGGCCCCAGTCTAGACTTGTGCCTCTCCCTCAATGCCCAATATTTCTGCCAAGGTATCTTTCCCTTGTTCTCCTTCTATAGCTAGAGTGGTGCTGCCCCCCGTCCATGTGCTAGAGAGAATCTAGAATCCCCACTCCACTCTGACCTTTAGCCCTTAGGTCTACTCCCCTCTCCTCAATGGCAGCAGTGGAGTGTTGAAAGAACATTCAGGTGCTCTTCCAATGTTTCATAAGTATTACTAAAGCCTTTCTATCTGCCCTGCCTCCATAGGCTTGAGACCTCTGGGCCTTTCCATGGGCCCTAAGATGAATCCTCTTAAATATCCTGTCTCCCTTAATTAAAATCTGAGATTTTGGAGAGGAGGGGATTGTCTACTTTTTCTATTAATATCCCTAATGTTTGACACAGTGATGGGTGCAAAGTAAGAATTTTTTTCATTCATTCAATAATGAGAATAGATTACTATAAAAATATAAGGAGTTATTTCCTTTGATGTCTGTTTAATGTCCTTCTAGTTTCATCAACAAATGCTCTTTGGATGATGAAGTCTAGATGGATCTAGCACCAAGTTTTCTGGAGGCTCATTTTCCTCTCATTCTTATGAGGAAATATTGATTGTTATTGTCCTTCATCCTTCTCTGTGACATTCTGCAAACAAACTTTTAATTTAAAAAACTGTTGCCCCTGGCTGCTATGTTTATTTGCTTAGCAAAGGGACTCAGTGTGGCTGACTACAACTATTGCTCGGTATTTCTATAGTGAGTATTCTGCATCAGATTTAAAAAAAAAAAAAGAGTGAAGTGTTTCACTTTATTCTTCTAGTTGTAAGAACACTGTCAGACCTTGAGGCAGGTCTCACTTCATTCTGCACTATGCCAAGAACATCAGCAGGGGCAAAGAATGGTATGGACATTGGGTCTTCAAGAGAAACATCAGGAATCAGGGTGAGGGGAGCAGGGAGGAGAGAAGATCTTTCTTCCAGGGAGTGCAATCCACCTTTTCATGCTTTATGGTAGGACATCAGCACAAATCTGAGTGGAGTGAAGAATACAGCCCATTAAGGCTAGGTAGACTGTGCCCACACAGAATTTCTTGGCAGAATACTCTATATTTGGTAAACAAAGTGAGCAGTAAAGTGATGTGGAAGATACAGTCTGTAAGACTCCTCTTCCTAAATTCAAATCTAGCCTCAGACACTTCCTAGCTATGTAACCCTGGGCAAATCACTTAACTCCATTTACCTTAGTTTCCTGATCTGTAAAATGAGCTGAAGGAGATGGCAAATCACTCCAGTATCTTTGCCAAGAAAACCCCAAATGGGGTCACTAAGTCAGACATGATTCAACTGAATAACAACTAAACAAAGTTAGCCTTTCCTTGCCAGGAAGAGAACTTTTATAGATGGAGAAAATAATGGGGTCCCTGAAACCAGAATAGGCCATTCCCACGGCTTGGTTCTAGGTATCTATTCAGGAGCTCTGACCTTAATTTCCCAGCTATATCTCCCAATACTTCCTCTCTCACTTTAATCAAGCTGCTGTTTCTAGAACATACCTCACATTTTTCTACCCATATGTAATGTCCTCATACCACATCTCTACCTGACACATTCTTATCACATTTGTCACTACCTGAAAAGACAAAGAATATGATATTGATTATACATGTGAAATCATCTAAAACATTCCCATATTAGTCATGCTGCAAAAGAAAACCTACACACAAAACAAGCAGTACTTGTCCAGATGAAACTCAGCTCCTCTAAGGTCTCTTGTTTGATCCCTATGACTTTGCTGGGTGAGTGCAAGCCTAACCTCTTTTTATTACACCACACTGTCCTTCTAAGAGAGGTCAATCTACCCCACTTCCCTCTGTGGCTAGGGGACCAATCTCCTTTAAAAAAAATGGAGGGAGGAAGAAGAAAATAATTAGTTAGAAGAAGCTCATTTAACTTACAGGTGTCTGATCCCCTTCAGCCAATAATTTTTGCAACATTTATAAGAAGTTAAATGGGTGGCAAAAACCTCCAGGGCAGCTACAGTGGCAAAATTATCCCACACAGGTATCTACAACCATTACATGAAGAAAACATCAAGATCAGTCACCAGGATGTGGCAGTACCAACTTTAACAGCCTTGCAAACTGACTTCAATTTTTAACAGAAGCAGTTACACCTCAGAGCCCTCCTACAAGTCAGGGCCTGATTTATTGTTTTGTTGACTGCTTAAACTAAGAAAAGTGTTAATAATGCAATTAAACTTAAAAGTGTCTATGTGCACATTTCCACTACTCCCCACCCCCATCCTCATTGTTAAATATTTACCAGCACCCCCGTGCACTGCTCTGTAAACACTGCATGAGCTCAGCAGGATGGCAGTGAAAAGGCTCAGAGAATGAAGACACTGCCCCAGATCATTAGACTGGAGGATTGCTGATCAGAGGGTGACGATAATAATAATGAACAACAATAGGCACTTATACATAGATTCATAGACATATGTGAAATATATATAGGTTTGCAAAGTGCCTCTGAGCCTCACAGCAGCCCTGAGGTCTGTGTTCAGGATATGACAAAGTCTCTATTAAGTTCTGTAATGTCACATTTTCCAATTTTTTCAAAAACTAAGGGCCTCCAGGTTCTTAACTGATTTCTCTACTGCAACATATTTAGATGATATCTTAATTGAGAGGCAGTGTGGTGCAGCAAAAAGAATTTGGGTTTAAATGCTGCCTGTTACTTACTACCTGTGAGATCTTAGTCAGGTCCCTTGACCACTCTGGGCCTCAGCACCCATGTATGTCAAATAAAGAAACTGGATTAAATGAACCCCAAAGCACTTTAGATCTATCCTTCTATCATACAAATATTTTTAACCATGTGACCTGAACATCCCCAGCAGGAATATAGGTCTTCTATTAGTTAGTTAACAAACATTTATTAAACACCTACTATGTATCAGACACTGTGCTAAGCATGGGGATACAAAAGAAAGGCAAAAGGCAGTCCTTGCCCTCGAGGAACTCACAATCTAGTGGGGCAGACAAATTGCAAACAACTATGTACATACAAGCTATATGCAGGATAAATAGGAAATAACTAACAGAGGCAAGTCTCTAGAATGTGCCACTTAAAAAGTTCCAGAGACATAAATTCTGGGTAATTTAAGCATTTTATTAATAATGCTAGCATTTTAATTAAAGGAAGTCATTTGCTGTCTCTCACTTAGACCAAAGATAATCACAGAGCCTACCTCACAGTTTTTAATGTCCCTTTGGAAGAGTGTTCAAAAGGATGGTAATCATTACCAACTGGTTAGCAATAAATGAGAGAATTAATTTTACAACGTAGGGCAGAGAGTGGCATCATATCACCCTTGGAAAGAGAGATGGTCTCTATACACAGGTCATCCCCAGACTTGGGCAATTTAGACAAAAGGGATTGTCTCCACCTAAGCTTGGCTGAATGGAATTCACCTTAGACTAGAGTTTTCTTGTAAGGCTGGGTGGGGATAGAAGAGGTTAGTTCAATCTTCAGAAACTGAGGTCTTAACATGAAGAGAGAATAGAGGGAACATTGAATCATCCCAAATCATTAATCATTAATAATTTCTCTTAAGAATTAAGGGAAAATTATAAAGGCTTCCTTGGAAGCCAGAGAAATCAGGAAGCAAGGTAAGAAGGGAGTCCAGGGACTTGAGAATTACTGGGTTATAGCATTCCTTCCTTCCCCATATACAAACACAAAAAATGTACAGATGACCTACCCTCCCCTACAAAAGAATGATGCCAGTGATAACTTGTGGAATCCCACCAATCAATTCATTTTGAGTCCAACAATTTTTTCATGTTTATAAACTTTTTTACTAATATTTATTACATGAGTTTTCTATGGCTGTAGAGGTCTGAATGTTGATTGATTCATGTCAGTCTAACTCCAATGACCAAATTTAGCTAACCATCTGACAAGGAACCAGATGGCTGTTTCATCTCAGCACAAAAGTCATAGCACTGTAATGGAACTCTATGCTATATGTATAAATTAAGTGTATTTCTTTTCATGTAATAATTCAGGTTTTTTTACTTAAATTCATTGTATGTGTAACTTCCCAGTTCTACTTTGTGCTAGTAGCCACAGAACTGTGTAAGAACACTGAGAAAGACTGATCTGCAAAACAGTCTTGGAAGAGATAATCTGAGTTTTTTGTTGTTCTTCAGTTGTGTCCAACTCTTTGCACCCCACCTCCCACAGCCCCATTTTGAGATTTTCTTGGTGAAGATACAGGAGTGGTTTACCATTTTCTTCTCCATCTCATTTTACAGATGAGGAAACTGAAACCGAGTTAAGTGACTTGCCCAGGGACACACAGCTAGGAACTATCTGTGGTCCCATCTAAACTCAGGTCTTCCTAACTCCAAGACTGTTGCTCTGTCTACTGCGCCACCAAGCTTCTGTGTCTAAAGACTACTAATGTTGAATGGAGGCCACATATACCACTGAAGGGGCATTTGGAGTGTTTAGCTGCCAATATGTAAAAGCACAATTTTTTTTTTTTTTTGCTTTTTGGAGAGGGGAAGGTAGGGCAATTGGGGTTAAGTGACTTGCCTAAGGCCACACAGCTAGTTTTTGTGTTAAGTGTCTGAGGCCGGATTTGAACTCAGGTCCTCCTGACTCCATGGCCAGTGCTCTATTCACTATACCACCTAACCACCCCAAAAGTACAATTTTTGCTTTATAAAACTTCACAATGCAAACTGAACTCCACAGTCCTCAAGCCAGTAGCTGGGGGCATCAGCTGCTGTGCAGTGGTGCAGCCCCTCACCAGGAATCCTCCTCTGGCAGTAGAGGCACAGAGCAGCAGAGAGAGTGGGGTCACTTGGACCAAGAGTCTGCACTAAGCTGAGAACTGTCTGAATCGAAATTTGGGGGAAGATTGTATTTATCTTTTAATACTCATTATGACTTTGTAATCCCCCTCTCCAGCTCTCTTCTCCCCGCCCCCTCTGAAAGAGAGAGAGAGAGAGAGATACTCTTTGGCAAATAATTTAACTTGTCATTATCTACATTTTCCTACATGCAATAAGAGATGGAGGTATGGGGAAGTGGAGAAAAGGTTAGTATGGTGAAGAAAGGAAAGTCCTTTAAAGTTTTAATATGAAGAATTATGATTTTTTATATAGAAAATACCATTCCATTTAGTAAAAGACCATGATTAAAATGACTGAAAATATAATAACTCCAATTTTACTTAACACGTAGTTATATTCAATATTCTTTATGGCTGTATTAGTGAAATAGAGAGAAAACGGAAGATTTAGCTCAATAAAAGTTTTTATTTTTTAATTTATAAATTATCTCTGGACTAATAATCAGCCCTTCTAAAGTGTATTGTCAAGGTCTGTAATGGATTTTAAGTAAGTTGTCTGGGTCATGCTTGTTAAAACCCAATGTGTAAAAAATGAAAAACTGCAGATGTACAAGTCCAGAAATTTATGAAAATCTAATTTTTAAAAAAATCTTCAAAATTTTAGCAAATGAGTGATGCTCTATGGGGCTGAATTTATGAAGAGACTCCTACCTACTTTCAATTTTCCTACTACCATAGATCACTACGGAAGCTACTGAAAATACATTATTGCCATGTTTACATACCTTTAGGAACACATTAGATGACAATCTTTCTAGGTTACGTGATCTCATTTTATATTATCTATATTCCTTAGAATTCATAATTTCACTGGATTTCATAATCATGCTGCAGTTTAACAATTTAAAAATCATAATGACAATGGAATTTGATGGCATCAGGTTATATTACAGAAATTTTACTTCTGTATGTTAAGACAGTTTTTGGTCACTACTTTTTCCCTATCTCAATTCTTTAAATGTACATTGTTCATTTAATCCCTCTCAAAGAATCAATTATTATGATCATATAAGGGAACCAAATATATTCACATATATTCTCTATCAATTTTGTACTTGTTTATTATAAAATAAAGCTTAATTTCCCCCTCCCCACCCCCTATACACACCTCTTTCCACGCTTCCTTTACTTCCAGTTCCTCATAGTGCATCTAAACCATAGGAGTTAGTCCACCTCTATTAAGGATTTTTTTATGATTAGACAGAATACCTCACTGGACTTTTATCCTTTTAATAATTTATATCTCATGTTCCATTGTTACCCCAGAGAGAATTACATCTATGGCAACTGGACACTAAATATATGACTAAATTGTGCCCCACCTTCCAAAATGCATTATTAAAGTCTATTACTAAGTGCCAAGCAGGCAGGGTGGTTTTTCAAATGAAAAGATCTGAAAACTGTTCAACATCATGACTGTGCTTCCAGAAGCAGGGCTCCTTCTTACCTAATGGCCCTGCTACCTCACTGGGTTAGGGTCACTAAAAGGACAAATACTCTACAGATTTTAATTGTCCATGCCAATATTTTCCTATGTTTGTATGGTCACTAGCCACATGTGGTGAGCTGGTAAAATTCAATGAGCTAATGGCTGTTTCAAAGGAACCACAAAGTACTGACTCCCTGGATGTGTGCAAATGATAAGAACATTTCCTGGTGTCAAATAAGCAAGCAAATGGACTTTGCTTTATCCTCTTATTAGTTCAAATCAGTTCAAACTAACTCTCATTCTCTGTCTCTCTCACACACTGAGGCAGAGGAGCGTGCACGCGTGCACACACACACACACACACACACAAAACATTAGAATGGAGTACAAAATCGAAGGCTGGTTGTATTTTCTTAAATTCAAAACTGTACATTCTTAACCAAATTCTGCAAACATTTCAAAAAACTCAAGTTTGGCTGTCAACAACATATTTTTTCTCTTTTAAATGCAGACAAGAAACACAAAGACCTAAACAACAATCCTCCCTCTCCCTTAAAGTACATTTCATGAAGACAGACAAAATCATCTAGCTGGGATTTTAACACATAATGATTTTTCTTCTACTTTGATACATAAAGTCTATCATTTCCTACATTTTGAGTAAAATATTTTTTAATTTCAAGCTTTTTTGGCTTGTCTTCTAAACTGGGTGTTATGATCTAATATATTCTCCAGGTTCTTCTGCTCATATGAATCAAGAATTCAGCAGTTACAGTCATTAATAACTGAACCAAATAATTACAATTTGAACACATGGTATATAATCATCTACTTGGAATGTAAAGCCTATAGGCTAAGAAAGTTATAAATGGCAATATAAAGGTCACCAACAGCTTCCATGTAATAGTTGGTAAAATTTAGAATACTTGGAGGTAGTATTTAGCTGAAGATTAAAATTTTACAAACCTTACAGTTAGGCATCAGTTTTTTTTCCATTCTCTCATTTTTCTCCTGACAACTCCAACATTCATTCCCACCATTAAATATTATTTTAAAGCATGTCCTAATATTTTATTTGCTGCCTGCTCTTATTCTTATCATCCCTAAACTCCCTATTTTCTCTAGGTTCTCTAAAAATCTTCATTTTCTCATCTAAGATCTTCTCTTGTGAATACTACCCAAAGTAGTATTTTTTTCACTTCTTCAGTGTTGCCCAGTGGAAAGAGTACACTGGCTTTGAAATAAGAAAACCTGGGGCGGCTAGGTGGCGCAGTGAGTAGAGCACCGGCCCTGAAGTCAGAAGGACCTGAGTTCGGATCTGGCCTCAGACACTTAACACATACAAACAAAAACCTAGCTGTGTAACCTTGGGCAAGTTACTTAACCCCAACTGCCCTCCAAAAAGAAAAAAAAAAGAAATAAAAAAACCTGAATTCAAATCTCACCTCTGACAATTACTACCTAGGTGACAGAGGGCAGGTTTCACTTAACCTCCCTGGGCTTCAGTTTCTTCCTCTGTAAAATGAAGGGAGAGAAAAAGATGGATCTGCCTGATCCTGAGCTAGGATCGTATCATTTATGAACAATCAAATCAGTAAACATTTACTGAGTTCCTACTATATGGTAGGTACTACATTATGATTGGTATTACAGATCCTTACCTTCAAGAAATTTCAATCTAGTTAAAATAGGTAAAAAGTATGAATATTTAAATTTTAATCTAAGATTCAAATAGCTTTGCAAGGTAACAAACAGCAGAGACTACGAGGCAATATGATTTCTGTTGTCATGATCTGTCACATTCTATAGAGTTCAGAAGAGGGTGATGAATATTTCAAACTGGAATCATCTTGAAAGGTTATATGTAGGAGGTGAGATTTAAGCTGAGTTTAAAAGGGAAAGCATAATTCATATACATAGAGATGAGAGTAAGAGGCACTTAAGGCAGATTTGCTGTAGTTGTACAGTCATTTTCAGTCATGTCTGACTCTTCATGTCCTATTTTGGGTCTTCTAGGAAAAAGGTACTGGAGCAATTTGCCAGCCTTTCAGAGCTCATTTTACAAGTGAGAAAACCAGAGCAAAAAGGGTTAAATGATTTGCTCAGGATCACACAGTTAGTTAAGTCTTCTCAAGTACTGCACCACCACTCAACCAAAAGCACAAAGCCACTCTGAGGGACAGTGTTAACTGCTACAATAGAAGGGTAAGTAGTAGGAGATAAGGGTAGAAATGTAGGTTATAATCAGGCCATGAAGAAATAATTTGGATTTTATCCTGTTGGCAATGTGAAATTATTTAAATAGTGAAATGACAGAAAAATTGATTTGGCAGGAATAAAAGGAAGGACTGTATTGGTTGTGTAGCGGTGTCTATCTGGGGTAGCCAAAACTCCTTTGATAAGAGGAGAGAAGTTACACATAGACTTCTCTGCTTGAAAGATCAGTGCAGGGTGAGGAAAGTACTGTCAGCTAAAATGGTTTATAATTCTGGGGATAATGAGACACTGTAAATAAGGGAGCACTGAGAGTCCATCAAACACTAGTGTTTGTCACTGGCTAATCTGATTCTACTAAAACAGAATGTGGCAAAGCTAGACTGGTGTTCTTTGGGACAGTGACTTGTAGTTAGATCTGGGACTTGGCTTTACAGACATGGCCTCTAGGTGGTGCTAGGAACCACTGTCTGGATAATCCTTTTTTATGAGCTCTAGGGCTCCCTGAGTCTTATGTCTAGAAGGCTGGAAGCACAGGAGGTAAAGGTAAAGTCTTGTCCATTTGTGCCATTGGGAAAGTGGAATTCTCAAGGAGCTCCCAAGCAACCTATCTGTCTGAAGGATAAATCAGTTGCAATAACCCCAGAAATTGCCTATGATTTTAGATTAATCCCAAGTGGGTTCCAAAGGTGTGAACCTGAATAATTTGTAATGAGTAACCTAAGCATTGGAGCCCTATAATGGTAAATGACTGGCACCTAAATGACTGTAAGAGGGCACAGCAGATAGATTGTTAGATAATTATTATAGATGGAAGAAGAAATAAAAGACATGAAGTGGGTGGCAGAAGCAGACTAGAAAGGGTAGATTTAAGAGATAATGCAAAGAATTAAAAGGATTTAATGCATTTTAATTTAGATGAAGACAAGGAGAGGAAAAGAAGCAAAATAGGAGGAAAGTCACTCAAACTAACAATCAATCATGAAAAACATTTGATAAGAGTTTATAAAAGAAAAAAGATTACTGGAACAGGCAAGGACTCAATGAATCAATAAGGCACTGAACCGGGGATGCAAGTACAAGGCAAACAATCCCTACTACTCATAATGAGCTTACATTCTAAGGGTGGACATAACAAATATATAATAAAATATATACAGTATAAATATAAAATTTCTAAGTATATATAAGTTAAAGCACTAACAGTTGGAAGATGAAGAAGGGCTTCATGTAGAAGAGAGTACCTGAGCTGCATCTCAAAGGAAGAGAAAGATTCTTCTTGACACAGAGGTTAGTATAGAATAAATGGAATGTGGGGAATGAGGACAAGAGAGAAGGTCAAGAGAGAAGGGCTGGACTACAGTAAGTAATTTTCAATGGCAAGTAATGGAAAGACAGATTGGGGACAGATTATATACAGTTTTAAAAGAGGAGTATATATTTTATCCTACAAGCAATAGGAAGCTCCAGGGCTGGTTGAATAAGTGATTCATAAGATCAGATTGGCCCTAAAGCAAAATTACTTTAGTAGCAGTCAATAGGATAGAACTGGAGCTAGTCACTTAGTCAACAAGCATTTATTAAGTATTTACTATGTGCGAGGCAGGCAGCTAGAAGGCTCACTGGATAGAGTATCAGGCCTGGAGTCAAGAAGACGAGTTCAAATGTGGCCTCAGACACTAGCTGTGTGGTCCTGGGCAAGTCACTTAACAGCTATTTGCCTCAATCCACTGGAGTAGGAAATAGCAAACCATTCCAGTATCCTTGCCAAAAAAACCCCATGGACAACACTGGTGAGCGACAGTCTACAGGGTCACAAAGAGCTGGACACAATTGAACAACAACATATGCCAGGCACTGTACTAAGAATTTGTAATACAGAGACAGAAAAAATAATCCCTGTCTTTAAGGAGCTTACATTCTAATGGTGGAGACAGACTGTAAATACCTAAGTGCAAACAACACACATACAAAGTATACTGAAAGCAATTTCAGAAGAAAGGCACTAGTATTAAGAATGGCAAAGGAAAGTTTCTTGCAGAAGTGGGATTTTAGCTGAGACCTAATGGAAGCCAGAGAAGCTGGGTAGCAGAGATGAGGAAGGGAAGCATTCCAGATATTGGGGAAGCCAGTGAAAACACAAAGAGTCAAATTTATAAGATGCTGAGATATCTCCTAATACATAAATGGTCACAGGATGCAGAGAGGCAATTTTTTTTTTTTTTTTTGCTTTTTAGAGGGGGGAATGCAGAGCAATTAGGGTTAAGCGACTTGCCCAAGGTCACATGGCTGGTTAAGTGTTAAGTGTCTGAGGCCAGATTTGAACTCAGGTCCTCCTGACTCCAGGGCCAGTGCTCTATTCACTGTGCCACCTAGCCACCCCAAAAGAGGCAATTTTTAAAGGAATAAATTCAAGATATCAATAACCACATGAAAGAGAGGGAGAAAGAAAGAGGTTGAAAATCAAAGACTAAGAAGGATCAATTGTGGAATGGCTAAGTACAGTATGGTCTATAAATGTAATATTACTGTGCTTTAAGAAATCTGATGAATTGGATAATTTCAGAGGAAACTGAAGACTTCTTTAACCAATGCAGAACAAAGTAAGCAGATCTAGAACAATTTATAAAATGACAACAATATTATAAAGTAGAAACAACTTCAAAAGATTCTAGAACTCTGATCAATGCAATGATAAACCATGAATCCAGAAAACAGAAGATGAAATATGTCATGGTAATGTAATTTGACCCCTTTGTAATGACAAGTAAGCAGGTACTTAGCATTTAGTAACTGATCAAGCCTCTGTGAAAGAAACAGAAGATATGAACACCTGTTCCTGACATAAGAGGAAGGGGTTGGTTGAAACAGGAAGTAGCTAATGCTGTTTATATAAGAAAAGCCCCAGAGAGGAACAGTCAGAATTTCTTGGGACAAGAATCTGGTGGGAGAAGCTGTTCTGAAGAGGAGTCCAGGAGCCCAGGAACCCAGGTGACAGAGGAGCCCAGGATAAGACTGAGGAAGCATGACTGGGATGCTGAGACTTTGTCTGTTTGTGGCTTGGTTGAGCCTTGACTTCCCAGGAGCAGAAATTGTGAAGGATTTGAGATGGACTGGATCCTGTGAACTTCAGTGTGGAGCAGGACCTATCCAGAGAGTTAGACAAAGAACTGGGAGCTGTCTGCCACTGAATCCAGGTGACAGTCTGGTGAATCCAGGTAGAATCTGGGACCATGGAAGGAGATCCAGGGAATCGGAGAACCGCCCCCAAGTCAAGATGAAAAGACCTCTCCATGGGTACTGAGTAGTGATGAAATTGTAGTTTACTAGTGACTAGAGGGTTTGTGTATTTTCTAATGATTGTACTTAGTGATTAATGATAGCAGAGATGAATAAAGTGACTGGTTGAGCTAATTTAATGTACCCCATGAGTGGAAGACTTTGACTATGGTACTTTGAGATGATTGTTCTTTGTTCTAAATATTATAACCATTTTGGTGAAAACGTGGCCATTTTAATGATAAGCTGTTGTGAATACTATATTGTGATTTTCTGTGATAAGTTGTAATATTGTGAATGCTGTACCTTGATTTTCTGTGAATGTTTTTGCCTTGATTTGTTATTGAATAGAGTGTTCACTATACTGTGTAATCAGAACCTTAAAAGCTGTTCACAGTAGCATTCTTTTGAAAAGCCGCTCATGCATGGCATTATAACATGTCACATTCTAGCAGAGAAGTGATGAAATTCATGTGGGAATTTGTTTTGCTTACCTTTGCATGTTTATGAATTCTATGTTACATATAAATTTTAATATATTGACATATTACTCAGTTATTTAAACATGTGTTTAATAAAAATGTTATTTTGAAATAATATATATTTTGAGTTATATGTTGCTTTTTGAGGCTTTGCTGATATTGTTAAATTAGGGTAGAGTGTAAGTTTTAAAAGAAAAAATATTTTTTTTTAAACAGGTCATTTAACCTATATTTAAATGGAATGAATCAAGTTTCCTTTGTCATCCTAGCCAACTTCCTTTGGACACTCTGGTATTATCAAAGTCTTTCCTAAAATGTCTCTTCCAGAACTAAACACAATACTCCAGATATAATCTGCTGGGGATAGTAGGACTACCACCTTTGTCCTGCTTTCAATGTAGCCTGAGATATCATTAGCTTTGATCTTGTAATTCACACACACACACACACACACACACACACACACACACACTCTCTGCTTCAACTGAACAGCTGTCTAGCCATGCCTCTTCCCTTCTGGTACCTGTGGAGTTGACTGCTTTGAGCCAAAGGGTAAAATTTTAAGCATTTGTTCCTATAAAATGACATCTGATTAGATTCAACTGGTCTAGCCTGCTTAGCTCTTATTGGAGGTTGTCACCCAGAATGTTACTGAGCTCTACTGCTAGCTTTCTGTCATCTGCAATTGCGATAGGTATGCCATCTGTGCCCCACCTAAGTCAGAAACCATAAAAAGATTGGCACAAAATAGATAGGTTAAGACTTCCCTTCCACAATTACAACTGATTAAAAACTACTCCTTGGATCTATTCACTCAGGATCAATGGAGCAATTCCAAATCAACCTAGTTTTACTGCCATCTACCCCACATCACTTCATTTTGACTACAATATGAGAAATTTTGTGAAATGCTTTGCATTGATTCTTTAGTAAACCTTCTGACCAAAGTCCATGCCATTCTTTTTCTCCAACCTTGTTTCTCTGAGAATGACCTATATGTCACCCTTCCAAATTTTTAAATGATTTTAGCACCTGATTCGCAGTTTTCATCTCTGACTCATTTCTTACTTCATCTTTAAGGTCTTAAGATATTCATATTAATGACCACATTCCACTAACATTCTGAAAATAAAATTCTTTATCCTCACATCACCAGGCAAACTGACTTTTCATGACCCTACTTCTCCACTTGATCAGATACACACCAGTATTATCATGCCTTAATAGTCACCATCTAAAGAAACTGTGCTTCAAATGTTCTTACCTTACAAAGTCTACTCTATGACATACTATTCTTAAATCTCCTTTTCTTAGCCCTAATAAAAAAAATTCTTGCTCTTATCATGATATCCACTTTCTGTCCCTCTACTTACTAAGGCAGGTTTAATTCTTGCCTTAGTTCTTACATCATCTGCCTCCTTAAACAATGACACCATATTCCACACCTTAACCCCCCACTAACCACCAGACTAGACCCCTTAGCAATCCTTCCTACTCAATCCACTCGGCCAGCTGAGGCCTCTGCCACTCCTAACCTAGTAAACCTTATTGGGAGACCATAGCCTTCCTCCACTTTATAGATTCTAATTACAAATAACAAACATCACAGGAAAAAGTTACAAAATGTACTTTACTCACTACAAGACAACTGGATATAAATACAAAGCTGTTCAAAAATCATCCTGCACACTGTACTGTGTCTCATTCCTCAAAGAGAATGTTCTAAAATTGTATCCTTCTCCTTAAGGCTTCAACTATATAGCAATTCCTGAAAAGGTTAAGACCATCTGACAGAGGAAGAGGGACCCCCACTCTTTGATAAGGCTACTTACTAGCTTCACCTACCCTTGAAAACACCCCCAGCGATTCTTTGAACAATAATCTGTTCTGTCGGGGCGGCTAGGTGGCGTAGTGAATAGAGTGTCGGCCCTGGAGTCAAAAGGACCTGAGTTCGGATCCGGCCTCAGACACTGAACACACACACAAATAAAAACCTAGCCGTGTGACCTTAGGCAAGTTGCTTACGCCCAACTGCCCTCCAAAAAAAAAAATCTGTTCTGTTACAAATCTTCCATTTTTCTCTTTCTAATGGACTCCCTTCCATGTGACTATAAACATGTTCTAGAGTCACCTGTACCTCGGCAGTCATCTCACCCGGGAAGTTGCCTTTAGCACCACGTTCCATCAGCCTTCTCATTCTTGCAGATCCCTCCAACCCTGATGCCTTCTCATTCTGGAAAAGATTATCCCTTCTTCTGACAAGTTATTTCCTCCCCAAACTTCCATTTTAATAGTCCCTAAGCCAGCCATGCTTATTCTTCATTCCTCTGTGGGCCTAATCCTGATTCTCTGGACTTCTTCTTCCTCTCCTTCACCCTACCCCCCAAACCTTCAACAACTTCCTTTTATGTACTGTCTCCCCCCATTATAATGTGAGCTCTTCAAGAAGATAAACTGTTTTTCTTCTTGCTTAAATTTTAATCCCAGCACTTAGCATAGTGCCTGGTACATAGCAAGTCCTTAATAGATTATTCTTGACTTGGTATTATTACTAAAAATTTGGAACATATCAAGCGGAAGTTCACTATTCAGGACCACATGTAAGTGCAGTAACTTTTTTATTTTAATTCTTTACTCACAATGCATTTCAATACATAAAGACAAAAAAAAAAAAGAGGATATTTCCATGTACACAGCGCAACCTAAAAAGAGGATTTTCAGTTACCACTGCAAAACAATGATTTGAACTGATAAGACACCTCAATCTTGGCTTGAATAAAACATCTTCTTATTAGATAAGTGGAAGATAGAGTTCCCAATGATGAGATGATAGTTGGAACAAGCTGAAGAGCAGACCACTGGTATATCTAATTCCATGTAATGTGATGGAATTTTTTTATTACAGTCCATCACTGCTGTCAACATATTCATTGAAATTCCTCACAACTATAGTATACTGGGGCTCTTCTCTCATCATTTTTCTTCATATCAAGTACATGCACAAATATGCTAATGATAGTATCATACAGCATTTCAAGTAAGAAGATCATAGCTCATTTGGATTTGGAAGGGACTTTAAAGTACCCTCTAGTCCAAAGCATGTATTTTATATACAAGGAAAATAAAGCTTAGAAAGACTAAAGTAAGTTGGCCACCATCACAAGAGCAATAAGAAGAGCTAGAAATTAGGCCCAAATCTTCTGACTCTAATCCAGTTCTTTCTTCACAACAGTGCTTTAGTAATAATGCCACATCTGGGCTGATCATGCAATTCTATTTTAGGCTTGGTGGTTTGGTTTTCTGTTACCATGGAGAATAAAATGGCATTCATATTTTTAAAATTATGGCACTAGAGATACAGTATCAACAGACCTCATTTAGAAAAATCTGAAGAAGTTAACACATTTTTTTAGCCTTTTTTTCCAGGTATGCAGTGGGTTAACTAAGGTGACTCATGAACCATGAATTAACATGTCATGGGTATTTCAATGAGTTCATAATCTCAAAGATGTGAGTACTCCTTCTACTACTACAGACTAAATCCATCCATGCCTATGATTAGTCAAAAAAGTAACAAAATTAATAAACTGAAAAACATAGAACTTTTATCAATAACAATGTGGAACCCTTTTCTGTCCATTAGCAAAGCATATCAGCAAAACTCACTTCTGCCTTCCAACTCAACTGATGAAGGAGGAAATAATACAGGAAACCTGGAGATAACTACAATATCACATCTCCATAGAGAAGTTTCTTTACCAACTATGAAGATGGCACATGGCCTAAGAGAGTCCTCAAAACATTAACCAAAGTTTCAGTTCACTACTAATAGGGCCATGAATTATTTTCTTTAGGTGCAAAAATCTTCAGAATGTGATTGAACAGTGGGAATATGAAGGTTAAGTGAATAGAGAATAATAAAGACAACACTGTATAGCAATTGCTGGGTTTGGTACTTTTTGTTTGCTTTTCAAACTGATTGCTTTTAAGTATTCCCCACCCCCTGAAAAAAGACTACACTTAATATATAGTATATTATATACTGTTGGGATGGTCCTACTTGCTGCCTGAGAAAAACAAAGAGGGTTTTTTGTGAACATTCCCAGAATGGTATGATTTAGGGTACTAAAATATAGTGTACAGACTAAAGCAGCAACACTGTATAAAACAAAACAAGAGCAATTCTAAAATACACTTGACATTCAGTTTATACTTGCCAAAGACTACTTACTTTATATTACCATAATGGATATTGAGGGTTTTATCAATCTAGATTAGGTTCTGAACAACTGTACTATACAAATGGAAATGCAGAAAGTAATTTAAGCATGGTTGATTGATATTCTATACAATATTGGTCACACAAGCAAACACTTAAAATTTGGCAAATTGTAGAACCTTTACCCTGTCACTGTTTAAAGATTTCTTTAAAGGACAATAAAAAGTTATCTTTGAGCCATGATATGTTATGGAAAAAGAGTCTAAAAAATACTTCTGCGTTAGTAAAGGAAAATGGAAAAGGTCTTAAGGCCCAAGTAGAACTTACTAACAAGTGAAACTATCATGTGGGAATATTTCTATATATTTGCCATTCATGCATTATTTATTTTAACAAAATATGTAAACAACTTACCAAAACCAGGAACACTTTTGAGACTGGATTTGAGGCAGATTTTCTCTAGTCTGAGGTAGCTATATCGCAGCAGGCAATTCCACAGAAACATCCAATCCATTCTTGTCCGGTGGTTCATAATGATAACACTTCTTTCCCCAGGAACAAAGGCATCACCTGTTATAATCACTTTTACACAAAATATGGTCTCCAGCAATGCCTAAGAAAAACAATCAATTCAAAGTTATAATTTCATGCCAAAAAGAATCACAAATAAACAGGGCAGCTTTGAAAGCTCTGTGTTGAACTTTTTATACATTTTTAAAGCAAGTTATACATAATAAAGATTCAGTTTCATGTACAACCCTTTTCTGTTTTACAGTATATATGGAAATGCTAATCATATTTAGTATTTTTCAAGCTCAGAATAAAAAAAGGAAATGTAGGTGATACAAAAACTAAAAAAAAAATCTCAATATCTGTTAATAAAATAATAACTTCTTAAGGATAGATCAAAAGCAGGTATTTATCTTCATAACTTATATAACATTATAGATAACTTAAATCTAATGAGGATAGACAGCTTCCTCTGAGACAAAAAAAAAAACATTTAATGGATAGGACAGAGACTTAGAATATATTCATCCCAGCCCCTTGCAATAGCTATCATCTTGATCAAGCTACTTAACTTTAACTTAAATTACCTAACCTATAAATGAATCTTAATTTCCTCTACTGAATGTTTTGGGCTAATTGCCTACTACCTATGATGCAACATAAGAAAGGCATAATGAACTTCAAAGGATTAGGCTCATAAGATCATAACATATAGCTGGAAGGAAACCTCAGAAACCATATAGTCAACTGCTTCATTTTACAGAGGAGAAAAATGAGGCCTAAAAAGATAAGATGACTTGTTCAAGGTCACACAAACAGGGCCAAAATCAAGATGTAAACTCAAGTTCTGAAACTAGAAATTCAGTCCTATGTTCATGATTATAAGTTAAATCTACAAATATTTAAAAACCTGTTTTAACTATTAGTTTTGGCTCCTCTAAAAAACCTAGTAAAATTTCTTAACGTGCAAAAAAGCAAGTTGTTTATCTTTTACCAAGTTATAAAGGATTCTATCAGGCAAGGGAACTAACCACTGTAAAAACTAAATAAATAAATTAAGGTAGTAGAATGAAAGCAAGGAGAAGGGTCATTTGTGGCTGACATTATTTTCAAGTACGGAGAGTACCAAATCAAAATGTCAATCAACAAAATAAGAATGATTGTGTGTACCTTTCTTATAAATAGATTTGGTGGTATTAACTACTTAGATCTGGTGATATCACTCCTCTGCTCAAAAATCATCAGTGGTTGCCAGGTGCCCACCAAATAAACTTCATGCTCCTTTGCTAGCACTCAAGGACCACAAGAGTCTGCTACTACCCTGCCTTTCCAGCATTATTTGATATTATCTCTCCCCCTTCCTCCTCCAACACACATAAGCTTTTGATTTTAGTCAAACTGCATAAATCTCTGATCACTGAACATGCTCTCTAGTCTCTGTAACTTCACCAACCAGCTATGTAACTCAGCTATGTCTATAATATCTGTTATTCACCTAATGAATGCCTAACCAACCCATCAGAATGCCTTTCTTCTCTCCTAGATATTTTCCATATCCCTCCACATTACCATAAGAGAGTCCTCATTTAAAATGAAGGTAGATATGGGAGATTAAAATTAAGCATTACTACACTCTTCCACATGACTGATTCTCAAATATATGCACCCACACTTAGCCATACTAAACAGTTTCAATTTCTTTCAAATGTTTCTCAGATCAATGAATAAGCATTTATTAACCACCTGCTGTGTGCGAGGCACTGGGCTAAGCTAAGCAACAGGGACATAAGTACAAAGTATAAAATGATTCTTATTCAAATTTACATTCTCTTGGGATAGAAAGACAAGCCAATCCTTTAGTCCCTTTCCTGTAACCAACCTATAGGGGTAGAGCCCATTGTTTCTCAAATGTATTACCCTTATAAATTTCATATAGGACCTGAAAAGCTAGATGAAATTCACCTCATAACTAGATACCTAATTTCACCAAGTCTACTTGGATGTTCTTGAAGAAAGTACAGTAAAGGGCTTTAAGATTATAAACCTCTAATTTTCATGCCTAGTTTTTAGGTACAAAGTTCATGCGACATTTCTGATATCATTAGTATAATGATCTATTTCTTAGAAAAACATTTTTTAGGGGCAGCTAGGTTGCACAGTGAATAGATCCCCTAGAGTCAAGAGGACCTGAGTTCAAATCCTGCCTCAGACCCTTAGTAGTTGTGTGACCTTGGGTAAGTCACTTAACTCCAACTGCCCTGCCTTCCCCCTCTCCAAAAAGGCCAAAAAAAAAAAAAAATTAATTTATGCCTTCTGTCCCTATATTACAGGAAACTACTATCTCTACTACTCAAAATGGAAATATAACCAAATAATCAAAATAAAACTAATCAGAAAAATAATAAATAAAATAATCAAATAAAACCAACCAACAAAGGTTTTTCTTGAGAAAGTAAACCCAACACTGCACCTGTATTATCCCATCTCCACTCCACCCAAGAAGTGGGAGGTGGCACCTTAGTATTTATGTCACAGGAGAAAAATGTCATGACAATCAGAGTCCATCTGCCTATTAGTGGCATTCTCATCTGTACTATTATAATAATTTTGTGTAATTCTGCCTACTTTACTTTGACTTGATCCCTAGTCTTCTCTGAACATCCCATGTTTCTCTGAATTTCTCATATTCAAATTTATTATGGCTCAATAATATTCCATTACAATTACATAACCTACAATTTGTTTAACCATTCCCCCTTAGCGACTACTTACTTTGTTTCCAGGTTTTTGCTGCCATAAAAAATGCTGTTTATGCATATTTTAGTATATAAAAGTATTATCTTTGACCTCCTTGCAGTATATGTGTACTATGGTGGGATTGCTGGGACAAAGAATATAAACAGTTTAGTGAATTTGCTCACAAAATCTCAAACTATTTTCCAGAATGTTTAAAACAACACATAGCTCCTGAAAGGGTATACTGGTTTACTTTCCCATAGCCCCCACCAATGCATACTATTCTCATGACCTTTAAGATAATTTACTGTTTCTATGATTTATTCTTTGACCTACTCATTACTTATTATTCAAGAAGTTAGTCTCCATTTACATATACAGGATATACATAGACATATACAGATACATATCTTTTGCTTGAATTTCCTTTACTGAATACACTTTTCATTGAATTATGGCTTGAAACAAATAATAAAACAAAATAAAACAAAAACTACCAGGCTGCTTGGCCTACCAGATTTGTCTACTATTTCCCAGAGCCTTTAAGGCCAGGCCAATTTTAGTATAATAGAAATTCTAATGACAGCTCCAAGCATATCTTAAATGATGCCACAGGAATGGAACAGTCCACATGAGCTAGTGTGGCTGTTACTTCTTCCAATGTCACAGGAATAAACCAATACAAGAAGGTTATAGAACTCTTTCATCAGCACAGATTTATACTTCACATTCACCACTGTTAATACCAGGCAGGACAATTTCTATTCTATGTAGAGGCCCTATGAGGTCAGAATAACAAAAACATTTTACAGTGAAAGACATTTCTATAAAGAGATCTAGAATCTAAATAATTTATATTACAAGAGACCTGCTGGGGGCAGTTCTTAAAGGACTAGAAAAAATTTACTGTTTTCTTATTCATTTGACTTACAGCTTCAAATGACCATAGATTTACAGCTGGAAGGGAACTAAGAGATCTGTGATTTTAACCTCTTCATTTTCAGATGAAGAAACTAAGGTACATAGAGAGTTTAAGTGATTTCTCAATCACAGAGGTAGTGTCAGGATAGAAAAGTTCATTAGTTCAGAAAGAACTCACACAGGATTTGTTTCTTTAGCTTAATACAAAAGCTCAATGGGATAGAAATCTTTAACCTACCAAACCACCTTCTTGTTCTGGAATGGAGTCTTCTGAGTCTCCTGCTGAGCCAGTAGGGATTCAATCTGACTAAACACTATCTAAGGGGACTTTATCATTTTATCATATAATTATTATTTAACTTCTCATTCTGTTTATTTGATAGTGAAGCATAAAGGCACATTTCATTTCTTGACAACTTTACCTAGTACCCACTATGTATTTTCTATGTCCAAAAGGAGCAGAGAAAGGCAACTGCATGGTTGCAAAACACAGCATACCTACAGATAGGATTTTCACATATGTTATAAGACATGGTCTACAGAAACGTATTATGTGCAACTGGGACTCAATTGGTCATTAGAAGGGGGTTGACATGATCAGGACTGTACATTAGGAAAACCACTTTAGTAGCTAAATGGAAGATGGACTAAAGTAGGAGAGACTTGAGACAGGCAGATCCACCAGCAGGCTACTGCAATAATCAAGGCATGAGGTAATGAGGGGCTGCACAAGAGTAGTGGTAGTATCAGAGGAGAAAAGTGGGTATACAAGAGATGTTGCAAAGATGAAATCAACAAGCCTTGGCACAGATTGGCTATAAGGGGTGGGAAAGCCCAAGGGAGTGGGAAGAGGGTGTTGCCCTCTATAGTAAGAGGCTAAATAGAGTATTTAAAGGGAAAGATAATCAGTTCTGTTTTGGACTTGTCTACTGGAAATCCTGTTTGAGATATCTGAAAGGCAACAGGCGATACAAAATTGGAGATCAACAGGGAGCCTGGGGCAGGATAAGTAGATATGAGAACCATCACGACGATGATAATAATTAAATCCATTGAAGCTGATGAGATCCCCAAGCAAAAAGCAGAACAGAGGGAGAAGAGGGCCCAGGACACTCATGGTTAGAGGGTAGGAACTGGAGGGGAATGCAGCAAAGGAGACAGACAAGGAGGGGTCAGGTCAAGAGGAGGGGAATCAGAAGAGAATGGTGTTCTGAAGAGCTAGAGAGGAGAAAGTACCAACAAAGGGTGAACATGATGTCAAAGGCTACAGAGAGGCCAAAGGAAATGAGAACTGAAGACAGGCTAACGAATCTGGCAACTGAGAAATCATCGGTAACTTTGGAAAGAGCAGTTTTGGCGGAAAGATAAGGTCAGAAACCAGATAACAAGAGATAAAGGAGAGAGTAAGAGGACAGAGTGGGAGCCCCTACTGTAGATGGCCTTTTCAAGGAGCTTTGCTACAAATGATAGAAGAGATAAAGGATGAAGGTTAGCTGGAATGGAAGGTTTTGTTTTTTTTTTTGTTTTTTTTTTTTTTTAAGGACAGAGGAGAGATAGGCATGTTTATAGACTGTAGAAAATAAACCAGTAAACAGGGAGGGATTTAAAATGAGCTCTGGGGCAGCTAGGTGGTTCAGTGAATGTCAGGAGGACCTGAATTCAAATCAGGTCTCAGACACCTGACAATAGCTGGGTGACCTTGGGCAAGTCACTTAACCCCAATTGCCTTGCCTTTCTCCCTCAAAAGAAAAGAAGTGACAGAGTGGACTGACAGAAGTGGCAAGCAATCGGGTGGATAAGATCTAACAGAGGGATTCTGTCTGGTTAAGAAGCAGAGTTACTTCATTACATGAGACAGAGATGACGGAGCAGAAAGTGGCACAAAACACCTAAGTTACAGGAGACGTTGGGAATTCACAGGAAGTGGCCTTATTTCTTTACTAAAATATGAGGCAAATATCTCAGCTGAGGGGGTGGAGCCAAGATGCAGAAAGAGGACTTCTGCAAGGCTCCCCCTTCCACCTCCTCCAATTCATGTAAAAAATACTCAAAACTCTGGAGCTACAGAACCCACAAAATGACACAGACAAGCTGACCTCCTGCTGAAGATGGCCCAAAGGCTGGCAGAAGGGGCCAGCCCCCTGGGACTCAGAGGTCTTAGCCTCGGGGGGGGCCACAACCAGCCGCCATCCGGAGGGACTTCAGAGCACCAGAAGCTGTGGCAGTTTCTAGAATTATCAACAAATAAATGCTAAGGACAAAGTGAGTGATCAGTGCAGTGTGGACTTTGGGAACCAGGAGTCCAGGAGTGCTGTCAGCCTTTGCCTCCTGGAGGAAGAAGCATCTGGGGTGTGGCGGCCGTATAACCGCCACCACGTGCTGCTTCAGAGCTCCTGGCCTGCTAATTGTAGAGGGACCAAGCAACCAGTCTAAGGGGTAATCACTCTTGCTTTAACCTGCTTGGATCCGGATCACTGTCTAGGGTGGAAGTCCTGGGGTATGTGACCAGAGTGTGTGGAGGCTTCAGAGAGGGCACCCAACTAATAGGTCCAGCAGCTGGGAAAACCCCAACAAATTGGGACAAAGCTCCCCTCTCTGGTAGCAGAGTTCTACTGTGGCAAAAAGCTCAAAAATCAAGTAATTGAGTTCTAATAAGCAAGCAAAGGAAGCAAAGCAAGCACAGAAATTCGACTTTACACTCCTATTTTGGGGACAAAAAGGATCAAAGCATGGAACAGGAGGAAGTCAGCAAAGTCAGAACTCCTGTACCAAAAGCTTCCAAGAAAAATATGAGCTGGTTACAGACTATAGAGGAGCTTGAGAAGGGTTTTGAAAACCAAGTAAGAGAAGTGGAGGAAAAATTAGGAAGAGAAATGAGAACAAAGCAAGAAAATTATGAAATGAGAGTCAATAACCTGACTGAAGAAAGTGACTTTAAAAAACAGACTAACTCAAATGGCAAAAGAGGCTCAAAAAGCAATGAGGAGAATGCCTTAAAAAGCTGAATTTGCCAGATGGAAAAAGAATCTCAAAGGCTCACTGAAGAGAATCATTTCTTCACAATTTGACTGGAGCAAATGGAAACTAGTAACTTTATGAGAAATCAAGATACTATTAAAGAGATCCAAACAAATGAAAAAATAGAAGGCAATGTTAAATATCTCATGGGGAAAACCACTGACCTGGAAAATAGATCCAGGAGAGATAATTTAAAAATTATTGGACTACATGAAAGCCATGATCAAAAAAGAACCTAGAAATCATCCTTCAAGAAATTCTCAATGAAAACTGCCCTGATGTTTTAGAACCAGAGGGCAAAATAGAGGTTGAAAAAAAAACACCAGTCACCTCCTGAAAAAGATTACAAAAAGAAAACTCCTAGGAATATTATAGCCACATTCTGGAGTTCCCAGATCAAGGAGAAAATATTACAAGCAGCCAGGAAGAAACAATTTGAATACTGCGGAAACACAATCAAGATAACACAGGATCTGGCAGCTTCTACACTGAGGGATCTAAGGGCTTGGAATATGATATTACAGAGGTCAAAGGAGCTGGGATTAAAACCGAGAATCACCTACCAGCAAAACTGAGTATCATGTTTCAGGGGAAAATATGGTCATTCAATGAAATAGAGGACTTTCAAGCATTCTTGATGAAAAAAACAGAGTTGAATAGAAAATCTGAAATTCAGATACAAGAAGCAAGAGAGGCATGAGAAGGTAAACAGAAAAAAGAAATCTTAAGGAACTTATCAAAGTTGAACTATTTACATTCCTACATGGAAAAATGATAATTGTAATTGATGAAACTTTTCTCAGTATGAGAATAGTTGAAGGGAATAGAAATATATATATATATATATATATACATATATACATATATATGTATATCTACATGTGTGTATATACATATACATACACATACATATATGTGTCTATATAAGCGTATGAATACATATGTGTGTGTATCTATGTGTACAGGTATACATAGATAGGAGGGCACAGGTCCAATTGAATAGGAAGGGATGACATTTAAAAGGTGAAATTAAGAGATGAGAGAAGGAATATAATGAGAGGAGATGGGGAGAGACAGAATGGGGTAAATTATCTAATATAGAAGACACAAAGGAAAATTGTTACAATGGAGGGGAAGAACAGGAAGACAAAAGGGAATGAGATAACCTTGCTCTCATTGAATCTGGCTTAGGGAGGGAATGACATACACACTAAATAGGGTATCTCACCCTATAGGAGAGTAGGGGGCAAGGGGATGAGAGGGGGGATGATGGAAGGGAGGGCAGGCTGCAGGGGAGGGAAGCTGGAAGCATATACTTTTGAAAAGGGACAGGATCGAAGTAGAGAATAGAACAAGTAGGGGGTAGGATAAGATGGAGGGAAATATAGTCAGTCCATGGAATCCACCATGGAAATGTTTTGCATAGCTACACATGTACAACCTATACTGAACTGCTTATCTTCCCAATAAGGGTGGGTGATGAGGGAGGAAGGGAAAGAATCTGGAATTCAAAGTTTTAAAGTAAAATATTTAAATATATTATTATTATTATTATTATTATTATTATTATTTTACATGCAACTGGGAAACAAGATATACAGGCACTGGGGCATAGAGATCCATAGTGCCCTACTCGATGGTCAGTGGGGGATGGGAGAAGATATAGGAGAGGATATTCAGTGGGATCACTGTTTTGGGGTGTTGGGTAGGGAAAAAATGGGGAGAAAATTTGTAACTCAAAATCTTGTAGAAACGAATGATGTAAACTAAAAATAAGCATAAAACTTAATTTAAAAAAATATCTCAACTGAGAGGTTGAAGGGTGGAGGAGCCATGGAAGGTTTGAGGGGGAATGAAAAGATCTGGAACAACCACTGTGGAGAGCAGGATAGTAAACTGATTAGAGAGACAGAATAAGATTGCATAGCAATAGAGAGGGCCCAGTTGAGATTATGTCACATAAATTTGTCATGGACCATGTCAGAATGGTTACAAGACTTTCTCTACCTTCATTCAGCAGCATCTGTGGAGGAAAGAAGGCAGGGAACAATGCAAGAAACTGGGGCAAATTCCCAGTAGAAAATAAGAAGTTCATAAGACAGGAAAACATCATCAGGATACTCTACAAGTATGACTCAGTAGATGGAGTACAGCATCTGGTATAAGAGGTCAGCTAGGTAAGATGGTTTGGCAGCAGGTCATTAAGAACTAGTCACAGGAACTCAGACACAGGTATTTGGTCTTTAAGAAGATTGGAGGGGAGGGGAGCCAAGCAGCATAGTGGATAGAGCACTGGCCCTGGAGTCAGGAGAACATGAGCTCAATTCTGGCCTCAGACACTTAATAGCTGTGACCCTGGGCAAGTCATTTAATTCTGATTTGTCTTAAAAAAAATTGGGGGAGAGAGTGAAGGAAGTCACTTCTGAGAAGGTCATGCTAGATTATCCTTTTATTTCTTTTAAGACCAGGATTACTAAAATGAAAGATCAGGAAAATGCTGCAGAAATTATGTCAATAAAGCATTTTAAAAAGAACCTGAAACTACTATTCTTGTAGGAAAGACAGAAAAATGAGGGCAGTAATAAAATTAGATGGATTCTAAACTGGTTGAATGGCTGGGAAACAAAGAGTAGTGGCTAAGGGTTCCCTGGCAGGAGATGACCATTAAAACACTATAGGCATCTATGTTTGGGTCCGATTTAAATTTTTATCAGTAATTTAGATAAAAACATAAATTACATTCCTCTCTAGGCTGCACTCCCAACTTCCTCTACTATGCTACAGCTCTTAACCCAGAAGCTCACTCAACCCTGGAATTCACACACTGAAAGTACCCTCAGTACCCTATTCCTTCTGAATGAATTGCTTCTCCCACTTCAGGTAGGCATCTAGGTCAATTAAGTCTCATTCTGGGTATTTTTGCCTCTTCATTTGCCATCCCTCCTCCTCCCAACTCCAGCTTTTCGGCTTCCTTTTATAATATGCTGTTTTCCCCCTTTTGAATATAAGCTCCTTGAGGTCAAAAAAAGTAGAAAACTTTTATTTATTTCCAGACCTAGAATAATGTCTGGCACATAGTAAATATTTAATAAATGCACTTGTTTATTATCACAAATGAAACCAGACAGTAAATATAAGAAAAATGCACCTAATTGGAATGGTGGTACATAGGTCTTCTTGGAAAGCAAATAAAGGCATATTTGACTTGTGCCAAAGCATGGTTGGTTTATCATGTGTCCAAAGGCAATGAGAAATACAATTTCGTAGGACCCTTAATCATGTCACATTGCAATGTTGATGAACAACACAAATGATGATGATGAAAAAGATTACCATGAAGATAACTGCAGCTTATGTACAAACATGTGGTAGAAGATATAAGAAGGCTGAGACATTCTGTGAAGAAGCCAACAAGACCTTCCAAATTCAAACATATTTTCATACTCTGCCTCTTGGAATCCCTAGTCAGTCTCAGAGCTCAGCTCACACACCTAATCCTATATGAGGCCTTTCCTGATCTCCACCACTGTTAGTATCACTCCTAAAAATTATCTTGCATATTTTACATACTTGTATGGTGAAACCTCCTATAGAATATAAACTCCTTCAAAGTGATGAATGTTTTATTTTTGTTGCTATTGTAACTAATCTCAGAGCCTAGCAAAGTGCTTGTCAAATAACAGAAACTTCATATGTGCTTACTGAATGATGGACAGATATTCAGTGACTTCAATATAAACATAAGGGTTTGTGAAGGATGGCAAAAAATATTCTGGAAAACATAGCAGAGAAGTAAGAAATGAAAAGGGGTAAAAGCTTGTGCAAATTATGGTTGTTGTCTTTAAGATGTCTTTAAAGGGATGTCTTTAAGAAGAAGGTTCTTGCAAGGTCATTGGCCATACTATGGATGATGTCTAGTGCAGAGTTCCAAAGGATGAAGGATTTCCCCATAGATGACAAGGGCTCCCAGATGGTCCTGCCTGAGGATGATATTGTACTGATTGTATCAAGCCCTGAAAACTGCAGAGTCTCCTAAAGGAGATCTATAATCATTCAAAAGAGTTCTACCCAACTATATGATATAACAAATGTCTAACATTTAGACTCTGATACACAGTTAAGTGGACAACTATCTATCTATAGACAGTTATGCACTCTATATAGAGAGGGAAATGGATAGCACAGTAAACAAAGCACTAAGCCTCAGTCAGGAAGACCTAAGTTCAAATCCAGCCTCTGTTACTTACTAGTTATGTGAATGGACAAGTCATTTAACCTCTGTTTGCTTCAGTTTCCTAAACTGTAAAATGGGAATAATAATAGCACCCACTCCTTATGGTTATTTTGAGATTCAAATGACAGAATATTTGTAAAGCGCTTAGCACAATGTCTGGTGCCACAGGAGCAGCTAGGTGGCTGCACAGTGAATAGAGCACCAGCCCTGGAGTTAGGAGGTGCCATAGGAGCAGCTAGGTGGCGGCACAGTGAATAGAGCCCCAGCCCTGGAGTCAGGAGGACCTGAGTTCAAATTGCCTCAGACACTTAACACTTACTAGCCATATGACCTTAGGCAAGTCATTTAACACCAAATGCCCTGCCCTCCCCTCTCCAAAAAGCAAAAAAAAAGTAGGTGCCATATAAATGCTAACTATTATTAATTGATAAAACTAGTCTATCAGCATAGTCTACAGCCACAGTGTACAGTTTAACAGTCACTCCAGATAGATAATGAACTGAGTCCCAAATTAAACAGAAGGAAAACAAGCTGAGTTGCTTTTAAGAAAAGTGCTTTTTTAATAACCCTAAACTTTTCAAAGACAAAGGTCCACTTTTAAACAGCAGTATTCTCCTGGTAATATTTAAACAGTAATATTCTCCTGGTATGGCCTTAAGCCCTGGAATACAAGTCTCCAAAGATCTGAAGTTGAGGGTCACCCAAAAGGGCAGTGGGAAAACATAAATATTCAACAAAGAATTGTACAGGAAAAGTGGAATAAGGGAGAGCACCAAAGAGATATATGACAGAAGATGAGAATGACAGAAAGTCAACAGATAAAGACAGATGTAGCTCTGAACCATGTATTATCTCTGGGAGTGTTCACCAATCCTTCTCATAGTTTGTCATAGAATTTAGAACTAGAATGGACCCAAAGATCTCCTTCTCTTTGCATAAAAGGTCCTGAGGTTCCATGACTTGCCTAATATCACACAGGCTTTAATAAGAAGTAGATCTTATTAGATCTATAATCCAAGTGTTCTGATTTAAAATCTCATATTCTTCCCATTACACTCTTTTGCCTCTACATCTGGGATCTACTATGGCAACATGATTCATCCTTTTGCTCATTTGGAGATAAGGTAGGCTGCCTGCTACCTAGCTTATCAGAAAGTTTTAGGAAACAGCAGAAGACATTATTACTACCCTAAAAGGACTCTGCAGTCCAGACTCCAGTCTTTCCACATCAAGATGATTTTACTGAACCCATTTAAACTGTCTTTAGCTGATTCCAAGAGAGAATTCTGGGTGTTTTTGAAGAAGCAATCATTCTGGTCAAGTACTAGAAGTAAGGATTGCACTAACAGGGTCAAAGACAAGAGCAGCAGTATAATACTGAAAACAGTCATATAAAATGAAAAACCAGGAAGCAGGCAGTTCAGGACCATAAGGAAATTAGCTGGGGTTAAACTGACTTTACACTTGTAGACAGTCTGAACACTAAATTTAAAAGCTAACAGCTAGTAGGTAACAACCTTTAGTAGCTCTTGAATCTTATCGTTATCAGAATGATTTAATAAGTAAATCATATCATGAAGAGTTGCAATCAAAGAACACTCAGATACTAGCCATCCATTTCTTCACCTCTTGCCCTTAAAGGAGCACTAAAAGCTCAAGAAAGAGTTAATGAAGAGGCTCACAAGAGCAATTTCTAACTCCAATATAACTTGCAGACATTTTGTTTTTTTAAAAGATGCCATTTTTCCCTCTCTGGTTTTCATTTTTTCCCTTTAGTTTCTGTGATTCTCTCAGACAATTAACTATTACTTTATAACATTTTTGGAAGTCTCTTCAGCACCTAAAACATGACTCATATAAAGGAAATGCAAGTAAGTTATAGGACTATGTAGCTTAATTATTTTAATTCATTCCAGGACTAGCAAACTGATGCTATCTCTTGTTAACTTCTGTACTAATATCTTCTTTTTAGTTTCTCCACTTTTCATGCAGTAAAATAAATGAGGCCATGGAACGTGAGAATACAGTCTAATCACATTTCTCAAACTAGAAGAGTATGTTCTGTGCCTAAATAATACAAACTTATTAAACTTCCCTTCAAATAAAATTTTCAACTTGCTTTTTCAAAGGAATAACTGTTGAGCCTGTGCTTCCCCCAGTGTATGGAATGCCCATAGGGAAAACTTTCCCCACTGATTCAGGTCCTTGTAGTTGTGGGGTTTTTTGTTTTTTGCTTTTTTTTTTTTTTGGAGGGAAGGCAGGGCAATTAGGGTTAAGTGACTTGCCCAAGGTCACACAGCTAGTTTTTTGTGTTAAGCATCTGAGGCTGGATTTGAACTCAGGTACGCAGGTCCTCTTGACTCCAGGGCCAGTGCTCTATTCACTGCACCACCTAGCCACCCCAAGGTCCTTGTAGTTTTAGAGTCCTGCCTAAAATGGAGGCATTAAATACAAAGGCAGTAAGGCAGCAACACTCTCCAGAACAACCCAGAATGAGGTTAAAATGTAACTGGGAGATATTTAACAAAATAAAAATACCATGAAATAGAGATAATGTTAATATTTGGTTTTCTAAGTCAATATGTGGTCCCAGCAATCCTTATGTACAGCTTGGTAGCCATTTCTATTTGAGTTTGAAACCACTGGCCTAGAGCATTGGGAAGTTAACTGACCTGCCCCAAAGTCAAACAGGCCACAAGTATCAGAGGAAGGAGCTAAACTCTGGTCTTCCCAGCTTTAAGACTTTCTATACACTTAATATTTGAAATTTTAATCATTTAAATTCCTTTCTTTGATGTTTAACTTACCACTGGAAGTGTGAGCCAGGTTGCTACAAGGCGATTGTTGATCCAGCGATACCAGGATGGCATTATAAACATCAAAGGTATACAAGGAGCCAACATGAAAATACTTCCAAAAAAGCTTCCCAAAAACAGTGAAATCATAAAGTATATCCCCTTCAATGACAACATGGCTCTGAAAGACATTAAAATCAATATTTTGTTAACATACATTCAATCTCTCTAATCTTACCTTCAAACTAATTTGTATACTCTATTCTTTGATCATTGTCCAAGTATGAGTTATGTTATTCAGATTATCTAAGAATAACAACAGGTGGTAACATTATAAAATGCAAAATGGGTAATTTTGATTACGTTAAATTGAAAAGTTTCTTGCAGAAAGCCAATGCAACCAAGACTAAGAGGAAAGCAGAAAATTGGGAAAGAATTTTTATAACCAATATCTCTGATAAACGCCTCATTTCTAAATTATATTAAGAAATGAGTCAAATTTATAAGAATACAATTCATTCCCCAATTGGTAAATGTTCAAAGGATATGAACAGGCAGTTTTCAGAGGAAGAAATTAAAGATATCTATAAGCGTATGAAAAAATGCGCTAAATCACTATTGATTAGAGAGATACAAATCAAAACTCCTCTGAGGTACCATATCACACCTATCAGAGTGGCTAAAATGACAAAACAGGAAAATGATAAATGTTGGAGAAGATGTGAGACTAATTTGTTGTTGGTGGAGTTGGTGGAGTTATGAACTGATCCAATCATTCTGGAGAACAATTTGGAACTAAGCCCAAAGGGCTATAAAACCATGCATATCCTTTAGCCCCACAATACTACTTCTAAGGCTATATCCCAAAGAGATCACAAAAATGAGAAAAGGACCCACATGCACAAAAATATTTATAGCCATTCTTTTTATGGTGGCCAAGAACTGGAAATTGAGGGGATGCCTACCAATCGGGGGATGGCTAAACAAGTTGTGGTCTATGAACATAAAGGAATACTATTGTGTTATAAGAAATGATGAGCAGGTGAATGTCAGAAAAAACTTGGAAAGACTTATAGGAACTGATGTTGAATGGAATGAGCAGAACCAGAAGAACATTATACACAGTAATAGCCACAAAGTCAGTAATGACTGACTTTGAGAAAGTTAGCTCTTATCAGCAATGCAAGAACCTAAAACAATTTCAAAAGACTCATGATGAAAAATACCATCCACTTCCAAAGAAAGAAATGTTGAGTCTGAATACAGATTGAAGCGTACTGTTTGCTCTTTTTTTGTTTTTTCTTTCTTTCTTATGATTCCTCCCATTGGTTGTCATTCTTCTATACCAACGTGACTAATGTGAAAATATGTTTAATAAGAATGGATATGTAAAGCCTATATCGTATTGCACGTCATCTTGGAGAGGTAGAAGAGAAAGGAGGTAGAAAAAAATGTAACTTAGGGAATGTTGAAAACTAAATATAAATAAACTAATTGGTTTTTTTAAAAAATCACAACCTAATACCTAAAAAAGAAAGAAAAAATAAGAGGTGGTGTGGCAAAATAGAAAGAATACTAGCCTGTAAGTCAGAAAACCCTAATTCTAGTCTTGGCTTGGCCACCAAAGAGCCTTATTCATCACTTAATTTATTTAAATCTGATTAGATTATCTCCACAGTAATTTCCTGATGAAAAAATATCTATGACCATGTTTCCAAGTAGCAAGATAGATAAGACTAATAAGAAGGTTAGTTACGTCTTGCACCAGAAATGTCTGTTATGATAAGCATTTGAATCAAACCATGCAAGACAGTGTAATGGAAATGCAGATTTAAAGATCTTCCCTGCCCCTAGTTTAAGTGCACCTGGAGCCTGTGGTGGGAGGCTTGTTTTTCAGGAAAGCCCACACCTTGATACTTTGTGATTGGGCAGTGGGTCAAGGAGGTTGTTACATTCTCTGAGCCAAGAGAAGGCTATATAAGCCCTGAGGAGAGGCTTTGCTTTGGGGCTCACTTTGAGAAGTGTTGTGTGATTTGACTAGATGAGACTCTGGGAAGCTGGGAAGCCGTTGTTGAGAGCCCCCCGGCTTTGAAAACCCAGAAGTTGATGCTTCCCTCTCTGGTAACTGTGATTTGGTATTGATGTAATGGTTGGACAGTTTGGAAGCCTGTCTGTTTGATCTGTAAGTTCTGTAACTCTGAAGTTCGGGTGCTGACCTTTATCCCTGAACTAGGTAATACATGTTTGATTAAAGTAAGCTTGTTAACCCATTTTGAGTTGCTTTCCTTTTGAGAAGCAGATCTAAGAACCTATATTGGCAGCTACCCTGGGGATATTGGGGTGCTTGCTGCTACAGACAGATATCTTCATCAAATTAAACATTTTTACCATTTGGATACAAGAACTGCTGGACATTGCATACATTACATTCAATATCTTCATTTCTTCAAAGAAAATAAAAGTATGGCACTATATTTTATGATATAAGAGAAAATAAAGTCTTTATGGAATAAAATCACTGAGTTCTTCATGAGAAGAAAAACGAAAAAAAAAATCAGAAGCACTTTTCGCAACAGGTATTAGGTACACAGAAGAAAATAAGGTATTCGGTACTAATTAATTTCAACTTTCAGAGATTTCTTTTCCCAGGGCCCATGACTAAGCAAAGATGTTGCCTCCTGAATGATACTCTCTTTCTGCCATTCACTGCTTGCAAGGGTGAGTTACTCTTCTTTAATCAAGCAGCATCATACTACATTTTGAATTTTGTATAGTCCAAAGAAGCTAGAAAAAGTGGATTAAAAAAAGCAACAACAACAAAAAACAGGACTTAATTTTTACAATAACCCTAGGAGGTTTTAAAGTCAGTAAACAACCTTTACCGATCATAATTCACAGCCTGTTCTACATATTTCTCCACAATTTCCCAATTAGAACTCTAAAAGTACTTCATACCTTTCACAAGCACATACTACTTCTATATATGTATGCAAATGTATATATAATATATACATATATGCATATGTGTACATACAGTATATGTCTTATCTTGCCATTACAACTATATAGTGCTTTAAGGTTTACAAAGTTCTTTATTCACAACCACCCAATGAGGCAGGCAGTATAAATATTCTAAGATATTTGGTGGGAGTTGAATCCAGGTTGCCTGATGCCAACTCCTCTAACTATACCAGAGATATCAAACATGGAGTGAGTCAAACTGCAGGAGCCTGCAACATTTCCAAGTACTCCTGCCCCCAATCAGATTAAAATGTAATTGGGAAATATTTAACAAAATAAATTAAAATTCAATTGAAAACAGATGTCAACATGTAGTTTTCAAAGTCAATATATGGCCTCCCAAATCCTCATGTATAGTTTAATGGTTCCCGTTTCTATTAGAGTTTGACATCAGTGCACTACACCACTATCTTGTCTCCTTCTGTATATAGCTGAATGGCATCAGCAAACACTCAATAAATGTTCAATTGCTAAATTGGTGGGGAATAGAAACTAGGTACCTGGGAGTGATTTTTCTTTCCCTGTCTCTAAAGGATAAAAACCAGCTTTCTATATACTAAATAAAATCTTTTGCATGAAGCCTTTCCTTATCCCCTCAAACTCCCTGCCAAACTAGTTTGTACTGAAATCTTTTGTCCATGTATGTATGTATGTATGTATGTGCATGTATGTATATTGTTATAAAAACTGTTCACTTTATCTCAGAGCAACAAATTCTCCATGCCAAAATTATTAATCAATGATAAAGCATCTCTTAAGAGCTTACTAAGAGGTCAAAATGGATAAATGATTTGGACACAAAGGGTGACATCATAAGCAAATGAGGGGAGAATGAAAAATGTACCTGTTAGATTTAGGGATAAGGGAAGAGTTTATGATCAAACAAGAGATAAAGAGGATTATGAGAAGTAAAATAGATCATTTTGATTACATGAAATTAAAAAGGTTTTGCACAAACAATATCAATGAAGCCAAAATTAGAAGGGAAACAGAAAACTGGGGAAAAAATTTTATAGCAAGCTTCTCTGATAAAGGCCTCATTTCTCCAATATATAAGAAACTGAGCCAAATTTATAAAAATAAGAACCTTCCCCCATTTTTTTTTTTTAGAAATGATCAAAGGCTATGAACAGGTCATTTTCAGAAGAAGAAATCAAAGCTATCTATAGTGATATGGAAAAAATGCTCTAAATTACTACTGATTAGAGAAATGCTTAAAACAACTCAGAAATACCAACTCACACCTATTAAACTGGCTAACATGACTCAAAAGGAAAATGACAAATACTGAAAGGGATGCAGAAAAACTGGGACACATGTACTCTTGGTGGAGCTGTGAATTAATCCAACCATTTTGGAGAACAACTTGGAACTATGCCCAAAGGGCTATTAAACTATGTGTAACCTTTGACCCAGGAATACCACTACTAAGCCTGTATCCCAAAGGGATCAAAGAAAAGGGAAAAGGACTTACTTACAAAAATATTTATAGCAGCTCTTTATATCTGCTGCTACTAATAGCAGCAAAGAACTGGAAATTGAAGTGCTACCCATAAACTGTGGAATGGCTAAACAAACTGTGGTTATGTGATTGTGATAGAATACTATTGGACTATATAAGAAACAATGAACAGAATGGTTTCAGGAAAATCTGGGAAGACTTATATGAACTACTGCAAAGTGAAGTAAGCAGAACCAGGAAAACACTGTACACAGTAACAGCAATATTGTACGAATGATTAACTGTAGGGGCGGCTAGGTGGCACAGTAAGTAGAGCGTTAGCCCTGGAGTCAGAAGGACCTGAGTTCAGATCCAGCCTCAGACACTTAATGCACACAAACAAAAACCTAGCCGCGTGACCTTGGGCAAGTTACTTAACCCCAACTGCCCTCCAAAAAAAGCTTTAAAAAAAAAAAGTATCTTTTGGGACAGCTAGGTGGCGCGGTAAGTAAGAGCACTGGCCTCAGAGTTGGGATGACCCGAGATCGAATCCAGCCTCAGAAAATGAGTACCCACACATAATGACTAGCCATGTAACCTTGAGCAAGTTACATAACCCCAATTGCTTAAAAAAAAAAAAAAAGAATGATCAACTATGGAAGACTTTGCTATTCTGATCAAGATAATGATCCAATATAATTCCAAAGGATCCACAATGAAAAATGTTATCCACCTCCAGAGACAGAACTGATGAATTCTGAATGGAGACTGAAGCACATTTTGTTTACTGTCTTTATTTTTGTTTTATTTTGTGTTTTCTTTGACAACAGCAACATGGCTAATACAGAAATGTTTTATGTGATTTCACATATAATTGATATCATTTGCTTGCCTTATCATGGAGGTGTGGGGGGGGGGGTGAGTGGAAGAAAGGGAGATGATAATTTGCAACTCAAAAAACTTTTTAAGAAAAGTCAAAAATGATGTTTTTTTTTAAAAAAGGAAAAATATGAAAAATATGAGGAATTCAGAAAAATAAAAACATTTAAATGACCTGATGCAAGGCAAATAAGTAGTGCCAACAAAATAACATATATGACAACCATAAGATAAGTGAAAGGATCACCAAAAGGAAGTCAAACTCTTGAGTAACTGAAAAACCAGTGGAGGTTCCGGAGAACAAATAAAAGAAATAAACCTCCTTACTCACTGAAGAAAGGCAGGGAAAACTGGGTGTTTTCATTTGATTTTGTCACAAAGAAAGTTTTAATCTTGAGTAGCAGGATAAATGACTGTAATAGTAAGGCAAAAAATACCAATACAATGTATCTTTAAGAAAAAAACAAACTACAAGGGTACAAGATGGGGAAGGAAAAAAAAGGCTACATATAATTCAAGTTTCAAAGTCCTGAGGGCAGATAATGCCACACACATCCCTCACATTACTATAAATGTGCCTATAAATTCTTATGTAATGGCAGAACTCCAAGTTATTGGTAGTCTTGAGTTCCCGTATTCTTGTTGCCACAGCAGAACAAAAAACATGGAGTTTTAGGCTTGAGGTAACAGGAAACATTAATTCCTAAAATATCATTTTTGTTTTACATTTAAGTTTATTTTAAACTTCCCTGGCTCAGTAAGGTCAAGTTACTTTCCAAAACAGTTGCATTTTTTAGCAAATTTTTACTTTACTAGAATTTATTCTTAGACCATTATAAATACCTTAATAATTCACGTTAGGTGAAGGGGAAGAATATGTACTCCTATGATCTTTTTTTAATCTTGTCCATTAGTTCAATACTGAAACTAGGTTTTTGTTTTTCAAATTCATGGTACTAACTGACACTCTTAGCAAACTAAGACTAGCAAAAGCAAGACTTCTCAAGTAGCTGAAGCAGAATATGAATATAACCCTGTTTTTTGGCCCACAAAAATCAGTTGAAGATGTTATATTTACTTTTGTAGATTATTAAAACTGTTTCAGTTGACTTCAATTCTCAAGGGGGTAGTACAGCAGTTAAGTCTGTGACCTCATAAATCATTTTCTTATGATTAAAGGTTTTAGAGAGACTTCTCATGCCCACTGTCAAAGAGGGACAGGATCAAAGTGGAGAATGGACCAGGTGGGGGGTGGGATGGGTAAGAGGGAAATGTAGGCAGTCTTCTGCAATATATCTACTATGGTGATGTTTTGCATAGCTATACATGTACAACACTTACTGAATTGTTTGTCTTCGCAGAGGGAGTGAGTGACGAGGGAGATGGGGAATGGATCTGAAAATCGAAGTTTTTAAATTAAATGTTTCATAAAATGTCCAGGCATTGGGGCTCAGAGATTTACCTTGCCCTAATGGCAAAGTCGAAGGGGGTATAGGAGAAGATATGGGAGAGAGCAGATTGGATGAGGGGATATCTAGTGGGACTGCTATTCTGGGGTGGTGGGTAGGGAAAAAATGGGGGAAAAAATTGTAACTCAAAATTTGGTGGAAATGAATTATGTAAACCAGAAGTTAATATAGCATTTGTTTAATTAAAAAAATAATAAAAATAAAGAGACTTCTCTTTGCCCCCTCAGAATTCTTATTCCTTAAATTCCTGCAAGGCTCAGTTCAGGTGCCAAGTCCTAAAAGATATATGTATGGGTGTGTGCGTACACGTGTGTGTGCGTGCACACACACACAGATTTCCAAGTAGAGTTTAGGATACTCAAAGGCAAGGACTGCTGTTTATTTTTACTTGAATCCCCAGTGCCTGGAAGTATTTTATGGTTAAAAGAATAGTTATCCCTTCCATGTTGTGGGACTTAGGGTGTATGGTACCCCTGTAATCTGGAAAATCTGAGTAAAATTTTTTGGCCCTTTCCTCATACCAGAAAAGAAGTCTGCATTTTTCCTTTTCATTTTATGGGGTATTTACAGTACTTTATTATAAAATTTGGGTTGATATTATATAATACCATACATATTATTTTATGCATTTCTGAGTTTCTAAACTTTTTCTAGGTCATCTGCTAGCCTTTGCATGTTGTCTGTGGCTTCCACAAAACTAAAAAAAAAAAAAATCTCATTTAATTTCTTATGCCAACCTGCTACATATCGAAATTGCAGTGGGGAAAAGTCACAATGTGGAAGGGATAACTGTAATCAGTATTAGTTTCTTAGAATCTCATAACATTATAAGGAATGTTCTGTTGTTAAAACAAAAGGAAAAGTTTAGCTCTTAAGAGGACAAAAAATCTTCTGAATTTTCTCAATTTACTGGGAAATTTAAAAAAAAAGCTATTCTAAGATAAGATGTTAATATGAAAAGGCTAAGGCAATTTGTCATTGTAGGCACATACCAAGAATTCCATTTTTAACAAATTTCATGGGGCATCTCAATTGTTAAAGTATATTCACACTTCATTAAAATGAAAACTATTGTTACAGTGGACAGAGTACATTATATTTTATTTTAATGATCTGAAGGCAACAGTCCAAGGCAAAGTGTAAACCTTAAAAGCTTCTAAAAGAATAAAAAAGTTGGGGCAGCTAGGTGGTGCAGTGAGTAGAGCCCTGGCCCTGGAGTCAGAAGGACCTGAGTTCAGATCCAGCCTCAGACACTTAAGCCACACAAACAAAAACCTAGCCGTGTGACCTTGGGCAAGTTACTTAACCCCCATTGCCCTCCAAAAAGAAAAAAAAAAAAGAATAAAAAAGTGTGATGCAGTAGAAAAGAAAAAGACTGGCTTTCAAGTCGGAGGACCTGGATTTAAATCCATCCCTAACACTTTTTACCTGTGTGATATATTAGTCATTTAAACCTCTCTTAAGTCCCAGTTTCCTCACTTTAAAATGTCAAGACTGGACTGGACTGGACAAGTCTCTGAAGTCCCTTCCAGCCCTAATATCTATTATTCTAAAGTATGTTAAGACAGTATTTGGGGGGTTTTGTTGGTTAAGTATAGTATGGAATCCTTGCGTCACTCTTGACTGAAATGAAGAAGCTAAAACAATTTGCATCTAAGAGAGTAAAAGTCCTATATTTGCCAACTGGATGTAAAATAATGGCTGTTTTAATGTAGAGGTTTAAGTTTTAGAAGGAATCACCTCATTTGACTGATTTTAATCAACTACTTTTTAAAGAGCTGTTTTGATATTCTCTGGGAGGGGTTTTTATTTTCATCAAAGAGTAATTTGAATAAAACCAGGAAGCCTGCCACAGTTCATACTGGTATCTTAGACTGAATTCACATACTGAAATCTCAGTGTGATTTGAAAAGTTATCTGGCTTGGACCTTGGAGTTCAGGGTTAAAGCAGATATAGGTAATCAAGGAGTTAACAAAGAAAGAAAAGTAGACTGCTACTTAGGATAAGGATAAGGATGCATCAGTTTTCTAAGCTGTAAAATGAGATGTCTGGAATGCATATATGAAATCAGAGGATATAGGTTAATAGAAACAGGGAGAAATAGTTCAGGGAAACTTTGGGAAAAGGAAAACTAAAGAGGCAGTGGTGACCCCATATTTATTATAAAAGCAAAGCCAACTTTTACTTAGTGTCTGCTCTTATTGAAAGGTAGGCTCTTTACCCTTAGATTCAAGTGTCAAATTAAGCTGTTGTTGCAACACATCATAGCAATAGTTTATTTTTTATCTCTTATCCTACATGCGATTTTATTTCTTCTCCCTCCACAAACAACTAACTGAAAAAGCAAAGGAAAACAAAAGCCTTGTAATAAACATGGTCAAGTCAAATAATTCCCAAATTGGCCATGTCCAAAAACCTATGTACATAATTCCTCATCTTTGAGCCCACTGTCAGGGAGTAAGTAGCATTCTTCATTACTGATTCTCTGGAACTGAGTTTGTCATTGCAATGCTCAGAGTTCTTGAGTCTTTTAAAAGTTGTTTATCTTTACAGTGTTGTCTTGGTTCTTCTCACTTTGCTCTGCATTAATTCATACAAGTCTTCCCAAGTTTCCCTGTCCCTTTCATTATTTCTTAAAGCACAAAATTATTCCATTATATTTATATGATAATTTTTTCAGCCATTCCCCAATAGATGGGCACCATTTAGTTTCCAAACCTAACCTCTACAAAAAATACTGCTCTATTTTTGTACGTATGGGTTTTTTTCTTCTTTTTTTTTAATCTCTTTGGGGTGTAGGTCTATTGGAATATCACTGAGTAAAAGAGTATGGACAGTTTAATACTTTAATACAAATTGCTATCTGGAATGGCTGGATCAATTCATAGCTCTATCAACAGTGCATTAATGTGACTCTTCCCCTAGTACCTCCAACATTTGTCATCTTTGCTAATCTGATGAGGGTTCAACAGAACCTCTGAATTGCTTTAATTTACATTTCACTAATTATTAGTGATTCAGGGGATTTTTATCTTGTAGATGTAGGTAGCTTAGATTTCATACTTTGAAAACTACCTGTTCATATCCTTTGACCACTTAGCAATTTGGAAATGGTTCTTCTTATAACTTAGAATCAATTATTTATTTATTTATCTTGGAAATTAGACTTTTATCAGAGAAACTAGAAGCAAAGAATTCACACACACACACACAATTAACTTTTTCCCTTCAATTTTAGCTACAGTGGTTTTGTTTGTGCAAAACATTTTGCAACTGTACGTTATCAACCATCCACTTTATTCTCTGTGATCTTTTCTATCACTTGTTTGATAAAGAATTCTTCCCCTACCCAAAGTATGATAGGAAAATTTCTTTCATGTTCCTCTAATTTATGATGTGAACTTTTATATTCAAGTCATATATCCATTTAGAGCTATGTGGTGTGTGGAGTGATGATCTAACCCTTCTAATCAATCTCCCTATCTCATGTTTCTATCTTCTCTAATTTCATACTCCTGCTTAATAAACTCTAGTTGTTCTCTATGACATGCAAGATTATTTAAAAACTCCTGTTTAGAATTTTAAAGTCCTTAACAACCAGCCCCAACCTACCTCTTCCACCTTAGTACACACTACTGTCCTCCATATACTTGCACCATTAGTCCAGCTAACTATCCTTATTATTTCTCACAAATTTGGCTCCATTTCCCACCACCATTCCTATGCATGATTATACCCCATTCTCAGATTGTACTCCCTCCTTACCTATCTCTCAGAATCCCTAGTTTCTTCCAAGATTCAGCTCAAGTTTCACACAGCATCTACATGAGGCCTTCTCTGATTCCCTGTAATTGGTAGCTTCTTCCCCTCAAATCATTTTGTATATGTTTCGTCTATATTTACATATGGATACACTGTCCCTCCTTGACAGACTGAGGGCAGGGATTTTTAATTTTTTTTTCCAGGTTCACTGGAACATAAGAAGGAATTAGTATGCTTACTGATTGACTGCATAACTGATGTCCAGCAGGAATTAAAAACTGAAAAACTGGAAGGCTACATATGAAGACACTGAAGTCACCTACACAGAGATGAGAGCTGAACTCATGGACTTTTATAACACTCCTATCTCATTCTTAATTTCTTTCATTAGATCATCATCTGTTTCATGTCCCTTATTCTTCCTTCTCAAGGTTCTGTTCTAGGTCCTCTTTACTTCTATTAACCATGCCCTCTCCCAGTTAATCTCATAATTTCCCAAAAGTTCAAATAGCATTTCATGTAAATGATTCCCAGATCTATGTAAGCCCTAATCATTCCCTTGAACTTCTTTTATTTACTTCAAACTTCTTTTATATGTTTTTAACTCATTAGGTCCTTCATAAGGTCCAAAACAGAACTTACCTTCCTATTAAACTCACTCCTCTTTTGAGACTGTCTAGACCTATGATTTCTATATAGCAAGAACTTAATAAATGCTCCTTAAATTGAACTGGATATATACATAATCAATTCTCTTATTTAATAAAGATAAGAAAGTAGACATATGGGTCCATAGTTTCAGACTCCCACAACTATGCTTTGTGGTAATAATACTACCGAGGATTTCCACTCCTTAAAAGTCTTCCCCTTTTCCAATTATTTTTAAAACTAAACACTAGTTACCTTTAAAAGCATGTCACTTGATGCACAGACTGACTTTGTAATTGGTAAGATCTAGCCACTCTTTCCAAATGCATTTATATTTCCTCATATGGCATTTTAGATAACAAGATAAAATACAAATATGGCAGTGCTACTATTAATCCAACAAGTATTTATTAAGCACCTACAGTATAACATAGCAGACACTGAAGATACAAAGACAAAATGGCAAAATCCCTACCATTAAATAACATACTCTATTGAGGAAATATATGTACAGGTAAAAGTAAATACAAAGTAATTTCCTCAGGGAAGGTATGGGTGAAATATGAAAGGCAATTTGTAAACATCAAAAGAGTTGTCCACAGAAGTTGAATAAGGATACCTGAGAAATGAAGCTGACACGGATAGGTCTAAGACAGCAAGAAAGAAAGCTTTGGCCCAGGCAATCATAGGGCAATAGCAGACTGTCACAGTTGTCATTATATAATAGCAAAGGCAATGTTTATTTGATTATCAATCCCTGAGAAACAGGGAGAAAAAACATGTGCTTGATGATCGGGCACATGCCCAGTCTCTGGTCCTATCTGATTGTCAAGGCAGAGGTGTGTGGAGTCCTGAAGAATCAGTCAATGACTTCATGTTCACCCACTTCAAAGATTTGTTTTAAACAGATTCTCCCTTCAAGGCTCAGATCAAGTTCTATCTCTTTCAAGAGGTCTTTCTTGATTTCCTCATTTAATAGTACCTTTCCTCTCACCCCTAAAATGTCTTCATAATATACTTATTCGTACTTATCTGTGTATTTCTGATTCTCTTGGAAGAGAATATAAAGCTGCTTGTGGGCAGAGACTATCATTTTTTAACATGTATCCTCAGAAGTCAACTTAATGAAAATTTGAATTTAACTGAATATATCTAACATATGTAAGAATTAATTTTTATTTTGTACCATTACTACTCCATATGCAATGAATCCATTCATTTACTACTACCTGCTATGTAAATTAATTCTTCTACTTGTCTTAAACCTATCTCAAATTTTATCCCCCAGTTCCAGTGTTCCAGTGTCCAGTCCTAGTTTTAGTGTACTCCCTAGCCATATCCTTCATGACTGTATAGATTTCAAACATATCTCACTTCAAAGTTCAAACAAACTTAAAATTATTGATTTTTTAAAATTTTTTATAAAAGTTCTTCCATTATCTTTTTAGCCATCCCTCTATAAATCACTCTTGAGTATTTTCCTAAGAAAAACAAACTGCATAAATTATTTCAGGTATAGATCCAATGTACTTCTGAGCAAGGGTGAAATAATGTTTTGTGTTTCAACTAATGACTTTCCTGATAACAGCCATTCAGACAAAAGTGAGTCATTTGGTCAAAGTCACTTGATCATGGCATCATAGATTTAGAGCTAGAAGGACCTTGGAGGCCATCTAGCTTAATCTCTTCATTTGATATATAAGGAAAATGAGTCCTAGGAAAGTCACTTCTCCAGTTTCACAAAGGTAGTAAGCATTAAAGGTGGAATTTGATTCCAGGTTCACTGACTCCAGAGCCAGTCATTTTTCCACATACCATGTTACTGTCCTAGGAACAGTTAACTCTAACTCTTAGATCCTTTTCCTAGGTTGTAGCTAATAATTCAACATCTATTTATCTTCTAAGAATGCTTTGGATTACATTCCCTAAACGGTTTACAAAACATTTACCTACACTAACGCACATTCATCAATTTGCTATTCCCACACTTGACTTTTTTAGGGTCCCGTTGACATTTATCTCCATGCATTTTAAAATTACCATATGCAGAAAAGCTTAATGTTACCTAGAAATTGAGAGATTTTATTTTATACTTCCTCCTCCAAATTACTGTTAAAAATATTAAATAAAACTTGACTCAGCACTGATCCATCATATAGACAATTTTTTCTATCTTACACCTTTCAGTCTTGCTGACTGCTAAATCCCAATCTGACCACTGGTAAAACATTAACATTTCAAACAACTATTGCTATAACAGCTTGAAATTGCACTAAGACCTTTGGGACACCTTGTATATCATTATGGAGGCAATTAATATTTAATTTTAATAATACTTGTTATATTTAAATTGTAAGAAATTCACGAAAAGAAAAAGTCAGATGTTTATACATGGTGTGAACACATGCTTTAATTATGCACATAACTAATTATTAACTGGAAGAGATGCACAATTAACAAAGTTAAAAGAAATCCTCATTATACATTACACAAAGCATATAAAAACATTTCTCTGAATGCACAGATTAAAACATTAAAATCATCTACCAGCAACTGTGTATTATATGTCAGATACCAAATGTGAGTTTTGACCAACTGGCTGGGCATAGTTTTAGGAAGGAGATCAGTTTAGGACGAGTCTACACCAGGTTAATAATTAGCCTTTGGCTCCCCAACTCCCTTTGTTTTGATTTAATTTTCAGAGTTGACTGAAGACAGAATAAACCTCAGAACTACCCTGGGCTGTATCTACCTGTAGCTATGTTAGAGAGACATATCCAGCCACCAACTACTACCACATATGGTTGGTACAGTTTTATTCCAAATGAGTTCAAAGAGAGGTAATACTAGGCTTATTTCCTCTGACAGAGATGTGATCTTAATTATATCTTCACAATGTTAAATTTTTTTTTCCAAAGTAAACAAAAAACAGTACTTTTGGGGAAAATTCACTTTCCAGGGGGCTGAAGTACCTTAAACCACTTAGGAGAAAGTAAATAAGTAATAAATAACCTTCATTCTATTATACAAACACAAGTGTAAGTCACAATCAGTAACTTGGTAGAACAAGAAATTAAGTTGCAAAACAGATCGACACAGGACTAAGTTGGCCTTGAAAAACACCTCAACATACCTTAATTTTCCCTAAAAAGCAACAACATGCTGTATCTGCTCATGAAAATATGAACTATATTTTGTAATATAGTCAAAGATTGTCAGTAGGCAATTCAAACAGAGATGATTATGAATTCTATAAAACACTCTAGCTCTTTTGCTTCAGTAACTACTTAGAAAGCATAAGAAGACAAATGAACTGATGCAAGTAAGAGTATTAGCCTTGTGATTCGGGACAAGTCATTTAACCCTCCTCAGTTTCCTCATCTGTAAAAAGGGGATAATAATAGTAGCACCTATCTCCAAGGGTTATTAGAAGGATCAAATGAGATAATTTTGTAAAGTGCTTAGCACAAGGCCTGGAATATAATGAATACTATATAAATGTTAGCTATTATTAGTAGAATTATTGGATTGTTTTAAAGCAAGTTCAGGGACTCTAGATTAAGAACTCTTTGTTCTATATGAGGTTTGCAGTTCTAGGTACAATTCCTTCATTCAGCTCTATACTATATATAGAAATATTCATTTTTCTTTGGTGTTAAAAATCTTTTTTTTTTAATAAAAAGGAGAGAAGAGAAGGAACCAGGTCATCTACATTCAACATGGAAATAGAAAACTGAACCAAGAAGAACACTTACATCAGGAAGAACAGATAGATAAAATGTAGATTATAAAAGGATTAGCTGGACTTTACATTAAGAGAAATAGAACATGTAATTAAAGGAAGAAGGAGGAGAAAGAGAAAGAAAATCCTGGAAGAAGACAAAAGAAAGTGGCTACCAAGAACACAAACTTCAAATATTTCACAACTTCCCCTAAGACCAACCCTGAATTAGTAAAAGGTAGAAGTTACCTAATCAAATTCTGGCATCTAAACATGTTTAAAGCAGAAATAAAGATGATATTTAAAAGGCATTTTAAATTTTGAAAAACAAAAAGCATGAAATAATGCAGGAATTACAAACCTGGAAATGTATACTACTAGAGGGTACAAGAAGCCTGACAAGGCGATCTAGGCAGTATTTGGTAAAGAGTTGTGTCATACAACTGAAATATCTCAAAGCAATAGAGTGTGTCTAGGGTGAGGAAGAGAGAGACAGAGAGACAGAGACAGAGACACAGAGAGAGAGAGAGAGAGAGAGAGAGAGAGAGAGAGAGAGAATATATGAACATATTAGGGAAAGAACAGTCAGGAAAGAGGCAGCTGCAATGTGGGAAAGGAAGTTTATCTGAAAAATCTGAAAGAGACAACAGTGGAGGAATAATTTCTATTGACCAAAAACGAATGAGGTTTGCATATCAAACCCCTTTCATTTTCTGCTAGGAAAAAAAAAAGTGACATCAAAGTTAAAGATGAGCTAATTGATATCCATAACAACTAGAAATTTCAAATTGATTTCTTATCAATTAAGTTACAAAATGTTGAAATAACATCTTATTTTTTTAGATTATGCACGTCCAGTTAAACAAAACATTTCCATGTTAAACATTTTGTACAAGAAGACTAGAATAAAAGAAAAAGTGAAAAATAGCATGCTTCAGTCTGTATTCAATCAATATCAGTTCTTTCTCAGGAATCATATAGTATGCTTCATCATTAGTCCTTTGGGTTTGTCTTGGATCAATATATTGCTGAGAATAGCTAATTCATTCACAATTCTTCATGGAATAATGTTGTTGTCATGGTGTACAACATTCTGGTTCTGTTCATTTCTTTATGCATCAGTTCATATAAGTCTTTCCAGTTTTTCTGAAATCATGCTGCTTGTCATTTCTAATAACACAATAATATTCCATTACAATCACATACCACAGCTTGTTTAACCATTTCACAATTGATGGGCATCCCTTTGATTTCCAATCCTTAGCCACCACAAAAAGCTGCAATAAACATTTTTGTTCAAGTCCTTCCCCCCCCCCACACTTTTTTTTGGATGTCTTTGGGATACAGACGTAGCAGTGATATTGCTAGATCAAAAGGTTATAGATCTTTGGGCATAGTTCCAAATTGTTCTCCAGAATGGTTGGATAAATTCACAATTCCATTAATAATACATTAGTGACCTAGTTTTCTCATATCCCCTCCAAAATTCAACATTCCTCCAAAATCCAATATTTTCCTTCTTTTGTCATATTCCCCACTCTGATTTAGGTGTGAGGTGGTACCTTAGAGTTGTTTTAATTTGCATTCTCTGATCAATAGTGATTTAGAGGATTTTGTTCATACAATTATACATAGCTTTGATTGGTTTGGCTGAAAACTGCCTGTTTATATGCTTTGACCATTTATCAACAGGGAAATGACTTCTATTTTTTATAAATCTGATCAGTTATCTATATCTGAGAAATGAGGCCTTTATCAGAAATATTTATTGCAAAAACTTTTTCCCCGGTTTCTTCTTTCCCTATAATTTTGGTTGCATTGCTTGACACACCTTATCCTTACTAAACGTACTCACAGGCTTTAAATTTCCACTTATAACAACTTGTTATTCCCAGTGCTGTTCTCCATCAAATCTAAAGAAAGAAACAAATTAGAGAATGAACATGACATACGGGTAATGCTTTCAATAGCTCCAGCTTACTAGTTGACAAGAAACAGAATAAAAAGTCTCACTAACTTAACCATCATGATAAATACTTAAAGACTTTACATTACTAAACAGCTTGTGTATCAAATAAAATTCTTTATGGAGAATTAATCTCTATTTTTTTTGTACAAACATATAGTAGGTAAACTCTAGAATTTATTTCCTTTCATAATAAATAGGGGAAATGAGAATATTTTCTGAAAGCCAAAGCACAAGGCTAGTACAAAGTGCAAAGACAAAAAGGGTTGGAAATCTCTAATAACAGAAACAACACTGAATTTGAAATCAAGGGTGTCAAGTGCAAAATGTGACTAAATTCAAAATCGGCTATAACAATGGTCAAGTGGCAAGGTCTTCTCATCTATAAAGTAAGGGGCTAGTACTAAGTCATCTATCTGTCTCTTCCAACTCTGAATAATATCATTAAAACACTAATGAATACTCATGTCTATTAGTCTCTGAAGCCATATATAGGAACAACTGTCAAGATTATATTTTAGTAAGCAGTCTGTGGCTTTAAGATGGCCAAGGTCGGTCAAGATCAGGGCAAGTAAAGGAAGAAACGCTACAAAAAAATAAAAGGAGGGATTTTGTTACTGAAAAATGCCAAGAGCCCAGTTTTGGGGATAAGAATGCACTATTTGACAAAAACTGCTGGGAAAACTGGAATACAGTATGGCAGAAACTGGGCATAGACCATTATCTAACACCATATACCAAATCAAGTCTAAATGGGTGCATGATAGGTATAAAGGATGATACTGTAAGCAATCTGGGAAAGCAAGGAATAGTTTACCTGTCAGATTTGTAGAGAGGGGAAGACTTTAGGACCAAACAAGAATTAGAGAGCATTATAAAATGCAAAATGGATAATTTTGATTACATTAAATTGAAAAGCTTCTGTACAAACAAAACCAATGTAACCAAGATCAAGAGGGAGGTAGGAAATTGGGAAAGAATTTTTACAACCTATGTCTCTGATAAAGGACTCATGTCTAAAATATACAGAGAATTGAGTCAAATCTATAAGAATACAAGTCATTCCCCAATTGATAAATGGTCAAAGGATATGAACAGGCAGCTTTCAGAGAAAGAAATTAAAGATATCAATAAGCATATGAAGAAATGCTCTAAATCACTACTGATTAGAGAAATGCAAATCAAAACAATTCTGAGGTACCACATCTCTCCAGTCAGATTGGCTAAGATGACAAAACAGGAAAATGACAAATGCTGGAGAGGATGTGGGCAAACTGGAACACTAATGCATTGCTGGTGGAGTTGTGAACTTATCCAACCATTCTGGAGAGCAATCTAGAATTATGCCCAAACAGCTATAAATAATTTCATACCCTTTGACCCAGCAATACCACTTCTAGGGTTATATCCCAAAGAGATCATAGAAGAGGGAGGAAGACCCATATGGAAATTAAAGGGGTGCCCATCAACTGGGGAATGGCTAAACAAGTTGTGGTATATGCATGTAATGGAATATTATTGTGCTATAAGAAATGAGGAGGAAGGGGCGGCTAGGTGGCGCAGTGAATAGAGCGCCGGCCCTGGAGTCAGAAGGACCTGAGTTCGGAGCCGGCCTCCGACACCTAATCCGCACAAACAAAAACCTAGCCGTGTAACCTTGGGCAAGTTACTTAACCCCAATTGCCCTAAAGGGGCGGCTAGGTGGCGCAGTGAGTAAGAGCGCCGGCCTCGGAGTTTGGATGACCCGAGATCAGATCCGGCCTCAGAAAATGAGCACCCACGCATAAATCAAATGACTAGCCGTGTAACCTTGAGCAAGTTACTTAACCCCAATTGCTTTAAAAAAAAAAAAAAAAAAGAAATGAGGAGGAGACAATTTTCATATTTACCTGGAGAGGCTTATACAAATTGATGCTGAGTGAGAAGACTAGAACCAGGAGAAATTTGTATACAATCACAGACACAACATAAGTGTGATGACCAACTACGACAGACTGGACTCTTCTCAGCAATGCAGTGATATAAGGAAATCCCGAAAGACTCATGAAGGAGAGAGATGCCTACATCCAGAGAAATAACTAGAAAGAACTGAGCTTGAATCCTGATGGAAGAAAACTAATTGATCTTTTTCTTTTCATTGTTTGGTTTTATTTCTTCTTTACCATTTTTCATCCCACCTAGTACAATACGCCTTTGTAACTTGACTAATGTCTATTGTGAAAGCATTTGCAGATCCTATACTGAACTAATGCCGTCATAGGGGGTGGGGGGAGGAAGGGAAGGGAAATTTGAAACTCAAGGAACTATGGAATTGAATCTTGTAAACTAAAAATAAACAAGTAAATTTAAAAAAAAGAAAAAGAAAAATGCCAAGAGACCAAAATAACTTTATCTGGTATCTAGCATAATACAACTTGAATAATTAGGTATTTATGACCAGATAGGGTATTAGCAAGAGAATAAAGAAAATGGGAATATGATAAAAAGTTTTGTTAAAGACAATGAAGACAAAAATAATATATTGACATAATTATAACACATACGGTACCCCCAAAGGCTTAGCTCTTGGGGCTGGGGGTTCTAAAATCCCATTTTTTTTCAAATGTTTTTCAAGCTATCAAATTTTGCTACTATGTGAATATTTTTTATGAAAATTTGACAAAAGGGATTTCCCTCCACCCCCCAATTGGTGAATGACAATTAGTTCCATATTTTAAAACACTTTATTTCAACAGTTTCCTGTTATTGTACAAAGGTTTCCCTATAAGCTGTTACAGTAAAGGCTTCCCATACCCACACCAAGTGGAACATTACTAAACAAACTTTCAGAAAGATTAATTGAGGTTACTCTAACATTGCTCTTTCCAGATGTTACCTAAGAGGCAGTGGAACTTGTTATTCTAATTACCTGCCAGAATTAATAACAAACTTCAATAAAATTCCATGTAAAAAGATTTATAAAAAATGAGTAAAAAAGAAACCTTCCTATCTGCCTTTTGTTTGTTTCTCTAATAGAAAAATACTTACCCAAATTTGTAAAGCTATACTATAATATATAAGATCTTAGGTTTTAGAACTGGTAGTTTTTGGCATTCATTTAGTCTAAACTCTTCATTTTGTGGTGCAAAGAGAAAAAGTGATATATAAGCAAATAAGAGCTTAAGAAAGAATTCAAACAAAATCCTTGGATACCAATCCAGAGCTCTTTACACAAAACAATGTTGCAAGTCAAATAAAATATCCACTCTCTCTAAATTTAAATGTTTTTGGAGAAAATATTCAAAAACATTCACTGAATATGTTAAACACTGCCCTGACATCTACCATAAAAAAAAAATTCCCTTAACTTTCCTTCCTCCTCTCTAAAATTATGAATTTCAATTATTACTTAAGAAGGAGTATAGCATGAGAGAAAAAGCTGGCTGTAGGAATCAAGAGGATGTGACTTCCATTTCTGCCTCTAACATCACCTGTTACTTTGGACAATTTATGCAGCCTTTGTTCCCACATTTGTTAGTCAACAAGCACTGTTTAAACATTTGACAATGAACCAGGCACTGTGCTAAGCACTGGGAAACAAAAGAAGGCAAAAACATAGGCCCTGCCCTTAAAGAACTTACCTTCTAATCAGGGGAGACAAGATATAAGTAATTCCATACATATCAAACATATTACAGTATAAACTAAGGGAAGAAACTTGGAAAGGCACACAGGGAGAAAAGACCCACAGAAGGTGAGATTCAAGATAAGGAAGACAAGGAAGCTAAGAATCTGAATGCAGAGAAATGGAAGATGGGATCATGTGAAAAAGAAGGAGGAGAACAAAGAAGTGTCACAGAGGAAAAATGTGAAAAAGACTGGTAACAAATGTTAACGAATGTTAGGGGGGCCCTGAACTTGTCTTTCTGAGTGGCCATATTCTCCAGAAACACTAGAGCCAGAGTATGCAGGAGGCCCTGAAAGCAACAAAGATGAAGCGCTCACCCTCTCCCACCAGTTGAAATAATCTGTTGTTTATATCCCAAATTGGATTCCTGGGGAGTGTCCTTGGAAGCCAAGACAGATGCCAGTCAGCCTTAGTCTTAGAAACTGTCTGTGCATCTGGGACCCTTATAGATAAGCAGATCATCCGAACTTCATAGCCTAGCTACAATTCCCAAGGGAAAGGAAGACAGCTTTTGCTGTCCCCTTGCTCCTCCCCTTCAGGAGGGGTTTTGTCCTTTTCCTGCCTGCCCTAACTGAATCTTCCCCCAAGTCCCCCCCATGCCACACCCGTGTATGGATTGTGAACTCTTTGGCTTCTACATGCTCGCTCATTTCTCTTGTAACAAAGCTTGTTTTCACATAAGTTTTCTGAAGTTGTGAATCCCTGCTGACACATATGAAGGAGCCAGATTGTGATGGGCTTTACATGCCAAACAGATAACTTTATATTTGGTCCTGCAGTTAATGCTGAAGAGCTTATTGAGTAGGGATGTGACATGCTCATTTCTGTACTTTAGGAAAAACACTTGGGCATCTGAGTGAAGGACTGACTGGAATTAGGAGAGATGAATTAGTGAGGTCAATTAGAAGACTAACTGGAGAGAGGTAGCAAGGTCCTATAAAAGAGTGACTATGTAACTCAAAAGAAGATACATGTGAGACATGGGAAGGTAAAAATGACAAGGCTGTGCAACAGTTTGACTATATTCGGTAAAAGCAAGTGAAGAGTTGAGGCCTGGTTTTGAGTCTAGATGACTGGGAAGACAATGGTTGATGACTGACAGTAATAGGAAAGTTGGGAAGAGGGGAAGTTTTGAGGATTGGATTAAGTAATCTTGGATTAGAAAGTTTCTTCCTGCTCTAGGTCCCTAGGAAGATTTCTTATAAACCTGAGCAGTACAGTGATATGTTAACAGAGCTAGATTTGACATCGGAGGATCTGGGTTCCAAAATCTTGATTCTGTCATAACTATCTTTGTGACCTGGGCCAAGATACTTAACCATAAAACGAACAGGCTAAACTAGGTGAATTTAAAAGTCCCTCCCAGCTCTAAATATATAATCCTGTGGGATCAATGACTAATATTGATACTTATTCTTTAACAAGGTATGTAGGATTTAGCCATTTATTTAGTGATAGTGTTTTCACCACAAGTGTGGTAGTGGTACAGTTGTGTTTGCTGACAATTTGTCTCATGGCACTTGAACTTTGTGGACAAATCAACAGTATATTTTCATAAACTTCTCACATCAAATTAAAAATGGGGTATGAATTTGAATTTCAGCTTATGTACTTTTATCATCAACCCTGTACAGTATAAGGGCAATATCCTAAAGATTCATTTGAAAATGCAAGAAAATCGCTACAATGATATTCGCTTAGATGCACAGTTGGCAGGGATCTCAGAGGCCATTTAGTCCAAAACCACATCATTTTATACATGAAGAATCACAAATTATGAAAAATATATTTTAAAACTATGAAAAAATCATAAAACCACATAACACAAAATAATCAAGAAACTAAAATAAGATAAAATGTTTACAGACATGGCAGCAGGATGCTGTACAAATAAGCAGATGGGCACCTAAAACCAACGAAAATTACAGATGCAATCACTCATGCTATAAATGACCTATGAAACCTCCTTCCACTGATACAGGTCAGCAACTTCTTTATACCTTAGTGTTATAGAGAGCTGCTTGGAACACTGAGAGGCTAAGTGTCCATGGTCAAAGAGTCAATATATTTTAGAAGCAAGATGTGAAAATAGATATTCTTAACTCACAGCTATTCTATCCGTCATTCTGTGTCTCACTTCTCATATTTTAAATAGCAAGAGAAAAACATTAAGGAAATACTAGGGCAACAGAACTACATCACTGATGTTGGTGAATTTCCCTGACTACAAATAAAGCTTCCCTAATTTATACAGGATTCACAGCTCATAATAATAAAACTTTATTGCATAACACCTCTTATTGGATTTCATTAGAATACTATTTTGAAATTTTGGACCCTATAACTTAGGAACTTTTAAATAAATGCAAGTCATAGAAGAACTTGGAAAATTAAGGCTTTAAAGAAAAGACTTAGGAAAAGAAATAAGATTATTTAAATTGGTGAGGAAAAAAAAAGACCACAAAGAGAACTTTGACACATAGGACAGACGAATCTTTAGCATACTGAAAATGAGGTAAAGATAATTTTATATCTTTTTTTGAAGGAAGCTTGGTGTAAAGGAAAGAGTTCTACAGGTTAGGTTCTTAGCTCTGACACTAGCTGGATAACAATTGACAAATCTCTTAACTTCTCAGAGGTTCGATTTATTTAGTAGTAAAAAAAAAAAAAAAAGCAATACACTTTTACCAGTTAATCCACAGGGTTGTTGTGAGGAAAGCACTCTGTAAACAAAGAAGTGCTATAGAAACATGAGTTATTGTTATTAGGGCAATGAAATTTCAATTTCCCTCATCACCTGCCTGCTGGTAGGTACAAGCACCTGGATGTCCCACTTGCACCACAAACTCAACACAGAACTAATTTCCTGGCTAAATCCCTATGTACTCAAATTTCTCTATTTCTGTTGAGGGTACCACAATTCTTCAGGTTGCCTACAATATTTTTTGCAGCATTTGCTTACCATTAGCCACTGAACATAGGTAGAACAATGTATTTGACTCCCAATAAAAATGTTTCATTTGGAAACAAAAGCACTTCAAGACTTCAACTAAGCAGTGTAATTAATAGTTACATATTTTATATATGTATGTATGTGTGTACACATACAGAGAGAAGGTAAACGAGACAGAGAAGAAAGAGAACGAGAGAACTAAATTTTTTGATGGGCACAGATAGAATGAAAATTTCAGAAAAGACAATTTGAATAATTAAAACCCTGTGGGACACCAGTGAAAATCCACTCTATTTACAAACCTCCCTGCCAATTATAAAACATTTCCTGAGGTTTGTTTTGTTTTTCCCATTATTGCTAAAATAATTCCACACCTTGATTTCTGTGCAAGGCAATCTTCATAGTTCCAATGTGGCAATAATTCTGGAGTCCAAAAGCCAGAATTCCTGTCTCTGCTGCTTATAAAATGTATGAGGTTGGCCAAGTTGTTTAACCCCTCTCAAACTTCAATTTCTTCATATATAAAATGAAGGATTGGATGTCTAGCTCTAAAATCCATGATTCTATGGCTGCTCATATACAAAAGGAGTTAAAATGGATTGTTTTGGGAACTTTATAAAAATTGAATTACATGGTATCTGAGGTCTCAACTCTTGATTCTGCAAACATTTTTTCTTTAGAAAGCATTAACTTCAGAGGTAAGATTAACAGGTATGAAAAAGAAAAACAAAATAACTAACTCAGATCACACAACTAATGTCTGAGGTGGGATTCCTGATTCTATGTCAAATGCTAATCTTCCTGACTCCAAATCCTGTAATATATAGTAATCACCATTACTCACAAGAAAAAAATAACCCTGTAACTACTACTGATGGGTAACCTTGAAAAATAATTTTTCCCCTAATATCTAACTATCTAGAAGCCTCAGTTCATTCACAAGTATCTAAGGCTGTAGGGGTGAATGGCTTAATCCTTAAAATGATACCACCCCTGTGCTCACTTCCGATGACAATAAAGGGCTGTATAGAACATCAAACATTAAAGAGACAATGTTTTTTAAAACAACCTACTATTGGGGCGGCTAGGTGGCGCAGTGAATAGAGCGCCGGCCCTGGAGTCAGAAGGACCTGAGTTCGGAGCCGGCCTCCGACACTTAATCCACACAAACAAAAACCTAGCCGTGTAACCTTGGGCAAGTTACTTAACCCCAATTGCCCTAAAGGGTCGGCTAGGTGGCGCAGTGAGTAAGAGCGCCGGCCTCGGAGTTTGGATGACCCGAGATCAGATCCGGCCTCAGAAAATGAGCACCCACGCATAAATAATGACTAGCCGTGTAACCTTGAGCAAGTTACTTAACCCCAATTGCTTAAAAAAAAAAAAAAAAATTCATAGCAGCAGTCACAGCATAGTGCATAGAGAGCTAGCCTTGGGGTCCAAAATACCTGAAGTCAGGTCCTACCCCCAACCACATTCTGTCCCTTGTGAAGGCGGGAGGGAGAGAAGGAAGGGGAGAAAGATTATTTTATTTCAAGTTTTTAAAATCTCTTTAACTTTCCTGGGTTTCAGGTTCTTTGTCTGCAAAATGAGAGAATGGTACAAATCTTCAGAGGTAATTTGAATAAAGCATTTTTCTTCTAAAGCAGCAAACACTCTCAGTATTTTGGTAATGCTCTCCCCCAAAACCTGATTTACTGTAAAACATTCTAAGTGCAAGAATATAATTTTATTTCATTATTTTGTTAGACTGATATTTATGGTTTTAATAAATCAACACACTTACCATAGCACTACTATTACTTCTAAAAGTTATTTCTTGAGCAGAAAATATCTACAGAATGTACAATGTTAAGTAAAGTTATTTCACCTGCGTAGGCCTTAGCTTCTTCATCTGTAAAATGAGAAGACTAGAACAGACAGATGGTCTATGTTACTGGGTCAAATGCTATGACCCAGATTTGCTCAGAAAACTCTTACTAGGCTTTTTGTAATAGCAAAGAACTGGAAACAAAATGAATGTTCATAGATTGAGGAATCACTAAAGAAAGTGTGGTACATGATTATAATTGAATATGACTGAGCCATAAGAAACCATAAATATGAAGACTACAGAGAACCATGAAAAAATTTATATGAACATTGATGTAAAGTAAAATAGGTAAAACCAGGAAAGCAATATGTACTATTATAACAGAAACAGAGTAATAATGAAAAATAAAATTAAAAGAGCCCTTTCTTCATTGTAAAGTCTCTTGGTATAGAATGCTAAACTTACTGTCAGATTATGCAGGTTAGATTTGCACATCTGCCTTTTTTCTTTTAGTTTTTATTCTTTGTTAAAAGGGATGGCTCTGGATAGGGAAAACGAGGCTATATTCAGAAATGAAGACGATATAAAAATAAGAGTTATCATTTCTTAAACTACTGCTAGACATAATGTTCTTTCATACAAGAGTATTTGAGTCCTTAGAATGAAATAAAATCATGGAAAGGATAAGGTAGCCTTGAACAGGAAAAAGGCAATGGCCATGAAGTCAAAGGGCTATGGTTCAAACCCTGCTTTTTGTCGCTTCCTACCTGTGTAATCCTGACAAATCATTAAGCTTTGGGGCCCTCAAAGCCATCAGAATCTAAATCTATTAACCTATGAAATATTTAAATTTTTTGCTGTGATTATCTTACTTTTTAAATCATAACATATCTATAATGTTGAGGCAACATAGCAAAGAGAGCAGAATACTAAGCTGGGAGTCAGTAAGACTTAGATTCAAATTCTACTTCTAACTCTCACAATCGGACCCCCAGCAAGTCATGTAACCTCAATGTGCTTCAGGCAGTTCCCTAGGCCTTAATACCTACTAAATCACTGCCAAATTGTGATCTGTTAGTGGAGGGAGTTCTGAAGAGCACAGAACTCTTCCATATTTCTTTTTTTTTTTTTAAAGCAATTGAGGTTAAGTAACTTGCTCAAGGTTACACGGCTAGTCATTATTTATGCGTGGGTGCTCATTTTCTGAGGCCGGATCTGATCTCGGGTCATCCCAACTCAGAGGCCGGAGCTCTTACTCACTGCGCCACCTAGCCGCCCCCTCTTCCATATTTCTAATACCAAAATCAGCAATTAAAACTTTAAAACCTAATATCTTGCTGTTAAGAGGCTCTGAAACAACCTTAAGCTGAAATAAAAATTTTCTTTACAAAACGCATCAGACTACTCTAAAATACTTCCTTCTAATACTGATCAGTTATGCTGATTTTTTTCTTTTTTTGCTGTAATTTTTTAAAAGTACCATGGGGGGGGGGCGTGGCTCTCTGAAAAGTGGATGGGGAGGGATACTGGGAGAAACTACAGTGATGTAAAAAAACAAAAGATATCGATAAAAATTAGTTTTAAACATGAAATTTTTTCTTTCTCATCAGACAATAGAAACATGTACTACTTTTCCTCTTTATTGCCTGTATAGATGGGGGGAGGAAGATTTTTTTAAACCCACAAAGTAACTAAAATATAGTTTCTGAGAAATTGCATTTTGAGAAATAGAAATTAGTTATCACCTTAAGAAAAATGTATATTTTTCTTAATATAATAAACAATAAGCTAATTGGCACAATGGATAGAGCATCAGAAAGACCTGAGTTCAAATCCTACCTCAGACACTTACTATGTAACCCTGGGCAAGTCACTTAACCAGTTTGCCTCAGATTCCTCCTCTGTAAAATGAGCTGGAGAAGGAAATGGCAAAACCACTCCAGTATCTTTGCTAAACAACAACAATAACAACAAATGGGTCACAAATAGTCGTACATGACTGAAACAGCTGAACAACAAATAAATAATAAACAATAAGCAAAAGTCACTGTGACAAATATATAACCTAAATGAGTCTATTAAAATGTCACATCTCTACAGTAGTGGAGGTATCATTTAAATATTTAAAATACTCTTTCTAATTTACTTTCCCCACCCCATGACCCATTTTTCCTCTAAGAATGGGAAAGACATAAGGTAAAGAAATATTCCCTTTTTAAAAAATGAAATAAAGTTGAAGAAAAATAGTGTAGATTCCCTTTAATGGAAAAAAGATGGCTCCCTCAATAGTACATTGCTTAAATGAGTTCCAAATACTCTTATAAATATTAACCTTGAATCTTTCTAGTTAGTTTGAACTTATTCAACTAAGAGGGGATTAAACCAGAAGAAGCAAGCCACAAATGGAAAACATCTGCTGATAATTTCTGAAGTTAATGTTTTCCCATTGGTGGTAGATATCTGCTATCACAATACTCTTTGTGGAAAATGTTCAAGTATTCATTTCTGAAAGACCAGATTGACTTAAGTGGAATTATTATCAAAAACCACTTATACCACATAGCAGTCTGCTAATGGTTAGAGAATTTAATTAGTAAGGCTTAAAGAATTCTCTGCTTAAAATTATAGTAAAAAAATAAAATAAAATAAAACCACAAGCATAGTACATATGGAGGAGTGGTGGCCTGAAAGAGGAGTTTTAGTCCAGGAAGTCACCAAACTCCTTTCTGGCCACCAATCCTCCCTATAGACTGTCTCTTCCATTAGAATCTAAACTCCTTGGGATCAGATCATCTCACTTCAGTATTTGTACTTGAGGCAGAGTAGCTGACACATAATAAGAAATTAAATATCCTTCATTCATCCATTCAACAAGGAGACCAAAAGAAGCCAGAATCTTCACAAACCATCAAACACTTGATATGCCTGCCAAAGCCAACACTATTTAGAATATAAACCCATTTACAAAAGTTTACAGAGAATGAGGAAAATTAAAAGCAATACTGCTTCAGAAAACATTGAGAAGCAGTGAAGGGACAAAATCATTTATAGAAAGCTTGGCAAGAGATCCATTTAAATGAGACAATTCCCAGAGCATTTAAAGATTAAACTAGGAGAAGGATAACAAATAAAAGATAGGAAAAGGGCAGCCCAAATTTCTACAACAAGCAAACTTTTCTACATCAATAACAGTGAAGCCATCACATTTGAAATCTAACATCACAGACTCTGATGTACTACATGAGGAAGAAGAAATGAAACAGAGAAAACAAAGACAGGAAGAATAGCTGAACCAGACAGTAAGACTGTGCAGGAGGCAAAACAATTCTGAGGGTAATTAGGGATAGGAAGAACCAGAAAAACAGAATGTACAGTCTGACTAGTGGAAAGTGAATGAGAAGGAATGGCCAAAGAATCCTGTGGAGACTTAAGTATTAAAAAGTTAAGATAGTTTTTCAAAATAAATGTATTTAAATCTAAATAGCTTCAGTAATCTAACTGGCTATACTAGTGTTTAACATTAGTTTTATAACAAATCATTTAATTTTTTTCTGAAGGGGGAGGCAATCGAGGTTAAGTGACTTGTCTAGGGCCACACAGCTAGTAAGTATCTGAAGCCACATTTGAACTCAGGTCCTCCTGACTCCAGGACCATTGCTCTATCCACTGGCCCACCTAGCTGCCCCCAAATCATTTAATTTTTAGTTGTCATTTTTTTTTTGCTTTTTGGGGGGCAATTGGTATTAAGTGACTTGCCCAAAGTCACACGGCTAGTAAAATCATTTAATTTTTAAAAGATAATATAATATAAATTTATATTATCCATGTTAAAGCCAAGGGAAAAAAATATCTAAAATCATAATCCCAAAACTGGATCACAAAGCAAAACTGGGCTAAAAATTGTTTTTAAAAAACATGCCAGAACTTTAAAAATCCAAATATGTTAGATCCTTCAAAGCAGTCACCCTGTGAATGTAATCTAAGAATATGTCCATTTCTTAAAATAAGTATTATAAGTACTCCAATTTCAGAAACGCCTTCAGAACTTGTGACACATTCTTTTGAATGTCCCTAATGAAGTGAACTATGAAAAAGAATGCTGAACAAATCTGCCTGGTTAAAAGGAATTTTGGGCCAAGGGGCTTGGAATAAAGCAATGAGAGTACAGAAAACAAAAAAACTTAAAGAAACTGGCTTACACAGAATATTATCAAGTAAATATTTAATGCCTACAAAGATCACCCTTAAAAAGATTTCCTGTTAGCCTCAATTAACTAAACTTTGTCCTCAATGAACTTAGTAAAGTCTTTGCTATGAAAATAAAATAGAAATTAAAAAAAGTATACAAGTGTTAATTTGTTTCGTATGGAATGAGAATCAAAAAAATTCAGGGAAGATATCAATTGTGAGCTAAAGTAGTCAGGGCAAAACAGAACAAAAGAAGCTTAGACCGCAGTTAGATTTTAAAAGATTTGAAGACAGAGAAATGGCAGGGAGGGGAGAGATGTGGATAAACAAACACTACAGAAGGTAGTGAGGAGACCACTGAGACTAAAAGAGAATGTGTTGAAAAGTAATACGAAAAAAATAAGTAAGATTGGATTCACCCCAGATTATAGAAAGTCTTGAATTCCAGGCAGAAGATTTGATATGATGAAGTAGCTAATACTAAAAGTCACCAAGTTCTACAAAAGGAACTTGACATGGCTGAAAGAGAAAGAGAGCATTATATGAGTACAAATGGTTGTACTGCATTCTAATAGGGTGTCTCTGAGATGTACCGCTACACTCTATGTTATAGTACTATGAGAATATACTGCAGCCCACAACTTCAAGCATATGGCACAGTTAGCTACTGATAACTGCAGGGGTAACTGCTTATGCTGTTGACTATGTGTTTATATGTTTTACTCTAACAGCTGTGTAAAGTAAGCCAGGTGATGGAGAAAAAGATGCAACAGAGAAAGAGAAGAAAAAAAGAAAGGGAAGAGAGGGATGGAGAAAGAAAGAAAAAGAGAAAGAGAGAGAGAGAGTCACAGAAGCATTAATGACTGGAAGACCCCAAACTCCCAGGTATTCAAGTCAATTGCTGTGAATGACATGGTAATTTTCATACTGGATTTACACTATTTTTGTACCCCTTGTTAAAAAAAAAAAGACCACATGAATAAGGCAGTCTTGCAAATAAAAATGTTTATCAATCCTCTCCTCTTGTCCCAAAAAAGGCAAAGAAGAGAATAGGAAGTCAGAGGAAATAGCTTTGAAAGTTATAAGCTGAATTTATTTTCTACTCAAAATGAAAAGCGAGTTGTACGTAAAAAGATATTTGATAGTTTCATGTTGTTGTTACTCAGTCGTTTCAGTTATGTCCAACTCTTCATGACCCCACTGGGGTTTTCTTACCAAAAATATTGGAGTGGTTTGCCATTTCCTTGTCCAGCTCATTTTATAGATGAGGGAACTAAGGCAAAGAGGGGTTAAGTGACTTGCCTAAATATGAACTCAAGTCTTACTGACTCCAGGACAGAATTCAACTATAGCAAATGCTAATTTTAACATGACAGGTAACAGAATACATTTTCATTTTCAAATGGCAAATTAAAATCATAGAAACTATTTGTTTTGAAAAAGCACACAGACGCAATTGACAAAATTTAAACCCTGCTTAAACACAACAAATATGAGAAATGTGAATGGCTAAGTGTTTCAAGATGAAATGTTAATTGCATAATTTATAACATTCAATAATACAATAATGATACTAGTAGTTGACAAAGATTGCCACACCACATTAAATTTTAGGCATTTAAAAATAAGTCTAAAAGACGGGAGTTCATTTCATCAAAATCTCTGTTTGTAATTGTAACAAGGCTTCCACACAAACCCGGGGCAATTATGAGGAGGGAGACATGACTCCTGATAGCTGAGAGAATGCTAACCCCAACATTAAGGAACTGCCAGCAAGTGCTCACAGCTGGTTCCAGAGGATCTTGGAAGAGACACAAGGACAAAGAGCCTCCTGGCAGGTGGAGGAAAGGGGAAGACTTTGGATGACTGCAGCCCTTTGAAACTTGGACAAGTATGGAAACTGGCTTCTGCCATATTCCTCATCTACACAGCTTAAAATTAGGTCTAATGACTGCTGACCAGCTGGTGAGACTTTTCTGTTGGTTTGAGCTGAAGCCTCATTTCTCTCCTACCTGAAGAACTCATCAACTTTTCATATTTCCTGGAATATTCTAATCTGTACAACTTCCCAAATTTCTGTTTGCCACTCTGTTTAAATTTCAATATTCACTATTTCTAATGGTCTATGGCATGACTAGTATGTGGTGAGGTGGAGTTACACTAGCAAATGTAAGCTAAGTGCTAATCTCCCCCTTAAAGAAAAACAGCTTTCCTTCTGAATTCAGACTCATATCCCTAGACAGAATGATATTTGAGGGCTAAGAGGAAGATGTAATTCTAGGGTTTGTAGGGATGTTGAAAGGATCAAATGAGACAATATTTGTTTTTAAAAAACATTGCCTAGCACATAATCGGTACTATATAAATGCTTATTTCCTCCCCCCCTCACCTCTAGTCCAATACTCCTCTTGAAGACTAGACAACAAATATAGTTACCTTAGTAGTCAGTCCTGGATCCTGCCTGCCCCTCCCCTCTCCCCAAACAAATGTGCTGTTACTATAGGTGTGGTCCTCCTACTTTTATTTACAGATATTACAGCTAACATTTATATGACACTTTAAAGTTTGTGAATTGGTATATATGTATATTCTCTTCTTTGATCCTTATAATAACCTTGTGAAATATGCCTTATTATCTTCATTTTAGAAAAGATTAAAAAAACCTGAGACTGGGAGAGGGAAAGTGACTCATTCATGGTCACACAGCTAATAAAGTCTAGTAGGACAGGATTTGAACTTATCTTCTTTACCCAACTCTGTAACTCTATTCAAGTGAGTTGATCCTGGGCCCTGGACCTTAACTTTCTCCTTTTTTCAGAAAAGAAACTATAAGACAGATAGCTAGATTAGACAAACAGATAGACACAGACAAAGGTAGATTAGATAGATTAGATTGACAGATCAGAGAAATCCAGACACAATCTACACATGTCATAGATTCTAATAAACGTCACCTTTTAGAGAGTTAATATGGTGTAATGTAGGGGTGGGGAATGTGTGTCCTCCTAATATGGCCTTCTAGGACCTTGGGAGTCTTCTGACTGAGTCCAGGTTCTACTGAACAAATCCTTTTATTAAGGGGAGATGTTCTGTGAAGTTTGAATTCAGTCAAAGGATCACAGTTGAGGACCTAGAGGGTCATATGTGGCCATGAGGCCACAGGTCCCCCACCCCTGGAATGGATATCTAGTCAATTTCCTTAGCAAGAAGCCTGGGATTCCAATCTTGCCTTAGATACACAGTGGTTGTATATCCCTTGGCAGATAACCTCTTGGCGCCCCCTGCACTAATGGAAGATGTATCCTCTTTTTGAGGGCATCCCCCAACCAAAGAATTCAAAACTCTGGGCCAAAAGAAATCAACTTTTCAGTGAAGACATCACATTTAGCATCAATGAATATAGTTTCAGGATTTAGAGTTAAAAGAGATTTTCCTTTCATCTAAAAGAATAAGAACAAACTGGTATCCATTAAAGGACCAGTGAATTGCCATATGGCTATTCCCACAGGTAGTTAATAAAAGTCCAGAATTAAAATCAATTCAGTTCTATAAGCATTTATTAAACACTTACTATATGCACGATACTAAGTTGTTTACAAAGACAAAAATGAAAAACAGTGCTTGCCCTCAAGAAACACACATTTTTACTGGAAGTGCTTGAGATTCTGATCAGCTTTATTTTAGTTCCTACTAAGACACTCTTTTAGATATACAGTACAAGTGAAGTGTTCATGAAAATAAGTTTTACTCCAGGAATAAAGTACTTAAATGTCATCAACAATTATCTGGGGGGAGGGGGGAAAGGTAAGTGTGGGTTGTAAGGGTGAGTGAAGAAAGAAAGCATTTAGAATCCTTAATGGGCAGGGTATGTTAGGGTTAGAGGAAAAAACATCTAATCGTAACTAAGCAGGAATGGCTGGAACAGACAATGATGTTGCCAGTCTCAGGGTAACCACTGAAGTTTCCTAGGGTGCCCCAGTTTTGGCATATCAATTTCAGATTTCATAATGACAAAAAACTATCCAGCCACCATTCTCCAAAGTACAATAGCAAATGGTACCCAGAAAGTAACCTAAAGAAGGCTAAACAAACTGAAAGCTAATAATAATGAGAAGAAAAGGACTGTCTCTATATATCACAGATATTTTTTAGCACCCTTCAGAATGCAAAGAATCTAGTTTAGTGACTCATAGTCTGGTAAAACAATAACATCTATCAAGATAGAGACTTCCCAGATCCAAGAGGAAGAATGCCACAGTCATGGAAGGATGTCTGAATTCTAGGTTTGGAGAAATTACTACTTAGCTCTACACCCTGAACTTGTTTCATTTTCAAAGTGGTTATCATAGCAACTACTTTGACAATGTCAGAATCCTAAAATGTTAGCAACTGAAGCTCTAGGTGTCCTAGTGTAATGGAAATGCAGATTTAAAGATCTTCCCTGCCCCTAGCTTAAGTGCACCTGGAGCCTGTGGTGGGAGGCTTGTTTTTCAGGAAAGCCCATATCTTGATACTTTGTGATTGGGCAGTGGGTCCAGAAGGTTGTTACATTCTCTGAGCCAGGAGAAGGCTATATAAGCCCTGAGGAGAGGCTTTGCTTTGGGGCTCACTTTGAGAAGTGTTGTGTGACTTGACCAGGTGAGACTCTGGGAAGCCGTTGTTGAGAGCCCCCCGGCTTTGAAAACCCAGATGTTGATGCTTCCCTCTCTGGTAACTGTGATTTGGTATTGATATAATGGTTGGACAGTTTGGAAGCCTGTCTGTTTGATCTGTAAGTTCTGTAACTCTGAAGTTTGGGGTGCTGACCTTTTTCCCCTGAACTAGGTAATGTGTGTTTGTTTGATTAAAGTAAGCTTGTTAACCCATTTTGAGTTGCTTTCCTTTTGAAAAGCAGATCTAAGAACCTGTGTTGGCAGTCACCCTGGAGATATTGGGGTGCTTGCTGCTACACCTAGGCACCAATATTAAGTATGAGGGCATGATTTCTTCTCCTGGCTGGTGTCCACCTCACTCCCTATAGAAAGCCATCACTCCCACTAATCCTTCTTCAGGAACTACCCCTGAAATCTTAACTGCATACTTCTCCCAGGGCCTGCCTTCTAACACATAGGAGGGTTGATGGAGATGAGGTCAATATTGAGCCAAACTATCGTAATAAGGCCCAGGCTCCCTAGGAGAAGGGCCTCTCCCTCCCACCCCAACTACACTGATCGGGGGCAAACTGTCCAGGGCAAACTGTCCAGGGGACCCATATTATGTCTTTCACAATGGAGGCCCATCACAGTTCTCCTGATCACAAAGGAGTAGCTCCAATTCTGTCTCTGTCCTCCAAGGAGCCTTATGTCTCAAGATCATCCTCCTGACAGTGCCCTGTGTCCTGGGACTACCTTTCCTCCAGCCCCCAAGAGAATTTACCCTAGGTCCTGGTACTCCTAAAGGAGGAGGGAGGAGAAAAAAGGGAGAAGGAAGAGAACAAAACTAGAAAAGAAGAATTAGAATTTACATAGCACACCTACTATATTCCAGGCACTTTACAAATATTACATCATTTGATCCTCACAGTAACCCTGCAAGGTCGGTGCTATTTTTTTCCCCACTGTACAGCTGAGGAAACTGAGACAAAAAGAGGTTATTTGTCCAAGGTCTTCCTGACTACAGGCCTAGATCTTCTCTCTACTATGCCACCTATCTGGAATGAGGAAACTGGGAACCAAAGTAGATCAACTTGTTCAATGTCCTGCAAATGATCAATAGCAGGTTTCCCACTCCTAATATAATGTTCTTTTCATGTCCTAACACTCAACCTGAAATCAATTCAAATATTCAGCATGTCTACCTGAAGTCCTAACACAATCGTTTGTTTATCAGGTGCCAGATCTTTCATACCACACCAAGTTTCAGTCTATTTTACTGCTAAAACCACATCATATTTAGAGTGGGAACATTTCAAGATCTATTAATTTTTTAAAGGTTCACTATAAATATATATCTACATACATATACACGCACACATATGTATATACACATTATATTTATCTTAGATGTTTCCCAAACTAGAATTTATTTAAAAGTCTGATTCCCAAATGACACATAAAAGCTTTGCAGTCAGGGGCGGCTAGGTGGTGCAGTGAATAGAGCGCCGGCCCTGGAGTCAAAAGGACCTGAGTTCGGAGCCGGCCTCCCACACTTAATCCATACAAACAAAAACCTAGCCGCGTAACCTTGGGCAAGTTACTTAACCCCAATTGCCCTAAAGGGGCGGCTAGGTGGCGCAGTGAGTAAGAGAGCCGGCCTCGGAGTTTGGATGACCCGAGATCAGATCAGGCCTCAGAAAATGAGCACCCACGAATAAATAATGACTAGCCGTGTAACCTTGAGCAAGTTACTTAACCCCAATTGCTTAAAAAAAAAAAAAAAAGCTTTGCAGTCTACTACCCATGATATGATAGAACTAGAAGTAGTTAAAAGTGGATTTTTAAAAATATTTACTTACAAATTAATGAACAGGTTGTGTTCCAAAAGTTCACGTGAAATCCTTTTATTTCAAACTAAGAAAATATTTTCCCATAAAAATAGTATTATAAATTGGCACTTAGGTTTCTGGGTCAGTCTATAATGCTCATTTAAGTCATAACTGTTCCTGCTATATAATTTAAATACTGTAGGTTGGAATCTAATCATTATGTCTAACACTAACAAACAGTGCTCTCTATATAATAGTCCATTAATAAGGGTTTACTAAACTGACCGATATTTCTGTGGGAAAAAAAGTTGAGATTTTCCAAATATCCCCCACTAACCAATGGAGGATCTGGTACTCTTCCACCTCTCATCAAAATAGTAGTTTAAAGTTCCAATAGCCTCAAGCAAAGGCACCATAACAAGGATCCTAGACTGGGCCTTTCTGCTTTTCCATCAACTGCCACCACTCATTTAAAAATGGGGAAGGAATCAGGGGGAAAATAACAAAATAAGGAGCCTTATTTAAGAGCTCTCATAGCTGGCAAAAATATCTCAATAAAAGTTATCCCTTGGAATCACTGTAACACAAATGGAGGTATAACTGATTATTTTTAGATGCTCTCCTTCCACATTTTCATATTCCTTTTCCAGAGCCCTTCCTAATTCTTCTATATACCTGCTTCTGGTCCTGAGGCTGGTACTCCTAACCTCTATTTCCTCCTTACTTTTCACCTCCAACTCCCACCCCCGGTCCAGAACATAAACCCAGCTGGGTTGGAACAGAATTATGAAGCAAAGAAATAGAGAAAAAGAGTAAAGGTAGCTTAAAGCCCAATTGAGGTGGGCCTTAAAAGCTAAGTAGGAGTGTTTCTACTTTATACTAAAGACAACAGAGAGCTACTAAAGCAGGAGACAGCAGGGGATGTGGACAAACTAGTGCCACAGCAAAAATTTGTGGGCAACTGTGGAGTAGAGACGGGAGAAACCGAAAATTGGCAGACCTGTTATGTCACTATCCTAACAGCCCAGTAAGATCGCATTAGCTATGGTAATCGCTCCATTCCAACCTGCCTCTCAGTTTAGAGGGTGGGGCCATGAATGTCAAAGCTCCATTTAAGAAGAGAGCTCAGCTCAGACATCTCCCCATTTCTCACCTTGCTGCACTACTTTCTCCTTTCCTCTCTCCCCATGGAATATCAGGCCTTCTTCTGAGCATGCTCTACCCAAAGAGGTGTATCTTGGAGTTTACTGGCTACATTTCTTTCTTAAAGACCATGCCTTAAACCAAATTTACTCTGGCTTTCATGGAACGGTCAAAAGGTGATAGCCAAAGCGGCACTTAATTGTAAGTTTTGGCCTCCCACCACCACCCCACCTTGGCTTAGAGTGAATATAAATAGTAATTGTTTCTCTTTAAGTCAGAAATCCTGAGGATCTTCCCCTCACAGTTAGATTTCTTTGTTTGTTTGTTTGTTTGTTTGTTTTTATTAAAGGAGCCATCCTTTGGTTCACTTCTTAATCAGTCCTAATCTCTCAAGTGAGAATTTGGGAAGACCTTAGCTTAAAAAGGCCAAGGTCTCTCATTGTATCCTGAGTCTCCTCCAGTGGTCCTGATCTGTATCTGGCCACTGGAACCAGATGGCTCTGGAGAAGAAAGTAAGGCTGGTGACTTTGCATGGGTCTCCCTCACTTAAATCCAATTTGTTTGCAAGTCATGGCACCATCTTCTTGATGTCTTGGTACTCTTTGAGAATGGACAAAACACAACTACAACTACTCTGGGACTTCTCAGTTTACCACATGCTTCAGGGTTGGGTACCTTCACCACCACTCCCTATCCCAAACCCTTTTGTCTTTTGTCTTTTTTTTTTATTAGATTTTAAGCTCCTTGAAGGCAGGTATTGCCCTCCTTTTCTCTTATTTGTATCCCTGGCACTTAGCACAGAACCTAGCATATAATAATGTTTAATGACTACCTTCTGAATCCTCACCTTTTTGCACTTCTGTAACAGGGCTTTCTCCTAATTCAAGTAATGTTATAAAAGCCAAGAAAGGGGAGATCCAGAAGATAGGAGAGTTTTACTATATCAGAAGCTGCATTAAGGTCAAAGAGGATGAAAATTTCTAAATAAATATATACTGAAAGGAGTTTAAAGACATCAAATTCAGTAGTTAAGATGTCACCACTAACTCCTGAGAGAATAGTTTCACTAGAGAGATACATCTGATGCCAGAATGCAGAGTTGAGAAATAAATGGATAGAGGGCAGCATAAACAATCCCTAGGATTTTCAAAGAAAAAGGTGAGAACAAGAGCGCTATAATACAATAGCTTGAGTACAAAATGAATGATTTAGTTCTATTTTAAAAATGGGGAAAACCAGGGCATTATTGAAGGCAGAAATCAATCAACAGGCATTTATTAAGTGCCTACTATGTACCAAACATGGTGCCAGGTACAGAGATGATACAAAATTTAAAATAAAATAAAACAATCTCTCTCCTCAAGAACTTACATTCTTATTAAAGGAGACATATGTATATGTTGTAAAGTATATACAAAATAAATACAAGGTAATTGTGGAGAGGAGATATTAGCAGCTATGTGTGCAAGTGTAGACGCTGATGAATGAAGAGGGCTTTGAAAGTAAACTAGAGATTCTAAGAGGGGGAGATAAGGAAGGAGGACATTTAAAGCAAAGGCAGGAGATGGAATGTCAGGTGTGAATCACAACAAAAAGGCAATTTGTTTAGATATGAATGGGAGTAAAGAACATGTTCCTCAGGCAAAGGAGAATTTGGATCTGTGATTCAGGAAAATCCTATTGGCAGCTAAGTGGAGTATGGATTGGCAAGGGGAGAAACTTGAGAAAGGGAACCAATTAGGAAGCTATTGCAATAGTTAAGTGAAAGTTAATGAGAACCTAAACCAAGGTTGGTGGCCATGTGAGTTAAGAGAAAGAGATGGATACAAGAGATATTATGGAAGTGGAAACAAGAAGACATGAGAATGGAAATATTGAGGGAGGAGGAGAATGAGGATTCAACAATGACGCTGAAATTGCCAACCCAGGTGACTGAAAAGATGATGGTACCTTCAAAAGAAAAAGGGAGATGCAGAAGTAGGGCAGATTTAAGGCAGAAGATAACAAATTCTCTTATGGATGGGTTGAGTCTGAAGTATCTTAAATGCCAGATTGGCCCTCAAAATAGAGACCAAGCAAATTCCTTAACCTCTCTCAATTTCAGCCTCCTCATTTGTAAAATGGGAATAATAATAGTACTAATTCTACAGGGTTGTTGCGAGGATCAAATGAGGGAATATTTGTAAAGCATTTTGCAAACTTTAAAGTATCACAGAAATTTAAGACATCTATCAAGTCTCCCCTTAGTTTTATCAAAGTTAAACATTCCCAGTCCCTTTAAATGATTCTCCTATGACTTGTGCTCAAGGCTCTTCATCATCCCAACTACCTTCTTCTGGATGCTTTCTTACCCCAAACATGGGCCTATTGCCACATTACTTCTAAAAGGTTGCCTCACTTTTTTTGCCCATTTCCTCCCCCCTCCTTTCCCTTTCAGTTTTCAAGATTCCAGGCAAATACATTTATGGCCCATAAACTTAATAAGAATCAAATGGTCTGTGGATTAGAAGGAACTGACCAACAATATTTAGTTAAGTCTATAAACACAGCAGTACACACTACTACTCTACTGAGCTTAAGATAAAAAAGTAAATGAAGTGGAACCAAAAACTAATGCAACCTTAAAAATAAAGAAAACAGGTCAAATAGAAATAGCAAGACTTCTCCCATGTCCTATCTATAAGTGATGAACAAAATTCAAAGGAAGAAGCTTCTGCTGATACTAAGTTAAGGGTTGTTGCCTTAGGAGAAAGACGTCTGTAACACTCCTCTTTAAAAAGTGCAATACCCCCAGCAAAGACAGTAACTGAAGGTAGAAAAAATTCAAAGTCACTAACAGAAGGAAAAGCCCAGGTGGCCTGAGAAGACATTACACCCTGGGAAAAACCCAGCATTCAAGCTACCTACCTGGCCCATCCTGATAGTCGCTGTCCAGTCCATCAGCTGATCACTACACAGTAACTGCCAGTCCCATTCCAGCAGCAACAGAGTCCTAGGGAGCAACCAGAGCAACTACCAAGTGAGCTGCTTCACCCAGCTCAGAAACAAATTGCATCATCCAGACAAGGAACCAAACCCTAGGAGAAGCAAACCTAGCTGAACTGGTGATCCCTCAGAAACACTGTGCAAAAGCCAGGCCAGTTGAACAGAACAGGGATTCATCATCTTGGATACCACTCCTGCAACATGAGGACTCTCCAGAGAAGAACATCAAGGACCTGCAGCTTCAGATATGAGTACTCTTGGCCATATGTGCCTCACTACCACTGTACTTGATATTTGTTCCCACTGTTTACACTCCCATCCCCTGGACTCTGGGAATATGCCTGTTATAGGAAGGGAGGGAAGAAGGGAAGGATCGAAGGAGAGAAGGGAGGGAGGGAAGAAAGGAAAGAAGGAAGGAAGGGAAGGAAGGAGGATGGGAAAATGGATCTCACCAGCCTATACTTTCATAAGCACTGTTCTACCACATGTTGCCTTTATTACACCGGCTTAATTGACAATATTAAAAAAAAAAAGATTAAATTAAATTTTGACAGCACTGTGGCAAAATAATGCTTGTAAGCATTGTCACTATAGGATGGCGTAATCTCCTAAAGTTTACTATCTGGCAATATACAATAGAAGTCACTAAACTGATCAGACCCTCTGACCCAACAAGCCTTCTGCTAGGATTATATCACAAAAATAACCAAAGAAAGGAAATGCATATAAAGCCATTTATGGATATTTTGCTTGTAATAGCAAAAAACTAGAATAAATCCATAAGCCCAATGATAGGAGAGTGGCAGAATAATAGTATGTTAACCCAATAGGGTATTATAGCATCATAAAGATGAGTGATAAATATAACAACTAGAAAGGAATTGAGGTGATATATAGCAAAAACAGTAGGACAGAGAAAGAATGTGAACACTGTCTACAGGCACATTTTTCACAAAGGCAATAGAGCTTTCTTTACTAAGTGTATCCTATAACCCTTCTATCAGCTGGGCCCTGATGACAGCTAAAAACAGATTTGGAATCAAAGAACCTGAAATTCAAATTCCAGCCTTGTTACTTATTACCTGACATAAGGCAATTTAACTTCACTTCTCTGACCCTATTTCCTCATCTGTAAAATGACTTCTACAGTCCCTTTATATACTGAAATCTGGCTTCTGCCCTACCACTGGACTGAAACTTGTCTCTTCAATAAAATCAGTCACCTCGTCCTACTTAATAAATTCAAAAGTCCTAGTCTTCCTTTTCTTGACTTCTCTGTAATATTCAACACCACCACACCATGCATCATGAGGATTCTCCAGAGAGAAAGGACATCAAAGCCCTGTGGTATTCAACAAAGAACTGATCACAGCTCTTTAAACCTTTCTTCCACTGGTTTTCCACAGACTACATTGCTTCCTCTCCTCCACTGGATTAATTCCTAAAACTTTAAATGTGGGTGGTCAGCTGGATGGCACAGTGGATAGAACACCAGGCTTGGTGTCCTGAGTTCAAATCCAGTCTCAGATCCTTATTGACCCTGGGCAAGTCACTTAACAGAGTATGACTCAGTTTCTTCATCTGGAAAATGAGTGGCAAATTACTCTAGTATCTTTGCCAAGAAAACCTCAAATGGGTTCATGATGAGCGCTGGACATGACTGAAAAAGACTGAACAAAAAACATGTGAGTATAAACCAAGGCTCAATGCTCAACCATCTGACTTCAAATTCTACACTTTTAGACTTCATTTGTATGATGACTTCAAATACCATCACTATACAGAATCACAAATCCTTAGAACTGGAAAGTACTAAAAGATTCATGATGGAAAATGCTATCAACATTCAGAAAAAAGAACTATGGAGACTGAATACAGATCAAAGCATACCATTTTCTCTCTTTTTTGTTTCTTCTTTTTCATGGTTTTTCCCTTTTGTTCTAATTCTTTACAACATGACCAACGTGGAAATACATTTAACATGATTATACATGTAATAGCCAATATCAGATTTCGAGTGGTCTTGGGGAGGTAAGAGCGGAGGGAGGGGGAAAAAATTTAGAACTCAAAAATCTTATAGAAGTGAAAGTTAAAGACTAAAAAGCAAATAAAATTATTTTTTAAAAAAGAATTGGAAAAGACTTCTGAAAGAATCTAAACTTATACCTGAAGTAGAATTCTCAGTTGTGACAACTACTAACAAGTCTCCAAGAGTATAGTAGAATCTAAGCTGTGAAAACCTTCCCTCAACTGTTATCAGCTGAACAGAAAATTCCATTTGTGTACAATATTTAGGTAGTTGTTCTCTTTTTTAATGAGGGGATCTAGAAGATCCCTTTCAGCCCTAAAGTGATTTTTTTATCACCCAGTAAATCTTCATTTCCTTGAGTTAATAATCATCCTTCAACCAATCCTTCTCTGACCTGATCTCCAGTCTGATTCACTATCCCAGTTCCTCTCTGGACACAATCCAGTTTTTTGGTCTTTCCTAAAATGTCAAATATGACATATACTTGTAATGGAAATGCAGATTTGAAGATCTTCCCTGCCCCTAGGCCCTTTGATTGGCTTAAGTGACTCTGAGAACCTTCTTTAATTTGAAAGTATATTCTGCCTCCTAATAGGCTGAATGTGGTCACATGGAGCCTGTGGTAGAAGGCTTGGTTTTCAGGAATGACCACACCTTGATGCTGTGTGATTGGGCAGTGGGTCAAGAGGGTAGTTACATTCTCAGAGTCAGGAGAAGGCTATATAAACACTGATGGGAGGCTTTGCTTTTGGGGCTCACTTTGAGAAGTGTTGTGTGATTTGAGCAGATGAGACTCTGGGCAGCCATTGAGAGTCCCGTCCCCCCCCCTTCAAAAACCCAGATGTTGATGCTTCCCCTCTCTGGTAACTGTGATTTGGTATTGATAATGGTTGGACAGTTTGGAAGCCCGTCTGTTTGATCTGTCTGCATACTCTGAAGTTTGGGGTGCTGACCTTTTCCCCTGAACTTAATGATATATGTTTGTTTGATTAAAGTAAGCTTGTTAACCCTTTTTGAGTTGCTTTCCTTTACAAAAGCAGATCTAAGAACCTGTGTTGGCAGCTACTCTGGGGATGCTGGGGTGCTTGCTGCTACAATACTTCAGATACTTCAGACCGACCAGGGCAGACTATACACCTGTTATCCTAACTATTAGGCCCTTCAAGGTAGCTTAAGATGACACTGGTTTGTTTTTTGTTGTTTTGGCTTTTTAGTCAGAATGCTAACTCATACTGAACTTGTATTCTACTAAAACATTCAAATATTTTTTTCAAACAAACTGTTGACTGCCTGTCCTGACCATAATTCCCCTATCCTATACCTGTAAAGATGATTAAAAAAAATAAATGAAAGATTTTACTTGTATCACTATAAAATGTCATCATATTATATTCAGCCTATCACTCTAATATATCAAGATCTTTTTACATCCTATGTCTGTGGTTCAATGTACTGCCTATTCCTCCTAAAATTGTATCATTTGTAAATCTGACAATCATACTAGGTAAACCTTCAACTAAGCTGTTGATAAAAATTATAAAAAGCAGAGGGGCAAATAAAGAGCCCTGGTTACTCTCCTGGAAAACTCCCTTCCAAGTTGAACTGCAGTCATTAATGACTATTCTATACACCCGGTCATACAACCGCTTTTGAATTTTCCTATTTATAATATCATCTAGCCCAGATCTTTTTATCTTGAACATGAGGATGGCATGAGAAATTATGAAATCCTTTACTAAAATTGAGATATGCTACATCTATGGAATTCCCCAATCAATAACATTAATTCAGTAATCCTGTCAAAAGAGAAATGAGATTAGTCTGGTATAACTTGTTCTTGATAAAGCTCTGCAGCTACTATAGGATCAAGGGGTTTATACTGATTACCATTTCCTTTGCTCAAGGTTCCCCAACCATCCCTTTAGAATCTAGAACTGTATCAAACTCAAAGTCAAATTCACTGACTTATGAAAGTAGACTCTATTTTCCTTCCTCTTTTGAAAATCAAAGTACATGGACCAGCCAGGATAGCACAGTGTGGAAATGGCTAGTGCAGACTGGCTCCCTCAGAGAGCTAGAACTCTGTCACTCTGATTTGGGGGGAATGGGAAGGACGTATGCAGACCTTGATTCCATCAGTCATGTAAGGAACAGGATTTCTGCATAGTAGTTACTTCAATCTCCAGAGAAGGATTCCTGAGACTCAACTCCCAAGAAAGGAAGAGGACCTCAGCAAGCTCAAATCCTGAGAGGCTGAAAATTACACTTTTTATGGCTCTGGTATTTGCTTAAGATATGACCTTAAATTCATATGTAGGTCATGTATCCATATCATGGATACATGATCTTGATATACAGTGTGAAGTATTGGTCTAAAGTTTAGACCTAGGTCCTTAGGTGTGGCCTCTGGGCTGAGTGCAAATTTTACTCTACAAATCCTTTTATTAAGGGGATTTGTTCTGCAAAGTTTGGATTCAGTCAAAGGGTTACACTTGAAGACTTAAGAGTCACATGTGGAAGCCGAAAGTTCCCCACCCCTAACTTCTGCCTGACAGCTGCCCAATTTTCCCAATAGTTTTTATCAAATAGTCAGTCTGGATCACAGTAGCTGGAGTCTTGGGACTTTTGAACCCCAAACTATTAGGTTCATTTGCTTCTATACTATCTATCTAATCCTAATTCTACTGATTAACCTCTCTATGCATATCTTTTCTCCGGCCCAGGAACATACCATTATATTCATATATAAACGGTTTGTTTAATTATCCCTCAATTATTGGACAACTATTTTCCCCCTAATTCTTTGTTACCATTAAAAGTGCTCAAAAAGAAGTGTTCGTATAATTTTTTTTTCTTGACTATAACGGAAGACTTTTCTTTGTGTCTTTGACATCCTTGGAGTATATTACTATCAGTAATAAGTCAAAATGTATGGTCATTTTGCTTACCTTTTAGCATAATTCCCAATGCCTTCCAGAATGACTGGACCAATTCACAGCTTCATCAACAGTGTCTGTCTTTTAAAACTTACCCAAGAGGGTTCATCTGATGTCACAATAAGTGACAACTCTTAAGTAACCTATGCACTTCAACAGATTAAATCACTAAATAACAAGATTTCAAAGATTTCAAAGTTCATTTAGTTCAACCCATACCTAAACAATAATTCACTATCCTGGGACAGCTAGGTGGTACAGTGAATAGAGCACAGGCCCTGGAGTCAGGAGGACCTCAGTTCAAATCGGGCCTCAGACACTTAACACAATTACTAGCCGTGTGACTGTGGGCAAATCGCTTAACCCCAATTGCCCCCCAAAAAGCAAAAAAAAAAGAAATTCACTATCCAATATACTTTAGTGATCTTATGGGGTTTTTGTCTTTGTATTCCTAATGAAGTGAATTATACATGCCAAGCACTTAATGAAATGCTTACTAATTGATCAATCATGTAATATTTGCATGAAAACCTCCAGCAAAAGGGTATCCACTACCTCCTGAGGTAATTCAGTCTATTAATAATACTTACTGCTGGGAAAGTCTTTGTGACCTTAAACCTAAATTTGATATTAAGCCTAAATTTGCCTATTCACAAGTTCAACCCACAGGCCTTAGTTCCTTGCCAAGTCTGGAACGACAAACCTAATCTTCTCTTCGATGTCCTTCAAATAGTTATCTTTAAGTATCATGTTCCACCTAACTCCTCTTTCTTTTCTTCTCATGCTAAAATTGGAAGCTTTATACTATACTGGTTGCCCTCCTTCCCAAAACCAAGAAACCATAACCTCCCTACTCATAGACACCATGTCTCTCCTATGGCAATCATAAACTCTAATGCAAGATTAAACCATATCGAAATGTTGACTCATTGAGTCTGAAGTCCACTAATCCTCTCAGATTTTTTTTCTGAACAGCTGTTTTCTGTACTCATCACTTCCACCTTGTATTTGTGAAGTTGTATACTGTGTGAATGGCAAATACTCTATTTCCAGCGCCATAAAAGGGTGTAATTTTCAGCAGCATTTCAGGTGAGGCAGGTTTAAAATTAATACATCCCCTACAGAATCCTATTCAACTAATCCAAAAGTGGATATAAGCTTCCAACTAAATGTGAAATACATGCAACCAAATATAAGCAAGAAAATCTGCTCTAGACTCTAAGAACATAACGACAAAATTGAAAAACAGTCCTGCCCTCATATAACTTACAACTTCAATGGGGGTGGGGTGGGGGGGGGGAAGAGTGACAGAACTTTCCATGTCCAAAAGAATGTAAGCTCCCAATGGACAGTCTTTCAATTTTGTCTTTGTATCTATCGCCAACATCTAGCACAGTGCCAGAAACAATTAATTTTTTTTTTTTTAAATTGCTAGGTGAACGAATATGCTAACTTGGAGAGGAAGGGAGCCTTCACAACCACGGGCTCAAGGAGAGGACAGGATCTGGGGAGCCTGAGGGAGGGCAGAGTGCACTTAGCAGAGGCGCAGCACGAGGTGGTGACGCCCAGGTGCCAGGCGCCAGGCCCTGCATGCTCCAGAGATCCTCTAGGTCGGGCCCAGGTAAGGTGCCGGGTGCATTCGCTTCTCTTTCAGGTGGGCTGCTCTTCCGCGTCTAGACAGCCCTAGCCAGGACGCCCGGCCAGCCCACCGCCCCGCACGCCCAGTAATGGGGTTCAGCCGCAGCGGGGTTTCCAAGACCTGTTTCTAGGAACGCTGAGGCTGCTCCGTGTTTATAAACATCGGCTACCACGCTCGATCAGGCGCAAAACCCACCCACTCCTCCAGCCCCAAGCGCCTACTCACCTGAGCGGGTGACGCCGCCAACACCTCGGCGGCACCAACTCTGCCCAGGCGAGAGCCCGTTATTTGGGGCCCTTGGCCGTGCGGGGTCGGAGTCCCAGGAGCTGGGGCGCGGTGGGCGGAGAAGGACTCATGTTAGAGTTTCCCGGTTACCGGGAAGAGGGTCCCCCCAACCTCCGCCGCCGCCATCTTCGTTGCCCCTGGGGGCACTTGACAGCTCCAAACCTCCGCTCAGCCAGCGAACTTAGGACGAAGAAATAATAGTTGCCCGGGAACGGATACCAGGAGGAGTGGGCGAGATAAGGAAGCCGCGAGGGGTCACAACCTCTAGGGCGAAGCGACAGCTAGTTCACGGAAGGCGTCTCTCCCGTCGCCTTAGTAATGCGTGCCTCGAGGCTCCATTCTGATTGGCTGGCGAGGGGAGTGACGCAAGACGACCCTTTTAATACGGGATTGCCCAGGTTCTTAAGCACCCCGGCGTTTTCCAGAGCCCGGCTTAAAGGAGGAGTAGGTGGACTCTTAAAGGGACCGAACATATTTCCTTTCTCCAAGTTACTGACTGGAAACCTCGAGGGCCAAGGGAGGTGTCACCTTCATGGAAGCTTCATGAACGTTGAAATAGTCATGTGGTTTTCTTAGCAAAGATACTGGAGTGGTTTGTCATTTTCTATTTGACCGTATTAGGAAAAATGGGAGTTAATAACTACTAAGTGTGTGAGACTGGATTTGAATTCAGGTCTTCCTGACTCCATGCGGCTGCCTAGGGAGCACATACTACATACACGCATGCACTCTCTAGAGAAAGAAATAAAAAAACAGAGACACAGGGAGAGCCTCACCAGCTGCAGAAGGGGGGGGGGGTGAATTCACAGCCTCCACAAGGGCTAGACGAACCTGTGATATCAAGGAAAAGGACAATAATCATAAATTTAGAACTGGAAATGTTGTTCAGTCGTTAAAGTTGCATCCAACTCTTTGTGACCCCATTTGGGGTTTTCTTGGCAAAGATACTGGAGTGCTTTGCCATTTCCTTCTCCAGCTCATTTTATAGCTCAGGAAACTGAGGCAAACAGGGTTAAGTGACTTACCTGTGGTCATAGGTTCATAAGCATCTGAGGCTGAATTTTAGCTCAGATCTTCCTTACTCCAGGCCTCCGTACTCTTTTCACTCTGTCACCATGCTTAAGGGAAGAAAGGCAGAGGTCATTTAGTCTGACTCATTTTAGAGATTAGAAAGTGGAAGACTGGAAAGGCCAAATGATTTGCCCAAGGTCACCAGATAGAAAGAAGCAGAGTCAGGCTTAGAAAAGTGCTCAATCCAGGACTCTTTCCAATGTACCAGATTGGGAAGCAAGAGGCCTGGGTTCAGCCCTACCTTCACCATTAACTGAATGGCCTTAGTCAAATCTCTTTATCTGAATATGCTTCCGATTTCTGTAAAATGATAGTGTTCAACCAAATTCAGTTCAACCAACATAATAAGTTTCAACTATGGGTAAGACACTGTAAAAAGCAATAGCATTTCTGTAGCCCTGTACAGATTAAAAGGCAGGTCTCCACAACCACCCTATAAGGGGAGTAGGGTATATTTTATCATCCCAATTTTACAGAGAAAAGGACAGACTCAGAGAACCTTAAGTTACTTTCCAGGTTTTGAAAACAGGTTCCCAGAATAGCACTGTTTCCACAGCAGTCACTATCCTTTTTGGAGGGCTGCCCAGTAGTTAGGGTGCTGGCCCTAAAGTCAGGAAGACTTGACTTCAAATCCAACCTCACATGTTTATTATGTGACTGTGGGCAAGTCATTTAACCTTTGCTTTGCCTCAGTTTCCCCATTGGTAATATGGGGATATAATAGCACCTACATCCTGGGTTGTTGTGCAGATCCAATGAGGAAAAGATTTTAAAGCACTGAGCACAATGCCTGGCATATAGCAAGCACTATATAAATGTTAGCTATTATTATTATTATTCTTTGAGATTTAAAGCCATACCAGGGAACATCTGTGACCTAGATTCTGTGATCTAGATGGCCAATTTATAACAGTGTTTATTTGTTTCTAATTTATATGAATATTCTCTCTCTCTCTCTCTCTCTCTCTCTCTCTCTCTCTCTCTCTCTCTCTCTCTCCCCCATCCCCCCAAAAATATTTTTAAAGCTCTCATCCATAGAACAGCAAAACAAATTGGCTACATCCAAATATACACATCTCATTTTGAGACACCCCACCCCCAGAAACTGGTAGATGGCATGATTTATCTTCATTCCTCTGGATAAAGCAAGGGCTTTATCACTGTATTAATCAGAGTTCTAAAATCTTTTAAAGTTGTTTTTCTCTATAGTGTCATGGTTAATCTATAAATTGTCCTACTACTGCTTACTTTTCTCTGCAGCAGGTCATAAAGGTCTTCCCATTTTCCTATGAAACTGTCCATTTCATAATTTATTATAGTACAACACTATTCCATTATAGTCATATACTAAAATTTGCTTAGCCATTGCCCCAAAAGTCAGGATGCCTTTAGTTTTCACTTTTGGGTCTCTACAAAAAGTGCTGCTGTAAATATGTGTGCATATATAAGCCTTTTTCCTCATTCTTTGATCTCTGGGTATATAGGACTAGAAATGGCACAATTAGGTCAAATGGTATACACAATAAGTAACTTTGGGTATACACAATAAGTAACTCATTCCAAATTTCTTTCTAAAATGGCTATTTACAATTCTACCAATAATGCATTAATGTGACTGTTTCCAACAGCTCCTCTAAAATTTGTCGTTTTCTTTTTTTGTCATCTTTGCCGGTCTGAAGTGGAAGCTCGGAGTTGTTTGATTTGCATTTCTCTAATTATTAATGATTGGGAGCATTTTATCATATGGCTAGTTGTAGCCCACATTTTTACTTTTGAAAACTATCTGTTCACATACTTTAATCATTTATTTATTGGGAAATGGCATGGTCTTACAAATTTAAATCAATTTCTTTTATGTTTTAGATATAAGATCTTGATAGAAAAAAAAATTACTCCAAAGATTTTCTTTTTCTCTGTTTCTCCTTTTTTACCTGTGATTTCATCCATGTATGAGACTCCAAGATAAGCAACTCCCTCTACCAATGTGAATCCACATCTTCACTGTCTTGTACTTACTAGAAGTTTAACAAATATTTGTAGAATTGAATTGAATCTAGCTGAGATTAGACACACCAAATACATGAAATGATAACAATACGCAAAAGTATTAAGTGGGAAATGAGCAGGAGAGAGGTAGAGAAACAATAGTATTAAATGATAGGTATCAAATAAACAAGACAGAGGGAGGAAAAGATGAGCTTCTTTCCAGATAAAAATATAGCCCCAAAACAATGAGATTTTACTACTGATGTAAGCATAATAGGAAAGGTGAAGGGAATAAACATTTATATAATGCCTGCTATGTGTCAGCCACTATGCTAAGTGCTTTTTAAAAATACTACTTTATTTAATTTTCACAACAACCCTTGGAGGTAGGTGCTATTGTTATCCCAATTTACAGCTAAGGAAACTGAGGCAACCAAATGTCACACACACAACTAGCCAGGTCCAAGGCTGGATTTGAATCTGCCTTCAGGCCCCCACTTTCAATCTTCTGGACAACCAACTGCTTCTATAATTAAGGCAAAAATGTAATCTAGGTGGGTAGAAAAAAATAACCTTACCTCCTGAGTTTACCTTTTTCTGACTCATATTTTTTTGAATGAAAGCTGGTCATTTGAATACCAGCTGCTAAGCTGACATTTCTTCTGATCATCTAACTCCAGAGAAATCTTGTCTGGAAGAGAAGACCAGATTCTTCACCTCAAATGAGTATGGAAAATAAGACTTAATCATGACCTGAGGGTACTCTCTGCCTGACTTTCTTTAGTGGTATATAGTGCCTCTGACTGAAGAACTATGAATTCACTGTTTTCATAGAGAGGTTCTAGCCACTTTATCCATGGCTGATAACCCTGAAGAAATAAAGCCCAGAAAACTGGCAAACAAGGATGAAGGATTTCACCATGATCTCTGCTCCTGTTCAAACTCATGTCCCTTTTTGTGTACCCACACCCCTCTCCTGCACCCACTATCCCACTTACCTTTCTCAATACTCCTCAGAGTCTTGAACATACTCCTTTCTAGCTATGCTTGGCACACAGAAAGTACTGGTTCTGTAATAACAGGAGGTCCTCTTTACAGGAACATGACTGGTACTTGAAAAAGACTAAAGTGATTTCACTTAAAATTGGAATAATATTTCATAATAAATTTATGGGGGGAAGGTTTAATGGGACCTTATCTTTAAAATGAAGCTTAGAATTATGAAAACAAATTAATTTTATCATATATTTAATAACATTTTAATTATAATTTCAGCATGTACCCATTCTTAGAATGAATAACTAATTGGGTTGAGTTTTTTTGACACAATTTTTCTAACAAAATCATATGATGGCACTATATGACATCCCTCATTAAATGTTTCACTTTCACAGCATGATCATAAAGACGGTAATTTTTGTGAAGATATTCAAGGGTTTGTTCTTTTCCCCCAAGGGCCTCTCATAATCCTTTGATATTCCAATCACTCTCTTTTGAAGTGCCTACAAAATCAGTCTAGAGAAGCAAAGTCATCAAGATGAGTAGGGGGGAGGGAGAAAGAGACAGGTAATAAACACTAGTTTCTGAACACAGAGGAACATCCGAGTGGGGACACATTTTATATGCATTAGTTTATTAGTGAATATTTTCCTGTTATGATGACTTTGCTTCCCTACACAATCACTTGAGAAGGCAATGTGACATAGTAAATAGGGAACCAACTTCAAGGACTATCTGATATATATAATGGAAAGGTATTTAATTTCTCCAAGCCCAAGCAACACTATAAGACTATAAATTGTGAATCCATTGCAGATCTATAGCAATAGATAGTTTTCTTAGTTGGACTTTTAAACAGCAATTAAATTGCAAATCTACTGAAAACAACGTGCAACTTCTTAACTGTAGGGACAGGTAATCATAACAAATATATGGATTATGTGAATATGACACATCTATACCAGTCAGTGGGTAATTAGGTATAATAGTGGATAGAATATCAGGCCTAAACTCAAGAAGATTCATCTTCCTAACTTCAAATCTGACCGTAGACATTTACTAGCAATGTGACCCTGGGCAAGTCATTTAACCCTGTTTGTCACAGTTTGCTTATATATAAAATGAGCTGGAGGAGAAAATGATAAATCACTCCAGTGTCTTTGCCAAGAAAATCCCAAATGAGGTCATAAAGAGTCAGACATGACTGAAAAATGACTGAACTGAAATACTAGCCAGTAGGCATCAGTAGCATCATTAGGAGTTCCATATGCTCTTGGCTCCCCAGAAAGCCTTTGCAGCCTCAAGGGGAACAAGAGTAAGCTAAAAAGACTGGGCAAAACTCCAAAACAATGACAGTGAATAAGGCACTCACTTACCTCAGAGGGCAATGAAAATATATTTTATGTTTCAGAAAATTGTCATTTCAAAGACTGAAGCCCCTCTATAGCTTAGCATACTGTCTTCAAGAATTACTATGACCCAAAAGTTAATTACCCTCAGACTTAACTTGAGGAGCCTCCCCAAAGTTTCCCTTGCTAGTCCATAGACAATGCACAATCTCCTGATAGGCTATGCTGGAATTTTTTCTGGCTTCATAATACCTGCCAGTGTTTGTCTTCCACTGAAATAGCCTTGAAGAATACAGTCACTGGCATAGCACAATGAGGAACCATGGGTCCAGGGCTTTGATGGAAATGATAAATTAAAATATAAATGCATGAAATGCTAAAACTGTCAGCTATACCTGACACATGAAGAAGATGGCATTTTACCAGTCCCTGCCCTCAATCAGTCTACATATCTATCACAGGAAATGCTGATGGAGTTTTGCAACATATCAACATTGTACCATAGAAACATTCTCACTCTCCCCAGAAGTTCCATGTAGAAGGGCCCTTCAGAGAACTGATAGTGGCATATGAAGTGTCATGTGTAAGGAACATGGAGAAGGTCAGTTTGACTGGTTTACAGAGGATATGATGAGGAATAATGTCCAGTGAAGTTGTAAAAATAGATGGGGAACAGGTTGTACAGAACTTCAAAAGTTAAATAAAGGAGTTTATCCTTGAGGGAAGAGGAAACCTAGAGTTGGTTGAGTAGTGGAGTAACATGGTCAAATTTAGGCCTAACTACTTGGTCATCAATGTGATTTGATTGGAATGGTATAGCAATAATCCACATGACAGTTGATAAAGGCCTGAACCAAAGCAGTAACTATGTAAGTGGAGGGGAAAGGTGTGATAGGAGAGATATTGTGAAGGTAAAAACATGAAGATTTGGCAGCTGGTTGGATATCCATGCTGGAGAAGAGTGAGGTGTAATTCAAAGCCTATGTTGATATTCTGTAACTAGTTCTGGTCTGCTGGCCTTTGTAGCAATTGATTGTCTGTAAAGTGGAAGCTAAAGTGCATACCAAAGGCACTAACTGTCTAAAATAAGTTTAGTTACTGTTCCTCTTTTCTGCCTGAATGCCTGCTTGGATGAGAGAGATGTGTTGTCATCCTCTGAATGGAGAGAAGTCTTGGACCCTTCCCACATGTGACTAACATGCCTTTATGTGTGGTTTGTCCTTTGTTCTCAAAGAGGACCATGGCATAAGGGAGATAATGACATGACTTGCAGCTAACTTTGATTTGAGTGAGGGAGAGCCATGCAAAGTCACCAGCCTCACTTTCTCCTTAGAGCCATCTGGTCCAGTGGCCAGATATAGATCAGGATGCCTGGAGATGAACATACCTTTAGCACTTAGTGCAGTACTTAGGACAGCACCTAACACTAGTAGGTGCTTAATAAGCATTAATTGGTTGACTGTCATGCAGCCATGAATATGGGATTTTTCTTTGCCGCTGTATATGTTCTTTCCTTCTTTTAGGTGAAGGGATATTGGAGATAGCTACAACTATGTGAGGTTAGTTAAAAGTCTCAAAATGGTCAGCTACTAGAGATCCAGCAACAATCAGGAAGACTTGAGTTCAAATGTGGCCTCCGACACTTATTAACTGAATGATACTGGGCAAGTCACTTAATCTTTATCTCATTTTCCTCAACTGTAAATTAGGAATAATGATGGTGCCTATCTTACAAAGTTGTGAGAATTGAATGAGATAATATTTGTAAAGTGCTTATCAGAGTATCTAATGCATAATAGGTACTATACAAATACTAGCTATGATTATTATTCTTATCAAGAAGTTTGGGAGCCAGATTTTGCAGCCAGACACAATGACTAGGAGCTAAATCCCAAGTAACAAGCATAGATTTAAGGCAGCCTAGAGGGAATGACAGTCATTCATTCAGTGAATATACTGAATTTGGAAGTGAATTTTATGAAACAAATGCTTTATAGAAACTGTTTTAAGTTTTTCTTTTTGTTGGGGCTGGAGGGCAAAGTAAAAAAAAAGTTATTCCTCAAACTTCTATTTAAATCAGACCCAGAAGGCTGCCAACTCTTCATTTCCCACCAGCTGCTTCCTGCTTGGTTTATACTTTGCCATCTTCACGCCCTGCCCTGGGTACCCTCTGCTCCCACCCCCTTTTCAACTTCCTTTTGTGTACTGTCTTCTCTCATTCAAATTGTAAGTTCCTTGAGAGCAGGGACTGTATTTCTTTTTCTTACTTGTATACTTAGTGCTTAGCATAGAGCCTGGCACATAGCCAGTGCTTAATAAATGTTTATTTTATTGTATTGTCCATTTGAACAACATACACTGTTCATTGTAATTACATTGTAGTCATTACATATTTGATTTTCCTTGTTATTTATAAAACTTCATATGCCTTCCCATGTCTCCTTTTTCTCTACATATTCATCATTCTTAAAGCACAATAATATTCAGTTATATTCATTTGCTACAATTTGTTTAACCACTTCCCACATCAGAGGACATTTTTGTTTCCAGTTCTTTGCTATTCCAAAAAGTGCTACTATAAATATTTTAGTATATATTGGACTTTTATTTCTTTCTTTGACTTCTCTGAAGTATGCCTCTAGCAGTGGGATCACTAGGTCAAATGAAATGAACATTTTTATTACTTTGTATAATTTTAGTCTTACTTTAACTCTGAGTTGCTTCCCAGAATGGTTGGATTGATCTATAGCTTCACCAACTGTGCCTTAGTGTGCATGAACCTCTGAGTTCTTGAAGGCAATAAAGCACAAGGTCTGACAGGTCCTTCCTAGCTGGAAAGGCTACCTGCACATATGTGTACACAGTTTGAGAACTGGAAGAGACCTCAGTACCTCTCTGGGACAACCACATAACAAAGGAATCCATAGTATAATGTACCTAACAAGTGATCATCCAGCCTCTGACTCAAAGACTTCCAAGGAGGAAGAAGCTATCACCTCTCAAGGCAGTACATTGCACTTTTGGACAGCTCTAAGGGTTAAGAGGTCCTTCCTGACATTTGGCCTCAATTGGCCTTCATTAAACCTAATTCTACTCTCTGTACCTAACAAAAACCAAGTCTAATCCTTCTTCTACATGAGAGCTCTTTAAATACTTGGAGATCGCTCTCATTGAATTGAATGAAAAGCCCAAGAGAAAAAGTATTCTGGGTAACTAATCATCAATTTCTTAATTAGATTTGTTGATAAGCAATAAATTGATGGCCAGTGGTTTCTTTCAGTAACCAAAGACAAAACCATCAAGATCCCTGAATACTTAAATACTTTTGAAAAAGGAGGTGCCCCTAACAAGTGAAAATCAACCCTGAATGGTGAACAATTAATGAGGAATGTGGGCATATTAATGAGGAGATAGGCTAAAAGCCTTTAGCTTCTCCTGCTGAGAATGTGACTTGATCATGAGACTCTTCCCCCTCTGGCAATCTGGACAAAAAATAATTCATCTCTACCCAGACCACTCTAGTCCATTGTCTCCTTCATGAGCTGAGTTTCCCTAGACTGCAATGGAGGGGTACAATGCTGTAGGGATGGAATACATCTAGATTAGATTTCATAGATCACTCTAAAGAGAAGTTAAGGTCTTCTAGTTGGGTAGGGTCGCAACCAAGATTGCAGACCATGTTCCCAGGAGATTTGGTTAATCTTACATATTAGCTTTGTCTTTTAGAGACTGGCTAAATAACCTACAGGGACTGGTCCCTAAATGAAGAAATAGGAAAAACCTCAATCATAATTTAACAATTGGTTATTAATATAATAAAAAATAGCCACCTCTCTCAATATCCTCTCTGAATCCTCTCTTTCTCTATCCTAAACATATGTAGTTTCTTTAACTGATCCCTGTATGATGTAGCCTATTCTGCTTACTCTCTTCTGGACTTTCTTGAACTTATAAATATTATGCTTAAACTGGTACCTAGAACTGAATGCAATTTTCTGGTTCAGTGGGTAGAGAACTGTAGAACTGTAATCTCTTTCTTATTAGAAGCTGATAAGGTTACCTGGTGAATAGAGGAAGAAGAGAAGAGGGTCCAGGAAGGAACCCTGTGGGATACCTATGGTTAAAAAAAAAAAATTTATCTGGAAGAAGATCCAGGAAAGAAGACTAAGAAGGAGTGGTCAGATAAGTAGAAGGAGAACCAGGAGAAAGCAGTATCCTGAAAACCTAGATAGAAGAGATTGTGAAGGAGAAAGGGTCATCAACAATGTCAAAAGCTGCAAAGAAGTCAAGGAGAACAAAGATTAAGGAAGAGCCATTGCATTCAGCAATTAAGAAATCATTGGTGACTTTGGAGAGAGTAGTTTTGGTTCAATAATGAGGTTAGAAGTGGAATAGTGGGGCAGCTAGGTGGCACAGTGAATAAAGGGCTGGCCCTGGAGTCAGGAGGACCTGAGTTCAAATCTGGTGTCACTCACCTAACACACACACACACAAAATAAAACTAGCCATGTGACCTTGGGCAAGTCACTTAACCCCAACTGCCCTCCAAAAAGCAAGGAAAAAAAAGTGGTATAGTAAGAAAGAAAGGAGTGAAAGGAAAGAAAGTGGAACCACCTCAGTTTCTTGATCTATAAAGAGGAAAATAATAATAATACCCACCTCCCAGGGTTATTATGGGGATCAAATGATAAAATGATTGAAGTGCTTAATGACTTAGTGTATGCCATATGGTAAACATTACATAAATGTTAACTGTTGTTATTCCTTCTTTGATTACATATTGTGATGATTTTATATCGGGTTTTAGATGTGATTAATATAAGAGGCCAAAGGTGATAAAATGAATGATTTTCTGTGTAACATGATTTAGGAGTGTGTTCAGCTGAACTGATACCATTTGACTAGTAATAAGTTTTGTGTCATGTTTTAAATACATGGTAATGTGGAAGAAATACTGTGAGAAGCCATTGTTTTAAATAACTTCTCTTTTAATCTAGATGCTGTTACATTATGAACTGTTAAAAGAATGTAATTAAAAATAGATATTTGAAAACTGTTAAATATTTAATGGGGTATGTTTTGTTTAAAACAGATAACAACAGCAACAACAACAACAATAATAATTTGTTATTTGGGGAAAAAGTTGCACAGATCTTTCAAAGTATCCTCATCTGTGAGGTCTTTTAGACTTTATATTTATCCATAGTCATAAGATGTTGTAAAATTCTAAAGTACTGAAGTTTAAGAACTTCATTCCTCATTCCTTGCTAAAGGAGGAGAATTTATGACTTTCCTATAAAAAAGAGTGAGTTTTCATTGGAAAATTTTTGGCTATAACTTATAAAATTATGAAAATATATAGGGTTATTTAAAGATGTGATTTCAATACATTACTATGAGTCAACTATCAAGTATTCACTGTATGTCTTAAAACCCAGAATGTGGTTAGTTTTAATTTAAACATAAAAGATAAATGCCTTGTAACTGTTAAGGAAACATGTGAAAACTAATAATATTTAAGTCGTAAGTTATGGTTAGTGAAATTTTGATATTTGAAGTAAACTCTCATGGTACTGGAATCTGATACTGTTTTGAATTTGATTTCAGGTAGGGTTGTTTTAAGTGTTATTAGGTCAATAGCCCACTAGTCAAAGCATGTGCTGCAATCTGAGAACTGCTACAGGTGGATGTCTGTCCCTGGGAAAAGTTAAGGGGATGACCTTGGCAGGCATAAGGTAAGATCCTCTTGGCTCAGTTTCCCTACTGTGCTTTTTTCCTTTCTGAACAGGAAATTTATCCACCTGCTTAATCCTGAGGCTGACTTTTGATACCCTGTGAATAATGTGGAGCTTTACCATATGATTGGCTGTCAGTTATGACTCATGCCTGGAATCAAAGGGAACTAAAGGGGTTTTCCCTCTGTTTGACATCTGTCAGGTCAGTCTGTGCCCTTAAGAGAATGGTTTTGATGTTGTTATAATTATGTCTCTCCTTTTCTTTTCACACCAAATATATATAGTCAGGGTAAGTGAGCAGTAAAAGTTTTTTAAATAAAATATTAAATCTATTAATTAATAGACTAATTCCAGAACATCTCTGAGTTACTTTAGTAGAATGCAAGTATGAAAAAATCTTACAGTTTAAATTTGTATTTTTGGTAAAATGATAATATAGGAATGATATCCTCCTGAAAGGGGAATTAGACAACATAATAAGACAAAACTGTAATGGAAAATTTTCTAATTAAATGGAACAGTAAATTTTGAGAAAGCAACAGGATTAGACTATATACACAAGAATACAATTGACTTCTAACTGTGTCTAGTATGTAAATTCAGGCTTTAATTATGTTTTAGTAGTAAGTTCTCAAAACTGGATTAAGGATTTTACATATAAAATGCATTGATAATTATAAAGAAAAGGAAAATCTTTTTTCATTTTAAAGTGTCTGTCTGGCAATTTTATAAGACAGACATCCTGTTTCACATCTGGAAAAGTCTACCTGTTCACTTTCTCCCCATTTCAATTTTTGAAACTCATTCTTCCTTCTTCCAACTCAAAAAAAAAACCCAACTCTATTCTTTCCTCTAATTAGGAATCAGATTACCTAATTTTATATACTGGTTGATTCACTGTTGTTTTCTTTTAATGCAGAAAACAATCTGTCTTTCCCTAAATTTAAGGACCAGTGCCAAGCTGAAGAGTCCTGGTCCTGATTTGTTGTGCAATTGGCATGCATTGCTTAATAAACTGATATGGTCAGAAACTTAAACCATTGTTTCTTCATTTACTTAAGATTTTACCCATCATAAAGCATATATCAGATAACCACTAATAAGTTTCCTAATAAACTTACCTAATATGCTTTCCCAATAAACTTAGTTTCCTAATAAGTTTCTTAACAAAGGGAGCAAAGCAGGCAGTTGTGGAGAGATTAGAGGTTAGTCAAATATCAAAGACACTAAGGTCATCCACTTTATCCTGGGCCAGTACCAGTTGCTATGATTTCTATCTTGACACTGGACATTGATATCTCTGGAAGAGAGAATGAGGCTGGTGACTATGCTTATCTGCCTCACTTAAATGTTAACCAATATAAGAATTGAAGTGGGAATTTTAAATGAGGTCTGTCATCAATAGGTAAATGGAAATTTATACCCTACTTCCTCTCCTTATGGGAGCTACTCCTTTATAAAAGTCCATGCTGTTGGAATTGTAGATATGTGTTCTCCCAATAGAATGTAGCCTCAGGGCAGGTAGGTGGTACAGTGAATAGAGCACCTGCCCTGGAGTCAGGAAGACCTGAGTTCAAATCTAGCCTCAGACATTTAACTTGCTAGCCATGTGACCTTGGGCAAGTCACTTAACCCCAATTGCCCTGCCTTCCCCCCCTCCAAAAAAAAAATGTAGCCTCTCTGAGGGGAGGGGCAATTTAGGGGGCCTAAAACAATATCTAGAACATAATAAACACATAGATGCTGATTACTTGACTTATGGATCAATGCTACTATGAAGATAACATTTTAACTTATAATTTCTATTTGTTTTATAATATCCTTTTCTTATTCCTCATCATTGTTGTTTGTCCTTTGTTTTCAAAGAAGACCAGTGACATCACAGACTAATGTTTTGACTCATGCATGAATTGGATTTAAATGAGGCAGGTTAGCATAGTCACCAGCTTCATTCTCTCTTCCAGAGACATCAATGTGATGATCTCTTCTATCAAGATAGAAGCCAGGGCAGCTGGTATTGGCCCAGGATGCAGTGGATGACCTTAGTGTCTTTGATATTTGACTAAACTCTAATCTCTCCACAACTGCCTGCTTTGCTCCCTTTGTGGTTGTTGGAATAAATTATTCTCATCTACCCATTCTGCTGGGGAAAGTTTTCACATGCTTGGAGCAGACATCCCCTAATTCATTGATAGGGTTGAGGTTTGTTGGTTACTCTCAATCTGGTTTAGCTAATCTGCCAAGATGATTCTACTGGGGTATGGCCATTGTGCATACTACAGTTTTTTGGAGGTACAAGTGAGAGTTTAATTTCAGGTAGACACCAAAGGTGAATGAGCAGTGCTAAAAAGGGCTCAGTGAGCCCTCACATCAGAGGTGCTAGGCCTTCTTAACACCCTCTATGCCCCTGTGATTCCTCATCATAGCATGAAAGTGACTGTGGATTTATGAAGACTATGCCCCAAAGGGTCCAAGTTCTAGAAGATTTTGCTGCACTGAAAATGCTGTAAGTATGGTCCCAGAGACAAATTATGTCTCCTTTCTGAAGGCCAATCTACACAAATACCTTGTCTGCCCACTTGGGCACCACAACCCATAAAACAAAGAATAGCACAAAATTGCCTTTGACCTTGTTCAACCACCTTTCATTTCTGCAGTGATGGTAGCAAAGAGGCAGGAAAAGAGTCAGGGAACATTAAAAATCATACAGTTCTTGATCTAACCATTCTGGAGAGCAATCTGGAATTATGCCCAAAGGGCTATAAATAATTTCATACCTTTAGACCCAGCAAGACCATTTCTAGGGTTGTATCCCAAAGAGATCATAGAAGTGGGAGGGAGACCCATATGTACAAAAATATTTATAGTAGCTCTTTTGTGGTGGCAAAGAATTGGAAATTAACGGGGTGCCCATCAATTGGGGAAAGGCTGAACAAGTTGTGGTATATGCATGTAATGGAATACGATTGTGCTATAAGAAATGAGGAGCAGATGGACTTCATATTTACCTGGAGAGGCTTATGCAAACTGATGCTGAGTGAGAAGAGTAGAGTCAGGAGAAATTTGTACACAATTACACAACTTTGTGTGATGACCAACTTTGATAGACTGGACTCTTCTCAGCAATTCAGGGTTATAAGTCAACCCCAAAAGTCTCATGATGGAGAGAGATGTCTACATCCAAAAAAAGAACTGAGCTTGAATCCAGATTGAAGCAAACTACCTGCTCTTTTTCTTTTTCTTGTTTGGTTTTGTTTCCTCTTTCTCATTGTTCATTCCATCTGATACAATCCTTCTTTATAATCTGACTAATGTTTGATATGAAAGTATTTGCAGATACTTGATTTTATGCCACCATGGGGGGGAGGGGAGGAGGGAGAGAAAATCTGAAACTCAAGGAATTATGGAAATGAATCTTATAAACTAAAAGTAAAATTAATAACGACCAAAAAGGGGAAAAAATCATACAGTTCTGGGATTGTTTATTAACATTAATTTATCTATTGTCCTTTGAATGTGAGATATTTGTCCAATATCATATCAGTTTTGACATTCTCAACATAAATGAAGCCGAAGGCAAAAGAAAAGTTTTAGCTAAACGGAAGGATGGTTCACATCTTTGCTTCTCCTTAGAGAGTCAAAAAACACTTGGTAGACTCAGTTTTATCATTTATCCAAAGACAACAATCAATCTTATTTTATGAGATCATTGAAGATCTTATATTTCAGTCAGTGCTTATGATATGGCAAAGACCACCACGAGGATAATTATATCCTATATGTCAACATCTGTTACAGAAGAAGAGGAAATTGTAAAATTCTACAAAGCCCTCCTTTTATTGATCATTTTCTTAAGTCAATATATAATTGAATACTCAGTTGTTTCAATGCAAATGTGGACATAACCAAGGATGATGAAAATTATTGTTGAGGAGTAATAATTGAGAGAGACAAAATGCTTTAGATCTCAAGCCTAGACATCATAGAAATCTTTAACAAGAGAGTCAAGAAGCATTGAACATGATGAGGATGAAATATACAAATACTCAAATGGATTTGTGAGTTAATCAACTCAGGAATTCCTAGTAATGATTCAGACCAAAACCCATGCATACCAACCTATTCTCTGTAACCCTTTTCCACTTCCTCCCAAAAATATTCCATAAAGCATCTACCCACCTTGCTGATCTCTTGCTCATTTTTTCCCCTGGTTTTATGAGGGACCACTCTGACTATTCATTTCTTATCCTTCACTCAAACCACATTTCTAATCCATCTTCTCTTCTTGCCATCCAGTTCCTTTATGATACCTTTTACTTTTGTTTTCTTTTCTGGAATCCTTCATTGGTTATATTTTGTAGCTTGCCCACCATTCACTGTCTTTTGAAAGAAGTCATCTCCCATTTCTCATTGTCATGTAGTAATACTTGTATAATGTTGGTATTTAAAAGATGGCCATTTGCTTTTATATAAAACTTGGGGTTAATAAAGGAGTTTTGAAATCTCTCAAAAGCAGTCCAAACTGCTTCCTTCTTCCTTTTCAGCTCTAGGCCCAACTTGTTGTTCATATGTATTTTCTGTCCCAACTATATAGATAGATAAACTCTAATAAGGTGTCCGTGCAAACTCATATCAACGTCTAACTAGACATTCTTCATCCACTTGATCTTTCCTGTGTGAAGAGACAAGCCAAACTCCTTTGAGTAATTACAAGTCTCTTCTAGGAGGCTCTAAAGGTTCTAGGCCTTGATGTAATCAGTATGTCATCCACAAACCAGAGGATCTGGAAAAGGACAACACAGTCACATACACTTTTTGATGAACATACATCGTTCTGCTTCATATGTCCCCTGATGTTTATTATCAGAAAACAATGAAACAGGATTTGTTGCTTTTGTTGCTGTATCTTTCAAGAAATGTTGAATGATCTAGATGTATAAATCGGAGGAACTTTATTTAAAAAGAAAGTCTTTTGTTCTACTCAATCATTTTTTTTCACAATCAACAAATAATAAGCACAATAGAATCACATTTTCCACATCTTTCAGTTAATTTCAAAATGGTAAATATATGCTCTATTACTCAATATCACTTTTAGAAGCCTGCTTCACAACTAATAAATTTGGGGTCCTGTTATATATTTGTTATATATTTGTGTATAAATTACTCTCATAAGAATCTTGTATAGAATAGGCTTACAGATTAGAAGTTATTAATGTTTTCTTGGTTGCTTTATTTTTGGTATTAGTAAGGCTCATTTTTTTTCTATGCCTTTAATGTCTTTCCCTCTATGAAATATTCCCTGCTTGTGGACTGATGCCTTAGTGCCCCAATAATTGTAATGTCTTTAGAAATTTTCCTTTATATACACTTGGTTCATTCTGACTACTTTTCCCACGTTTGTTCTGTTTAATGTCATTTTAACTCCTCTATAAGCATGTTGGAATTGTAATGCTAAGATTTATATATTGATATTCCACTATTTTTGATGAAGGAAATAATTTGTTAAATTGATTTTTGTAAATCTTTTCCATTTTTCTTTTGTTTGTAGACCTTCTTTTATTTTTATCTTTAAGCACCCTTGGGATTTCTTCACTTAATTGGGTCTCCTTGCTCTGTGAGGTGAAACTGCTCATAATTGAAATTGAATAACATCACAAAAACTGGTATCTCATACAAATAACTGATAGGAAACAACTCATTACTTAGGTAAGAGTCATTTCTGAGTCAGATGTCTGTCTGTATATAATCAAACCACTAACTTGCTACAACATCCCCAACTGGTAAATGGTCAAAGGATATGAACAGCTTTCATATATATATATATATATATATATATATATATATATATATATATATATATATATATGAAGTGTTCTAAATCACTTTTGATTAAAAAAATGTGAATTAAAACAACTCTGAGATACCATCTCACATCTATCAGATTGGCTAACATGACAAAAAAGGAAAATTCTAAATGTTGCAGATGATGTGGGAGAATTGGGATACTGATGTATTGTTGGTGGAGTTATGAACTGATCCTGCCACTCTGTGGGGCAATTTGGAACTATGCCCCAAAAGTAACCAAACTGCGCATACCTTTGATCCAGCAATACCACTACGAAGTTTGTATCCCAAAGAGGTCACAGAAAAAGGGAAAAGGATATACATGTGCAAAAACATTTATAGCCATACTTTTCATGGTGGAAAAATATTAGAAATTGAGGGGATGCCCATCAGTTGGGGAATGGCTAAACAAGCTGTGGTATATGAATGTGATGGAATACTATTGTGTAATAAGAAATGGTAGGTTTTAGGAAAGACTTGTAGGAATTGATGCAAAGTGAAATGAGCAGAACCATGAAAACACTGTATACAGTATCAACAACATTGTGTGATGATCAGTTATGAATGACACAGCTCTTCTCAGCAACACAATGATCCAAGACAAATACAAAGAACTCGAAAAGGAAAATGCTTTCCATATCCAGATAAAGACCTAATGGACTCAGAATGCAGATTGAAGCATATTTTTTCACTTAATTATTTTTTCTCATTTTTTTATCTGTTTCTTCTTTCAGAACTGTGACTAATATGGAAATATGTTTTATATAATAACACATGTATAAGCTATATTAAACTGCCTGTAATTTTCAAAAAAGTGGAATGGAGGGAGGAGGGAAAGAGAAAAATTTGGAACTTAAAATCTTGTAAAAATGAATGCTAAAAATTTTCTTGACATGTAACTAGGAGAGAAATAAAATGCTAAAATAAAAATAAATAAATAACTTCCTACAACAAAGATCAAAATCAATACTAAATATGAAGAAAGAAAAACCAGAAAGATATGTAATGTTATTGACATTTAAAGAAATTATTGGTGCTAACACAAAAAAAGAAATTGATAAAAGAACAGATGTCAACACATACTATCCCCACTTCCTTAGGAAATTTAATTGATGTAAAGCAATTACCACAACAAGGAAACCAAAAGAGCCCAGAAACTGCCTTTGTCACAAACATTTGATCTCCTTGCCAAATGAAGCAATGTGGCATCCTAAGGCAACACTGATTTAGTATATAAATTCTTTTGTTAAATTTTACAGAGGAGAATGCTAGAAGCCTATGAATAATACTGCTTCATAAAAGGAGAAGGAACAATGAAGGATGAATAACTTTACAGAAAATTTGGCAAGAGACCCAAGTGAAATCATCTGAAAAATAGTTGAAGATAAAACAAGAGAACAATGAGTAGACTGACCACAAAGGAAGAGGTCTGTCAATGTTTCTACAACAAACTCTTTTTTCAATTAATGGGAGTGAAGTCATGACATTTGGACTATAATACTACAGTCCCCAATGTGATATATGAGGAAGCTGAAATGGCATTAAAGAAGACAAATACTGGAAAAGTAATGAACAGGATTAAGTACATACAAAAAAAAAAAAGTGTATTCAACAGACAAAATTTTGAGAGCACTGAGGGATTTATTTTTAAGATTTCCCAAAGAATGGAGGATACCGCTTGGGGAAACCACATACTTTGTTTACAGAAAATGGTGACCAAGAAAATGTTAATAAATTCTAATCTCTATGCCTATTTTTCCTTTCTATAAAATCTTCATGGGGATAAACTACACATATATTGAAGACATATTTGTTAAAAGTATAAGAAGGGAAGAGACAGGCTTCTGCAACCACAGAATGTAGCTATATAGTCATACAATTAACTTACAGGTACAGAGATTTTAAGATGCCACATATAAGTGGCATGGACCTTATTATCTATTGACTAAAAAAAATTAATTCATTAGAGCAAAATGTCACCTTAAAGATTCTCCTCCAACAAAGTAGCTTCCACAAATATGTCAAAATCAGACAAGATTCATTAAAAGATAAAACAAGAGAGATAACCCTAGCGTTGTTCAGTTATTCAATCATATCCTACTCTGTTTACCACATGGACCATACTATTCATGCGGTTTTCTTGATAAAGATACTGGAGTGGTTTGCCATTTCCTTCTTCAGTGGATTAAGTCACACAGATAGTAATTGTCTGAGGCCATATTTGAACTCAGATCTTCCTGATTCCAGGCTCAGTGCTCTATTCACTGAAATATCTAGCTTCCTCTTAAGCCTAACATTGTCCTCTATTGACACCTAGCAAAGTATAAAACAGAGGTATACATGCAACCCCATACTGAAAACAGTGTATCTGGATTTCAGAAATGCTTTTCGCAGAGTCTCTCAATGTATTCTTATGAAAACAGTTTAGAAATATGGGTTGGATAATAAGACAGTTAAATAGACTTAGTTGGCTGAACAACTCCCAAAGAGTGTTGATTAATGGATTGATGTCAACCTGGAGGGAGGTCTCTTGTGGTATGCTACAAGACTTTCTCTTGTTTAACATTTTTATAAAAGACAGAGGCAGAAATAGAAGGTATGCTTATTAAATTTGTAGATAACACAAATCTAGGGGGATGACTAATTCATTACATTCCAGAATCAAGATTTAAAAAAGAGTGATGGACTAAAGCTAACGAGAAAAAATGTTGTAGGGATAAATGTAAAGTCTTACAATTAATTTTGACAAACATCAAGTGCTCCAATATAGGCCTGGTTTTTGTCACGTCAGTGACTGTGGAATTTTTGGTGACTATAAACTTCATAGGAATCAACAGCATACCCTTTACACACACACACACACACACACACACACACACACGACACCACCACTATCACCACTACCAAAAACAAAAATGACAACAAATGTTAGTAGGATCCTAGAAATGCAATTTTTATGTCAAGAGAGCTAATAGTCCTACTTTATTTTGTACTGGTCAAACCAGATCTAGAGTATTGTTATCCATTCTTGATGCCACATAAGGACATTGATAAGCTGAATCATATCCAGAGAATGAAGATAAGGATAATGAAGTCATGTCATATGAAGAATAGTTAAAAAGAACTGAAGATATTTAACATAAATAAGAGAAAAACAATATGAATGTTAGCTATCTTCAAATATCTGTAAGACTGTCTTTCATGTGGTTAAAGATCTGTAGCAACAACCTTACTGCATACCCAGGCTAGCTGCTAGCACAGGTTCTTAGATCTGCTTTACTAGGAAAGATAACTGTTGGGGCAGCTGGGTAGCACAGTAAATAGAGGACCAGCCCCGAAGTCAGGAGGTCCTGAGTTCAAATCAGACATCAGACACTTAACACTTACTAGCCCTATGACCTTGGGCAAGTCACTTAACCCCAATTGCCCTGCCATCCCCCCTCCAAAAACAAACAAAAAAAAGTATTTAAATAGGATCAAATGGCCTTCTGTCAGGGAAGTATAGAAGAAATTCCTGCATTGGGTAGAAAGTTGTACAGAATGAAATTGAAGGCCCTTTTTGGCTCTAAGATTTTATGATTATGTTTGAAGGTAGAAGAAAAGAAAACAGGACAGAAAGTTAAAAGTGTGAAGGAGGAAGGCAGTAATAAATATGGGAATATCTTGACTGGGTGTAATACACACTTTTATTTTTGTTAATATTTTACTATTCTATTCTCACATTAATGAAACTCCTACCTGAGTCAAGAGATCTATTATAGTCCTAACTCTGCAACTAATTTAAACAAGCCATATGACCTCTTTTTCTTTGTATCACTGGGAGGTTGGACCAGATGATGTGTAGATGGTCTCTTCTAATTCTAAAATTCTATTTTTCCTTATAGAAAACAGAAGCTGAAGGGTGGATTGGGGCATAATAGATAGAGCACTGAGCCTGGTGACAGGAAGAATCATCTTCCTGAATTAAAAGTAAACCTCAAAGATATATTATCTATCTGACCCTGGGCAAGTCATTTAACCCTCTTTGCCTCAGTTTCCTCATCTGTAAAATGAGCTGGAGAAGTAAATGGCAAACCACTCCAGTGTCTCTGCCAAGAAAATCCCAAATGGGGTCATGAAGAGTCAGAAAGGACTGAAATGACTGAACAACATCATAAATTCAGATCTAGTACTTTATCTACCATATCACCTAGTAATAAAGATGGCTCACAGACCTTCTATAACTATAAAAAGATGCCTCTCAAGAGCTATGGACACCAAAAGACAGCCTGGAGCCTTCACTGGGCAAGGATTTAGACAGCCTTGCTCCAGACAAGAAAGCAGCAGGGACTGAGAACCAGCACTGAGCATAGTACCTGCGACACAATGGACATTTATTAAATGTTTATTGAGAAACTTATTGATTTCAATTCCCAAAGGAGATCAAAAAGAAGATTGCATATGAAGGCATGAACTTCTGTTACATACTTCATTTTGAAGTATATATTCAATTGTAGTAACAAAGTAGTCACATAGTTTTCCAGTTTGTGTCCTTTTCTTAACACGAGCGCACACAAGTGTGTGCGTGCATGCATGCATGTGTGTGTGTGTGTGTAATGAAATGTCCAATTTTTTCTCTCACAGGGCTCCAATCAGCAGGTAGCAAGGCAGCAGTCTCTGTGAGCATCCATCTATCAGTCAATGAACAATCAGATTGGGACAGAATTGTGAGGCCAATTTAGGAAACACCAACATACTTGAATTGCTCCTTCCCCCATTAAAGATGCTGGTTAATTGCAGCTCTACCATGAGATATTTCACATTGCCTTCTATTCTTTCATTTGTTTGGATCTGTTTAACAGCATCTTGATTTCTCATAAAGTCATTAGCTTCCATTTGCTCCAGTCTAACTATGAAGGAATGAATCTCCTCAGTGAGCTTTTGAGATTCTTTTTCCATCTGGCAAATTCGACTTTTCAAGGCATTCTTCTCCTCATTGCCTTTCTGAGCCTCTTTTGCCATTTGAGTTAGTCTATTTTTTAAGGTGTTATTTTCCTCAGTCAGGCTGTTGACTGTCATTTCATACTTTTCTTGCATCTTTTTCATTTCTCTTCCCAAATTTTCCCCCACTTCTCTTATCTGCTTCTTAAGGTCCTCTATGGCCTGTAGCCAGCTTGTATTTTCATTTGGGGCTTTTGGTGCAGGAGTTCTGACCTCAGAGTCCTCCTCCATGCTTTGAGCCACTTTGCCCCTAAAATAGGAGTCCAATGTTGAACTTTTCTGTTTATTTTGTTTCATTTGCCTAGGCATGTTGCCACTGAATTACTTGATTTTGGGGCTTGTTGCCACAGTAGGACTCTGCCACCAGACAGGAGAGCTTCTGTCCCAAACGTGGGGTCTTCACAAGTTCCGGAGGTTGTGTGGCCTCTGTAAAGCCTCCACCCACTCTGGAAAATTGGATAACCACCCCAGACCTCCCCCCAAGACCATAATCCAGATCCAAGCCGGTTAAAGCAAGAGCGATTAACCCTTAGACTGATTGCTGGATCTCCCTACAACTCGCAGACCAGTAGCTGGAGCTGCCACTGACACAGCATAATGACCTCTGTGCCTCATTTCCTCAGCAGCTTTTTGCCCTCAGGGGAGGAAGCCGACGCCTTCCCCAAAGACTTGTCCCAAAGTTCATAGGGCACTAACCTCTCACTTTGTCCTAGGCATATTTGTGCTGATAATTCTGGAATCGCCACAATTGCTGGTGTTCTGGGGTCCCTCCAGCCGGCTGAAGGCCCGGCCACCCTGGGGCTAAAACCTCGGACCTGGGCTTGGCTCTGGGTGCTTCGCTGTCGGTTCCCAGAGCACTGTGCTGCCTGCTCTCAGAGTGCTGTGCTGGCTGCTCCCAGCAGGGCTGCTGGGCTGTTCTCAGCAGGAGGTTAGCTTCTCTATGCCGTTCTGTGGGTGCTGTGGCTCCAGAAGTTGTTCGGAGTCCCCTTTCACATTGTTTGAAATTTGTGTGGAGCAGAGCACATTGGAAATGCTGTTTCTACTCCGCCATCTTGGCTCCGCCCCCCTTTCTTTTCATTTTAGCTGCATTGGTTTTATTTGCACAAAAAACCTTTTTGTTTTATGTAATCAAAATTGTTCATTCTACTTCCTGTGAACCTCTCTATCTCTTTTTTGATCATGAATTCTTTCCCTAGCCATAGATATGACAGGTAATTTGTTTCATGTTCCACTAATATGTTTATGATGCTAATCTTTATGCCTAAATTATGTATCCATTTCAAATTTATCTTGGTAGACGGTATAAAATGTTGTTCTATACCTCATTTCTGCCAGACTATTTTCCAGTTTTCCTAACAGTTTTTTTTTTGTAGTGAGTTCTTGCTCCATGGATAGATGGGTAGATACCTTAGATAGATTCCTATGTTCATTTGCTTCTGTACATTGTTTACCTAATTGGTTCCAGTGATTAACCTGTCAATTTCTTAGCCAGGACCAAACTGTTTTGATGACTATAGCTTTGTAGTATAGTTTGAAATCTGTTACAACTAGGCTCCCTTCCTTTCTACTTCCCTCTCGCCCCCACCCCCCCCAATTAATTCCCTTGATATTCTTGAACTTTCATTCCTCCAGATGAATTTTTTCCTAGCTCTCCAAAGCAATCCTTTGGTAATTTGGTTAGAATCGCACTGAATAATTAAATTAGTTTAAGTAGTATTGTCATTCTTACCATATTGGCTCTTTAGCCTACCTATAAGCAATGGATATTTCTCCAATTATTTAGATCTATCTTTATTTGTGTGAAGAGTGTTCATAATAGCATTCATATGGTTCTTATACACATCTTGGCAGATAGATTCCCAAGTATTTTATGCTGTCTGTGATTATTTTAAATGAAATTTACACTATATAGGCACACAGCTTGTAAATATTTGGTTTGAGATTCTCACCCAGGTATTTCTCATAGGAAGACTAACCCTGTGTTCACCATTCCAATTTTTGCTTCTCAAAAGGGACCAGCAGATAGGACAAGTCACTTTTATTCTTTGTGGCTCTAGGGAAGACAACTAGGACCAATGGATAGAAATTACAAGAGGCAGATTTTGCTTTAAAAGCAACAGTGTCTAACAATTAAAACTTTCCAGTAGTGTAATGGGCTACCTTGTGAAACAGTGAGTTCCCCATCACTGGAAAAGTTCCAGCAGTAGATGAATGACAGCTTCTTGAGGATGGTACAGATATCCCTCAAGCAAGGGGTTAGACCATGACTCCTAAGGTCTTCTATCTCTAGGAATCCAAGATTCTTTGAAATTTTATGGAAGATACCCTTTACTTCCAAGAATTAGTATTCATTAAGATTGGCATCTCCAAGGCTGTAAAGCCCATTTTGGTCGGTGTGCTAAGCCCTAACTCTAATCTTCAGAGTGGGAGGAAATCAAATGTGCTTATACAACTTATGCCAATGTTTATTACCCAGCACATCAGGGGAATTAGTCTTTGGGACTATACTTCAGAGCTTGCACCAGTTTCTTTGGAATATCCTCTATGGTAGTAAATCTTCATTCTTTGTGGGTTGGAGGTTAAATGGAGAGGAATTGAATTTTAGAAGCAATCAAAACTTATTTAGAGTCAAATCTGACATGTGAGATAGGCAATCAAGCCAGAGAATCCTGCCAACATGTATTCAAAAAGACTGTCCCCTGTTCCTGTAATACATTTCCTCTTCATCTCTGCCTTTCATAATCCTTTGCTTCTATCAAGGTTCATCTCTGGTGATACTGTACATAGCCTTCCACCATCCACTCAGCTCAAAGTGTTCTCTCACTCCTATTAAATGTACTCAATAACCTCAAAACATGTGAGACCTCCAGCTTGCAAAGGACTCAACAAAACTGCTGCTTTTATTGAAGGGAAAATAAACATACATAAATCTCCTGAATCTCCTATGGTGCTGCCAATTCAAACATTCAGTATGGCATCATTCCTCAAGGCAAAGAAACTGCCAGGAGCAAAACGAGTTTGCAACCATTCCATGATGCCATAAAGTTGAATGGAATAGTGAATGAACTATAACCCCTTTACTCAGGCAATCATTTTCCCAGGGCTCAGGTCCATGCAGTTTGCTGTTGGTTTTCAGTTGTTTACAATAAATTCTCCCACTCAGGACAGCTGAGATGCTCTGGAATCTTTGTGTTTGCTAAACAAGAGCTTGTGACCCCTGCCTCACTTGTAAAACACTGTCTTTGTATGGTAAGGATTGTGAACCCACAGCAGATGACAAGAATGAAACTGATCTCTTTTTTTGTCATATGGGCTAGTAAAATCACTTATCTTTTTCTAGTGCCATTTCTCCTCCACAAACCACAAATCTGAAGACCTGAATTAAAGGCAATGAATAATTACTGAAGCACTGGATTACATCAAGGTGATTGAAGCTTTCATGTAGACAGTAGGAGTCACACTGGAGCAGGCTTCATTTTTGTGGAGAAAAGCACAGAATCTACACAATCTTGCTGCTCTCAAATTGGCTATCTTGATTATTTAATTCACTGGTGAATGCAACAAATGCATGGAAAGGTGGAGTCAAACCACCCTACCACAATTTTGCCTTGATAACTCAATAAGCTAAGATCTATATCTCAAATCAATAAAGCAATCACTCATAGACCTTAGATTAAATATTAAAAGGCTTTAACACTGGAATTACTTTGTACAAGAATCATGTTCAGATAGGAAAAGAAACTTGGTCATGCATCAGGGATTATATATAAATTATGAAGTGAGTTGTGAAGGAATTTATTCTAGAAATTGAAGGAAGGGTAGTTTTGCAGCATTCCTCTGGAAGAAACACTTGGGTAGGGAAGAGGAGAAGCCTCAGCTTTGGTCTTGGGCAGGTCTCCTCCTCACCCCTCACACTGACCAGAGGAGAACCCTGAAAGCTTCAGAGTATCTGGAGTGTGTTAGACCTCCCATCCTGTCACAAGTACATCCCCAGATCAGCTGATGACAGTACCTGCATAGAAACTCATGGACAGATTGAATTCAAGTATCTATATATATATATTCAAGGAAAGAAACTGCCCTCTAGCTGGGTGGGCCTTCTGGAGGCCACCATGAATGGGAGAAAAGGACTTTTAGCAACCAAAAGCTCTGAATTATTGCTTTGCTATGTGTGTCATCTAAGCCTGAGCCCACTTTCCTGTGGATTCTGTATGTACTTGTGGGAGAGTGCATCACAGTCCTTTGGGGGGATGTTTGTACCAAGTCTTTTTACTTTACCACCACAGTAAATGCCCTTTCCTAAAAGTTACTTAAGGCTATCTGATGAAATTGTTTCTCAAAATGGTATTCTAGCACTTGGCACAGCGCCTGGCACATGGCATTGTTATTATTCAGTCATGTCTGACTCTGACTGACCCCTTGGACTTTTTGTCCATGGGATTTTCTTGGCAAATATACTAGAATTGTCTGTCATTTCTTTCTCTAGTGTTTTCCCATTTTATATATGAGAAACTGAGGCAAATAGGGGTTAAGGAACTTGCTTAAGCGCAAACAGGGCCAGATTTGAACTCAGATTTTCCTGATTCCAAGCCTGGTGCTCTATTCACTGCACTACCTAACTCCTGGCACATAGTAGGTACTTGATAAATGTTTATTGGATTGGATATTCTTGAGGGAGGAAGTGCAGGAGTGGGAACCTGAGCCAATGGCATTAGAGAATCAGGCCTGACCCTTCAGGCAGTACCCCTAGAACCATGAGCCAAATTCTGAGGACCCAAGATTCATCCTCAACACTTACGTCACATAGCACATATTGGGTATCTACCTCATATAAAACGATCAGTGGTAGTAGGGAGATAGGAAGACAAATAAATAGCAATAGCAGCAGCAACAACAGGAACAACCAGAGTCAGCATAGTCTAGTGCAGCCTCGAGGCCACATGTGGCCCTCTAGGTCCTCAAGTGCAACCCTTTGACTGAATCCAAACTTCACAGGACAGATCCCCTTGATAAAAGGATTTGTTCTGTAAAATTTGGACTCAATCAAAAGGCTGCACTGAGGACCTAGAAAGCCACTTGTGGCCTCGAGGCTGTAGGTTGCCAGCACCTGGGGAGTTAGGCCTTAGAGTGGGAAACTCTTAGCTTCAAGTCTTGCCACATATTACCTTTGTGACCATGAAGGCTCCTAACCTCTCTGTGGTTTCAACAATTCTCTGAGAGTATGAGTTACCAAATTGTATCAGTGGAGTAAATTTCTACAATTGTGTCCTGTACTGATTAAATCACAGGTGTGTGTGTGTGTGTGTGTGTGTGTGTGTGTGTGTGTGTGTGTGTGTGTGAGAGAGAGAGAGAGAGAGAGCTAGAGAGACAGAGAGAGACAGAGAGAGACAAAGACAGAAAGACAGTGAGAAAAAGAAAGACAGAGACAGAGAGAGAACATTCATTAATATTGTGTCTTCATGAATTAAATCATTTGATGTCTGAGACAGACCTAGGAATTAGGTAATATCAACATGATAATACACATTACAGGTGAGAAACATGAGACTCTATGACCTTAATGACTGTCTGCGGTCAAACAGCTAGTAAATTTCAGAGGCAGTATTTGGACCCAGGTTTTCCTAATGCCAGAAGTCAAGTACTCTGGCTAATATTACACACTGCCAAAATGGTACACAAATAACTAAGATATAAAATGAATGTTAACATGTAAACGAGATATGAACACAGTGCTATTACTCTCCCTCCTCTTCTCTGCCTCTTAGACCCCTTGGTCCCTTCGACCTTCAGCTAAAGTACCACCTATTATGAGAGGCTTTCCCCCAGTTTCCTTCAGTTAATAGTCCCCATGCCGCCTCCTCAATTACTATGTACTTATATCTACTGTATCTGGTAATTACTGACCTGTGTACATGATGTAACTCTCCAGGATAATGTAAGCTTTCTGAGACTTGACGCTGTCTAATTTTTGTTGTTGTGTCTCCAATACCTACCATGATGCCTGACATATGGTAGTTAAATAATAAATGTTTGTTTAAGTGAATTGAATTAAGAGGAGGCAGAGAGAACTTTCACCTGGGAGGTCCAGAGATGATTTCATGGCAGCAGTGACATTTGAACTGAATCTTAAAGGATAGGCAAGATTAGAAGAGGTGGAAATGTGGGCAGAGCATCCTAAGCGCAGGCACTTGGACAATGATCCAGAGGTAGGAAAGTATAGGCTTCACTGGGTAGGAAAAGACAGTGGGAAAATGGGATTTTATTCTGTATAATTATATTTCTACTAAAGGCCAAATGTGGTCCATCACCAGTAGATGATGATTCAATTGTTTACAAACCTGGCAACACAATAAAACAATTTAGGACAAATAGTAATGAGAAAGACCACTATGTCTAATTGGGAGGTGGTGGTGGGTCCTTTGTCCAGGCAGGCATGTTCAGGGATAAATAACAAATCATTAAAGACAAGAACAGCAAACTCTGCTTTATTAAAGTATCTGGACTGAGGCTTTGATAAAAAAAAAAAGTTTACTGAGTTATTTGCCATGCCCTTAACACTACTACATTTCCTGTGACATTGGAAATTTCCATTTTCATGGTCAAAGGCAATAGAATAGACAAGAAAAGAATTTATGAGTAGCAGATAAAAACTTTATGAAAAGGTACAGATCACTTCTAGTGTTAGAAACCAGGAAATGGAGTAATGACCCTAAAGTAGCCAATATAGACCAGCTGGAATTTAATTAAATTCAATTTCATTTATAATTTTCTCTCAAAACACTGTTGACACTTCTAGGGGTAACCCTGATTGCCTGGGTTTTTCTACTACTATTGTTCCCAATTCCCCACTGATATGACCATTTATGATTAGTCACACTTGTATCACCTGGCTGTACTACTTTGGAACTATGACTGACTTCTCCACTATGCCTTCATGGATAACCTCATCTCTCGAAGACAGCTAGGTGGAATACTAGATAGAATGCTGGGCCTGGCATTGATGGGATACAGCCTCTGGGAAACCCCTTGAACTCTGATTGAATCTTCCCACTTGATGAGGCATTTTCTTGATGCCATAAATCTTTCATTATTGCTAGGCCCAAATCTGTTACTCTTAACCTAGCCTAGCCCTCCATTGTCTGGCTACTTCCCACCCTTGAACCTAACAAAATATCTATACCCAAATCTGTTACCCTCCATTGTCTGTCATCTTCAGGTTGCCTTCACCTATTTCCCACCCTTAATCCCATTCCTGGAGTGTGACCTCAGTTCCTCCAGATCCTCCTTAGACTCTTCCTCAAGACCTTCCTGAAACCCCTTCTCTAGATCCTGCCCACAATCCTTCTCTATATAAGATCCATCTTGCCTCCATGAAGGGGCTGAGATGAAATCTAGAGGAGATTGAATCTGGCCGTTTATCAACACAAGTGTCACAAATACTTAGACTCCTTAAGAGTCTATCCATTATGGCGAATCTTTAATAAACTTTGTTTTACTTTGGCTGAGGGAAGGCTTGAGTCGAATTCTTTCGGTAGGACCCAATGCGTTGGTATTTTGGGGTCTCAAGCACCCCTGAATCCCCAAACTTCAACAGCATCTGGAAAACTGGTCTTCCTTAGTTCAAATCTGACTTTAGACACTTATAAACTGAGTGACCTTGGACAAGTCACTTAATCCCATCTCCCTCAGTTTCCTCCTCCATAAAATGAGAAGGCAATGGCAAACCACTCCAGTGTTCTTGCCAAGAAAACCCCAAATGTGGTCACGAAACATTGAGAACAACTGAACAACAGCAAACATCTTCTTATAATATCTCATCAGCTTTGGGACTTCACCACTACCAAGTCGTTCCCATCTGCCCTTCTGATTGATAGGTGAGGTCATGAACTCCAAACTTCTACAGTGGGAACAGACATTGCCATGCTTAAGGAATCTCATTACTGAGATAACCTCATCATAAGATCTCATCAGCCTTGGTATTCAAATTCATCACTATCCAATTCAGTTCAATAAACTTTAAGCACCTACTTACTATATGGCTAGGCACTGTACTAAATGCTAGGGATACAATTAATGAAACAGAAATATAGTCCTTGCCCTCAATGAATTTACAATCTAATGGGAGAGAGAACACACAAAAAGAGGCTGGAAAGGGAGGAGGGAAGATCAAGGGTATTTGCTACCTTCTACCTCCCTCATTGGAGAGTGGGGCCACTTTTTAGCTTCTTTTGTGTTTCTTATTCCTCTGCTGCGTCAGAAACTTCCTGGCTGTGTGAACCTGGACAAGTCACTTAACCTTGTTTGCCTCAGTTTCCTCATCTGTAAAATGAGCTGGAGAAGGAAATGGCAAACCACTCTAGTATCTTTGCCAAGAAAACCCCAAATGGGGTCATGAAGAGTGGACATGACTGACGAGACAACAACAAAACTTCCCCTATTAGATTTCAAACTCCTGGTTGGCAGGTACTGTCTTTTTTCACACATATGTAACCCCAGTACTTAGTACAGTGCCTCATACATAGTACTAGCACTTAATAAATGTTTATTGCTGTCAATCCTCAAAACAAATGACCAAAGAGTCACAAAGGTTATGTAACTGCTGGTAATTCTAAAAAGACCAAAGAACTCATACAGGTCATCACAATCACAGTTAACTCTGCAAAATAAAATAAAAAGCAAAATAAAATCAAAGAGCCAAGAGTGGTCATTGATGGGAATGGGATCTAGACCCCTAAAAGGAAAAGATCATGTCTTTGGGACCTGGACCCCAAAGCCCCTGAACGCAGATAGCTATCATTCACCTGAGGCACCTGCCCATCCCAGTCAAAGATCCTTTTAGCTGCCCCTTTCCCGTGGCTCTCTGGCCACTTAACTCCCTCAATTATCTGCACCTGGTCCACCCCAGGCTACTTACCACTCTTTAATCCCATCCAGATCTTCCCACAGTCTTTTTCTGCATAAAAATATCAGTCCCATCCTCATCAAATACAGAGATTCTTAAAATCTGGCTCACTTGTACTGGCTACACATATAGCCCAGACTCACTAGGAGTCTGGCCTGCTTCTGTTGGTGTTACAATAAACTTGCTACTTGGACTAAAAAAGGTTTGAGTAATTGAATTCTTTCAAGTCAGACCCATGCCCTTTGCCCTTGCATTTTGGAGTTCTAAACACCCCTAGACCACAACAGTCATAAGCAAAAAGTTTTCTTTATTTCATAATTATTTCATAATTATTTCATAATCTCTAGAAATTCAACATTCTATAAAATAAAATCTATCAATCAATAAACATTTATTAATTTATTATCAATAATAATAATGATGAGGTATGGGCTCTGGGAGCACCCCTTGGACTCTGATTAAATTATCTCATTTGATGAGACATTTGCATCAGGCCACAACCCTTACTAGATTTCCTACCCTTGAGCCTATCAAAATATCGATCCACCCTTGAACTGGCCTAGCCCACCATTGTCTGTAGCCTCCAGCTACTTCCCACTCTTACTCACTCATTGACCTCATTAACTCCTCCTGAAGACCCTCCCCAAACTCCTCCCCTAGACCACCCCTAGATTTCCCCCACAACCTTCTGTATATAAGACCCCATCTTGGCTTCATGTTTGTGAGAGCTCCATAGATGAGACCTCCATCACTCCATAGAATGGTGAGAGCGCCATAGAATGACCTAGCACAGACTTACTCTGTGTCTAATACAAGCGAACTTTTAATAAACTTGACTTTTCTTTGGCTGAGAGAAGACTTGAGTCGAATTCATTCGGCAGGACCCGGTGTGTTGGTATTTTGGGGTCTCCAGAGCAACCCCAAGCCTCTTTATGGATACCGTCTTCAATAATATGCCCTCAAGGAACTAAGGACAATTCCATAATTCACACCTCCTCAGATCATTTCTTACCAAGGCTGTGGGACTTCCTCATGGGCCCTTATCTTTTTCAGTTTTTTTTAGTGTTTGTCTTCCCCCATTAAATTATGAGTTCCTTGTGGGCAAGGACTCTCTTGTGCTTTTCTTTGTATCCTCAGCATTTTAGTGCTTGACAAATAGTAGGTACTTGATAAATGTTTATTGAGTCTGACTCTGTTCCTTGAACACTACTACTGAAGTCTGATGAGAACTACAGAGCTTCTGAAGTGGATACATGGGTTCCCCGAAGTGGGCAATACCACCTTCCTTGGGGGTGCTGGAATGATTGGGGAGGTGGTAGCATTGGGGGGCATTGAGTAAAAATAAGGGGGCAGTGGAAGCATAAGGAAAGAAGATAACATTCATACATGTTGCACCTGTTGTGTAAGACAGTAGAGTGGTTACATTATTTTCCAAATAAACATACAAAATGCAAGTTATAAACTGATCAGTGGTCAAGCCCCTTGAAAGGTCTTCATAAGCAAGTGTTGGCAAATGGGTGTGTTGTGTGTTGTCAGGAAGTCCAACATGCAATGGCAGGAACGTGTGTGTGATGACTTGGTTTCAATATGATATTGTATGGTTACATGACGCAATATTGCTTCATCAAAATTTCAATGCAGGAAAAAACCCACAAATTTATAATAAATCATTAAATTTAGGATGCCTCATTTAAAAATGTATTTCATATTTTTTGAAATGACATAAAATTTTAAAAAAACATTAAAGGGTTAAAGAAAATAGATTTCCAGGGGGATGCTGAGTAAATTATTTTTTAAAAGGGGGTGGTAGGCCAAATAAGTTTGGACACCAGAGGTTCACAAAATAGCCAGCTGATCAGTGTGGGGTGGGAGAAACTCTCTTTCCCTCCCAAGGGTAATTCCCCCCCAGGAGAATTAGACCTCTGCTGAATGTCTCTGAACCAGATTTCTTTTTGGATCATAGCCTAAAAGTATATCAGATTCTTTCAATCAATCAAAAGTTATTTCCTGTGTCATACGCTTTCACCCAATGCCCCAAAGCTCCTATGATCCTTTAGAGATGATTAAGGATTCATTCATACTTTAGCTTTTTTTTTTTTTTTGTTTGTTTTTTGGGTTTCTTTTTGCTTTTTGGAGGGCAGTTGGGGTTAAGTGACTTGCCCAAGGTCACACGGCTAGTTTTTGTGTTAAGTGTCTGAGGTCAGATCCGAACCCAGGTCCTCCTGACTCCAGGGCCTGTGCTCTATTCACTGTGCCACCTAGCTGCCCCAAGTTTAGTTTATTTTTATTGATTCAAATTAACTTCTCTGGGCCTTGTGTGATTATATTAATTGGAGTGGAAATGGAACACCTCTACCCCCACCTCCAACACATACTCCTTCTCTAGTTAAAAACATTTGCTTTCCTCAACTGCAATAATTTTTAGTAAAGTCTATTGTCCTAAGTCCTGGACTTAGTTCTCTAGTAGCTTGGAAATTTTAATTGTTGTCCTTTTCTAGTGTCTCCTAGAAATATGTAATATCTCAAATGAGATAATATTTGTGAAAATTGCTGAGCATAGTGCCACATAGTAAACACTTAATAAATGCTTATTTCCTTACCTTCCCCAGTACTTTGTATTAAAGATTCTCAGAAAAATCTAAGTGCAAAAATTCACAATCTTGAAATTAACACCGTTCCATACTTCCAAATAAATGCATGGCAATACATCAATATCTTTTTCTTACAAAATTTTCATAGGTTAATTCCTGTCTTAAGGGAAGCTAGGTGGAACAGGGGCTAAAGTACAGTCTCCTGAGTGTAAATCTAACCTCAGACACTTCCTAGCTGTGTGAACCTGGGCAAGTCCCTTAACTCTTTACCTCCATTTCCTTAGCTATAAAATGAGCAGGAGAAGGAATGGAAAACCACTCTATTATCTTTGCCAAGAAAACCCTAAATTGGATCATAAAGAGTTGGACAGACTGAAATGACTGAATAATGGTTCACGTCTTAGTCTTTGCAAAAGAAAAACATGAGTTCAAATATAATTTCACATACTCACTAGCTGTGTGTCCCTGGGCAACTAATCTTTAATTTACTTCACTTAACCTTTGTCTTCCTCAGTCTCCTAAACTGCAAAATGGAAATAATAAAATGTACCAACCTCCCAAGATTGTTGTGGGGATAAAATAAGACTTGTAAAGAGCTCTGCAAACCTCCCAGCGTTTTATAAATGAATGAAGTGCATAGTTGTCCCATCTTCCTACCTTACTTACATTACATATATATATATAAGATATATATATATATATATATATATCTATCTTACCTTACTTGCCTACCTTACTTATATAATTTTACTAGCTTTAGTAGTAATACTAAGTTACACTAAATCATCCTAGCATATTTGTTCAGCGTGCAGTCAATCCTTAGCATTCTTGCATTTAACTTCACAACTTCAGGTATTTCTGGAATTTTATTAGTGACCTAATTTTCAGTTTCACATTGGCAACCAGGTATATTCCTGAATTTGCACAGTAGAGGAAAAAAAATGAGCAGACCCGCCTGGAACTGGAGTTCTGAGCTCAGATGGGCTTGGGCACTCACACTGAGACGTGAGCTTTTCACCAAGGAACAGTTCAACTTCAGAGCTGAGGGGGAAGAGTATGGAGGGAAGATTAGAGATTAGAGATCCCTTTTTAACCTGAGGTTTCTTCTGACATCACCCATCCCTTTCCCCCTCTGTTGTCCAGTCTGGAGCTGACTCTCCTCTCCCCTGCATTTTGGGGATTATTTCATGGTTACTAAGTTAGTAAACCTGCATATTATCAGAATTAATGTTATGAAGAATCGTATGCAGAAAAGTGTGATTTCAGCCTTCTCTAATGATAGACTACAGTTTTTGGTGGTATCGGGAGCCTAAATCCTTGTTTCTAATGGGTTCAATGTATCAAACTTGGTGGTTTTCACTTTTGCGTGCATAGTTTTCTAGGGGTGTTTGAAGGGAAATTTGAAGATTGACTATGCTGGTCATACTCCTCACTCTCCTTCACCCCCATATCTAAACAGTTACCAAATTTTTCCATTTCTATTTCTATGAAAGCTCTTACTTCCAACACCTTCTATGTATTCATACAGTGAAATAACTGAATAGTGGTTCATGTCTTAGTCTTTGCAAAAGAAAGCCATGAGCTCAAATATATGTTTTGAGTACCATGGTTCAGAGCCTTATCACCTCTGGCCTAGGTGATTGCAAGGACCTCCTAATTGGTCTTCTGTCTCCAGTCTCCCCCTTCCCCATTTATCCTCTGCTCAGTGATTTTTCCTTAGGCATTTGTTTGTTATTGTTAAGTTGTGTCCAACTCTTCATGACCTCATTTGGGGTTTTCTTAATACTGGAGTGGTTTGCCATTTCCTTCTCCAGTTCATTTTACAGATGAGAAAACTAAGGCAAACAGGATTAAGTGACTTACTCAGGGTCACACATCTAGTAAATGTTTAAGGCTGGATTTGAACTCAAATCCATGATTCCAAGCCTAGCATCCTATGTACTGTTCCTCTTAGCTGCCCTTCTTTAAGCATATAACTGATCATTTTCCCTACTCAATAAACTCAAGTAGTTCTTCCTACTGCCTCTGAGATAAAATGCTTTTTCCATTTGACTTTAAAGCCTTCACAACTTAGCTCCAGCCTCTCTAGCTTCATTATACATTATTCCCCATCCCATACACTATTTCCCAGTCAAATTAGATTACATTATAAACTCTTTAAAGTCAGGGACAGTCTTTTGCCTCTTCTTATATCCCCAGTACTTAACATAGTTCCTGGCACATAGTAGGCACTGAATAAATGTTTATTGACTATGTTCTCTCTGTTTCTCTCACATAGCTCTCCATTTTCCCTGTGTCTAAGCATTAGCTGTCCCCTTTCCTTGGAAGGCTGTTGCTCCTCATCTGAACTTCATAGAATTTCTTTCTTATCTAAAGCTTAGCTCAGTGCCTGGATACATAGTAGGTGCTTAATAAATGTTTATTATTTATTTTCTCCAAAATGCAGCTCACAGACCACCTTATGCAAGTAATTTTCTCAGTCCCTATACCTGCTACTGTCATCCCTGTCTTAACTTTCATTAACTACTTGTGTGACCCTGGGAAATTCACTTAACCTTTTTGTCTCAGTTTCCTCATCTATAAAATGAACTGGAGAAGTAAATAGCAAACCACTCCAGTGTCTCTGCCAAGAAAACACCAAATGGGGTCATGAAGAGTCAGAAAGGACTGAAATGACTGAACAATAACATCATAAATCCAAGTCTAGTACTTTATCTACTATATCACCCAGTAATAAAGATGGCCCAAAGACCTTCTATAACTATAAAAAGATGACTATCAAGAACTACAGATGCCAAAAGACAGCCTGGAGCCTTCACTGGGCCAGGATCTAGACAGCCTCTTTCAGGACAAGAAAGCAGCAGGGACTGAAAACCAGCACTAAGCATAGTGCCTGGGACACAATGGACATTTATTAAATGTTTATTGAGAAACTTATTGATTTCAATTCCCAAAGGAAATCAAAAAGAAGATTGCATATGAAAGAGTGAACTTCTGTTACATACTTTGTTGTGAAGTGTATATTCAATTGTAGTAACAAAGCAGTCACATAGTTTTCCAGTTTGTGTCCCTTTTTTTTCTTTTTGCTTTTCGTAGGGGCAATTGGGGTTAAGTGACTTGCCCAAGGTCACACAGCTAGTAAGTGTTAAGTGTCTGAGGCCAAATTTGAACTTAGGACCTCATGACCCCAGGGCCAGTGCTCTATTCACTGCGCCATCTAGCTGCCCCCTTTCTGTCCCTTTCTAAACACATGTGTGTATGTGTGGGGGGGGCGGGGATTGGGGTGTGGATGTGAGTGTGTGTATAATGAAGTGTCCAATTTTTTCTCAGACAGGGTTCCAATCAGCAGATGACAAGGCAGCAGCCTCTGTGAGCATCCATCTATCAGTCAATGAACAACCAGATTGGGACAGAATTATGAGATCAATTTAGGAAACACCAACCTCCTTGCATTACTCCTTTTCCCCTTAAAAGATGCTGATTAATTAAAGCTCTACCTGTGTGGAAATACTAGTATACTTGCTGGGGGAACTTGCCCCCCTCCACAGGTGAAGATCTCAAACGATGGAAGGGACCACAGAAGCCATCTATTACAGCCCTCTATTTTACAGAAGAGGAAACTGAGACCCAGAGAAATTAAGGGTATTGCCCAAGGCACAAAGGTAGTTAGTGCCAGAGTTAACCTGTTCAGACTTAGATCTTATTCTCCACTAAGCTTTAGCAACCTTGATTTTGATGATTGTTCTACCTTTGCTAACAGTAAAATGTTATACACCTGCCATGACCAGGGACATGAGTTGTTCCCCTGTCCCAAGACACTATGGAGGTGTTCTTTCTTTCCTTTCTTTAAGTAGTATTTTATTTTTCCCTAGTTACATGTCAAGAAAAATTTTAGCATTTATTTTTACAAGATTTTGAGTTCCAAATTTTTCTCCCTCCTTCCCTTCCTCTCCTCCCCTTTACTCTTCTGAAAAATGGTAGGCAGTTTGATATAGTTGATATATGTGCCATCATGTAAAAAATATTTCCACATTAGTCACAGTTGTAAAAGAAGAAACATAACCAAAAAAAAAAAACACAAGAACAGATAAAGTAAGTGAAAAAAAATGCTTCAATCTACATTTTGAGCCCATCAGTTCTTTATCTGGATATGGATAACATTTTCCTTCGTGAGTCCTTTGTACTTGTCTTGGATCATTATGTTGCTGAGAAGAGTTTAGTCATTCATAGCTGATCATCATACAATGTTGCTGATACTATGTACTATGTTTTCCTGGTTCGGCTCATTTCACTTTGCATCATTTCATACAAATCTTTCCAGTTTTTCCTGAGATCTCTCTGTCCATCTTTTCTTACTGCACATTAGTATTCCATCATATTCATATACCACAGCTTGTTCAGCCATTCCCCAATTGATGGACCTGCCCTCAATATCTAATATTTTGTCACCACAAAAAGTGTGGCTATAAATGTTTTCATACCTGTAGGTCCTTTCCCCTTTTTAATGAACTCTTTGGGATCTAGTAGTGGTATTGCTGGATCAAAGGGTATGCACAGTTTGGTTTGGTTACCCTTTAGGAATGGTTCCAAATTGCTCTCCAGAGTGGTTGGATCAGTTCACAACTCCACCAACAATGCATCAGTATCCCAATTTTCCCACATTCTCTGAAATAGTTACCTTTTTTATTTTTGGTCATACTAGTTAATCTCATAGGTGTGAGGTGGTATTTCAAAGTTGTTTAATTTGCATTTCTCTAATCAAAAGTGATTTAGAGCACTTCTTCATATGTCTGTAGGTAGCTTTTATTTCTTCATCTGAAAGCTACCTGTTCATATGCTTTGACCTTTTATTCATATGGGGAATGGCTTGTATTCTTATAGACTCAGTTCTCTATATTTGAGAAATGAGGCTTTTATCAGATACACTTGATGTAAAGATTGTTTCCCAGCTTTCTGCTTTCTTTCTAATCTTGGTTTGCATTGGCTTTGCTTGTACAAAAGCATTTTAATTTAATATAATCAAAGTGATCTATTTTACATTTTATATTGTTATCTCTTATTTGAATTTTTCCCTAGAGGTGTCTTTCTGCACATCTCAGGTAGACCTCTACTTGGTGGGAAAAAAAAAAAAAACCACTATATGGTAATAAACATGGATCTTCTCTCCAGCACAAATAAGGGGCTGGCCATCAATGTCACCTCCCATGTTCTTGCTCCAAGTATGTCTTTTTCTCCCCCCCCAAATGATATATGAGAGAACCAAGTAAACAATGGGAGACATAGTAATAATGATAACAACAACAAAAGCTACTATTTACACAGTTTTAAGGTTTGCAAAAACATTTTACATATATGATCTCATTTAATCCTTACAACAATCACGTGCAGTAGGTGCTATTATTAGTCTCATTTTACAGATGAGGAAATTGAGAATGAGAAAAGTTAAGTGACTTGCCTAGAGTCACACAGTCAGTGTGTGATCTGAGGCAGGATTTGAACTTAGGTTTTCTTCTGAATTTAGCTTTTTCCCCTCAACTGTGCCACCTAAAGTAGGCATCTTAGTTACTATCTCTGAGTCCTCAAAAATAGTAAATTTGGACTTGGAAACACACTTTTTCATCCTCTGTTTGTGGGGGAATGACTAGAAGTAATGGATATAATTTATGTTATAAATGATAATATAAGTACTTTATAGTATATGTAATATAATCTAAAAGTAGGCAGATTTCAGTTCAGTGTAAGGAGTTATGGAGAAGTAGCTTGGCTTAGAGAAGCTTGGCCCCTGATACTTGGCTAGCTGTGTGACTACTGATAAGTCACTTAAAATCTCATTGTCCTAGGCCAGTGTTCCCTAAATAATTATGACAGTGCATATCCATCAGGTGAAAAAAAAGTTTGTTTATAAATTATATTCATGTACTACTAATATGTTGCATGATGAAATATAAAAATAGATGTTTAAAAGGATCTAAAAGTGAAATAATTTAAAATGTTACATTTATTAATAGTATAAAACCTTTCTACTCTCACTAAAAATTATTTTAAAAAATCTTTAAATATTGACATTAGTAGTGTAGTTTATATTCTGAATAGTTAACTTTTGATATTTTTTATCTGCTTCAAATTTATTTCAAAATATATCAAAATCATTAATATTATGACTATGACTGCAACGAACTTAAAGGTAAAAATTCTTCTGTCTAAAGAAGGGGTAGATAGATGGTTACTATCAGAGTGTGTATGAATGCTAACTCATATTGTATAGGTTGGTGTTTTCTGTTATGCCATATTATGTTGGAGACTGGACAGTTTGGATATGGACTGAAATATTTTAATTTGGTAATTTTTTGGTGTGGTTGTGTGTATTTGGATTGTCAAAAACAATAGTTGGGGGTGGGGTGGGAAGAAAACAAGGTATAGTTTGCCCAACATTAGTATAAGGCAGTGCAACTGGGAGTATGATGTTGCTCCCTATGGGAAAGTTCAAAGAGGGGGATGAGGAATGACTGGTTGGGAAAGTGCTTGGGGGGGGAAAGATAATGAGTTTGGTTTTTGACATTTTTTAAGTTTAAGAGTTTTTTTTAAGAGTTTAAGATGTACATTCAGTTCAAGATGTCTGAAAGACAGTTGGAGATGAAAGACTAGAGGTCAGCAGAGAGTTTGGTGCAGAACAGGTAGATCTGAGAGAATGGAGATGATAATTAAATCTATGGGAGCTGATGAAATCACCAAGTAAAGTAGTATAGAGGGGGAGGAGAAGAGGGCCCAAGATAGAACCCTATGGGTTACCTGTTGTTAGAGGGAATGTTCTAGATGAAGAGCCTGCAAAGGAGACTGAGAACGAGCAGTCATGGATAGGAGAACCAGGAGACGGTGGTGTCCTGAAAACCTAGAGAGACGAGAGCATTAGGGGAACAGAGGGAGAGCAAAATGTAAAGGATACAGAGAAGTTGAGGAGAATGAAGATTTAGAAAAAGCCATTGAGTTTGGCAATTAGGAGATCATGGGTAACTTTGGAGAGAGCAATGATGAAGTTAGAAGCTGGATTGTACGGGGTTAAGGAGAGAGTGAGAGGAGAGAAAATGAAGGCACCCTTTACAGATGGCCTTTTCAAGGAGTTCAACCGTAAAGAGCAGAAGAGCTATTGGACAATAGTTAGCAGAGATGGGAAGATGGAGTGGGTTTTTTTTTTTATTATTAATTAATCTTTATTTATTTATTTTTAGTTTTTAACATTCATTTCCACAAGACTTTGAGTTACAAATTTTCTGCCTGTCTTTCCCCTACTGACTACCCAATATAGTGAGCCTACTGAATACCCCTTCCCCCAATCTGTGGAGACAGGGTTTTTTGAGGATAATAGAAATAGGGACATGTTTGTAGACAGTAGGGAATGAGCCAATAAACAGGAAGAGACTGAAAATAAATGATAGAGAGAGAGCAATCTGGGATAGCATGAGATTACCTGAACAGGTAGAGGGGCTTAATCATGGTAAGGAGTAAGACCACTTCATCATGGAAGACAGAGGTGAAGGGAGAAATAGTGGCAGAAGGCTTCTGAGTGATAGGAGATGAGTAAGAGAAGAAGTAGCTTATGTCAAAATGGCCTCAATATTTTTTAGTAAAATGTAAGGCAAAATTCTCATTTAAGAGCGTAGAGAAAGGGGGAGTTTCCCTCTCCTTTCATCCCCCATTGAGGAGGAATGAAAGGATGTGGAAGAGCCATTATGGAGAGTGGGATAGTGAGTTGATGAGCAGCAATGAGGGCCCATTTGAGGTTGTATAACGTGAATTTGTAGGGGACATGGAACAATTGTATGATTTTCTCTACCATCATTGAGCACCGTAGATATAGGAGTGAAGGTAGTTGATGGTGGGAGTCATCCCAAGTTGAGACTTGGCAAGACACAATTGGTGAAACGATAAAGGGGCTAGGGACTCAAGAGAAGACAATAGTGTGAAGTGTAATTGTTTCAGCAAGGGTTCAAGATGGGGAAAAGAAGAGAGGGGAACTAGTGCAGAGGAGATAACCTGGGAGATAACTGAAGGATCAAGAAATTGAAAGTCATGGTGTACTTGGAAGATGAGGGTATGGTAAGGGAAGGCAGAGGGAGAGGTGAAAAACCAATAAATCGTTGCATAAGGGAATTTTTGAATTCTTCAACATGTAGGTGGTGAATTTGTGGTTGAGATTGGGTGGAGTATTCAGTCACAGGAAGAGAGCAGGATAAAAAACTGAGTGGTTAGAGCAGGGGTGGGAAAATTGCGGCCTCAAGGCCACATGTGGCCCTCTGGGTCCTCAAATGAAAGACCGGAATCTGGATTCAGCCAAAGGGCTGCATTTTATTTTATTCTTGATTTAAATGGGTGGCATACAGATAGAAGATAGCAGCAGTGATAACAAAAATAGGAAGAAAAGGAAAGAGGGCCATTGAAACTTTTTTTTAATGCATGGAAAAACGTGAAGGAAGTAGAGAAGGAAACACAGATAAGCAGTACAGCTTTAAAAGTAGTGTGTTAAGTTTATTATACACTTTAAAAAAGTAAATAGTGTAGAACTCAGTTTCATGGGCAATTTTTTTTAATGTTTTGCTTTATATATGTAAATGTTTGGGGGGGATGTTTGTCATGTTTAAAATAAATGATGATGATGATGATGATGGAGAAGAAAACAAGATAGCCCATACTTTCTAGAAGCTCTGCTGTCTAGGTGGGGAGAAGTGATATAAACACTAGGAAAAGAATCCCAGATCTGGGACCAGATATTCCACTTAAACCCCGAGTTCGAAGCCTGGTTCTTTGGCTTGTTGCCTTTATATTTCTAGGCAAATCACTTAACGCTGCTACACTTCATTTTCTCATCTGTAACTGAGGGGGTTTGGTCTAAATGATCTGAAGGGCTCCTTTTAACTCTAACATCTTATTCAATGTTGTATACCTATAAAATGAAAAATAAAACGCAGTAGACATTCAACAAATCACAAAGGTCTGGATTGTAAGTGCCTCAGGAGCTCAGAGAAGAGAGATTAATGTGTGCCAGATCACAAAGGACCTCACAGAAGATGTGGGACATAAGCTGGGCTTTGAATAATGTGCAAAATCTGGTTAGGCAGAAAGGTGAGGAGACGACATTCCAGGCAGGAGTTAGTAGAGTGCACAAAGACCCAGAGAATAGAGTCTTGTGGGGGGCTGTTGAGGTCTACCAACTTCATTTTAGGTAGGGGGGAAGTAACATTGTGCAGGGAGGCAGAATTGAATTTGGAAAAAAGCACTGAACTGAGAATCAGATAAATTAGGTTCAAATACAAGCTTCATAATTTGACTAGCCACGTGACCTTGGACAAGTCACTTTCTGAACCTGTTTCTTCCTCATCTGTAGGAAGCAGTTAGGTGCCTAGGCACAGTGTATAGAGTGCCAGGCCTGGAGACAAGAAGACTCATCTTCCTAAGTTCAAATCTGGCTTCACACACTTTTTAGCTGTGTGACCCTGGACAAGTTACTTAACCCTCTTTGCCTCAGTTTCCCCATGTACAAAATAAGTTGGAGAAGGAAATGGCAAACCATTCCAGTATCTTTGCCAAGACAACCCCAGATAGAGTCATGAAGAGTCAGACATGACTGAAAAATGACTAAACAACTGTAGAATGAGGGTAAGAATACTAATCCTACAGGCTTATAGATGTGTGTATATTTGTGTGTTTGTGTGTGCATGTGCATAGGCATGAGACTCAAAAATGTATGTGTACTTATAAAGCAACATATAAATGTAAATTATGGACATCTTTTTTTTTTTTTGAGGGCAATTGGGGTTAAGTAACTTGCCCAAGGTTACATGGCTAGGTGTTTGTTTGTGTGTGTTAAGTGTCTGAGGCCGGATCCAAACTCAGGTCTTTCTGACTCCAGGGCCAGCGCTCTACTCACTGTGCCACCTAGCTGCCCCTGATTATGGTCATCTTTCCAAAGAATGGGCCTAGGAAGAAAGATGCTACATATTATGAGGTATTCTAACTGATTCTGCCTTCAATTAATTTGCAAAATTGACCTCTGAAAGATGCATGCCCTATTGAGTTCCTTTCCTGGTGTCTGGTCTAAAGCAGCTTATTGTAACAGTAATGTGGTATCTCCTCTCTCTAATCCATTCTCCACTCAACTGTCAAAGTGAAATTCAGATCTGATCATGTCACTGTTCTACTCAGTTAATTCCAGTGGCTCCCTGTTACCTCTAGAATCCAACGAAAACTTCTCTGTTTGCCATTTAAAACCCTTCAAAACCTGGATTCAATTCTTGGCCTTCTTGCTGTTCCTTCCATTCTTGTCTTTCTTCTCTTTCTCTCCTGACATTAGCTCATGCCTTGAATGCTCACTATAGAATAAGAAACATCACTGAAAAGAAAGTGCCTGTCTGTCACCAACACAATCATCTGATACTTTATTTTTTGGAGGCAATTGGTGTTAAGTGACTTGCTCAGGGTCACACAGCTGGTAAGTGTCTGAGGCCAGCTTTGGAACTTAGGTCTTCCTGACTCCAGGCCCTGAACTCTATCCACTGCCCCACCTACCTGCCTCTTACTTAGCCTGCTTTCCCCATTGTTGGGATATATTCAGTTTACCTACTGAACTCATCCCCAGGGAGGGTAATCAATTAAAAGTTGGGTCTCTTAACCTATTATCCTAAACTGTCTTAAAACTCTTTCTATTCCAGTTTATCCAGGACAGGATTCAGGGTCCTTATGGCCCAGAATCCTTCCATTCCTATCCCATACACTTGCCCTCCACAGCCATCAAGACCAGGGCTTCAAAGAGACAGTGTGTCCCACGGGGATCTAGACTGTTTGAAAAGGACAAGGCAACTCATACAGGATGACACATAGCTGAACAAGCAGTTCTGACATGCTACAAAGGAAAAATAAAAAACTCAAGCGTGTGCCGAATGATCTGTCATTGGAGTCAGAGGAAATGACTATTCCTGCAGCCTGAGTGATGTAACCCCTGCAGACAAGATGGCTTGGAATAGTATTTTGATCCCATCGGAATCTGCCTGTAAAAAAGAAAGGAGTGGGAAGATTTGTAGGATTCTTTTTTTCAACTCTGACTCCCTTTTCAATTTGTCTTTTCCATTATATTCCCAAGTCATAAGAGGTACCAGCGAAATAAATGCTTGTAGATTGGTTGATTAAAAAGGTATCCTAGCTGAGCTTTGCAGGATCCTAGGGATTCCAAGGGGCAGAGGTGAGGAGGGAGAGCATTTCCAGGGATGTTGGGCAGCCTGGGCAAAGTCATGAAGGTAGAAGATGGACCATCATGTTTGTATGTGTCTGCCTTAGTATGTGTATCACTGGGCTTGTGAGCATGTATTTGTACCTTTGTATATCTGGAGGGCCCTGTATCTATAAGGAGTGTGTGTGTGTGTGTGTGTGTGTGTGTGTGTGTGTGTGTATGTGTGTGTGTGTGTGTGTGTGTGTGTGTGTGTGAAAGAGACAGAGTTTACATGTGTATGAGTGTCTTTGTGGACCTATGTGATATATAAAGAAACAGTGTGGTACAATGGAAAAAGGAGTTTGGAATCAAAAAGGTTGTCCTGCCTCTATCTCTTACTATCCATGTGTCCCAGAACAAGTTACTTAATCTCTCTGGGCATCTGTTTTCTCAACTGCAAAGTGAAGGAATTGGACTAGATGAGTCCTAGGATCTCTCCCAGCCCTAAATCTATGATCTCATGAACTTAACTGAACTTCATTAGCAGACTTTTATTCTGGTGTCCACAACCCATGAAACATAAGGTTATTCCATGTTCTTCTAAGTAAAATAACATTTGGCTTTGTGACATTCTAAAAACAAAAGCCGGTGGTTTTCATCTGAGTCAAGGGCTCCCTGGGGCTCTTGAGTTTCTTTTTCCTTTTCATTCTTCCTGTAAATCCATTTTATGTGTTAAGCATTACAAAGATGACATCTTGTTACATCACGTTAGACAGTGCCATAATTCTTTCCAGCCAGCTATTTCCAGTCTGTCTAAGCAGATGGGAATGAATAAAGACAGACAACCTAGCAGTCAGCGCAAGATCCACTTGTGGTCCTACTGGGCAGAAACTAAATGTTCCTCTTCAAGATGCTTTAGCTTTGAACTTCTTTCAATTCAATATACATTTATTAAGCACCTACTATGTGCTAGGTACTATGGGTAAAATAGATACTACTGGGATAAAATAAAAAAAAGAAAAACCAATCTCTGCACTCAAGGAACTTGTAATATAATAGGGGAAGACCACACACAAACATAAGTTGGAAAGAGGGGAAAGACACCAATCAATCAATCAAACAATAAACATTTATTAAGACCTACTATGTGTGGTAGGTACTGTGCTAAACTGATCTAAGCACTGGGGTGACAAAAAGAGACAAAAGTCAGTCCTTGCCTTCAAAGAGCTCACAATTTACTGGGGGAGACAACAATATATGCAAACAAATATATACAAAGCAAGTTATACGCCAGATAATTGTTACTGTCATTCCGTTGTTTCTGACCCTTCACAACCCCTTTTGGGAGTGGGGCAGTGTTTCTTGGCAAAGATAGTAGATCGGTTTAACATTTCCTTCTCCAGATCATTTTACAGATGAAGAAACTGAGGCAAACAGGGTTAAGTGATCTGCCTGGGATCACACAGCTAGTAAGTATTCGAGACTGGATTTGAACTCAGGAAGATGAATCTGCCCGATTCTCAGCCTGCTACTTTATCTACTGTGCCACCTGTTGTGGTCTAGGGGTCCTAGGAATCCTGAAATACATGATGGGGGTCTGCCTAAAAAGAATTTGGTCACTCAAGCCTTCTTTCTGTCAAAGTAACAAATTTATTAAGACACGGGTTGGGTGAGTGAGATCCTTAATGAGTTTGGGCTATTTGTGATGCCAATATAAGTGGGTCACATTTAAAGAATTTGAGCATTTGATGAGGATGGGACTGATATTTTTATACAGAAAAAGACTATGGAAATATCTAGATGGGATTAAAGGGTGGCAAGTAGCCTGGAATGGGGCCAGGTGCAGACAATGGAAGGAGTTAAATGGCTGGAGAGCTGCAGTAAAAGGGCAGTTGAAAGGATTATTGACTGGGATGCTTCCAGTGCCTCAGGTGAATGCCAGAGATCTGGGTTTAGGGGCTTTGGGGTCCAGGTCCCAAAGACTTGGTCTTTTCCTTTTAGGAGTTCAGGTCCCATGAATCTCGCTGTCATTTTTCTGAACCTCAGTCTTCTCATCTGTAAAATGGGCATCTTAATATTTGTGCTTCCTAACTCATGGGGCTGTCATGAGGAAAAGACTTTGTAGCTACTGGATGATTAGTAAATAATTAAAAGAAGGAAATACTAGGGGAAAGAGAGGAGGGGATACCCATGGTGTGTATCTTGTCCTGTGGAATTGAAACAAAGCAGAACTGCAAGTAGGAAGTAGAGTGAGGTACCAAGTCCAGGTTTTGTCCCCCATAAAGGAAAGCTGGTGAGGGTGGAGGGGAGTTTAGGGCTCTACCTCCCAGGGGAGAAAAAAGTGAAGTAAGGTGAAGGTTTTGTGAAGGCGCTGAATATGGAGGCTGAGTGATTATGGTGAAGAGATCATGAGTGATCAGCTTATTCTGGGAGGGATATCTTGTGTGGAAACTAAGCTGAGCTTCGAGTAGAAAGGGGAGCAGAACTGAGGAACTCCTATGTGGATATAGGACCACAAGATTGTAAATGTATAGCTAGAGAGGACCTTAGAGACCATCTAATTTTTCATTTTACAAGTGAGAAAAATGGGACCCAGAGAAGATCTCATAGGCAGTTAAGTAACGAAGCCAAGATATGTTGTTGTTGTGTCTTTCTTATGTGTCTGACTCTTCATGACCCCATTTGGAGTTTTCTTGGCAAAGATAATGGATTGGTTTGCCATTTTCTTTTCAAGCTCATACAAATGAAGAAATTGAGGCAAAAAAAGCCCCAAACCCCAAGGTAAGTGTTTTGCCCAGGGTCACACAGCTAATAAGTGTCTGGGGCCAGATTTAGATTCAGAAAGATCAGTCTTCCTGTCTCCAGACCCAGCACTCTATCTGATGAGGTATGGGCTCTGGGAGCCCCTTCGAGCTCTCCTTGAGTCCTTGAGTTACAGGCTCTGGGAACCTCCCTTGGACTCTGATTAAATCATCTCATTTGATGAGGCAGTAAGTCTTACATTGTGACTGGGCCCAGACCTCTAGCCTAGTTACTACTAACTACTAACTCTAGCCTAGTTACTAGCCTAGCCCTCTATGGTTCATCTACTTCCCAACCTTGAGCCTATCAAAATATCAATATACCCTTGAACTGGCCTAGCCCATCATTGTGTGTAGTCTCCAGCTGGCCTCCCACCCTTAATCATTCATTGACCTCATTAACTCCTACTGAAGACCCTTCCCAAACTCCTCCCCTAGACCACCCACAACCTTCTGTATATAAGACCCCATCCAGTCTTCATGTTTGTGAGAGTGCTATAGAATGCTATGTGTGAGGGCGCCATAGAATTACCTAGCACAGACTTACTCTTTGTCCAGTACAAGTGAACTTTTAATAAACTTTACTTTTCTTTGGCTGAGAGAAGACTTGAGTTGAATTCATTTGGCAGGACCCGGTGTGTTGGTATTTTGGGTTCTCCAGAGCAACCCTAACCCTCTTTGTGGGCAACCTCTTCATGTCCACTGTGCCACCTAGCTTTTTTTTTTTAATTGGGTTTAAAAATGATGCAAGATATGATATTGCTTTTCACATGTTATGATATTAGCAATAGTAGCTGTTCTTTCACTGTGTAGCTATGAGGCTATCACAGGAAAAGGCCTATATAAGACCAATATTCATAATGAAGTTTATAAAACATTTTGTCCATTATGAAAAATGATTATTTATAGCCAATATCTTAGGGAGGTTCAAAGTTCTTCCTCCCATACCCCTCTTCTCCCAAAGCCTGGACCTATAAGTTCAGTTTTTCTTCAGAAGGACATTACTGATATTAAGATTGCATCGACTCTCCTTATGTTGGTTCAGGCCCCACCCAAGCTTGAAGGACTTTTACTCTAAAGTGAGGAAGCCCATTGTATTATACTCAAGCTTGGGTAAAGACAGATTCTTTTGTCTAGATAGCCCAGAGTAGTCTGTTATGGCTAGGAGTGGTCTGGTATAATAATATTTTCTTTTGTCCAGGGGTGATACGATGATGGAGTGACATCAACCCCTATTGGAAAGTACATAAACTGTGCAACCTAATCCCAAAGGGAGCTCAGTTCCAACTGCAGCTCCATACACATTTCTCTCTTAGAGAGAAATAAACATGCATACAATGGGCTGTTTGTAATTCTGTTTGTCTTACTTAGACTGAACTCCTGGAGGTTGACTCTGTGTGTGTGTGTATGTGTGTGTATGTGTGTTCCTCTACTAGAATGTAAGCTCCTTGAAGGCAGGAACTGTTTTCATTTTCAATAATAAAATAACACCCAGCATTTATATAGTGCTTCTGAGGTTTGAGGTTTGACTGTTATATTTGATCTTCATAACAACCTGTGAAGTGGGTGCTATTACTATTATTTCTGTTTTATGGATAGGCGATAGACAAACTGAGGTCTAAGGGGATCAAGCAATTGTCTAGGTTTACTTAAGTATCTTAAGTGGAATTTGAAGTCTTCCTGTGGGTAAGTCTATGACACTATCCACTGTACTTAAACAGATACCCTCATTTTATAGAAGAGGAAACTGAGGTGAAGTAACAGACCTGGGATTTGAACTCAGGTCATCTGATTCCAAATTCAACTCTTTCCCAGTATACCCTTAGTTGCCTTCTTTCTTCCTTATATACAAGCGACTCAGATATTCTATAACATCATAAAAAATGAGTTTTGCTCTTTGAGGGTCAATTACTATTCATCTAGCCAGTCACTCTTTGCTGTTGTGTCTTTTAGCTCTGTGGTCAGTCCTGAAGTCTTTGCTTAGAAGGATCCACCCTTTTACTGATTGTTCTTTCCCCAACTTGTTACTGTTTTGAAATATAGTATTTATGTAGGAAGTCTAGGGCTCTGGGCCTCTTCTGCCCTCCTGGCAGTGAGATGTGTGAATACCGGGGCCTGGTAAGGGGGAGGAACTGCCTTTATTCTCCAGTCAACTTTTAACCAGAATGTGCTATGAAGAATATTCCTCCTACATAGGTATACAGGTCACTAGGTATACAGATGAACTCTCAAGTACCTGTGGTGAGGCTTTTTTCTGAACATTAAAAGTTCCAGGGACCCAATAGTTTGGTCATTTTTCTGTTGTGTCCACCTTTCATGACCCCATTGGAGGTTTTCTTGGCAAAGATACTGTAGTTTGCTATTTCCTTTCCAAGCTCATTTTATGGATAAATAAACTGAGGCAAAAGGGATGAAGTGACTTGCCCAGGGTCACACAACTAGTAAGTATCTGAGGCTAGATTTGAACTCTCAGAGATAAATATTCCTGACTTTGAGATGCTGATTCCTGATGGTGCTAGATACATAGCAGCATTCATTCCATGACAGATGGATTTGCTCAAGGATTGGGTGTGGCACTTGTAGATCCCAGCCTGGAAGTCAACCCTAAGGTGGGAGCTGGTTTAGAGGAAAAGCAAGAGAAATAGCCCTAGACTGTGTAGTTTGGTGGAAAGCAGGACCTTGCTATTAATGACACGAGCTGACATTTATATTTTATGTTATGAGTTAGATCCTCACAACAACCTGTAAGATGACTAGTGTTGGTAGGAATTTCTAAGAGGATCTTCAGGGACATTTTATCAACTTATGAGTAGCAAATCTGTACCACCCCATGCTAGCAGCAGAGAATTCAAAGAAAAAGGCTGGTGGGAGCTTGGAACTTCCCGAAGGCCTCAGCTCAAACCTGGCCTCAAATTAACCTTGGAACTAGTTACTCTCTGTAAAATGAGGATTCTGGTAGCATCTATTTCCCTGGAGATAAAATGCGAATTTGAAATGTTAGCAAAGTGTTTTGCAAACCTCAAAAGCACTACACAAATACTAGCTATAATTATTAAGAATGAAGTCTTTGCCCTCAAGAAGCTTACATTCTAACACAGGAAAACAGACAGATGGAGAGAGAGAGAGAGAGAGAGAGAGAGAGAGAGAGAGAAACAGAGAGAGGCAGGGACAGAAAGAAGAAGTATAAAGTAATTTAAGGGCAGAGATCATCTAGAAGATTGGTGTGGACATTAGAAAAGGCCTCCTGGCTTCATAAAGGAGGGGGCCTTTAAGCTTAGCACTGAAGAAGAGAGTGAGATTCTGAGACAGGAGTGAGGAGGGCACATTGTAGGAATGGGACGTCAGCCTGTGCAGAAGCATGACGTCATCCGTGAGGAATAGCAAGACCATAGAATGCATGAAGGAGAGCAACCTATGATATGCTTAGAAAGGGAAATTGGAGCCAGGTTGTAAAGGGCATCATATTATAAACTCGAAGGTATGTTTTATTATACAACAAAATGCTTATAATAAAATCCCTACTTAGTAGATGAGGAAATTGAGGTGCAGAAAAAATTTAAGGCAATGTCCCAAGATCACGAGAGTGGTAAATGACAGAACCAGGATTTGAACCAGATCTTCCGGTTTCCATTGCAATGCTGTTTCTATTACACCATAGCTAGCCTTTAGCAGATCCGAAATATGGTTAAATGGAAATCTTTGTTCCAGCCTTTGCCCTCAATAATGAAGCAAACTTGGGTAGAGAAAATTAAAAGGAATTTATTGTAGTACTCACATTTAAAGCATGCTGAATGCTGCCAGGCAACAATTTCAAACCATTGTTGCTTCTATAGACAATTTTTTGTAATAAGAGCAAGACAATTCTGATAAGTACAGTTTCCAAAAGGGGATGGACCATTATGCCTCAACTCCTCCCCCATTGTTACATCATAGGGAAATGGCATTAGAGATAAAGGGGTTGGGATAAAAGTACATATGGCTATGTGCTGGTAATACTAAGGTCAAGGGGATGGGATCAAGGTACAGGCCACCTCTCCCAACCCACTGGTTAACTTACCTGGAAGACAAACATGACTGGAAACAATGGGGTTGCTTGAATTGAGTCAGCACAAATTTCAATAATTCCTCCCTGGGGTACTCATGGTACAGCACCACAGTCAGACCATTATCTGGGGTCTTTGATCCTCCACTGCAATATCCCAAACTCTGTAGCTTGTAAATGAGGGAATTGGCTTGGGGATGAGTTTTTTGCACTAAGGGATGCATTATAAACAGCACATGGTCCCTCTGAGTACACACAGGAGAAAACCCATAAACAGATACTTTAGCTAATGAAAAGTTCTGCACCTCCAAACATATCTGCAGCCCATAAACTTTGGCAATTCAATATAGTCACTCAGTGAGCAGTCAGATGGTAGTGTGCCCCCCTTTTATCACAATTTCCTTCCATGAGGTCTTAAGACTCTTGACAAGAAAAGCAGGGATTGCAGGATGGACCTCTGCATAAACACTATGGGCAGACTATGACTGGCAAACATGCAATATAAGGGCCTCAGTTCCTACAATGACATCAGTCTAAGCAGAAATGATAAGTAGCTTATATAACAGGGAACAGGTCTAGAACATGAACATGACTGACATAACAAGCAAAGTAACAATAGATGAATAAAGACACCCAATAAAGCAGTAGCTTTAGGGGTGTCAAGTCCTTTGACAGCATCTGTGATCTTCAGGGATCTCACAAGCACTTCCTGCGATCATCAAATAATTTGATGCTACAAATATATTTCCTTTAGTTTCCATATCCTAAAGGCAACAGGGAGCCATTGAATATTTTTGTTCAGGAGAGTTGTAAATCCCTGTTAGACCTATGTCTTGAGGATGACTACTTTTGTTGACCACATGGATCGGTTGTGTGTCAAACTCAGAAACGTGAGTCACTAAACATTACATAAAGATCCCTGCTGGCTGAAAACAACATCATTATCTATGTTATATTGCATGTTTATTTCTTTTGTTAAGTATTTCCCAATTATGTTTTAATGTGGTTGGGAGCCTGTTTGACACCTCTGATGTGGAAGATAGATTGGAGAGAGAGGAAACTAGAAGCAGAGAGACTTATTAGGAAGATATTTCAATACTCCATTTGATAGGTAATCTAACCTAGGGTACTGTTCATGAAAGTGGAGAGGAGACAAATAAAAAAAATACAGAGTCAGGAATGACTCCAAGGGTATAAATCTGAGTGAGAAGAATGAGTGGTTCCCTCAATAGAAATAGGGAAGCTTGTTGAATGGGAGGGTTTTGGCAAAAAAAAAAAAAAGACGATGAGTTTCATGTTGGATGTCTCCTGAGTTTGAGATAATGATAGGGTAGTAGAGATGTCCAGAAGTTAGTAGGCAAGGTATGATTAGAGTTCAGGGAGAACAATTAGGGTTGGAGATGGATAAGTAGATACAGAGAGAGATATATAAACATGAGTTTGGGAGGCATGGTCCACATGTAACTCAATCTATCAGAGGGGATTAAATCACTAAGAAAGATAGTAGAGAGAGAAGAAAAAAGGACCCAGGACAAAGCCTTGGATGACAATCTTTTAGTGGGCATGATATAAAAAAAAAAAATAGTGAGGCCATCCAATTTTTATTTTGCTTCTGTTTTCTTTGAACTGGACAGGACAGGGGAGAAATGGTTTACAGGGAGTTGATATTCAAGATTAGTAGGTAGGTAGTAAGAGAAAACGTGGTTGACCTTGATAAGCTTAAGGCACTTGACCTAGAAAAACCATGACCTTAGTTAATGAAAAAACAAAACAAAACAGCTGGCAGATATGATTGCTAAATCAAAGTCATTGTTATTTTGAAAGATTGTGGCAAATGAGAGAGATAGTACCAGACTGAAGAAAGGACAATCTGGAGGTGTCAGGACTTACTCTCACATTTCAACAAAAGGAAAGGAACGGGATCTTCCAATTTGTCATCTAGATTACTGCAGTGGCCTTCCAACCCATCCTCCACACACAACTGCCAAAGTGATATTCCTAAAGCACATATTCGACCATATCATTCCACCATTAAATAAACTCGAGCGGCTCCCTATTACCTCTAGGATCAAATAAATACTATTCTCAAGCATTTAAGACCCTGTGTATGCTAGGTCCACTCTACCTCTCCAGGCTCATTATGCCTAATTCCCATTTACACACTTCAGTCTGGATAAACTGGATTTCTTGCTCTTTTCCACATCTGACATTCCATCTTTCATCTCTGTGCTTTTATAAGTCTGATCCTCATTTTTGGAAAGCACTCTCTTACAGGTGAGGAAACTGGGACAAACAGAAGTCAAGTCCAAGGTCACATAGCTAGGAAGTATCTAAGGCTAGATTTGAACCTATATATTCCCAACTCCAGGCCTGGCACTCTATCCATAAGACCCCATTACTTAGTAATTTAGCAAAGTAACAAGAAGATAGGAAGGTCATGAAAGTCAGCAGAAGATAAAGCATCAAGATTGAGGAGTGTCCCATTGTGATAAGTGGGATATGTCCAGAAAACATGCTTTGGTGATAAGACCATTGGTTACCATGGAGAGAGGTCTTTCAGTAAGAGAGGTGAGGACAAACCGCATTGTGGAGGGTTGAGGTATGAGCAGGTAGTGGGGAAATGGGGCAATGAATATCACCTTCTATCTCTAGGAGTTTGGGAATGAAGAAGGAAGAAGAAAGATGGGATGGTAGCATGAAGAGGTGGTAGGGCTGGGGGAAATGTGTTTGTTATTTTAAAAAAAAATTTAGAATCAGGATGACCTGTCATCATTCCCTACTGAAACATTTCTCATCTGATGAAGCCTCAATATTACTTAAGACTTGTTTTCCCTCTAACAGAGTGGCCAGCAGATCTTAAAGAAAAACTATACAATTGAAACTGGAGTTTTTTCAACTGGGATTTGTGATGAGTGTGGAGTAGAGAGGTAGCCAATGGCAGTACAGAGCAAAGTCTGACCATGGGCATACAGAATAGCACATCCCCCAGTGGATTAAGCCTCATACTATGGGGATAGGAATCTGGGAGTGGTGGCTGAAGGAACAACATAAGGCAAGGCACAGGGAGAATAGTTGCTCCAAAAAGGAAGCATCTTCCCCATCGGGGAAAGCCACACTCATTCCTCCCCTTCAGATGTAAGCACTCTAAGGCAAAGTCCCATTGACCCCATAACAGCTAATGGTTCTATTCACTGCACTGAGCAGGAGCTACTTGGCTCTCTGGTTTTTCAGCAGCTTTAGCTCATTATTGGGGGTGAGGGTGGGGAATAAGGGCAATGCCCTTTTTTAGGTCGTCACAGTGCTGTACTTGACTGATAAAAGGTAATAATTCAAAAAGGCCTCTCAATAGCAAGATTCCCTTTCAGTGTTCTGAATCATGTACCAAATGTCTGGAAGGTTAATAGAAAGCATGAACATTGGTACATAACACAGTCATTCCTGACCTGCTCCATCAGAGTGTGGATTATGGACATTCGCTCAGTGATGTACTGCCCTGTTGTATTCGATTTACGATCATCTCTCTTAATAGCATGATTAATCCTTGGCAAAAAAGAGTAAACTGGGCAGCAGACACGGAACCAAACAAATGATCTACTACAGTCTTGGGATAATTTCCCCCCTCACCCCCCACACCCTCCTTATACCAAATCTCTAGAGCAACAAACTAATAAATATTCCTGAAAGCTCCGTTATTTGGGGGAGATCAGGACCAGACAGAATCTGACTATAACTAACTTCGGCCTGATCAACATGTTTTTATGACCAACAGAAGAAGTTGAGGGCGGATAAGGTCATTGTGTTTGCACTCGACTGGGGCCTAACTCTTTTCATCCCTCATGACTAGGGTGGAGAAAGTCATATAGAAATAAAGATCTGCTCTAAGAAACCTAGAAGAAAGACCAAAAGGCACTGTTATCCCCCAACCGATTTCTTTGACATTCATGATAATGTATGTGTGCATATGTGTCTTTATATATTTATGCATGTGTGTGTTTGTATATGTGTATACTACAACTAAGGAAAATGCAGTCTCTCCTCTAGTATCTCTAGTGCCCTGTGGGATAAACAATGTAAGAGAATAATGGCTCTGGACAGATATTTTACACAAGAGGTCATTCTGAGAAAGGAGGTAGAGGATGAGGGAGGGAGGGTAAAACAAGAAAAAACCAATGCCTTGAATTTCATTGCTTGGAAAGGTTTGGAGGAATCAGGGATGAGGGGCAGGGTCAGTGACAGTGGCAAGAAGCAGCTTTTTTCCAGCTGTTTTCAGGCTGAGATTTGTGCTGCGTAATTTGAATGCTTTTATCTGTTTCTGAAAATAGACAGGAATTTTTTCCACAGACTGCTCCAATCTGGCTGGGGAGACATGAAGGAGGATTATAGGGCTAAGTTCGTATTGAGTCCAGTAGGCACGTCTTGCACAAACCCACTATCCTCCCCCATTACTCCAACCAAGCTATAGCACGCTTGGGCTCCTGAAGGAGAGATGCCCCTCCTGGGGCCATGGTCACAGTCTGGATTCCACATTATTCCTAGTATCTAATTTAAGTTCCTTCTTTTTCTTTCAATGTCTAAGACAAAAGGACAAAGGTGTCCATATTGACTCCCAGCTCTACCACAGGAGGTCTTAGGGAAGTGATATGTACCATGTCCACATAGTATGATTCCTCAGTGGTATAACTGGAATAAGGAATAAATAGAAGCAACCTAAAAAGCAGGGAGTTGGTCTTTAATTGGGCTGTGATGGTACTGGTACTATTGGTATTCCCTCTTCCCCACCCTTCCCTCCAATGACTTTAGATAATTTCTTGGCTCTGACTACAAGCAGGTATCACAAGTTAACTTCTATCCACTATCATATCCACTTGTAGATTCGTACATTTAGAGATTTAGATACCATTTAATCCAGCTCCCCTATATTATACATGAGGAAATTGACAGCTTCCAAATCCTGCCAACTCTATCTCCACAGGAACTCAAGTCCATAACCATTCTCTCTACTTAATCAGCTGACACCTTCCTACAGGCTCTCACTACCTTTCGACTGGACTATTGTTATAGCTTCCCATTTGGTTTTCTTGATACTAATATCTCCCCTCTTCAGTCCATTTTCCAAATAGTTATCAAAATAATCATCCTACAACACCGATCCAGCTATGTTATTTCTCTCTTCAAGAAGCCTTTGTGGCTCCCCACTGGGCATTTTTATTCTTTACATTTAAAGCCCTTTGCCATCTGGTTCCAGGTGTACCTCACCAACCTATTTCACATTTCATATTTTATGTTACAGTGAAACATACCCAATTGTTATTTCTTTACATGACATTTCATCTCCAGACTCTGTGTGTTTGCCTGGGATGCTTTCTTTCCTCATCTCTACCTGTTGGAATCTAACTTCTTCCAAGTTTCAGTTCAGATACTACCACCTCAACAAGATCTTTCCTTATCCCCCCAAATTGTTAATGGTCTCTATTGCAGCTGAAGTCACTTTCTATTTACTTTGTAGACTATATATCTTGTACTTGAGAAACATCGTGGAATAGTAGTTAGAGAGCCAGCCTCACTCTGGAAGTCTTGGAATCAAGCTGCCCCTCTGATCCAAAATCACTGTGTGTCTCTGGACAAGTCACTTGGCAGCTCAGTGCCCCAGGCAATTCTCTAAGACTTTAAATCCTGCTAATTTGCATTGGCAAAATAATAGTTAACATTCATAAAGCACTTTAAAGTTTACAAAATACAAATATTATCTCATTTTATTTTTACAGTAACCCTGGGAGGTAGGAACTATTACTATTCCCATTTTACAGATGAGTTAAGTACAAATGGTAGAAGGCATTTCCTCACTTGGTACTCCCTATGCAATGCAATCAAAGATCCAGGTCTCCCTCAAAAATTTTGTATTTACTTATCTGTTTATAAGTTGCATCCTGTTCCCTATCCCTCCTCCCCACTAGAATGAAAGCTCCTTGAAGACAAGGACTATTTTATTTTTGTAGTCTCTTACTTAGAACACTAGTTGTACCTAGTAGGCACTTGAATGCCTGTGGAAGTGAATGGACCTATACATTTTTCTGGAATGCTATCCTAGATTAAACCAGATTCCTCCTCTCAGCAGCTGGTCCATCTCTTCAGAGATCAAAGGACCTTCCAGCCTTCCAAGTGAACTGTTTTCCGAACTCACAGCAAGGGAAGCTCCAAGATTATTTATAGAGTACTTTGTTTTTGCAAAAGATTTTTATAATTCTTTGTTACATTCCTGAGGAGAGCTATGATTGGTTTTATTTTAGAGAGAGGAAACTGAGGCAAGGAGAAAGGAAATGATGTGTTTAGATTCTTAAAAGAGAGTCAGTCAGAGCTGAAAATAGATTTAAGTCTCAACTCCTGGCTCAGTAAAACTAGAACAGCCTTGATCTTTTTTAACCCAATCTTTTGATAACTTGCCCACTTACCCATTTTTATATTTGTTGATTTCATTTGCATTACTACCTGGACCCTCTGATGTCTAAAAGTAATAGGTACAATTCTTTAAGGCTAGAAACTCTTGGGAGTTGATTTGTAATGCTATTTAAAATGCTATTTTATTATGAATGGAATCCAATTCAATATTATAAACATTTATTAAATAACTACTATGAGTCAGGGCCCTGGGAATAGAAAGTCAAAAATGAAAAAGACCTCACCTTCAAGGAACTTATGTTCTACTAGATGTGAAAAACAAATGATTGACCTATCTTTGGAACTTTAAAAAAAACAATTATGTGGTTTTGTTTTTCCAAGAAGAAGCATTTTTTTCTGTCTCCCTCCACACTGGGGAAAAAACGAAAGAAAAATTTTATGACAAATATGCAGGGTCCCGCAAAATAAAACCTGACTTTAGCCATGTCCAAAAAATGTATGCCTCATATGGACCTGTTTTTCCTCAGTCCCTACAACTGTGGTTTTATTATTTGTTGTGTTTGTCAAATTAGTGAGTGTGAAGTAGAACCTCAGAGTTACCTTTATTTGCATTTGTGAGTAATCTGGAGCATTTTTTTCCCCCGAAATGGCTGTTAATAATTTAGACTTCTTCCTATGAAAATTGCTTATTTAGATCCTTTGTCCATTTATCACTTGAGGAATGACTCATTCTTATAAATGTAAATCAGTTGATTATATATCTGGGAAATAAGACCTTAATCAAAGAAACCTACTGCAAAGATACTTTCTCCTACTGAATTGTTTCCCTTCTAGTTTTAACTGCATTGGTTTTGTTGGGTAATCTTTGATTTTACGTAATAAAAATTGTCCATTTGATCTTCTGTAATTTTCTTTGTCTCTTGATTGGTCATGAATCTTTCCCTTATCCACAGACTTATAAGGATATTGTTGCTCTAATTTGTTTATGATGTGACCTTTTATATCTAAGTCATATATTCATTAGGAATTTATATTGGCATATGGTGCGAGATATTGGCTTAAATCTCATTTCTGGTAGACTACTTGTGAGTTTCTCCAAGAAATTTTTGTCCAGTTGAGAGTTTTGGGCATAGTTACAAATGGTTTTCAGAATGGTTGGACCAATTTACAATTCCACCATTAGTGCATTAATGAGTCTATTTTTAGGGAGCCCCTCCAACATTTGTCATTTCCCATTTTTGTCATCTCTGCCAATCTAACTTCATCTTTGGAATTATGCCAATGTGCTTTCTCTTTCTGGTACTCTCTTGATGATCTTACCAACCAATAACATTTCAATTAATTCAGATAACAGCTGGGAGGAATTAGAAATGGAGAAATGTTAACTTTTATTAGAAGCCATGGTAGACATAAGTTCCTGACCTTGGGCTTCTGTAGCCATGGCCTTGCCTCACAATGACATTTTGTGAATCAGTTTCCTAAATATGCCATTCTTTAATCTCATGTGAACAAAAAGTGGCAAGTTGAAGGTCTCATTTGTCAGAAGTCAGAGAACTATTAACATCTGCAATATAGAATATGGCCCAGTCCCATATTATGCCTCTGTTATGTAGAGAAGGTAATTTTCAATATGCTTTATTTATGTTGCTGTGCTTCTTCTGTAGACATGGTCATCAATGCATTCATTGTAGAAGAGGAGAAAAAAGAGATAGAATAAAGAATTGAGAGGAAGATTTCATGGAATAGTGGGAAAAAAGACTTTGAGCTGAGTGGCCATGGAAAGAATGGAAGACAGGCATGGCAAAGTGATGATGGCCTGTCATTGGTGAAATTCAACTTTGCCACATGATTTCATTCATCAATTGCATCAGTTCACAACATGGTATGACCTTTACTGAATCTCATGTATGAATAATTCCTCAAGGAGAGCCATTTACCAGGTGAAGACATATTGACTCTATGCAGCCTCTTCCATTATCAAGTGAGTGTAGCTGTAGGCTGGCTGGTATCAATAGGAAGTTTTTATGATGTAAGAAAGAAGGCTAGATTTTCAGCCAGAGGAACTTATTTCAATCCTGGCTCTCCTGCTTACTAATTATGAGACCTTGGGTAAGTAATTTGAACACTCCTGGGCTTCTGGTTGTTTATAAAATAAGGAGTTGAAACTAGGTGACTTTAAATGACTCTTCAGCTCTAAATTTATGATCCTTCAACACTTTAGGATTTGCTTTTGCATTCCCAAGCTACTGGCCAATGGCAGAAGCAACTGTTTGAGGGCTAACAAAATATCTGACATTCAATTATGGAATATCATAATATATACCTTCTTATCTATGATTTTATTTTACATCCAAAGAATTCCAAGAACAGGCCCAATAAGAGACTAAAACTGGCTTTCTATGTGCCATATCACTCTCAAGTGGCTGGCATTATATCGTACTGGAATGCTTTGTCAAAGACCCACATAAAATGAATTTTAGGAGGTCAGGTCCTAAAAGGGTGGCAATGTAGTATCACAGATGCTATTTTGTACTTTTCAACAGGGATCATTAAATGACTAAGGCTTTCCTTTGGTTAGCATACATGGATCTAGGAATCAACAACTCTAGAATGGAGGACAAATAACTACAGCTACCACAAGTATTAAGGGTTCATAAACTTCTAAATTGTAATTCCCATACTTGTGCCCTCTGGGAGTTATAAGGCCCCTAGGTGAATCAATGTTTAGAATACTAATCCTGGAATTAGGAAGACCTCAGTTCAAATATGATCTCAGATACTTACTAGCTGCGTGACCCTGGGCATGACATTTAACTTCTTTCTATCTCAGTTTTTTTAACTATAAAATGGTGCTAATAATAGCATCTACCTTCCAGTGTTGTTATGAGGATTAAATGAAGTAATATTTATAAAGTGCTTAGCACAGTATATAGTATGTGCTTACTAAATACTTGTCTCTCCTTCTTTCCTTCCTTCCTTCCTTCCTTCCTTCCTTCCTTCCTTCCTTCCTTCCTTCCTTCCTTCCTTCCTTCCTTCTTTCCTTCTTCCTTTCCTCTCGTCCTCCCTCCATTTCTTCCTTCCTTCTTTCTGTCCTCCCTTCCTTGCTGTCCCTAGAAATTCCCTAGCTTCAGGATTGTCCCATATTATCTTCTTGACATGATAGTGGCCTACTGTTTCTACCTTATGACATTAAAAAAAGGACTGGAAGAACATTTTGGGGTGTAGGATCTAGGGATAGAGGTTGATATGGTGCTAACATTGTTCTGTGCTTATAGGTGGGAGAGAGAGCTGCGGGTGGGGGTGGGGATGCTGTGAGATAGCTCCCATAGTTTTGTTTTAAATATAAATGGGATTTGTTACTATAGTCATCAGACAGATAGCAGCCAGATACTCAAGGTTAACTCCTAGGAAGGGCACATTATGAAAAGCATCTCTGCCCTCCTGATGAGCTGCTTTTCCAAGTGCAATCATTCAAGACAAATTTTTATGCCCTTTAGGGCAGAGCTGCTGACTGCTGGTAATTTGACAATGTGGGTTGGCACTGTATTGCCTTGCAAAAGGAAGAAGGATAGACAAGTTATTTTGTATATAATAATAATAGGCAAAATATGGAGCCCTGTGGGGGAGTATAAGACTATCTGGAGGACTTTTTGATGATTATGGGGGTGCTCTATAACCAGCAAATGTTGGGTGATGGTGATAATGGTAATGTATATGTATAGGATCCCTCCATTCTATGTATATGTATACTATATGTATGTAATGGATGTCTATAACTGGAGAGCATATAAAATATGTGTTTCACGTAAATCGAAGATATGGTATATGTTGTATATGATCTATGCAGCATATTAAAAAATTTTTATAAGAGAACGTAACCAATTTGTGTCTGGAGATTTAAAGGCTTCTTTTCCATCTGTGGTCTGATCCTAATCATCTAGAAGTCTTTGAAGTAAAGGGTCCTAAAAGACTTGTGTAAGATGCATGGATGCTATTGCATAGAGATTTTTGAAAGCAAAAAATACAAACTTATTGGGATAAAATGCAGTTGTAGCATTTATTTCCTCTGGAGGTGGGTGGGTGGGAGATTCTGATGTTAGATCTGTGGAAATCAAGTGGCTCCCCTTGGGAATTGACTCTGAACCATGTCTGATAGAAGTAGGTACTGAAGGCTGCAGGGAGAAACCCTATGGTGGAATTCCAGATCTGGCAGGAAAAGAGTACCTGGCATTCTGAACCTCTTACAATTTTGCTCTGTTTTCTCAGGTAGCTATGATCATACGAATAAAAAAATACACAAAGAACAAACCTAAACTTGAACAGCATCTTCCAACCTGGAAGTAGAAGAGTGGTGTCAGACTCAAACAGAAACTGATTCCCAGGGGCAGCATACTGATTTACAAAACCACACATTAACATAATCTGTATTATATTATATTTTCCTTTATTTTGTTAAACATTTCCTAATTACATTTTAATCTGGTTCAGGCTGCTTAGGAGTTTTGCAGCAGCCTGTGGGCAGTGGTTTGACTCTGCAGGTAGATACAATCAATTATTATCTTCTCTCTGTGTTCAACTGACATTTACTGGGAGATAGAAGGGCTATACAAGAACAGATCGTATTTATATAGTATTTTATATATATCATCTCATGTGATTCGAACAAGAACCACATGAAGTAGGTAAGAGTCTGCTTCCCATTTCTTCAATGAGAGAGAGAGAGAGAGAGAGAGAGAGAGAGAAACAAAGAGAGCCCCCAAAATGAAAAAAGGCAACTAGGTAATGCAATGGGTAGAGTGCCAGTCCTGGAGTCAGGAAGACTCCTCTTCCTGAGTTCAAATCTCACCTCAGACACTTAATAGCTGTGTCACCCTGAGCAAGTCACTTAACCCTATTTGCCTCAGTTTCCTCATTTTTAAAATGAACTAGAGAAGGAAACGGCAAACCACTCCAGTATCTTTATCCAGATCTTGCTAAAAGGAACAAACTTGCTTCTGAGTGAATATAAGCCCCAAACTTTCCACTCTGATCACCTGTCCCATTCTAATTCATAGACGAAGGGAAGAAACCCATCTCTTTCTTATTCCCCACCCCAACTGAAAGAAAGAAAAGAAGGAAAGAAGGAAGGGAGGAAGGGAAAGGGAAAGGGAAAGGGAAAGGGAAAGGGAAAGGGAAAGGGAAAGGGGAAGGGGAAGGGGAAGGGGAAGGGGAAGGGGAAAGGGAAGGGGAAGGGGAAGGGGAAGGGAAGGGAAAGGAGGGAAATCTCTTCATACAAAGTCATTAACTTTCCCCTGTACCTTCTTCCCCATTTCTACTTCCCTAGAGAATGGAGCTTGAGATACAGGATTTAATCACAATTTTTTTTTTTCAGTCAGAACTCCTTCCCTTCCCCCCCACACTTAAAAGTATTTTATTTTTTTCAATTACATGTAATGATAGTATTCAACATTCATTTTTGTAAGATTTTGTTCCAAAAATTTCCCCCCTTCCTCCTCTCCCCCTTCCTGAGAGGGCAAACAATCTGATATAGGCTATACATGTACAATCATATTAAACATATTTCTACATTAATCATGTTGTGAACAAAAGGAAAAAAAAAACACAAGAAAGAAAAAGCAAACAAACAAAAATAGTATGCTTCGATCTGTATTTAGATTCCATAATTCTTTCTCTGGATGTGGATAGCATTTTCCATCATGAGTCTTTTGGAGTTGTCTTAGATCATTGCATTGTTGAGAAGAGCTAAGTATATCAAGTTGATCATTGCACAATGCTGCTGTTACTATGGACAATGTTCCCCTGGGTTCTTCACCCAGACCATCTAAGGAAGTATCACCCATGGCCAATGTGAATTCTGCTCCCTTGATGAGAGTCTGAGAGGGACAAGGATTCTAGAGCTTAGTCCTGCTCAGTCCTGTGAAGAATGCCTGAACCCAGGGAGCATCCTTTCATTCATGCTATTGGACAAGTGTAAAGGGCTGGGTTGTCCCCACAGACAAGAATGCCTTCCCCAATTTTCCTCTGGCTATTTCAGGCACAAATGGATCTTATTTTTTTTCCTTCCATGCCCACCCTCACCCCTACCCCCTTATTGTGGGAAGTTACTTCTGTTCTCCACCACAGTCTTTGTGTGTTCTCTCAGAGACAGACCTCAGACTAGGGAATATGAAGGAAGCTGGGAGCAGAGCTTTCTCCCCCTCTCCCTCTGGCCTTAGAAACAGCAAGATTTCCACTGTTGACTGACTTTCTCGGCATGGCCTCATTTCCTTCCACAGCAGGGGGGCAGCCTTAGCAGTCCAGCACTGAACTGTGGTTAGCCAAAAATAGCTGTGTCCGATGTGATGAATGGGAAGGCATTTGCTCTTTCTTCCCCCTTGCTTCAACACTGGGGTCTAAATCATACTGGGGAGTGACATTTTATTAATACAAGCACTTTTGTTTCCTCCTGGGCTCTCATCATCTAGGCAGGACCCTCACCAGGTCTGGCTTTTAATATTTAAAGTTTCCCCAAGGGTCCATTTAGCAATCACCTCCCACCCCCACCCCCAATCCCCATTTTCTGTCATTAGGGAAAATTTTAGACAAAACAGAATGAAAAGAAACAGACTTGATCCCTACATCTTTGTGGTACTGGGAGATGGAGCACAGGCTGATCAAATCCCATCCTTTACCAGCCCCTGTTGAAGAACAATGGATCTGGAGTTGGAGGACCTGGGTTCCAGTCCTGCTTCTGCCACTTACTATGTGTGTGACCTTAAGCCAGTTACTTTAACCACTCTGTGTCTATCTTTACTAATCTGTAAAATGAAGAAGAATGGAGTAGATGGCTTTTGAGATCTCTTTAAGCTCTAAATCTATGATTCTATTAGGCTATGGATGCAATAAAGAATTATCCAGGTTAGAACCAATGGGCCTATGGGCAAAAACAACAATGATAACTGTCTGACTTAAGGAATTGGTCCTGACTATTAGAGAGTGTGGTCTTCCCTTCGGATTGGAGAAGAAAGAACTTAGCCAGGACAGGAGGAAGGAAGGAAGGGAGGGAGGGAAGAAGGGAGGAAGGCAAGAAGGAAGGAAAGAAGGGAGGAAAGAAGGGAGGAAGGAAGGAAGGGAAGAAGGGAGGGAGGAAGGAAGGAAACCAATATTTATTAAGCACCAACTATGTACCAGGCACTATGTAAAGAGTAAAAGATCCTTTGATCCTTGCAGGAGCCTGTGCAGTGGGTGCTATTGTTTTCCCCATTTCAAAGATGAGGAAATGGAAGTAAAGAGAGGTTAAAAGACTTGTTTAGAGATAACACGCCAAGTAAGTGTCTGAGGGCAGGGAAATATATGTTGTTGGAAAGGTTTTAAAATGAATTACTCAACTAAAGGGTCATGTCATCCTACCCAGAAGCAAAGAAATCAATTGGCTTATTTTCTTATTCGATTTTGAACTGTTTTAGTGAACTGCAGAACTGGGTAGAAAAACTGGGTTCTTTTTTTCAGGAGTGCTTTTTGACTGAGACCTAAAAAGCTTGGGGATATCTAGCCTCTAGGAACCCAAAAACCCAGAGATCTTCACTTTGTTCTTGAACACTGCCGCAAAATTACAAATTCATCCTTTAGAGCTTTTCTCCTGGCCTTTTTCTAGTCTGAGGCCTAATCCTGGAAGGTTAGGAACTGATTGGTGAGGTTTTCCCATACCTGGCCTGACCCAGAGTTGCCATATTGCTATATGACCCTTTTCATGCCATTCCTCAAGGCCCTCACTCATATTCTCCCCATTGTCTCCCACTCCTCTCCCCCATCCTGCTTTCTAGCTCTAGTCTGGAGAAAAATAATCAAATCAGCACAAACATTCCCAGAAAGGGTTCCAGTTATTTTCCCTATGGCTTCACTTACTTTTCTTGTAACTTCACAGACCAAAATCCTTCCCTAAAAGTTTTTCCTTACCCTGTTAGAATGTGAACTTTTAGAGAGTAAGAACTATCTGGTTTGCTTGTATTTGTATCCTCAGTGCCTGCACGTATGTATTCATGCTTACGCGTATGTGTGTGTGTGTGTGTGTGTATGTATCTGTCTGTCTGTATATGGGGCAGCTTGGTGGTGATGGAATACTGGACATTGAGTCGGGAAGACCTTAGTTCAAATCCAAACTCAGACAGTTACTAGTTGTGTGATCCTGGGCAAGTTACTTCATTCTATTTGTTTCAGTTTCCTTATCTATAAACTGAACTAGGGAATGAAATGGCAAACCACTTCAATATCTTTGCTAAGAAAACCCCAAAAAGGGATCATGGAGAGTTGGGTACAACTGAAAAAAAAAGACTAAAGAAAATGGGTGCATACATATGTATATACATATGTATATATATACATACATACATACACACATATATACATATATAAACATATATATACACACAAACATGTACATAAACACATGTACATGAATGTACATGTATATGCAAGTATTTGCTGATCGATTGGGATACCACAGGAGGAGACTCATTTGGAAGCACACATTGTATATTTTCAGACCCCGAGGATAAGAGTTTGTGTCCTAAAAGAGTTTGACAAGCTAGAGCACAGGGCTGTATCTAATAGGATGAGATTCAGTAAGAATAAATGTAGTCTTACCTTGAGGTAAAAACAAAAACCAAAAAATATCCCAAGTGCAGGATGTGGGAAGCATTTTGACAGTAGGATTTTTGGTGCAAGGTAAGCTCATTGTGACGTGTGGCAGCTGCCACAAAGATTTATGTGATCCAAGCCTGCTTTAAGAGAGGTCAAGCTCCCAAGAATAAAGAACTGATAGTTTCTTTTTACTCTGTCCTGGTCAGAACACATCCAGATGACTGTGGTCATGGAAGATGCCAGTTTTAAAAGGACATGGGCAAATGGGAGAGTATTCAGAGGTGGGCAACCAGGAGAGTGAAGGGCCTTCAGTTAAAGAAAATGGGGGTATTTAGACTGAAGACCCTCAGAGGGGTCAGGAGAGGCGTCTTCAAGTCTTTAAAGGGTTGTCATGTGAAAGAGAGATTAGACCTATGGGAATGGCCTTACATTACAGAGCCAAGAGCAATAGGCAGTCTTTATAAAGGGGTGAAAGTAGGCTTTGATGTTAGAAAAACTTCTTAACAAGTAGAACTATCCAAAAGCAGAACACAGGTAGTGGGCTCCTCCTCACTTGGAGATATTTTTTTAAATTAACTATTTCCTTTTTTTGATGATTAAAAAATAAAATTCTCCCTTTCTCACATCTCCCATTCCCTCCCTTTGTAAAAATAAAAAAAATAAAGTAAAAACAAAACACATGTAACAAATATGCATAGTCAAACAAAACAAATTCCCACATTGGCCATGTCAAAAAAAAAATTGGCGTTCTCATAGAGATCTTCAAGAAATGGTTGCATGACCATTGACTTGTGAAGTATGATGGGATGGAGATTCATTTTAAGATATGGGATGGATTAGTTGGATCCTGAGCTCTGAGCTACCTTCCCATTCTTAAACCTCTGTGATTATCTCCAGCACTTTTGGTAATTATGGAAACTAGATGAGATTGGAATCTTGATGAGATTGGAATCTTGATGAGATGCCCTATCTAAGCTTCCTTTTCTACCTAAGCACAGTAATATAAGCATTTGAAACTCTTAAGAAGTCTTCACTAACAGCTTACATTGTATTGCACGTGATACTCCATTAGAAACCCATTATCTCAGCCCTCACATCAACCATATGCGGTAGCTACAGAAAAGTATTATTTTTAATTTATACACAAGGCTCAGAGAGTAAATTGACTTGCCCAAGGTCACAGAGCTAATTACTGGTGGGGCAGAATATTCTACAATTTCAGAGCAGAAGCTTCTGGAGTATGTGTTATCCATAGACATGCCTATTATGAGCATTTTGATCTGTTTATCTATCTATATATGGCCAATAGCAATCATATGTTTATTAGATGCTGGAAGAGTAAGGATCTGCCCCTTTAATCATGCCCCCTTTCCAAGGGAGCACACCAGCTGGAGGAGACAAGCAACAAGTGGGCCTGAGACAGAATATGTAGACTTGAGGGGAGAGGAAGATACACACCAGCTGGAAATGTCAGAGAGCCCAGGGGGATAGAGGAGACAGAGAGATGTACACCAGCCAGAGGAGACAGAAATGTATGAATGGATCAGAGGAGGTATAAATATAAACCATCTGGAGAAGGCACAGGGAATGTAACCCAGAGAAGGCATAAACATAGGGTAAAGCAAAGAGACACACAGAGACAGAGAAGGAAAGGGGTCAGTGAGTCAATAAACATTTATTAAGCACCGACTATGTGCCAGGCATTGCACTAAGCCCTGGGGAGACAAAGAAACGTAAGTTTCCTACTCTTAAGGACAGTATATAGTATAATGAGCTCATGCATCAAGAACAAGACAGCAATATTGAGAGTGCTACACAAGGCTAAAGGAAAAAGCTGGGCTCTTAGGATACCACAGCTGCCAGGCATCTTCCTTCCTCCCTCCCTTCTTCCCTTCCTTCCTTCCTTCCTCCCTTCCTTCCCCCCTTCCTTCCTTTCTCCATCCCTCTCTCCTTCCCTTCCTTCCTTCAAATTATTCCTGGATTGTTTTTTTTTAATGTGCATATTAATTTAATCATGTTAATATTGTTGTTGTTGGGGCAGCTAGGTGGTCCAGTGTGTAGAGGGCCGGCCCTGGAGTCAGAAGGACCTCAGTTCAGATTTGGCCTCAGACACGTAATGCACACACAAACAAAAACCTAGCCAGGTAACCTAGGGCAAGTTACTTAACCCTAATTGCCCTCCAAAAAAAAAAAAAAATTGTTGTTAAGTCATTTCAATCATGACTCTTCACGACCCCAAATGGGTTTTCGTGGCAAAGATACTGGAGTCATTTGCCATTTCCTTCTCTAGCTCATTTTATAAATGAGGAATGGAGACAAACAGGGTTAAGTAACTTGCCTAGGGTTGCACAGCTATTAAGGTCTAAGGTCAGGAAGATGAGTCTTTCTGACTCTAGGCCTGGCACCATATCTAATGCATCACCTAGCTGCTCCTAATCATGTAGGTTATGTTTGTCTATGTAAGATAGAAATCTCTATATTTGTCTAAATAAATGCATAATGATAATCATTAAATATCCAATTTATCCAAAGTCTGAATTAATCAAACACACTGCTTTGCTTAGCTTTAAAATGCCCTTTCCTGTGTCTGCAACTTGAGAGACCAGCTAAGATTGGGAATAGGTATTGCCTCCTTTCCCTCCCTTGTGACAGGATGCTTGGAAATTCAGAAATTCTCTTATCTTGGGGGTTTATTCCAGATAGGGAAAACTGAGACGTCCTGAGATTGAAGATTTCCACTATCTTGTCATTGTCCTGTATTCACGTGGAGGTCATAAATCTGAGGGACACAAACATCCTGGGATTGTGCATGTAAAATATAAAACCATTGTTAAATCTTGGATCAGACGGTCAGAACTTAGACTCTGACTCCATGTACACATATCCGCCAACTTTAAGAAAATAAATAAAATAACTGTATATCTTCTAGCTTGTTTGCTTCCTTTAACCAAACATTTAAAGGTTAACAATAGGCAGGGCTTTTGTGTGGCATGAATAGATTATTCTTGTAATCTGGATACCTCTGCAGAGAGAAAGGGATCCTGACCTCAGCACACTAGCTGGAGGGAGGGAAGGGGCAGGAAAGCAGAAGAAACACCAATAGGCTTGCTATTTCTTTTCTCCAGAGGAGTATTGGACTAAGATTGTATCTATGCCTCCCTCAAATATCTCTGGTATAGAGGTCTGAAATTTAGGAATTCTGAAGAAAACCTGTTTTCCCTCAAAGGGAAGAGGTTACTTACTTTACATTCACCAGCTTAGCTCCTTCTTACCAAATGCTAGTTATAGAACAGACTATCACAAACTGGCTAGTGAGGCAAGCCATTTGTCCAAGAAAGTTTCAAACAAAAAATGGAAAAGGATAAGGATAAGGATATACCAAAGAAATGCATGAGTAAATGGGCTTTTTCTGGTGGAAATGAGATAAGAAGATCTCTGTTCAAACTAGGATATAGTCTCTGATCTCACCCCCAAAAATTCTCCTTTTAAAGTCTCTAAGGAAGCAAACTGGAAATCAGAGACATGTTGAAGAGCCAATTTCACCTACAAGCCTGTGGCTTCCAGAAACTTTTCCCCCTCTTCTCTCCTGTCCATGTGTCTGTCCTGAACAAGCTTTGGGACCACACATATCTGTTCCTCAAAAAGCTCTGGTTCCAATCTCATTGGCCCAGCGTTCTTTCTGCCTCTCTGCACACACAAGAGCAAAGCACAGGGCTGCCCTTTCCCCAACCCACTTAGGTAAAACCTGAGGTTACAATAGTAATTATATATTTTTTTATTTACTTCTATATCTTTTTCTGCTTCACTTTTCATGCTGTATATACTATTGGACTTTGAGGTGTTTGGTTTTGAACGGAACCTGTGATACTCTGAGTGTTAGGAACCCTTTATAAGGAAATCACTCTTCCAATGCAGATCAGTTTTGTTTTTTGGGTTTTTTTTGTTTTTTTTTTTTTGTTTTGCTTTTTGGAGGGCAATTGGGGTTAAGTGACTTGCCCAAGGTCACACAGCTAGTTTTATGTGTGTGTATGTGTTAAGTGTCTGAGACCGGATTTGAACTCAGGTCCTCCTGACTCCAGGCTCTATTTACTGTGCCACCTAGCCCCGCCCATATCAGTTCTTTCTTAGGGAAATCATAGAGAGTTGCCTGTGGGCATCGAAAGGTTAATTAACTTTTTCAGAGTCAAAGAGTCAGCTTCTATCAAAGACCAGACTTGAGCCCAGGTCTTTCTGACTCTGCTTAGACCTCTCTATCCACCGTACTACACACTCTATCTTTATGGAGTCATGTATATTTCAGATAATTGTATGTTTACATGATTGCAGTACATATGCAGGTTCTGCTTCTACTTTCTTTGCTCTATGTCACTTTTTATCTCTCTTTCCATATTTCTTTTTCTCTATATTTGGTATTTCTAATGGCATAATAATAGTTCTTTATGTTGATCTGCCACAATTTATCTAGCCCTTCCTCAGTGTTGCAAATACAGGCTATTTTCTGTTTTCTAGTGTTACAGATGGACATTTTTGTACAGTTTCGTCTTAGTTTTCCTCTTTTAAAAACACTTTAAAGACATTGTCTTAATAGCCAGATCTCTTAGGTCAAAGGGTATGATTAATTCTGTAACTTTTAGTATATAATGCCAAGGTCTAATGTTGTATATACTAAGCCACTCTGGGAAAATCCTTTTCCCTAAAATCAGGGCATTAAGACCATTCATAGGGAATATACTTTTCTTGCTTTATTTGGGTTGCACACAGACAATCTTGGCATCTGCTCCAGGCTAGGACTCTTATTAATTGTGTGACCATCACTTATCTTCTTTGAGCCTCAGTTTCCTCACCTGAAAATGGAGATATCAGTATTTGCCTTATCTACCTCAGAAGTCTGTTGTGAGGGAAATATTTCACAAACATGAATTATTATTCAATTCAACAAGCATTTATTAAGTACTCAATGCATCAGGCATTGTACTAGCCTGGGAAATACAAAGACAAAAATGAATAAAGGTTTCTAGAACTTTATATTCTATGCAGATGGAAGAAAATTGTTTTTCACTTTATTTTTTTCCATGTTGTTTTTGGTCTGCATTTTCTTTCACAGCATGACTAATATGGAAATATGTTTTGCATGATTGCACATGTATAACCTATATCAAATTGCTTACCATCTCAGGGAAGGGAAAAGAGAGGGAGGCCAAGGAAAAGGAAAGGAGGGAGGGAGAAAATTTAGAACTCAAATTTTTAAAAAAATTAATTGTTTTTACATTCAGTTGGGAAAAATAAAATGTTATTAATTTAAAAAGAAGAGGTCAAGCTACACTAACTTTATTTGCTTTTTCAGAAGAGTCACCAATGACAGATCCATGGAATACTGTGGTATATCCTTCATTCTTGAAGAGGACCATGACATCAGGGAGATGATGACATGACTTGCAATTGACTTTGATATGAGCAGGAAAGGGATGTGCAAAGTCACCAGCCTCACTTTCTCCTCCATAGCCATCTGGGTCCAGTGGCTAGGCATCAGTCAAAGTGATTGAAGAAGACCCAGGATGCCGAGGAAGACTTTGGCTTTTTAAGCTAAGGTCTTTCCAGGTTCTCACTTTGAGTGAGGCAATGCCCATTCAGTGAATAGGCCTCTTCAAGAAGTAAGTCAAGGGATGACCCCTTTAATAAAAAAACAAATCAATATATATATATATATATATATATATATATATATATATATATATATACACATACATATATGTATATACATATATGTGTGTGTGTGTACATATACATATATTTAATCTAGAATTTAGTGAAGCAGTTGACAAACATGTTATTCTCATGGATAAGATGAAGAAGTATGGTTGAAATGAAAATACAGTTTGCTATCTTTGAAATAATGCCTGGCAATAGTGAGTGCTTAATGGATGCTTTATCCATTAGGAGACAACTAGATGGCACAGTGAATTCAATGCTGGACTTGGAATCAGGAAGACTTGAGTTCAAATCCAGCCTTAGCAACACTTAGTAGTTGTGCCTGGGGCAAGTCCCTTAACCTTTCGCCCATTAGACTGAGCTCCTCAAGAGCTTGGACTATTATTTACCTTTCTTTGTATACCCAGTGCTTAAAATAAAGCCTGGAATATAGTAGGTGCTTAATACATATTTATTGACTGACTTAAAAAAAAGTTTACATTCTACCTAGAGGAAAGAACACGTATCAGTTAAGTAAGGGTTAAATTTACACTTTTCTTCTTCCCATCTCCTCCTACCTCGCCACTCCCAGTTCCTTTTCTCCTATGGCCAACCTATGATTCCAGCATATTCTTGTTTCTCCCACTAATGTGGAAATAATTCCAGGGAAGTTTGGGGGAATCAAACAGAAAAGAACAGCTTGAGATCTACTAGAATTGCAGATTATTAGAATCTCGGAGCTGGAAAGGACCCTGGAAACCATTTAGTCTACTCCCTTCATTTTGTAAATTAAGAAATCACCACAGGGAGGGGGGCATGAATACCCAAGATTGTTTCCAGGACACTTATCTGTAGATCCAAGACTAGAACCTGGGGCTTTTGACTCCTAGCTCCATAACCTTTCCCCTGCATTAATGCTTGGTCTGAACCTCTAACAGGAAGAGTGCCATGCTCTATAGAAAACTTATGAATGTTTAATGTGTGTCTCTACTTTTGAAAGAGTTTAAAATGTATAGCATTTCAGAACCATAGAATTCTAGATCTGGAAGGGATTTTTAAGATGATCTAGTTCAACTCTTTCATTTTATAGATAAGGAAAATGAGATTGAGACAGGTGAAATACTTGCCCAAAGTTGTATAACTAGTAAGTGGTAAAATTGGTCATTCATGGGGGTAGAGTGAACATCAGGATAGACTTGGAGTTAGGAAACTCTGGGTTCAAGCCCCACCTTTGATAATTACTAGGACCTCTTGTGGGTCATTTCATACTATGAGTCTTGGTTTTCTTATCTGAAAAATGGAGTTGATGATAATTACAATGAGGCTCCAATGAAATAATTTACACAAGGCACTTTGCAGACTTTAAAGCCCACTCTAATTATCAGATATTATCAGTGATGATGACATGATATACCTCTACACTGGATCATTAGACTTGAAGTCAGAAGAGCAAGGTTTTATCGCTGCCTCTGCTAGTTATGTGACCTTAGGTAAGATGAAATCATTACATTTTTTTCTCAGTCTTAATTTATATTTGTAAATTGGGGACAATCATCCAAGTCATAGGGTTGCTCTGAAGATAGTGACCTAGATGCCTCTAGTATGTTGAAAGTAATAATAACAGCAGCAATGGCAACAACAATAGCTAACATTTCTATACCACCTACTGTGTGTCAGAGTACTTGACAATAATTATCTCATTTGATCCTTACAACAACCCTGGGAGGTAAGTGCTATCATTATTCCCATTTTGCAGATGAGGAAACTGAGGCAAACAGAGGTTAAGTGACTTGCCCAGGGTCACACAGAGTCAGGGTCTAAAGCCAAATTTGAACTTGAGTCCTCCTGACTGCAGGCACAGTGCTCTATTCATTGGGCTACCTAGCTGCCTCTAGTCCATTGAAAACAATAAAGGGCTTTAGAGATGGAAGGAAATATAAGCAAATATTTATTGTATATCCACTGTGCACCAGTGCTGTGCTAGAAGCCATAGAATACATAAGGAGTTTAATAAGATTCATTCCTTACCCTCAAGGAATTTACAGTTTTGTTGGGGAGATTAGATCAGCACATGACATCAGAGACAAGTGGAGAGATGCCTAATATAGATGGGCTAGTCTTCCTTCTTTCTTAATATGGTTTTCTGATTTGACAATGAGAAAAGGATTTTCACATATTGCTTGCTTGCTATGCTCACATTATGTTGTTTTTCCATGGCTGGTTTCAGATTATATCAAGATTCCCTTGAAGCTCATAAAGTTCTTTTTAAAACCTCATAAAATTTCACCTGTGGATATTTATTGCCCATGGGATGTGAGTTGGACTCGCTTGGTTTTGATAGCTTTACCATTATTACACTTGGGCTCCCATTTCAGAGAGATCTTTTGAGTTTACCTCACTGGGTTTTCTCCTTTGCCTCCCAGATAGGAAATACTTCAGCTCCCCTAAAGTTGAACTCTCCCTCAGCTGGCTGTACCTCTCAAGTTCTGGCTTCTAAAGTTTATGAATTCAACTATAACTCCAGTGGGTGGATACACTCCAAGTTTATTCCATCCCAGTTTGCCTAGATTCCTCCCAAAGATTCATCCTTTTGGAATCAATCAATTAAATATTTATTGAGATCTGACTAAGCTATGTGGGATACACAAATGTAAACCACAGTCTCTGTGCTTGGTGAGCTTACAAAAAATAGTTGAGACGACAGGACATGTACATATAACATGTGACCCACTCAATGCCAAGAAATGTTGTATTTGTCAATAGCTACACTTTTCTCAGACTTTCACAACAGTTTGATAATAATCACCCTATTGTATTAGAACCCTGATATTGGTGCTCCTGCAATTTACATTGGTCATCAGTCAACAGTACTGGGTTTGTGTGACTACCGATCAGGTTGCTCCCACCCACTAGTAAAGCTTATTTGTTTTGCCTTTGACTGTGTACCACATTGATCCACCTGTTCTATTAATTTATAAACATTAACCAGATTAGATAAAAGATCACAAAATAGAAGCATCAACATAGATAAAGACTGCACATTCCACTTTATCCTTGGGCCCAGCTGATTCCCAAAGTAAAAACACTTCCTGGGTTGAAGTTCATGCCATCAACCCGATCACCACCTGGACAGAGCACTGGGTCCCAGCATTTTGGGTTGAAGAACTATCCTTATCCCTCTCACTCCCAGTAGAATTGAGGCTAGATGAATACAATTAAACTAACAACTGATTTAGAATTCTGGGGAATTTGGGGCTACCTCCCCTAGTAGTAGCTGCACTTACATGTAGAATTCAAGCTACCAAAATAGAACTCCAATAAATATATTATTAAGTCCCCCACTTTCAGTTCATTGCTTCTCCCTATATCTCTATCCCTTTACTCTAGGACAAAGTCTGTTACATCTTTCCACAGAGTGGTAGCAGTTGGTAGTTCTCAGATCCCTTTCAAAGTCAAACAGTATGTTAGAAGTAGTAAGCCATCTGTAACACACTTGGTTGCCATTGATTCTCTCCCAAACTCCTTGAAAAGCCTGTGTAGCAGGCTTCCATCTCTTGTATCAGCATGGTTTAAGTGAGCATGTGTGTCCCTGGTCAGGTTGCACCACACCAGATACATGTATGTAAAAGAGGTAGATAATAAGACAAGGCAATAAATAAATGCCAGGTTAAGGGGTACAAACAATACCTACTATGGAATTGCAACCAGATCTCATTAATCTAGGGGCAGGGGGTGTTAGAATGAATTGAAGATTAAATTGAACCTTGAAAGAAGGGTAGGATTTGGAACAGAGAGGCATATAAATGGATGGTCCATGCTGGGAGAATGGTATGAGCACAGGGAGAGGTAGAAATGTGCAAGATATTCCCAGGAACAATAAGGAAGCCAGTAGGGTTGGATGAGAGGGTTTCTGTTTGGAATTAATAGGAGCACAGGTTGGAGATTTAGAGGAAGACTAAGTAGGCAAGGGCCTTCACTGGTAGGCTAAGGAGGTGAATTCGATTTATTGATTTTTCTATAAGGGATTAGTTAGGGAGAGTTGGGAATAGGACTGCAAACTATGTTCTCTTGGGAGGCACATGGGATAGAAGTGTTGAATTTGTTATCAGGAGGTTTGTGTCAAAATTGTGCCTTAAATGCTGACTATCTATGAGATCACAGGCAAGTCACTGAATCTCTCAAGGCTTCAACTTTCTTATTTGTAAAACCAGTCAATCAATCATCCAAGAAGCACTTATTAAGTGCTTACTAATATGAGAAACACTCCATCTTTGCCAAGGCAAACCCCTCTACATGCACAAATGATCATTTTCCTTCCTGTCTTCTCCAGCAGATCCACTATAATGCCTGCCATCTCACCAATCTTTAGTCTTTCCCCCAGCTTTTTAAAAAATCATTTCCATACAACCTTCAAAAATGCCCATGTCTTGCTGATCCTAAAAAACAAACCTCACTTGCTCCATTCATCACTGCTAGCTGTTATCCCATGTCTGTCCTCCCTTTTGTGGCTAGCCTCCTTGAACGGGTGCCTCTACTTCCTTTCTTTTCATTTCTCCTTAGTTCTTTATAGGCTGGCTTCCATTCTCACTATTCAACCAAAACTGCTCCCTCTGAAGTCATTAGTGTTCTAATTGCCAAATTAGTGACATTTTGTCAGTCCTTATCCATTTCACCATCTGATCTGAGCCTTTGACACTATCTTTCGCCCTCTTTTTGATACTCTCTTCTCTCTAAGCTTTTGTGACACTGTTTACTTCTGGGTTTCTCTACACTACACTGACCTCCGCCCCATCTCCTTTGTTTGCTCTTTCTCCATGCCATGCCAGTTTACTGTGGGTCCCCTAAGGTTCTACGGAGCCCTCTTCTCTCCTCTCCATGGACTGTATCACTTAGTGATCACATCAGCTCCCACGGTTTCAATTATCATCTCTGTGAAGATGATGCTCAGATCTCTCTGTGCAGGTCTCTTGACACATGCTCCCACTTCCAGCTGACCTTCAGATGTCTCAAAGTGAATGTCCCATGGACATCCTAAACTCAATATGTCTAAAAGTGAACCCTTATCTTACTCCCTCACCCCCAAATCCTCTCCTCTTCCTAGCTACTGTTTTATTGAGGAAGGTATACCCATCCTCCTGGTCACTGGGGCTCACAACCTTGGGATCATCCTCAATTCCTTACTCTCTCTCACTCCTCTCCCCCTCACATCCAATCAGTTCCCAAGTCCTGTTATTTCTATCTTCATAACATTTCTCCCATATGCCCCATTTCTCTCCTCTGACATTGGCACTATCCTGGATAATTGTAGTAGGCTGCTATAACTTTGTACTGATAAATATTTAACAACCAGCTCTCCACAAATAAATGTATCAACAACCCACTTTTAAATTTAATCTACATTATTAACATTTCCCCCATCACTTTCTTAAGTCTAGACTATCAACAAAACAACAAATCAAGCCTTGATTTGTACTGTTTGTCAACTTTTGCCAATTTCCTAGGCCTAAATGCCCACATTGGAAAATTTAACAATAGGCTCTCTAGAGCTGGTCAGTACTAGCTCCAGCATACCCCTGCCTGTTAATCTCCCTGCATCAAGTTTCTTGCCACTCCAGTCTATCCACTCAACTATCAAACTGATCTTCCTAAGGTGTAACTCTGGTTATATCAGTGCCACTCCAATCAATAAACTTCTTCATTACCTCCAGGATAAATATAAAATGTTCTGTTTAGCTTTTAAAGCCCTTCACAATCTAGCCCCTTCCTACCTTTCTAGTCTTCTCACATCTTGCTCACCTTGATGTACTCTTTGACCCAGTGACACTGGACTCTTTTCTGTTTCTCATACACAATATTCCATCTCTTAATCCTGAGCATTTTCACAGGCTTTCTTCAATGCCTGGAACTCTCTTTTCTTCCTCTCCACCTCCTAGCTTCCCTGATTTTCTTCCAGTCTCTGCTAAAGTAGTACCTTTAGCAAGAAGCCTTTCCCATTTCTCTTTAATCTTAGTGCCTTTGTGCTGGGGCTACCCACAATTTGTATTTGACCCTATAGGACTGGTGATAGCAAACTCAAATAGAAATGGCCTGCACGTTGACTTAGAAAACCACAAATGAACATTATATACGTTGTATTGTATTTTTATTTATTGTGTTAAACATTTCCCAATTACATTTTTTTTAAGCAATTGGGGTTAAGAAACTTGCTCAAGGTTACACAGCTAGTCATTATTTGTGTGTGGGTGCTCATTTTCTGAGGCCGGATTCGATCTCGGGTCATCCCAACTCTGAGGCCGGCACTCTTACTCACTGCGTCACCTAGCCGCCCCTTTTTTAGGGCAATTGGGGTTAAGTAACTTGCCCAAGGTCACACGGCTAGGTTTTTGTTTGTGTGGATCAAGTGTCTGAGGCCAGATCCAAACTCAGGTCCTTCTGACTCCAGAGTCGGTGCTCTACTCACTGCGCCACCTAGCCACCCTCCCAATTACATTTTAATCTGGTTTGCTGTACAGGGCAGCAAAGTGTTGTAGGAAGATTCATCTTCCTCAGTTCAAATCTGACCTCAGACACTCACTAGCTGTGTGACCTTGTTTGTGACCACTTAGTCCTGTTTATCTCAGTTTCCTCATTTGTAAAATGAGCTGGAGAAGGAAATGGCAAACCACTCCAGTGTCATTTCCAAAAAAAGTCTAAATGGGGTCACAAAGAGTCAGACACAATTGAAAAATGACTGAATAAGAACAGCACTCATAGGTCATGAGTTTGTCACCTCTGCTGTAGATAACAGGGAGCCACTGGAAATTTTGTGAAGGTGTAAATGGCAAGACTTGGCAATAGATTAGACACTTGGGGTGAGTATGAATGCTGAACTGAGAATGATACTGAGATTGGAAGCCTGAGTGACTTTGAAAATGGTGTTGCCTTTGAGAGTAATAGAAATGTTGGGAAGAGGAGAAGGATGCTGGATGCTGTTTTGGCCTTGTTGAATTTGAGATGTATGTGGGATATAGTTCGAGATGTCCAAAAGGCAAGTGATAACGTAGAACTGTAGGTGAAGAGAGATTGGAGTTATTTAGATCTAGTAATCATCTTTGTAGAGATGATTATCAAACCGAAGAAAAGAGCTCTCTGGGCAATATGGCATGGAGGAAAAAAAGAAGATGGCCCAGGAAAGACTCTCAGCAACCCCCACAGATAGTGGGTGTGACCTGGATTAAGGTTCAGAGCAGAGCACGATGGGAGACTGGTCAGACAGACAGGAGGGAGGCCAGGAGAGAGCAGTCACACATCCTAGAGAACAGAGAGTACCCAGGAAGAGAGAGGGTAACTGACTCTGCCAAAAGTTGAGGATGAGGACAATTAATACATCACTGGTAACTTTGAAGGTGGAAGTTTCAGTTGAAAGACGTCAGAAGCCAGGCTGTTGAGGGTTTAGAGGCTATTAAGAGGAGAGGAAGTGGACATGCCAGTTGTAGATAGTCTCAAATAATTTAGCCAAGGAAGGGAGGAAGATGAGGCCACTGATACTAGCTCTCTCACAGGTTTGGTATAAGGAAAAACACTTTTAAAAATGAGTTCTTTTGGGAGATTTCTCCAAGGTATAGTCTTTGTTTCTGACACATAGGCATAACTTTTTTTTTCCAGTAAGGGTAAAAGAATAAAATTTACAGAGATCTTAACTTGTCTCCTTCCTTTTTTGCAATAATCTTAAACCCTACTGGGTCTGAAGTTGGAGAACATGGGTTTAGATCCTTCCTATTAGACTTAATATCTTTGTGACAAGTCACATTATCTTCCTGGGCATCAGTTTCCTTGTCTGTAAAAGGAGGAGTTTGGACTACATGGTCTTTGAGGTCCCTTCCAGCTCCAAATCTATGGGCCTATAAAATGTTGGCAATATGTGGCTGTAAAAGTAAATACTGGCTTCGACCCTTTGTTCGCTACTTTCTGAGTAATGTTTCTTCTCTAACTTTAACCTCAAATATTTCTTGGTCTAAGGATATTTATTTGGGCATTTTTGGGGGGAAAGGGGTACAGGCCAGTGAAGTGACTCCTGGAACCACCCAAGTCAGCTCATTGGCATCTAACATGCCCCTTTTTTCACCTTTCTGGATAATGAGAATCTTTCCTTCTCTTTCTTCCCCCTCAACTGCTTTTCTCCTTGACTTGGCAAATTTCCTGACAGGCTCAAGGCTGAGCTGAGGTGACAAGCCATGTTTCAGTCAAATTCCTGTATTTCCTTGTCCTCTTGGCTGCCTGTGAGCTGGGAAGACTGTAAAACATCAGGGCAGGTTCAGACAGTAGGCAGACCGGGCTCTTCATGATGTCCATTTGGTGCCAGTGTGCTGAGCTGGAGCTGAGGCAGGCATGCTAGAATGTAGGCATGGAGCTGAAAAAAAGCCCTTCTCAGACCTCAGGACTAGACTGACCCAAAGGGGCTTTGGAGAAATGGCTTGTGAGGGGACCAACCAAGTGACTCTGTTGGGGCTAGAAGCCACATCTGGTTCCTATACACAGTAGGTGCTTAGGAAACATGTATGTACCATGATTGACCAAATGATTTAGACTGGTTTGTGTGACTGTGGTCAAGTCACTTTACTTCTCAGTGGCCCAATCAACTCTCAAATTTATAAGTGGTGAAATAGGTGCTGGTTTGCATTGGTAGAGAGCCCTGGCCCAAATTTAAACCAGAAAGAACTCTTAAGAATAAACTCCATTTCTTTAGCTTGCTTTCTTCCCTCCCTCTTTCTTTCTCTCTCTTTTTCTTTCTTTCTTCCTTCGTTCCTTTCTTTCTTCCTTCCTTCCTTTCCTGATCCTTTCTCTTTTTCTTCCTTCCTTGATTCTTTCTCTTTCTTTTTTCTTCCTTCCTTCCTTTCTCCCCCTCTTCCTTCCTTCCTTTATTTTCTTGAAGGTGGGGATGGAGGTGAGAGCAAAGATTTTTTAAATGCTCACTAATTGCAGGAAAAATACAAGAAAGTTCAGAAAGAGTTACAGACAAGTAGAACTGCTTTAAAAGTTATGTGTTGAATCTATCATCTATTAAAAAAAACAAGCTTTGTAAAATAGGAGTCTGCAATTTCATGTACAAACTGTTATACTATTCCTTTGTTATACTATGTATATGGAAATAAATGTCTACTCTATTAGATGCTTGTTAAGTTTAGAATAAAAAAAGTTACCATTCAGTGAATACCCTGATAATATACATGGGTGACTTTGGGGGGGGGGTAGTGCAGTGTTGGGTGAGATTCTGATGGCAGTGGAAATGTAGATGCTATTGGTGGGGGAGACAACAAGAGATAATATACAAATAATAAAATAAAGCCAAAAGAATGAAGAAAATAGAAGAAAATGTGAAGTATCTCATTGAAAAAACAACTGACTTGGAAAATAGACTGAGGAAAAATAACAAGAATTATTTGAGTAACTGAAATCCATAACCACAAAAAGGGGCTAGACATCATATTTCAATAACCAGCTACAAGCAAAGCCTTTTAATTTAAGATTGAAAGATGTGCTTTTGGGGGTGGCTAGGTGGCGCAGTAAATAGAGCACTGACCCCGGAGTCAGGAGTACCTGAGTTCAAATTCGGCCTCAGACACTTAACACAAAAACTAGCCGTGTGACCTTGGGCAAGTCACTTAACCCCAATTGCCCTCCAAAAAAAGAAAAAGAAAATTGTGTTTTGAAAAGTTAGATACAGAAACAGGATACAAGACAGTGGGAGTATAGGCAGCAACTCAGTTTAACTCTCCCCTCCAAACAACTCTAAAATAATGCCTTAAACAGAATTCTGGAGTGGCAGAACAAACAAAAGGTCAGGGTGAGACATTTTTCTAACCCAAAACAACTTAGAAAGTTAGCAGGAGAAGTCTGTCACACCAGGGTGGGGGTTGACCCATAGTGAATTGCATGCTGCAATACCACCAACTAATAGGCCTTTGAGGTGCAGCAATAGCTTCAGGAGCCCTCCACCCAGAGATGATAAGGGGAATCAGACAACTGGTCAAAAAGAGATTACAGGAGACCCCTTGCTGGCACTGGGTGTAGGACCTTGTTGCATTGCCTATATGTAGTACTGGGTCACAGTTCCAGGGCAAAAAGGAGCATTAGTGCTTGCAGTCACAGGGGAGCAAAGAAATGCTCACATTTCTAAGGCAGAGAGAAGCACTAGTACCCACAAGTAGGGGCCCTCGTCACAATTTAAGGGCAGAGAATGTTTGTGGTCACTCATAAGGAAGGAGGGGGCCTGGTCCAAGTTGAAAGGCAGTAAAAAACACAAGCTCTCATGGCTGCAGGGGAGCAAAGTCCCATCCCAGTTAAAGATCAGAGCACAGGTCAGGAGAACAGTGACCATACCTTTCCTTGGATTATACCTCCTTGGAAGCACTGAAAACTTGCAGACCCCCAGAACTAGCTCTGAAAACAGCAGCATGAAAAGCCTGAAGCATGGGACATTTCCCTCTCCACCCTGGAAGCAGAGTCTGGCTTTAATAAAAAGTGAAAAGTCAAGAAAAGGGGATGGGGTGGGGGTGGGGAATGAGAAAACCACAAAAAGGAACCTGGTAATAAAAAGCTACCATGATGACAGGGAAGATCAAGACACAAACTCAGAAGACATGAATGTTAAACCAGCTACAAGCAAAGCCTTAAAGAAAAAAAAGGTGGATTGGACACAAGCCCAACAAGATTTCCTGGAAGAGCTCAAAAAGGCTTTTAAAAATAAAATAAAGAGTGGTAGAGGAAAAATTGGGGAAATAAATTAGAGTGAAACAAAAAAATTGTGAAAAAAGAGTCAACAACTGAGTAAAAGAGGCACAAAAATACTGAAGAAAATAACATTTTAAAAATAATAAAAGAGTTGCAAAAGGTCACTGAAGAAATAATTTTATAAAAATTAGAATTGGGCAACTGGAAACTAATCACTTCACAAGAAATAGCAATAAAATAAATAAAAGATAAGAAACTATAACAGGAAACAACAAGAGACAATATACAAACAATAAAAGAAAGCCAAAAGAATGAAAAAAAATAGAAGAAAATATGAAATATCTCATTGGAAAAACAACTGACTTGGAAAATAGATTGAGGAAAAATGATTTAAGAATTATTTGAGTAACTGAAATCATAACCACAAAAGAGAGTAGACATCATATTTCAATAAATTATCAAGGAAAAACTGCCTTGATATCCTAGAAGTAGAGGTTAAAATAGAACTTGAAAGAATACATTATTTACCTCCTTAAAGAAATCTCCAAATGAAAACTCCTGGGAATATTACAGTCAAAATCCACAGCTCCCACATCAAGGAGAAATATTGCAAGCAGCAAGAAAGAAACAATTCAAGTATTTTGGAAACACAATCAGGATAACATAAGATTTAGCAGCTTCTACATTAAAGGATTGGAGGGCTTGGAATATGATTTCTGGTAGGCAAATGAACTAGGAATACAACCAAGAATCACCTACCCAGCAAAACTAAGTGTAATCCTTCGGGTGAAAAATTATATCCAATGAAACAGAGAACTTTCAAGCATTCCTGATGAAAAGACCAGAGTTGAATAGAAAATCTGATTCTCAAATACAAGACTCAAGAGAAGCATAAAAGGCCAAACATGAAGGAGAAATCATAAATGAAAAAATAGAGTTAAACTGTTTATATTCCTATATGGGAAGATTATATTAGTAATTCCTCAGAACTTTATCATAATTAGGGCAATTAGATGGAATATTCTTAGATAAAAGGAATGGGTATGAGTTGATTATGATGGTGTGATCTAAAAAAAATTATTAAAGGGTGAGAAAAAGATATGCATTGGGAGAAGGGGGAAAGGAGAAGAAAAATAAGGAAAATTATCTCCCATAAAAAAGGCACACAAGGAAGAACTTTTACAGTAGAGGTGAAAATGATTGGGGTGAGGTGAGTCACAGAGATGGTGGCATGCAATGCTTGAGTCTCACTTTTATCAGAATTGGTTCAAAGAGGGAACAGTATACAGTTGGGTATAGAAATCTGTCTTACCCAACAGGGAAATAGGAGGTGAAGGGGACAATAATAATAATAAGGTGGAGAAGGGCGGCTAGGTGGCACAGTGAATAGAGCACTGGAGCTGAAGTCAGGAGGACCTGAGTTCAAATCCAGCCTCAGACACTTAACACACTAGCCATGTGACTTTGGGTGAGTCAACCCCAATTGCCCTCAAAAAAAAAAAAAGCAAAAAAAAATAGGGTAGAGAGAATTGATAGAAGGGAGGGTGGATTAAAGAAAGCAGTAATTAGAAGCAAAACAGATTCTTGAAAAGAGCTGGGGTAAAAAGAGAGAGAGAGAGAGAAGTAGAAACAGGGAGATATGGGTGTGTGGGGGGCGATACTGATGATCACAACTGTGAATGTGAATGGGATGGACTCACCCATAAAACAAAAGCAAATAGCAGAATGGATTAGAAACCAGAATCCAACAAAATGTTGTTTACAAGAAACACACTTGAACCAGAGAGATACACACAGACTAAAAAGAAGGGACGGGCACAGAATCTATTATACTTCAGCTGAAGTAAAAAAGGCAAGGGTAGCAATCATGATGCAAAGGAAAAGAAAAAATAGAACTAATTAAAGGAGATAAGCAGGGAAATTGCATTTTGCTAAAAAGTTTCCGCAGACCATGAAGTAATATCAATACTAAACATATATGTGCCAAATGGCATAGCATTCACATTCTTCAAAGAAAGTTAAGTGAGTTACAGATAGAAATAGACAGTAAAACTATTCTAGTGAGGGACCTCAACTTTCCCCTTTTAGAACTAGATAAATCTAACTATAAAATAAATAGGAAAGAAGTTAAGATGAATAGAATTTTAGAAAAGTTAGATATGATAGTCTTCTGGAGAAAACTGAATGGGAATAGAAAGGAATTTTTTTTCTCATCAGTACCTGTTACCTACAGAAAAATTGACCACGTATTAGGGCATAAAAACATCACAACAAATGCAGAAAAGCAGAAATATTAAATATGTCATTTTTAGACCATAATACAATAAAATTACAGTCAATAACGGGTCGTGGAAATGTAGGTTAAAAATTAATTGGAAACTAAATATTCTAATCCTAAAAAATGAGCAGATAAAAGAACAAATCAGAAACAATCGATAATTTCATTAAAGAGAATGACAACAATAGGGGTGGCTAGGTGACTCAGTGAATAGAGCACCATTCCTGGAGTCAAGAGAACCTGAATTCAAATCCGGCCTCAGATATTTGATATTTAGTAGCTGTGTGACCTTGGGCAAATCACTTAACCCCAATTGCCCTGTTCTCTCCCATCCAAAAAAAGAAGAAAAAAAAAGAGAATAACAATAATGAAACAATATGCTGAAATTTGTGGGATGCAGCCAAAACAGTACTTAGGGGAAATTTTATATCTCTAAGTGCTTACATCAGTAAAATAGAGAAAGAGTAGATCAATGAATTGGGAACACAACTAAAAAAAAAAACTTAAAAAAGAACAAATTAAAAATCTCCAATTAAATACCAAATTAGAAATCCTGAAAACCAAAGGTGAGATTAATAAAATTAAAAGAAAACCATTCAGCTAATAAATAAAACTAGGAGCTGGTTTTATGAAAAAAGGAACATTAAAATAGACAAACCATTGGTTAATTTCATTTAAGAAAGAAGAAAACCAATTTACTAGAATAAAAAACTGAAAAAGGTGAATTCACCACCAATGAAGAGAAAATTAAATCAATTTGAGGAGCCATTTTGCCTTATATGCCAGTAAATTTGATAGTCTAAGTGATGTGGATGAACATTTACAAAAATATAAACTGTCTAGATTAGCAGAAGAGGAAACAGAATGATTAAGTAATCCTGTCCTAGAAAAAGAAATTGAACAAGCCATCAATGAGCTCCCTAAGAAAAAACCCCAGGACAAGATGAATTCTGCCAAATATTTAAAAAAATAAATTTAATACTATATACACTGTTTGGAAAAATAGGAAAAAGTCCTACTGTATTCTGATACAAATATGGTGCTGATATCTAAACCAGGAAGAGCAAAAACTGAGAAAGAAAAATATAGATTTCACTAATGAATATCAATCCAAAAAATTTAAGAGATTCCCATAAAATGATGAGTAGTATCTATCTAAAGTCATCAGCAAGCATTATCTGTAATAGGGATAATCTAGAAGTCTTCCCAAAGAGATTAGCAAGAATTACCATTATTACCACTATTATTCCATATTGTACTAGAAATGCTAGCTATATGGGCGGCTAGGTGTCGCAGTGAGTAGAGCGTTGGCCCTGGAGTCAGAAGGATCTGAGTTTGGATCCGGCCTCAGACACTTAATGCACACACAAACAGAAACCTAGCCATGTGACCTTGGGTGAGTTACTTAACCCCAATTGCCCTCAAAAAAAAAAAAAGAAAAGAATAAAGAAAAAGAAATGCTAGCTATAGTAATAAGAGAAGAAAAAGAAATTGAAAGTATAAGAATAGGTAATGAAGAAATAAAACAATCACCCTTTGTAGACTATATGATGGTATATTAGGGAATTCTAAAGGAGCAAATTAAAAATGAGTTGAAACTATTAACTTTAGTGAAGTTGCAGGATATAAAATAAACTCACATAAGTCATTAACATTTCTGCATACTCCCAACAAAGTCCAACAGGAAGAGATAGAAAGAAAAAAAAAATTCCATTTAAAATAATTGCAGATAATATAAAATATTTGGAAGCCCACCTGCCAAGACAAACCCAGGAGCTATATGAATACTTTTATGAAATACTTTTCACACAAATAAGATAAACCTAAACAATTGGAGACATATTAATTGCTCATGGTTTGACTGAGCCAATATAATAAAAAATACAATTTTATTTAACCATTGCCCATTAATAGACAAACTCAGTAAAATATTTTTGAATGAGACATTTGGGATTTGTATGTGCATTAAAATTGTCTTTTGTACTGTAAGTTACTGTTAATTTCAATATTTTACCAGAACTGTCTCCTTGTGCCTTTATATTACAAAGTTCTTTCTACAACTTTTAACGATCTTAATAAAGAATACTTTATGAATCTCAAAAAATACAATTTTACCTAAATTAATTTATTCAGTGCCATATCAATCAAATTACCAAAAATTATTCATAGAACTAGGAAAAATAATAATTAAATTTATGTGGAAGAATAAAAGGTAAAGAATATTAAGGAAATCAATGAAAAAAATGTGAATGAAGGCAGCCTAACAGTATCTGATTTTAAATTACACTATAAAGTAGTAATCATAAGTACAATCTGGTACAGGGTAAGAAATGGAGTGGAATAGATTAGGTAGAGAATACACTGTTGTAAATGACTATACTGATCTAGTGTTTGATAAACCCAAAGATTATGTGTGAAAGTGAAAAATCTCTATTATTTATAGCTTACTTAAGTTTCATATGCTACTTTCAAGACTTTTTTATTTTTTGTGTTTTCTTCTTTCTTTTCTGCATTTTTATTTTTTTATTTTTTTTTACATTTTCTTTTTTTTTGCTTTTTGTGTAAAGTGTCTGAGGCTGGATTTGAACTCAGGTCATCTTTACTCCAGGACCAGTGCTCTATTCACTGCACCACCTAGCCGCCCCCTTTTCTGCATTTTTAAAAAATGTGTTAAAGATTAACTTTTCTTTCTTATTTTTGGCCACACTCTTGCTAGTTCCCCTTTCCCCATCTCTACCCCTCAAAAAAAAAAGTCACAATTCTTATAATAAATATAGTCAAGCAAAACAAATCCACATGTTTGCCATGTTAAAAATGTATATATTAGCACCAGTTCAACTTAATTTTACAATCCTGTGATTCTTAGGATACTCTATCACTTTTCCTTCCACTCTGCTCCTTATCTCTATGGAAACAAAATGAGCCTACACTATGGCTAGGGCTATCTTGTATTTTTATCTGTTTCATGGGTCAACAGGAATAAAAAATCCATCACTTGGTGGCCAACCTGCTTGATGAGTCTCGACATACTTCATAAAGCTGGTCTTTAGAAAAACAAGTAAGACAGTATCTGTGACCTGAATTATACTTGGAGTCGTTCTGGCTTGGTGGGACCAGTCAGAATTTTCAAGAGAATCTCAGATATTCTCTTCAAGATAAGTCAAGAAGCTTGATCAAGAGCTGAAGATTTGTCAGGGGGGAAAAGAGTCATCCTTGCTGGAGGTACTTATCTTTCCTTCATACTTCCCCATGCTGTCCCAGAAGCCAACTCCCCTTACCTTCTCCCCTTGCTGTTTTCCCAAATCTGGGCCATAACTGAACCCAACAGGGACTAGGGGGAAACAGAAAGAGCATACCCTACTCCACTGTCCTTCTTTACCCTGGCTGTTCCACTACTCACAGGGCTCAGATGAGATGGGAGTCAACAACCCCTTCACTTCTCAAGAAATGAAAGGCCCACCAGACCTTATTTTCCTAAGATTCTCTAACCCTAACCATCTGCCCTTTCTTTATTCTCTAAAGTCCTTTCACACTATCATCTTAATTACTCATGTAGCCTAAACACCTCTTGCCTTGCCATCTCCCTAACCATTGCACCATTAGGACTTCCAGCTCTTTCCATTTGCCCTTCATTCCAAATGCCCTGCATTCATTTATATATCATCTCCTCCTATTAGAGAGGGATCTCCTTGGGGGCAGGGACTGTCTCACCTTTTCCATTTGTATCCTTAGTGTTTAGTAAAGGGCTTAGACATAGTAAGTACTTGATAAATATTTTTTCATTCATTAATAATACCACTAGATAGGTCACTGTTCTTTGGGAGGCAGTGTAGATTACTAGAAAGAGTGCTGGATTCAGAATCAGATTCATTTTTGAATTTTCAACCACTAACTAGCTGCATGATGATAGGCAAGTTATATTTCTCAGAGCTTCCACTTCCTCCTCTGTAAAATAGATAATATAATATTATCTATATCACTGGATTATTGTGAGGAAAGCACTTTTTAAACCTTAAGCACTTTAGAAATGTGACTCTATATTGATTCTTTACAAAACAGAATAACTCCTGACCCCTTAGAGGCATTAGAAAGCTCTTGAGTGATGTATGATGTAAGTATGAAAGGACTAATGTATTAAATGATCAATCAACAAACATTTGTTAAGCACTTACTTATAAAGTATATATATATATAAATGTGTGTATATATGTATGTATATATGTATACACACACACACACACACACACACACACACACATATATATATATATATATATATATATATATATATATATATATATATATATATATAAATAGGACATGAATCTAAAGAATTAAGTAATCTCTCCTCTCAAGAAACTTATGTAAAAAGGTTGTCCCCTACACATAGCATGGGGGTATTGTTGTGTGACTCAAAAGGAGGCAGAAAAGATATTTCTAGTCTTTTCTCTCTCCCCACAAGCCCCAACTTTCTTTAAGGAAGACTTTATGTACTTCCTGGAAGGGAAGCAGGAGGTTGGGACCAGATGGTTTCACCCCTCTGCTCTCCTTTGAGAGAGAAGGTACCAGGTTAGAATTATATCTTTCTGCTCCGTTATATATTATTAGTCTAAGGGAAATCGTTTTCAGATTCAAGCTTAACTCTTGATCACTATTTTTTTAAATGAGTTTTTGTTGATATTTTCTATCTCTTCCCATTATTTCTCCCCCTGACCCACCCCCAGCCATCCTACATGATGAGCTTCTTTTAGAGAGAGAAAAAAAAGTCAACACAACTGATCAATACATTGAAAAAGTCCAAAAACATGCTGATTGCTATTTCTTAATGGGAGAAAGAGGGCCTAAGCATTATATTCAAGCCTGGACTCCCATTCTACCAAATACCAGTTTCACAATGAACACACATAAAAAATAGCAAAGAAATCTATTTATCCCCCAGTCAAAAGCAAAGCAGAAATCAGAGAAAGTATACATAGAGGAATATATACCAACAATACAGAATGCAGCACCTCTCCCACTGGGAGTGAGGTAACGGCTCAACCAAAAAAGTCCTGGGTCTTACTCAAGGGAAATCTCCCAAAGTCTCCAGTGTAGTGAACTGGGAATAGGGACAAGATGGAGACTGCCAGTTCCTCTCATGTTAGCTTCTTCCCCAGAGTCTTATTCTCTCTTTAGCAACCAGAAGTGGGGTTGGCCTTGTCCATTTTCCTTCTTAGGGCAGGAAATCAGAAGCCCCTGAAGTGATTGCAGAGCCTAGAGATTGTTTGTTTTTGGAGGGCAATTGGGGTTAAGTGACTTGCCCAAAGTCACACGGCTAGTAAGTGTGTTAAGTGTCTGAGGCCAGATTTGAACTCAGGTGCTCCTGACTCCAGGACCAGTGCTTTATTCACTGTGCCACCTAGCCAACCCAAAACATTAGTACCATATCATATATTACAATCTCTCAGTTCTGTATTCATTATTCTTTGCCAAAAGACCACAGTGAAACTTGGAAAGAAAAGGGGAAATAGAGGCAAGATAAACCAAGGAAAGGACAGGACGGAGGAAAAGAAAGGGAGAGAACAGGAGGAAAGAGAGCAAAAGAAGAAATGCAAGAATGAGAAAAAGGAAAGAGAAGGGTGGAGACAAGGAAGGGAAGTATCACAGCTGGAGAGACAGAAAAAGAAAGAGGGGAGAAACCCCAGCAATTGATTTCTAAAAAGCAAGAAGTTCTGTCACTATGCTACTTACCCAAAGGCAGTGTGGAGCGTCTGAGCCAGATGTGTAGTCCTGGCTGGTGTGTAGAACATTGAGTGTGTGTGTAGCCCACCTAGGCACACTCAGCTCACAGTGTACACACATTTGTAGTCCTCCCATCTGTGAGATGTTATATTTTGGAAATATAAACAGAAAAAGCAAACAGTAACTAATTTATAACATAAACATATAACATCATCTCCTTGGTCTGCTTTTTTGTTTTTAAAGACAATAAGCCTACTTTTTTTATAATCAGATCCCAATTAGACCTAAATTTGAATCTTAGCTCCAATATTTACTAGATGTGGGACCTTGGGCAAATCACAGTACACCTTTCTGGGCATCAATTTCCTAATCTGCAAAGTGAAGAGTCTGGAAAAGATGAGCCCTAAAGTTTTCCCAACTTTTTGCACCTATCAAACCCATTTACAATTTGAAAATATTAATTTCTTCCATAGGAGTCACAATTGATTATGTAAAGGCTTTGGTCTTTCTGAACCATTCTGGGCTTTGCCAATTACAAACCAGAGTATAGGAACTGACCAACTGCTCTCTAGGGCATGCCACCAGCTGTGGTAAATTCAGGCCAACTGTTCAACAGCTGGAACATATCAACATACAACAGGGCTAGAAATAGAGCCGGAATTCAACAAGAGAAAGGAGGTGATACCACCAGTCCTGAAACACAGAGACAGTAAAACCTTTCCCTGGCATCAGCATATAATTTCTTGCCCTTCCTTTTCTTTTTTCCTTCTAGATTTCAGTGGTAGATAGGGCCACTCCCATGCACTCATTGTCATTTGACACATAGTCCATTAATCCAGTCTATCAGCATATCTATTTCGAATATATACTGTTCATAAAACCAGCCCCAGAGTTGGATTGGAGAAGTCAGTTGAATTGTATTTGTGAAATTGAAAAGCATTTTGATTGATTGCTAAACTTCTCCCTGTTGTAAAAACCCATATATATATATATATATTAACACCAATACTCTTTTTCCAGTGATGCTATATGGCTTCCAGTTGTATTACACAATGATCTCAGAAGAATCACAATTGTACATGACTCAAAAGGCTACGGAAAGATTCCTGATAGGCATAAATGAGCTTCAGAAGCTTACCAACAACGGCTTAAATTTTACAAAAATGAAAAAGAAATCATTGAGGACATGCATGACTAGAAAGTGCCATGGATCTAGAGCAAGGGATAACTGTAGAACCCAAAGACCATACTGGTGTCCAAGAAATATTAAAAGGATCCCAAGGAAGCATCCAGCACATTGAGCGGAAACTCCAGTGGAGTGTCTATGGAAGGACAAGGACTGTACCAGATGAGAAGGAATGGATGGACTATGATTTGCACAGTGGGAAAAAAGATCAACTCTGAGGAAATGACAGATCCACTTAAAGGTCCACTACAGGGCACAGACTTTATACTTATTTGTAAGCATTTTTTGTTATTTAGTATGCTCTTATATATTTTCTTATTTTTTATTTTTATTTCTTATTTTATTTTATTTTTTTAATTATAGAAAGACATAAGATGACATCTAAACTAGGCCAAGGTGCCCCAAATATTGTATATCTATTTCCTATAAATTTAACATACTTAAAATCTCATCATTTTCCCATTGTTTCACACCTTTTTTCTTTTATCATGTGCTTTGCCTTTGTATCCAATTGTCTTCAACATTTACACATTGAGGCTTCTATATTCCTGTGTACCAGAGTCTTTATCCTTATAACATGGTTCTATATTTTACCTCTTTTCTTGGATTATTAACTCCTACTGATTAACTGCAGTTTGCCTATCCTTTGCCTTTTTCTTTTTTTGCTAGCAAAATGGCTCCATTGTGGTGTGGTGGAAGGACCAATGAGTTTAAGACCAGAAGACATAACACTCAAATCCAGGCTCTAGTATGTAACACATATATAACTTTGACAAAGAGTCAAGATCAGAAGATATCTAAAGAACCTCCCAGCTTCATCGTCGTCATCATCTCTAGCATTTATATGGCACTTTAAAGTTTGCAGAACACTTTACATATGAATTCATTATTTCTGCCTTTTTACAATTCTTGCAATATCTCTGTGCTTTAATTTATGATCAGTTTTTGTAGAAGTTCCACATGGTGCTGAGAAATGATCTCTCTGTAATTCAACCAAATTTTCCTTTATAAATTTGGATGGTACAACATTTGGGGCATGTTAGTTTAATGTTGATATTGTTTTGTTTTCTACAGTCCCTTTCAGTATAATGTAATCTCTCTTTCTCCCCCTCCCTCTCCCTCCTTCCTTCCTTCCCTCCCTCTCCCTCTCTCTCTCTCTCTCTCTCTCTCTCTCTCTCTCTCTCTCTCTCTCTCTCTCTCTCATATTTGCTTTTGCTTTGCCTGTTTCCTTTTTTGGATTCATTTAATCCATAGTAAATTTTCTTCTAGCCCCTCATTTTTATTCTGTATGGTTTTTTTTTTTTTTACTATTTAGGTATATTTCTTGTAAGCAACAGATGGTGAGGTTTTGTTTTCTTATCCAGTCTGTCGTTCTTTCATTTTACTGGATTGCTTAATCCATTCACATTTTAATTTACAAGAGTTAAGTTTAAATCTATAAATGGAGGAACATTTGTCTTGAATATTGCCTTTTAACTGAATTAAAAGCTTTTCCTCTTTTTCTTTAAATATAGTACTTTATCTCCAATTATTTTTGCTTAATCCATTTTAAATAGCACTATTCCCACAGGCTTTCTTCCCCTCAAGCTTCATCCCTTCCATTTGTCACCCTTTTCCCTAAATTTTGAGCTGTTTTTATTAGTCCTTTTTTCTTCCTTCCATCCTTTTAGTTCTTATTCTCTTTTTTCTCTCTGTAAAATAAATTAAAATCTTCTTTGCTTATTAGTTTTTTAATTCTGAATGTTTTTAATTTTTTAAAAAAGGATTTATTTCATTCTCTTTCTTAATTCTCTTCACTTAGGTCTATCCTAAACTTCTATTCTTTGATTCATGATCCTTATACTTATTTATTTTTTTCTCTAGTCTCTGTGTTCTTCATGGAATTAAAGTTCTCTCTTCTAAACTGCTATAAAGTTCAAATCAACAAGACAACAAGCATTTATTAAACACTTACTAAGGGAAGAGCACAATTCTGAGTGCTAGGAAGACAAATAAAAGCAGAAAATAAAAGCAGACAGTCCCAGCTCTCAGGGAGCTTATATTACTATGGGGGAAGACACCACCAAAAGGAAATTGGATAGGGGAGGGGCATTGTAGGAAAAATCTGGGAAGAAATCCTGGAGTGCAGCCTGAAAAGAATGGCAGCCTCCTTAAACTGGAGGTTTGGGGAGGAACCAGACAATTAGAGGGAGAGGCAGAGGGTACTTACAATGTGTGAAGTTCAGGGCTAGGCTTTCCAGGCAAAGAGATTTTTGAGGCATCAAAGAGAAAGTCCAGGAAGGAAGTCAGGAGTGCATCCTGAAAAGTAGTGAAGACATGGGTGGCCTAGGCATTGTCTTTAAAATATCTCTGTTCTGTCATTTCCTTGAAGATCTTGCCCACTCACTTCCCTGCTTTTCTCTCTTTTGCCTGTTTCTTAGAAGTATCAATTCCTGTGAGAGACAGAGATGATAGAAGTATTGCCTCATGGTAGAAATTTCCATACATCTCTGATCATGGGTTCTGACTCTATTCCCAGAACTTTCCAGGATCATTTTCTTTCTCCTTTACCTTGGAACCTTCTCTTTGGGTCTATTACTTTCCACCCTTCCACACCCAGCTGTTCCCAGTAGCCCTGTCTTCCTATATCTCTCCTTCCTTTTCTTTTCTTTTTATCATTTTGAATAGTTTTATTTTTTCCTATTATATATAAAGATAATTTTTAACATTCATT